>JAMJFZ010000239.1:0-1200000 GCA_026225945.1 Cricetomys ansorgei | reverse complement strand
CTCCTGCTTCTTGTTGAGTAACCTTGAGGCCTGTAGGTCTGGAGTCTGCTAGAAAAACATAATCTGCTCCTGGTTGAAAGGAAAATGAGAGAAACTTATACAGAATGTCTTGTTGTCAGGTGGAATGTGAAAGCCCCTGCTGGGGCTTCATACATTTAAGTCAAGAAGTTAAGTCCCCTAAGTACAAGGTTCAAAGAGAGAGGGCTGGACTTGTGCAGTGAGCAATGGCTGTAGTGTCATGATGGCCATGCTGGAGTGCTCCTCAACCTCCCTGGATCTCAGGTATCTCCATTGTAGGAAAGGGATGATAGTCTCTACCCATAGGCTGATGAACAAGGGCATGCATAAGTGCAGTGCCCTTAGTGGAGAGTCAGCACCCGATCAGGGCTTGTAGAATGTTCGTGGCCTACAAAAGGCTCACTGCACAGTCCCACCCAGAGTCTTAATTGAGGTTCTCCATAGCTAAACTCTACTTTTGCTAGAAATATATTGTTCAAACTCCATCTATCAGGAAGTTTTCCTCCATCTCCTCTTCTGAACTCTGAGCCGAGGTCCAGGATGGGGTGTCTTCAGCAGCTGCTGGGAAGCAACAGGGCCACCTGATGTGGGGGGGCCAGTTCCAAGAAGTCAGTATGACTGTGAGAGACAGAAGAGAGGGGTGAGGGTACAGAAAGCTCATTTGCTGCCTAATTTCTCAAAGATCTCTGAAGAGGAAAAACCATGTAGTAGTTGCTATCAAGAATCACTTCTGGTTTCCTTTCGAAAGTGTATGTCTTTGTCCTTAAATACCTTCATGTAATTTTGTAAGTCAAAAAACTTAAATGTAATACATTTAAATGATTTTTCCTTATTCAGCCTAAAACTGTTGATGAAGAAAACCTCCAAAAGGAATACAAATGAAAGCATAGTCAGATTCCACTTCTACCAGTTCCTCTAGTGTCTGTCTGTCTTTCTGCCTGTCTATCCATCTACCTATCTGCCTATCTGTCTGTCTCTCTAATATCTATCAACCATCTATCTCTGTGTATCGAAGAGCTATCAAACGATTGATCATCTGTCGTGTCACATACCTATCATTTGGTTGTCTAATATATTGCCTGTGTAGCTTCCGTTTCATCAATTTCTGTACTTACACTTATTATTTATTACCATTTGCTGATTTGAGTTTGGTTTCTTTTTGCTTTTCTAGAACCCTGAGATGCATCATTAAGTTATTCATTTGAGAACTCTCTAGATTTTAACGTAAGTTCTTATATGTGTAACATTTCCTCATAAAACTATCTTAGCTATATCCCAGAAGTTCTGGTAGATTGTGTTTTCATTGTTATTTTATCTTAGGAATTTTAAAATTTATTTCCTGATTTCTTTAATGACCCACAGTTCATTCAAAACCATATCATCCAGATTCTAAGGTTTTGTGCTTGATGCTAATTTCTAGATTGACTATTTTACTATGATCTAGTTTTTCCTGTATCTGTTGATGCCTGCTCCGTGGCCTATATAATGTGACCAACTTTTGAGGAGTTCTGTGGGCTGCAGAGAAGAGTATGTGTACTGTTCCTTTTGGATGAAATATTCTGCAGCTCTCTGTTAAATCCAATCAGTCTATGGGATAGCACATCTGTAAAGTTTGTTTATTGTTTAGAAGTCTCCTCTAAAGATGGGAATGGGTATTGAAGCCCCCACTGTCATTGTTTCAGGATTCGTCTGACCGTCCATGACTTTCAGTGTCTGTTCTATAAAACAGGGGCTCTGACATTTGGTGCATACACATTTAAGTTTAAATTTTTGTATGTTCTTGATGACTTCTTCCCTTTATTAACATGACTGATATACAGTGGGTTTCTCCATCTCTTCAGACTAATGTTGATTTGAATTATACTTCATCAGATGGAAGACTAGCAGCCCCAGCTTGCTTTTGGCATCCACCTGCTTGGTAGGTGGATTTTATTTCCATCTTTGACTCTCAGTTTGTGGATATCTCTGCCACTTAGGCATGCTCTTTGTAGATGATGGATAATTAGATACTGTTTTTAAAAATCAAATCAGTTTGCATCTTTTAAGTGGTAGCTGGAGACTATTTTAGGGTTGTTTTTTTAGAGGACTTCTCTACTCCTTAGGGTTGTGCTGGTTGTTCTGACTGGATAAACTGTGGCTAGTTCTTTTCTTCTCTATTAGTATGAAGAATTTTCTTGTTTTCTGTGTCAGACATGATGAATTAATTCTGACCTATTGTTTATTAATGCATTCTCATACAATTTGCTTCCGTACTCCCACTGAGAAGACTTTCTTCTTCCTTCATTTATAGTATTCCTTGCGGGACTGTCCAAGGACTATAGTGTGTTGAAGCTGACGTTGGACCTGGACAAAACCCAGTGAAATTTAGATATGATAAGCAAACGTGCCTCTCTGCCCTGCATGCTGGATTATACAGACTCAAACTCCACACACACAGTCAAGGACACTCCCACATATGGTGTCCTAACCAATGGGCATTTTCAGGGTCATGGGCTTCTCCTCCATCTTTGATCCTTGATATATGCCCTAGAGTCCCCATTAAAGAGAGACGCCCACCGAAGCATGCTCCCCAGTGTTATTTGTCCACTCTCGACTCACAGAGGCCCCCCAAGGCAAGATTCGGTAAAACCTACGGCCTGCCCCGCCACGCTGTCCTCCCTTCCACGTCCTTGTCCCTCGACCTGGAGCCGGTTCCACAGGTGGCCTGGACTCTGGGCAAGGGGCCAACAGCAGGGACACGCACGTGGTTGGAAGATTCTAAACCCCTAGGACCCACAATTCCTTTAGGTATTTTCTGCATTGCTGGCTTGGGTGTGATGAATGGCTTTAGTTGTCTTGAATATTATTATTTCTCTGTCCATTTTAAGAGATAACTTTGCTGGATCAGGGCTTGGAATACATCATTCCATGCTTCTTGGATTTTGGAGTTGGATGAGATCTGAGGTTATTCTGCCTTTGTAGGTAAGTTGTAATTCTCCCCTTGCAAATTTCAGTATTCTTTTTTTTCCTCCCTCTCTCTTTGTAAATAAATAAGTATATTGACAGACATAATTAGAAATAATTATTAGTGAAATTTGTTCTTAGAAAATTTCACATATGTTCACAATGCATGCTGACTGCTCTCACCCCACTTTCAAACCACTCCAGTTCACCTTCCCTCCTCCCTCAAAATATTTCTCTCATGTTCAGGTCTACTCATTTTATTTTGTGACCCACTGAGAATAAGCAGGGTGGTCTATGTGACCATTGGTTTGGAACAATCTATGGGAGCCTGTAAGCTCAGCAGTGGGTACATCGTTGAAGATGGTGATCCTACCTCTCTCAGAAACTATCAATAGCTAATAACTCGTTGGTAGGGCTGGTGTTGTGTGTACCCAGTACAGGTGCCGATAGCTGTGATTTAAGACTGTAATGGCCACACACATCTGGAGAAAGATGTTCTGCAGCCCTTCACCCTTCCTTCCAGCTCTCATATAACTTCTGCAATGTTCCTTTAGAGTCAGTGGAGGTGGCATAGTGACGTGTTTAGGGCTGGGCCACAGCAGTCACATGTTCCCTGCATCTTGGGCAGAGTATATGCATTTACCACTGTTTCTTGTAGAAGTGGTTTCTCTGATTGAGGCTGAGAGACTCTTTTGTCTTTGAGTGTTTGCACAGGTATTTAGAAGGCAGCTTGCCATGCTATCAGTTTAGTTAAACGTCAGTACTTAGTTCCCCAGACCTGGGTTGTGACCCAGGTCTACGGTACCAACCCTGGGCCAGCCCCCTTTCCTGGTGGTGTTTTCCAATCTAATCAAAAGGCAGTTTGGTTTTCTCCATAACAGTCAAGCAACCATTGAGTCAGAAGTGGAGGTTTTGTTTGGTGATGAGAGATGTCTAGTTGGGGCTTTGTCTCCCCTGTTGTTCTGTGATTCCATAATATATATATAATATTATATATATATATATAATATCATATATTATAATACACAATACATATATATGTATATATAAAAATATACATATATATATATATATATATATATAATATTCTACTGTATTAAGTTTCTATATGACCCCTCAAATAGGCCCTAGTTTTATCTGTCCCTCCCTGTATTTTCTCACTTATCCTCCTCTTTTTCCCTCTCCCTGTTTGATACTCCCAGTCCAGGCCACAGTTCACCCACATTTATATTCTATTTTCCCTTTCTAGGGAGATCTATTCCTCCCTATTAGTCTCTTACTCTGTATCTAACCTCTGTGGTTATGTTGACTGTAGCCTGCTTAATTAAAGACTTAATAAACAGCATTCATATACAAATGAATACATACCATATTTGTCTTTTTGACTCTGGGTTACTTTGCTCAGAATGATTTTTTTCTAGCTCTATCCATTTACCTACAAATTTCATGTTTTTTTTAAACATCTGAGTAATAGTCTATTGTGTAGCTACTACATTTTCTTTATCCATTCTTTCTGTTGACAGACATATAGGCTCTTTCCAATTTCTGACTATTATGGATAGAGCTGTCACTTCTGCTTTTCTAAAGTAGGGTTCTGACATATTTTTTTTTCTGGCATTTCAGCCATCTTGGTACCTTTAGTTTCTAGGGCTGAAGAACTGTAAGCTTGCAGAGCTATCCATAGGTTGCTATCTTAGCTTTTTAAAAAATTTCTTTGCTGAGTTTTGCACATATTTTGGGGTAGTATATTTTTATTCTCTATATATGTTTGTTTAGTTTATATGAATCCTCCTGCTGAGTTGTCTTCACTTGGACTGTTGCTTGCAGCTGCACAGGGGAGAAATAAACTAAGAGAAGATACAGTGACTTAACAACAGTATCTACATGAACTAGAAAAAACTGTTGGACTTCACGCATACCCTCAGTGAGATTCAGAGAAAACAGCACTTGTGAGGGGTAGCTGTTGCATATTCATAGCTCTTCACAGGAGACACAGACAAAGGTCTCCTTCTATCCCAAGTGCACGTGCCCTGTGTTTAGACTGTTTCTCCTTTGCTCTGAGACAAGAGGAACAGGATCTCAATTCCTGTGGTTGGGCTTCACTGAAGAATCTAACAAAAACCATTTCTAGCCTTTACCTTTGTTTTCAAATTATGTGTATATTCTTTCTCAAGGGTAACAAGATGCACATAGTAGGACATCCCAAGTCTTGGAATTAGTAGGTCTTCTTTCTTCCCTGGCCACCAGCCTTCTAGTTCACCTCCCCCAGGATGATCACACATGCTGCTACTTTTCCTCCATCTTCCTGTAGATATTTTATGTTCTGTAACTGTCGGTGACACAGCACACTCGTTCTGAACTTGCCTTACTCTTTAATGATGTGTTTGGGATGTGTACTCCATAAGTGCAGAACTTGCACCCATGCATACCTTGTAGCAAGAACCTATCACTGCTGTTCAATACCTGGTTCTAAAGAGCCTTTGGTCTGTGCATCTGCTGGGCTCAGGTGTCGCTGTGAATATCCCTGCATATGTAGAAGCGTGCCTCTAAGACATATCCCGGAGGCAGACTTCTGGACCAAAGTTACTTCAAAGTTTGAATCATGCTATACATTCTTTAATTGTTCTCTGAAGAACTGGCCCCAGCCAGGTTATGCTCTGACAATGTGTGGCAATGCCTGTCTCTCCACATGCCCACAATCACATCGCTTTAACTAGCATGCTAGATTTTTATGTTTTGATAGGTAAATTAAACCGTAGGCCACCAAAGTCCTAAGTTGCAGTCTTCTTCATTTGCATATTTCTACTGTCTTTGAGCAAGCACTTTTGGCCTTTCCACATATGCCTAGGCTTGAACCCATCAACTGCAGGCCTTAATAGCCTTAACAGACTGGGGTCCTAATATTCTGAGGTCTTTGGGGAAGAGGCCTGTAGGTACCTTCAACTATAGCTCAACATGCTTGGGTCCTCTGGGTAAGCTGTGTGCCTGAGCAGAGATCAGGCCATAACATTTCCCTGAAGGCTCTGCCGAGTACTCCTGAGACATTTGCTCTAGGAAGGACCCTCTGACTCTCGACACCATTAGCCCCATGGGAGGGACAAGGCCCCAGAGAGGCCACAGAGGCTGTGCTCAGCTTTCCCTGTTGAGCCCAGCCTTCAGGTCACTCTTGGAGCAACACTGTTAAATTGCGTTCAGTGCTTTAATAAGAGTCCATCGTTGAATTTTCTCAATGCTTTTTATTAATTACAAGCCATGTCAGTTCTCAGGGATTCAATCCCGGGCAGCTAGGCAGAGACTTCATTCCATCTTTTTCCCTCCTGCTTCTCCTCATGCTTCTTCTTCTACTTCTTCTCCCTGCCCTGGCCTTAGGTGCCTTTTCATTCCAAATCTTCCCTGTCTCCACCCAGCCCTCCAATATACAAATGAATGGAGCTTAACCTTCATCTGCCTTAAGGTTAAGGAATGTCCTATTCATATGGAGAACTGGTTGGCCTCTCCATTGTTCACTGGTAGGAAGGGAATCCTTTACGCGCTACAAGGGCAGCTTACAGGAATGTTATCTATAAGTATAAAATATCCCATGACACAACACCTGAGAAAAGAATCTCTAGGTGACCACAGCCCTGTTCTCATTACTCCTGGCCTTTGGATCTTTCTATCTGGGACTCCAGAAGCCAAGAAGAAAGAAGAGTATCCCTCTCTAGCCTGCTGAGATGACAGACCCATTGAATGCCCAGCAATTCCTGAACTACTGCTGCTTCCCTGTGTTCAGCCTGAGTGGGAGGTAGCCTGGAAAGCAACAGTACTGAGAGATCCTCTTGACTCCTCTGTGGCTGCCTGCTCCTGAATCTCTCCCTGGACCACCCCCCCCCCTTTATTCCCACTAGGTGTCTGCATGGATGGTGGCTGCTTCAAGATCTGTTCTTTTACCCCACAGGTCCCTTTGGGTTGCTTGTCTTGAGAATTTATCAGACTGTTTACTTAACCAATTCATTTCCCCTTTTTCTCTCTCCTCTGACAAAAATAGTTGCATGTGAACAGGGGACTAAGAGTTTGCTGTTCACTGTTGTGACTGCAAACACCTGGAACAGAACCCATGATGCCCTGATGCCCTGTGGAGAACAAGAGGGGGATGGGCATGGGAGCCACAGATCATGAATTGCAAAGATCCAAGCTAGCAATGAAGGGCGAGATGTCTGAAGGTGTCTGGGTCCTTTAAGGGCAACAGGATGTTTGACATATTTGATGGGGGAGGGGAGAAAAAGTCAAGGATGAGCTCAAGTTTGTCATGACAGGTAAGATTTGGAAGTCTTTACTTTGAGGGGCCATTTGTATTTCTTCCTCTGCAGAATCTCATCTCCTCGAATTTCCCCATTAGATTGTGATCGTTTTAAGCAAAGATTTGCTAGAGCCCATATGTGTTAGGGAGACAGATAAACTGACATCTTCTGCCAAAATTGCATGTAACTTTTCCAAATTTTCCCTTGATTTGTAAGTTTGGAATTTTCTTAAGTCATGGAGCTTATATCTTGTCTCCTCTTGTTTGACTTATCTATCATTTAAAAAAGTGTCTTTTTGGTTTAACTTTGCTAATTTCTTGATGGGAATAAACAGAGTATGATGTTTTTTTTTTTTTTTTCAAAAAGCACTTTATTTTTCCAATGGTTAGAGAATAAAGTTTGTATAGAATAAGGTTTTTATTGTTGTGATGAAACACCATGACCAAAACAAAACACCTTGTGGAGGAAAGGGTTTATTTGGCTTACACTTTATTGTTGATGGAAATCAGGACAGGAACTCAAAAAAGGCAGGAACCTGGATGCAGGAGCTGATGCAGAAGCCATGGAGGAGTTGCTTCCTGCTTCATGGCTTGCTAAGGGCCACCAGCCCAGGGATAGCATCACCCACAATGGTCTGGGCCCTCTTCTATTAATCATTAATTAAGAAAATAGCACACAGCTGGATCTTATGGAGACATCTTCTCAACTGAGATTCTCTCCTTTCAGATTACTCTAACTTATGTTAAGTTGACATAACACTAGCCAGGATATAAAGTTTGAAATGTGCAAGTTTTTAAACACAGAAATCCAAGCTACCATCCTTGCTATATATTGTTCTGAGCCTTCATTACAGAATTACTCTCCTTTGCGGGCCTTAACTGAGTGTTGATTCTGTGCAGTGCTTTTAACCATGTTTCTGAGTGTGGTGTCAGCAAGCAGAGAGGCTGGATGGTGGAGGAGAGAGCCTAGGAATGCTTGATCTGTTCTCAAACATATTGGGCTAAAGGGTTAGTTTCTGTTCTTTTTTGATTCCCAATACTCATACCTCTTTCTGGCTATCAGTTCGTTTCCTTTTGTCAATTGTTCCAACACAAATCATCTAACAATGACGTTTATAAACAATGCAGAGTTCATTCAGGAATATGTGCTTGTGGAGAGCAGCCTTACATAAAGTTCTGGGCTTCATGCAGCCAAGCATCACTTGTGGGTTGATTAACTGATCTCCAGTTTTAAGTAGAACAAAACTAGATCTGTACTTCATCAGTTTGACAAGAAATCCAACTTTTATGCTAAATAAGTTAAATTTAGGGTTTGCATAAACAACAGTGAAGGCATGTGATAATGAACCTTGGAAAGTGGATAAGGCCTCTTGTGAATATGAATGTAAAATTTTCTAATGAAAAACCATACACTTAAAATATTAGGGAAGTTTTGGTTTGCATGACTTTTTTTCTTTTTCTTTTTTTTGTGACTTAATTATGTGGTTCTTTGTGGATGCTTTGATAAAGCTTGGGATTTGATAAATAAGTGACATATACTTTCTGGTTATCATATTTTCTTTCCAAAATTGTTGTTATTTGTGGCACTGTGGATTGAATCTGGGGTTTCAGTTGTGCTCAGAAAATACCTACTCTAGTGTTGTGCTGTTCTCAACACTAGAGTTAACACTCTGTCTCCATCATCCTCCAAGGCGCATCCTGTTGTTCCTACACTTGGGTGAGCAGACCATGACACCCTGATTGATCCAGTTGTATTTTCTCATTTTCCTGAATGATGCTCTGAGCCCCTAAACTCTATGGCTGTAGCTGCCATCAGATGCAGGGAAAAGTGTGTGTGTGTGTGTGTGTGTGTGTGTGTGTGTGTAATTTCACTCTTTGCTTAGACCTGCCCTGGTACAAGGTACAAGGATATGCACTCTGGGCTGCAGCAGCCTAACCTCCCTGCTCCGTTAGGCTGCAAGAAGGGAACTTCAATTTCCTTCAACTCTAACTTCAGATCATGACACCCCAAGTGAGCCAGTTGTATTTTCTCATTTTCTTGGGTGATGCTCTGAGCCCCTAAACTCTATAAATTCATACTTGTTTAATAATAAGACACTCTAGCCAAGAATAGTTCTACTTCCACTCAGGAGATGTAAGCAGGATTAGGAGTTTAAATTTAGCCTAGTCTACATTGTGAGTTTGAGGTAGCCTGAGATACATTTGAGGAGCCTGGGATACATTTGAGGAGCCTGGGATACATAAGACTCTACAATAAAACACATAAAAATGTACAAAACAAAATACTCTATGATGGTTAGTGGTAACTGTTAATGGTAATTCAACAGATCCAGAATCATCTGGAAGATGGGCTTTTGCATTCTTGGGGATTTTCTTGATTAGTTGATGTGCAAAGACCCATATTAATAATGCATGAGCTCATTCCCTGGGTGGTATTTTGGACTGTACAAAACAGAAAGTGAGTTCCATACTAGTGTGCATGTATTCATGGCTCTCTACCTCCTCAATGTAGATGTGATGTGACAAGTTACTTCAAACCCTAAGATGATTGTACCTTGAGTTGTGAGCCAAAGTAAACCTTTTCTCTTGAGTTGCTTTTTTCAGGGTGTTTTATCACAGCAACCAGGGAAGAAATGAAGCCACCACCCAACCCCCACACCAAAAGGATTTCTTCAGATAGGACAACAAATTAGAGAAGAGGAAAATAATGGACAAATGACTGATGAATACAGATGAATTGTGCACTAAATATTACACTGAGGTTCTGTCAGAACTGTCACTGTGACCTTATTTCAAAATGGAGCCTTTATAGATACAACCAAGCCAAGATGTGGCCATCTGAGTAGGGCAGAATGCAATGGCTGGTATGCTATGAGCAGAGGCAATTTGTGCACAGAGAAGACCCTGTAAGGACCAAAGAAGAGACTGGAGTGACAAAGGTACAAGCCTGGGGGCAGGGAGAATCCCTAGGAGCATCCAGGAGGAGGTGGGACGGTCCTCCTGCTGAAGCTGCACCCTTGCATGCTGGCCTCCTGACAGAATCTGGGTCTGCTGCTCTAAGTCCCTTTGTGTGTGGTGCTTAGGGAATGAGGATTACTCATTCCTATCAACTTCAGGTGTCAGCTGGGTCAGGGTAGGGATACCCAGGTAGCTGGTAAAAGATTATTTCTCAGTGCATCTGCAAGGATATTCTGAGAAGACTGACGTTTGAATCAGAGGGTTTTAGAAAACATGTCAGAGTGGAGCAGTTGTGGAGATTGATTTAAAGACCTAAAACTGTCATTTCTTGATTTCTGATTGATGTGGGAAGGCCCCACCTATATCAGTGCCACCCTTGTGGCACAGGTGAGGTTGGGATGTATAAGAAAAATAACTGTAGCAATAGTTTTTTTGTTTTTGTTTTTCAAAGGAGGCCATGAATTTGAAAGAGAGGAAGGAGGTGTATGGAAGGGCTTAAGGGAGGAAAGGCAAGGGGGAAATGATGTAATTATAATCTCAAAATAATATAAAAAATAAATCAAATATAAGACTTTTATTATTACTATGTGTATGCAAAATATGTGAATATAGTCTGCTGAGTCTGTTTTTGTTAGTGTACGTATGGTTTGAGGGCTGATCACTCTGTAATGGACAACCCGTTAGGGTGCTCATCACTGGGAAAGGCTATTTCTCCTCCTAGCAGTAATTAGTTTCCTGTAATATATGTAACGATAACAATAAAAGAAAAAGAGGCTATCAACCTGAGGGAGGAATAGAGGGGGCTGGAAGGAGGGGGCTATGGGAAGAGCTGGAGGGAGGAAAGGGAAGGGAAAAAGTGAAACAGAAAAAGAAAAGTGGCTACGCAAGCCCAGGAAAGTGTTGAGATTCTGCAACAAGCAGAGTCCACAGCTGGGCTGGAGAACTCTGCCTCCTACCCCTGACCACAGACAAAGCCCACAGCCCTATGGGCTCCCTGGAGGGGGGGCTAGGGGGGCTCCCCCTCCCCCAGTCTACAGCTTGGGGCTCCCACTTCTGTGGAGAGCTCCACCCCTGACACTTCCTTCCGAATTTATCCTGTCCCCTTGCCAGGCCCAACACCCTAGCTATCTAACTGTCAAACAGAAGGAGGACCTGATTGAGGACTGTGCTCCTGATTGACCCTTCCTCTTCAACATGGACCCTCAGAGCCATCTGTGTTTCTTCCAGGAAGCAAATTTGACTTTACAAGCAAACCTAGTCTCTCCTGCTGTCCAACTGTTGTTCAAGACTAATGCTGGCCTCCCTTACCACCCTGCTGGGGACTCCAGAGGCCCGGCCATCGTTCCTTGTGTCCACCAGGAACCCCAAATAGTGCCAAGGACCACTGAGGAGCCAGCATATTTCCCTTTTGGGGAGTCTAGCTCTGCAAGGCTGGGGAGCTCTGGGATTTGACTCCCCCCATAAGAAAGTTCCTCCCTGGGACTATCAGGGATCCCACTCCCAGCTGGCTGCAGGATCCCCCAACCTGGCAGAGCACACAGAAGTGGCCCAACTAACACAAATGACCCTAAGCTGCCCCCCATCCCTCTCTGGACTAAGAATTCTGCCAATCACAGGCCATGCTGATAGCTCCGCCCCCTCCAGAACCCTATATAAAGGACTGAGTGTCCCTCAGTTTTTGCTGTTTCTCCTCAGAGCAGAAGCAGTCACTGGCCTGCTGAGATCATTGGACAGAAGAACAGCTCAGCCAGAGCTATTTCCCTACAGAGCTACAACATTGGGGACACCTGGCCAGAAGCTTCTCGGTCCTGTTGAGATATTCTCCCTTTAGGACTGTATCATCTCCAGGAGGTGAGGCAGGCGAGGTGAAGCAGAGCTGGGACACCTCACCTCAGCTCTGCTGGGCTGAGCAACTCATCAGTCCTGTTGGGATATTCTCTCTTCAGGACTGCACCACCTCCACAGGGAGGTTTCTCCCTTTGGCACTATGTGGCGCTTGGGCCATCACAAGACCTTCCCTTCTCCATCTGTTCCAGCTCTACCTCTGTTCTAGCTTTAATAAAAATAACTAGCCCTAACACTAAGTAGAGGTCTCTGCTTCTTTTTCTGTCTCCAGGTTTCTGCCTTGAATACCTGTCCTGACTTCCTCCACTGTGACCTGGAAGTGTAAGCTAAAATAACCTTTCCTACCCAGTTGCTTTTGGTCAGTGGTGTTTATCAGGACAACAGAAAGCAAACTAGAATGGGCAGTATTGGGGAAATCTCTTGAGAAATACCAGCTAGGAGGCAGCTCAAGATGGCACTTGTAGCACCCTAGCATTGGCTCCTGACCTGCAGTGCAGGACTGCAGGGGACCTCCAGTCCCCTGCCCTACCTCCCTGCTGGTCCCAGTGTCTGCCTCTGGCCTGTGATATGTGATTCTGACCCAAGGCCACTGCTGGCTTATCAGAGATAGACAGCAGCATTAATGAGATTCCCTCCAGAAAGAGGCAGCAGATCTGACTGGAGGAGCCCAGGGAACTGGATGCCCTCCAGTTGACTGAGAGCGATCAGGAACCAGGGCACGTCACCCACCCACTAGTGGGCTCCTCCAGCAACTCTAATGATTTCACAGAAAGCAATTTCTTGGAATTCGGATTTAAGAACATCCTAGAGATACTTATAATGGATGAGCACAGCCAAAGGGCAAACACAAGATCTGAGCTTTGCGTTGAACTCTGCTCTGGAGCTTAGTGATGTGGAGTGGACTTAGTCTGCTTCCTGTCCTGATTCTTTGACATATCTTACTGCCAGAGAACTATTGAACCTCCATTGATGACTTTTCCCATCATGCTTTGCAAGCTTCTCCACATTCTCCTTTCACACTGATACCATGCCTCTAGTACCATCCTTCATTGGGTAGCAGCGAGTTCATTTTGGCTGTCCTATCTTGTTGGGGGTGGTTTCTCTCCTGATTGTATTGATCATTTCTCTGGTTCTGGAGTTTTATTCTCTGCCAGTGTGGCTGAGTCACTGTGGGTATATATCAGTTGCTGTTCATGTGCTCATAAGAGTCTTCCGTGCAGCTCAGGGAAGGATTTGGCCGCCGGAGGCAGATAATCAAGTGCTCAATCAATGTTTTAATGTCCCTCATGGAACAGGCAGCTCAGAGTGCAGGATCCAGGCCTGGCTCCAGGCCTCAGTACCAATGCCCAAGTTGTTCTCTCTCCCTGCTCCATGCCCTAAGGAGTCTTGGCCTTGGGATGCTGCCGGGCCATGCTTCAGACAGGGACAAGAGAGACAAACAAACAGTCTGTTTTAATAAGAAGTTAGGTGGTTTCTCAAATGTCCCCTTTGTTCAGTGGCACCTGTCTCCTCCATGGAAATATGAACAACCTGAAGGCATGGGTCATGCTGATGTTGTCACATTGTGGGCAGAGACAGGTAGAGGGGCTGAAACTTACATGTGCCTCAGAAAGGACATTAAATGGGAAGGGGTCAGCGAGTTTCAGAGGTCGAGAGGGAGAACCCTGGCTGGAAATTCCCAAACCTGAACTCTCCCGACTCCACTTCAAAGGTCCAATGTTTGTCTCAGAATTACTGGGACATTAGCTAGAAGACAGGTTTCAGAACCCTTCCTCTGCTGATTCTGCTTGTGGGGTCAGCAGGGACGGGCCCGTAGTCTGGCCTTTGGGAAGCACTGTGACAAATATGTGCGCATCAGGTAAGAGTGAGACCGAGAGTGTGAGTATGTGTGTGCCTTGGTACGTGTGTGGGTATGCATTGCCTAGTTCTATGTGTACGTATCCATGCCTAGGTGTGTGTGCGTATGAATGTGTGCACATCACAGGGTTTTGTGTCAGTACATGTGAATATGCATGAGCATGTTGTGTGTGAATGTGCATGTGTACAGGAGTAATTGAGTAGATGTGGCCAGGCTTTGATTTTGAGTGAATTGCTAAGAGCTGATAAGTGGTTATTCTTTTTGCAGCACATGTAAAACTCATTCAGGGTCTAGTACAGGAATCATTTTTTTTTCCAGCTTTGTTTTGTGGTACAGAAGAGTTGGATGCCAAATGGTGACTGCTCTGCAGGAAGCAATGTGAGGCACAGCTTAGCATTGGGAGGCTGCATGCTGGGAAGATCATTCTGTGCCCTCCCTTCTTTTCAACAGGTTCTGAGGCCAGTGGCTGGTCCACATGACTTTGTCAGGGAGCTGAGGAGGCTACCCTGGGGTGTGGACCTCTTTGAGGATCAGTTCTTTGTCTGTGTGGTGATTGGTACAATACTTCTGCATGAACTAAGAGGACCCAGTTTTGATGACTGAATAACCAGTAATCAAACTAGGCTGTTTGTCTCTGATCCTGCTTAATCCCAATAGCCTGCTTGTCTAGAAACTGAAGAGTGGCTGCCATGGGTGGGCTGTTCTTGTGCCAACGAACCAAGCAAGATGGCCCTAATCAAATGGAAGGGGTGGGCATTATTGTTCTGGTTCTTTTGTGGTTTGGAATGTGGTCAGTTTCTTGGGCTCATAGTGCAGGGGGCACGGGGGTGGTGTAGGTTTGTGCCTGCACGGGGGTATGTGCATGTGAGTGCTGCTGTCCTCAGAGGCCAGAGGGTTGGATTCTGGAGATGGATTTGCAGACAGTTGTGGTCTACCATGTGGGTGCTGAGAAGTGAACTTGGGTCGTCTGAAAGAGCAGCTGGTACTCCTAACTGCTGAGCCACCTCTCCAGCTCCCCATCCATCTTTTTTTTTTTTTTAACCATATAAAAGACTTAAACTTGAATCACAAAACAAGAGATTAAGCAGGTTTGGTGCTAGAGCCCAGACATTTGAAAGTCTAGGGTCTTATGTATGTGTTTATACTTAAGTGCTTATGAAACGTTAGCGATGCTTTCTGATGTGTCTTAGAAAACCAGGTCCAAGTTAATGGTTTGCCCTGAACTGTGTCATCTTCTAGCACTTGGTGGGGATACATTGTGGGCTGATGACTTTCCTTCTTCCTCTCTGTCCCCCATGACTGGAGAATAGGGGTAGAGAAAGAGGCATCAAGGTTATCATAGAAAATCAGTTGGCAAAAAGAATGTAAACCATTTCCTACCAGGGCTACAGGTTAGAAAGGAGCCTGAGCCATCTTCCAGAGAAGGTGCTAGTAAAGGACCTTTAACATCAGGACACTGGGGTCCCAGGGCTTTGAGTCTCTGACCTATCCCAGCTAAAAGGCCTCTTCTACCCTCAAGAGTATTTTTCTCTTGTTTCATACACCAACTCTATCTATCATGACCCCTGTGACCTGGAGAACGAAGGTTCTGTCAAATCTTCTGCAAGGCTGGTTTGTTGATGAGCACTTCGGTGTTTGTGGAGAGGTTGGAATGTTGCAGGTTGATAGCCTACGTACAATTTATCTTGGGCTATCTTTCACAGCCATTTCTTGCAATCCTCTGTATCTGATTCAATGCCCTTGTGAGTAAAGTGTACAACCTATTAACTGAACAGATCGCTAGCTTCCCCCAACCGGGAGGTTAAGATGCTGTCAGACAGCATCTGAGGCCTGTAACAGAGTTCCCTGCTTTGCTTTAACACCACATCTCATGCTCCCACCAATGTATGTGAAAGGGTCTCTGGATTTATGGCTTTCTTTGTTCTGTTACTATAAAACTTCTACCAAACTGTTATTACATGGAATGCAGAATTTGGTGTAAGCGGAGTCAGTGTTCCCAGGTCACGGTCACTCATATTTGGCCTCAGAATAAACTACCTGTTACCCTCTGAGGTGAGAGCTGGGTCTTTACACTGATACCCTGGTCTGACACAAGAGCCTGGAAATAGCAGTGCCCTCAGAGTCAGATCCACATCTGCAACGCTTCTCTTCCCTTCCTCTCTTCCTTCTCCCTTGTGTTTTTCCTCCTCCTTTCCCTCTGTCCCTTCCCTCCTCTTTTTGTAGTGAGATGGGATAGCCCAGGGCAGTCTGGAACTTGCTGTGTAGCCCAAGTGACCTGTAACTTCTTAGTCCCAGGACTCCGCATCCCAAGTGCTGATTTCACAGCTGCGCACATTCACATCTGACTCTTGGCTTGTGCAGCTTCTGTGGCTCATTATTTAGAGGCCCCATCAGCAGGCTTCCTAATTGAATTCTGAGAGCTCTGACTCTCTCTGCAGCTTTTCTAGGCTGATTTTGTTTTTCTGAACTTGAGTAACCATTGGCTGTGGATTACTGGTGTGCCTGAGACTTTAAGTGAGTTTTTGATGAGCAAATCTCTAAAAAATTTAGTATTTTGTGTTCTTCGAACATCAATTGCCTGCACCAGAGTTCTCAGTAAACACAGGATCCTTACCCACCTTCCTTGATGCTATTTCAGAAGCATACTGTGTTTGTGATGTCTTCCTGCATGGCTTCTTTCGAGAGCTTCCCCTCTGAATCTTGTGCTAACTACAGCCACTGACCACCTTCACCTCTCTCTGTGGTCCTTCCTTCTCTATTTTGTGTGTGCCTTACAGTGTCTTTTGTTCATTACTGGCCATAATGGCTTTACTCTTGATCTCTGTAGGAATGCTGCTTGGGTTACACATAGTTCTGGCCATTAATAGTTATTCTTTATCACATTAAGAGAAACGTTTTTAAAAATGATTGTTTAGTATATTTTTTTTTTCTTTTCTGAGATGGGGTTTCCCTGTTGTAACTCTGGCTGTCCTGGAACTCACTCTGTAGACTCGAACTTACAGATATCCACCTGCACTGGGATTAAAGGCATGGGCCACCACCACCTGGCTTTTGATTAAAATCTGTAATCTGCAATAAATGTTGAATCATATGACAAGCTTCTAAAAACTATGGAGATATTTGTTTTATTCTGAAGTTATAGGTTAATGTTTAGGAAAGTCTTCACATTAAGTTGTGTAAGGTATTTTGTTGTGATTTTTCTGTGAGCACCTGAGTGGATGTGCATGGGGTGTTTTCACACAGCTCGAGGTCTTCATCATCAGAGGTGTTGTTCAGTCATATTCCACCTTAGTTTTTGAGACAGGGTCTTTCGGGTGATCTGGCTGTGGTCACCAATTCAGATGAGCTTACCACAGTGTAAATCTTCCCAGGGCGGCCTCCCTAGGTCTGAGAGGAGGTCAAGGATAACCCTACCTATATATAACATGTGACCTGACATGTCATCAGTCAGCTGGACTACAGGGGCAAGGAGGTCTGCAGGTGCTTCAGGTGAAGTGGTCACTGTAGAGGGCCGGCCATTTATGGTCTGAACCCTCAATGATGCATCAGGCCTGAGTCCCTGCTGCCATCATACCCACTGATGAAACATAGCTGTGAGGGGCTGAACTTTGCTGGGTGCTGTGATGACTGCTTTTCCCCATCTCCGATTCTATTAAAAACAAGTCTGAAAGTACTTCTGCTTTCCCAAAACCCTTAGCAAAGGGATACAATTTATGTAGGTGTGAGAAATGCACTAAAAATGTTACATAAACTTAAAGGCAGCCTACGCACACAGTCAGCTGATGTAGAATCTTTGTATATATTTTACCAACAGCCAAATATTTTTTCCTAATTACCCAACACAGAAGCCTAGGCAGGTGTCAGAGTGCCTGTCATCTTGATAAAAAGAAACCAGGAAAACAAAGCAGGAAGGATTTATTTTGACTCATTCTTTCAGAGGCTCCATCAAAAGTCATTTGGTGCTCTTGGGACACAGTGAAGTAGAACATGTGGTAGGGGGTGTGTGAGCAGCAAAGGTGCCTACATTGTGGTGTGTGTGTGTGAGATCCTTCAAAGGAATATCCTTAGTAGCCTGTATTCTTCAACTAGGACCCATGTCCAAGTTGTCCAACTGATTAGCAAATGAATCCATCAAAGAAGTCACAGCCCTCAGGATCCAATTTCCTCTTAAGGTTCTAGTTCTGAACATGGTTGCACTGAGGACCCTCATCTCAGGAGCTTGTGCTGGGGGAGCATCATATCCAAATAGCACATCAGGCTCACCTAGGGTGTGTGCTCAGGGTTGCAAGCCAAGGGGTTGGTTCAGTGAAATTCTTCTGTAGACTCAGGGAGGAATTCCTTCAGCTTCTAGCCAAGTTCAGTTCCTTAAAGGTCAATGTCTAATCTTCTCTCTCCTTCCTGGGTGTTGGACAGCAGTGTCCCTCAGCTCATGGAATTCTACTAGAGGCTAATCCTTAGCCCATGTAGCCACTCCCCCATCTAAAATGTAGCCTATTCATAGAAAATTTGAGATTTGGTTAGACCAATCAATCAGGAGCCAATTGACAATGAAAAGGTGG
Organism: Cricetomys ansorgei; assembly: GCA_026225945.1. Lineage (NCBI taxonomy): Eukaryota > Metazoa > Chordata > Mammalia > Rodentia > Nesomyidae > Cricetomys > Cricetomys ansorgei. Next base: position 1,181,540 of record JAMJFZ010000239.1, on the reverse strand, counting down.
TTTATTCTCCCTATTTCCCACTGGAGAGGGCAGGCCACATCACTCATAGAGGAGTGTGAAGGTTGGTCAGGAAGAAGAAGGGGTGAGAAGCTGTGGACAGCAGCATCATTGTGGCATGGAAAGGAATGGAAGATGAGGGAGAGCCAGAGAGGGTGGGCAATCTTGAACCACTTCAGCAAGTTCTCAAGAGTAGGGACTGCTCCTGTTATCTGGAACTTGGTTGGTTAATGCAGGGGCATAGTGGCCTGTAGTGTGAAGGGGTCAATAAAGGATGCTCTTGGGTGTCCACTCAGATCTGGTGGTGTGAATTTGAAAGTCATGCACCAGCAAGCATCTTCAGGAAGTATTAGTCCTGACATGGCTGGTTCTTTCTGGGGCCAGTGAAGTCCGAGAAGAGTAACATAAGAATACAGCACAGAAATGAGACGACAGGACAGTGCAGTCTCCTGTTTTCAAACTCAGCCACCATTTGGAATCCTCCTATTGGTGGATAGTTCTTCTATGTCTCCCACCATCAACTCAAGAGGGCACTTTGCTGTTCAGAGTTTCTGTCACTAGGGTAGACCCTCCTGTATCCTCCTTTCTGAGTTATTCAAAGTGAACTGGTTACTAACCTATATTGCAGCTGCAATATTCCTTTGGCCATGTGTGCAGTTATAGTATAGAATCTCGGGATGGCCACTGTTCTAGGTCATAGGGTTGAAAATCCTATGGACCAGCCTGGAGTTCTCCCATACTTGTAAGATAGTGAAGTCATGTTTGTTTATCGCTATCTGACTGGTTAAAAAAGGAAGAAAACCACAGTGGAGAATAAGAATTACTCACAGTTTTATCCCTACTAATAATTTTCATCTGTGGTTTTATCATTAATGCTATTTCACAGCTAAATGATGTATTCTTAGCTATACATTCTTTTGAATTTCATAAAATCCCCCATGACATTATCTTTGCAGTAATAATTGCCAGCAGCTGCATGGAAAGCTAGAACTGATCCTTAATATTGGCTGCATAACAGATTTCAAAACTCTGCTAAGATTTATTATTATTTCCTTATGGGATTTTTCTAGAAATGGCTACATGCATTCACAATGATTTTGTTATTTGTACCCATGACAGCAGAATGCCACATCTCTTCTTCCTCCCTGATTCTTTCCTCACCCTTTCTTTCTCCTTTCCCTTATTTCTTCTTTTTGCTTGTTAGTATTTCAGTCTTAAATAGTATAATATGAAGGTGGAACGTGGCTTTCGCTTCCCCCTCCTCCTCCTCCTCCTCCTCCTCCTCCTCCTCCTCCTCCTCCTCCTCTTCCTCCTCCTCCTCCTTCTTCTTCTTTGTTATTATATCATTTAAAAAAATTTGACACAGGCTAGAGTTATCTGGGAAGAGAAACCTTGAAAAAAAGATTTCATGTAGGCAAGTCTGTGGGGGCATTTTCTTAAAAAATGCAGGTAGTGCCATCCCTGGGCTGGTGGTCCTGGGTGTTATAAGAAAGCAGGCAAAGCAAACCACAGAGAGCAATCCAGTAAGCAGCACTCCTCCATGGTCTCTGGTATAGTTCCTACCTCCAGGTTCCTGCTTGAATTCTTGCCCTGACTTTCCCTTAAGAGAGACTGTAAACTACTATCTGCAATAAGCCTTTTACTTGCAAAGTTGTTTTATGTCATGGTGCTTTATCACAGCAACAGAAACTAGACCCATACAGGAACTATCCCAGCTTCTTCCCTTCTTTTCCTATAAGGAAGGAACTCATTTTTAAAAATCATTGTCCTGGCTGGGCAGTAGTGATGCATGCTTTTAATCCCAGCACTTGAGAGGCAGAGGCAGGCAGATCTCTGTGAGTTCGAGGCCAGCCTGGTCTACATAGTGAATTCCAGGACGCTAAAGTTACAACAGAGAAACTGTGTCTCGAAAAAAAAAATATTGTCCTGGTTTCATTTCTTTTGCTGTGACAAACACTCTGACAAATAGCAACAGAGATCGGAGAAAGGGTTTATTTGGTTTACAGTTCCAGGTGACAGTTCATAATTTTAGGGATGTTGAAGCAGGAACTCAAGCATCTAGTCACATCACATTCACAGTCAAGAGCAAAGAGAGAATATATATACATGCCTGCTTGCTAGTGATTAGCTTTCACTGCTCTTATACTGTCTAGGACTCCCTGAATAGGGAATTGTGCCACCCACAGTGGTCAGGTCTTCCATTTCACCTCAGTTAAGGCAAACTTTCATAGAGACAGGCCAATTTGGTCTTGGCACTTCCTTATTCAGGTTCTCTTCCCAGGTTGTTTTAGGCTGTGGCTGGTTGACATTTAAAACTGATCATCACTACCATTACCATTGAATCCCACGCTTATGGTTCTATCATCCTTCACCTGGATCACAATGTTATCTGCTAATTGTTGTACACTGAGTGTAGTGATGGGATCCCAGCAAGCCCACTCTGTACTCACCATGTCTACTGGGTTCAGTCATTTTTCTCCATTTCTTTCCTCTTGGCTTGTAGTTTTCCAGATACACCTTGGGAGGATTAGGAATGTCTTACCTGAGTAGGTTACAGGATAAGAACTGTTCTGTTTGCTCTATCCTGGAAGCACTCAGTTATGGGCATGGTCTTCAAGGCATATCCTTACCCCACACAACAGATTCTGATGTTTGCTGTCACCTCTCTTGGAGACTGGGGATGTAGTTGACAGGCTCCTTGAATCAGTAGTGGCTAATTGGCAGACAGACTCCTATGTATGATGTATGTAGAGAACTAGCACACATGTTCTTTGATCAGAGTGTGGGGATCCTGAAAACATGATTCCCATTGCTGCTGGAGTTATGGTGAGTTGATATTTAAATTGGCTTTAATATCTGGACAGGGGACTTGATATTTATATATGATGAATACAAATGGGAAACAAGGTTTTATTCCTTACTAAATTAAATAAATAAATACATAAATAAATGTATTATACATTAATAAATAAATAAATAAATAAATAATCTCTTCTCATCTTTTATTTATTCCTTACTAAATCATCTAGAAGCACACATGCTCATTTCTATTCTCTTTGTCTCCTTATATTATGTATTATGTATCATGTATTATGTATTATGCATAATATGTTATATATATATTATTATATATTATATTATATTATTATATATTATATTATATACTATATATTATGCATTATGTATTATATATTATATAATATACATCACACATTATATGATATATGCTACATATTATGTAATATGTAATATGTAATAATATATTACACATATTATACAGTATATATTAGATATTATATTATATTAGAGGCAAATATGACTGCAGTTCAGAATCCTGCAGTTCCACTGTTGGAGTTTCACTGTCAATTGAGTATGGTGCTGGCCAGGATGGTGGTTTCCTCTGCTGAGGTCTGGCAGGTTTTGCAGTTATGAAATCAATCCCTGTCTCTCTTGGTGAGTCCCCACAGCAGGAGTTATAACAAATTATAGGTTATAAAAATATAATATATGTTGTTTCTATTCTCCTTGTCTCCTTATAAGTTAAATTAATTTATATGTCATATGTAAATGGAGAAATGGAGCAATGCCCTTTCTACTTACCTTGTCCCAAGAATAAGTCTTCCTTTACCCAGAAGCCTCTTCCAGCTGATACAGAATAGAGGGGTCACATGTTCTGTGCAGGTGGAACACCAAGTCAGGGGAGAAAAGGGACCTCTCAGTAACTCAGCCCATAATTCTCCATAATTCACTAGAAAGAAGCCAGTTCCCCTGTCCTATGTGGACAGACTAGGGCGTGGGCAAAGATTAGGGGTATTTTCTCAGAATCCCCTCCATCTGAAAACACAAATTATAGGCTTGAGAAGGTCTCTGTGATGGCCTCAGAGAGCATTAGGAGACAGTTGGTCACTGGTGTGCTTTAGAGAGCAATTTGGGCAGCAGGTGTCCACACTCAAGCTCTCTCTGCCTCCGACTTAGTTCATCCAGTCTGCGGCTCCTCTGAGATGTCTGCACTCCGCTTTTCTCTTTCTCCTTCAGCCCCACAGCTGTATTTTCATTCTTACTGGCCCCATGAATGCATGGTAGAATGGAGCAGGGTTTTCTATGACAACACTATGCTTTAAACAGTTCCCAGTATCGGTGGGTTACAACAGTGCAATCTATCAGAGATAGAGCTGAGACGGCAGGAGAGGAAGCAGGCAAGTGCTGCACTCGGTGACCCCCTCACTCCAGGAGCTCCCTCTGGCTCTGGGGTCAGAACTGGGTTTGAATTGCTACTGTAGATACGTGAGTTGGACAAGGTGATTCTTGAGTTACAACTGAGAACAGCAACAGAAATCATGAGGAGATATCATGGGGAAGGGACGAATTCTACACAAAAGGAGCTCCAAGGGCTGAGACAGAGCAGCATGGTTTGAGTATGCAGGTCTAAGCATTTCATGAAGAAAAAGAGCCAGAAGTTGGCGTGGATATGGGCTGGGATGAACATCTTGGTTGATGGGGTAAGGATAATTAACAAGCTTTCTGGATAAAATAGGGAGGAAAAGCATATTAGCACCTGAGGGGGAGGGGCAACAATGTGGGGTGTCAGGAGAGTGACAGGTTAGGAAGACCCGCACTTCGGCAGGAAATGGAGCAATGCCCCAGAGATGAGGAAGTGCGGCTGACTTTGGGCCCTAGTTCACATGCCTCTGCCTTTTCTCATCATTGCTTAGCAGTTAGTGTAGCTGCTGAGCAGTGCAGCATGGGATGTCTAGAAACTACTGAGAAGAGGGTGAAGATGCTGCATGAGAGAAGCCATGAGAAACAGGCCTTTAGTTCCGACTGGGGAAGGACCTTGAGTCCAGTGTGTTTCATTCAGGCAGTTGACAGGAGCTGCTGCGGGAGGCGACTGACTCGATCCCACAGCGTGCATCTGTCTATCTCTTGTCATCTTTTAGAATCGCTTGACTCATCCGTCTTCAGATGTTGCTACATGACTTTGGGAACCTGACACAGAACTGAAAACTTCACAAGTTAAGAACTGAAAGCTGAGAACAGCAGTACAAGCGTGGAGCCCACACGCTTCCCTGTGTCTCGTCCCTGCCCGGTTTGCATACGCTTCCCTTCTGTCTTCGTTGTCTTTGCCACACTTCTACCATGGACTCAAAGTCACTTCATTGTGCTTTCCCAAGCCCCTGTTACAATTTTTAGCATTGATTTATATTTTCTTGATTAAAATATACAGTAAATACGGATGTTGAGTGAGAGCAAGTAAATGAAGAGTGAACCGTGGAAGGCCAGGTTAGCGAAGCCAAGTCTTCAGCACAGCAGCACAGGAGAAACCTCCAACTCCTCCCGGGATGCTGCACGTGTCACCGTGCTGCATTTAATTCACACACACCCAGGCTCTGCCCCACGCTGACAATGAGCAAGGATGTGAAGTGCAAGGTTCTGAACTGCAGTCAGATTTGCTTCTAAGCCTGGATGTGCAGCTTAGTATTACCTTCAAAATTTCTAGTGAAACAACAGCCTTGAGTTGCTCTATTTTGAGTCTAACTGCCAAGAAAGAATGATGGTGTATCTTGTCTTCATGAGCAAATAGCCACCATCTGCCAGCGTAGCAGGAGCAAAGACTGTTAATCTATTTGTACCAATACACAGTGATACCCAAAAATATATAAAATCCTATCAGAAACACCAGACAAATGGGCTTATCAGTCAGGCCAGCTGTGGACCCTAGACTGGTACGACAAAAGAAGGATCTCTTCAAGCAAAAGTGTGGCAGACACACCAACTAGTCCAAGCCTCATCTAGGAAGATTGCCAGAGGAGATCCCTGCCTCTGTCTGTAGTAGTTAGGCTGCTGTGTGGACTCACCAAGAGAGACAGGGAGGTGCTTTTGTAACTGCAAATCCTCCCAGACCGCAGCACAGGGAACCACTGACCTGGTCAGCATGTACTTGACAGTAGACCCCTAAGTATCTGAGCTTAGGGGTTTTTATTGATTCAGAACTACTCAGGTATTCTACTGATAGCACATGCAGACCATTAGCAATTAACCTCTACAGAAATCCAACACCTGCAAACAATACAAAATGCCCTAGATGACCCCTCAGCCAACAGTGCATAAAACAATTATTTTATATATACCTAAAAATAAACTTCTGCAACATATGTCCCCCAGGAGCCACAGAAACTGCTCAAATGCAGTTTCTCCTGCCTGTGACACCCAGCCCACTTTAACTCCACCCTGACACAGCTGTCACAGGGATCTGCATCTGACAGATCTGTGATTCCAAGCCTTCTTATCCAGCTTCTAGCAGGCCTTTCTCTCTGCCTGTGTCCAACTCTGTTTCCAACTTCAGGATAGATTCTGAGAGCTACATCTCCTTTAACCATTTCTTAGCCATCTGTAATTATGTAAAGTATAATGTATGACCTGGGCATTAGACTGGAATGAAAGAAACTGACCATCAATGACAATCTATAGGCAAAGCCATAATATGTTGGCAGATTGCAGCCAACAGAACTGACATAACTTGTGAATTATTTTGTCTAACAAATTCTACTGTGGAAGACATGCAAACATGGCCATCTTTATTTCTTTTTAGAAATTGTTTTACTACCATTGTGTGTGAGTGTTCATATGTATATGATGTGTGTGTAGGTGTATGCATGCTATGGTGTATGGAAGGTAGCGGCCAACTTTGTGGAGTCGTGACTTTAGGAGGTGGAAATCAAGTTAGCAGGCTCGTTCAGCAACTGTCTTTACCCACCAGCATCTACTAGCCCCAGCCACCTATATCTTCTACAGATGTTTACCACAAGGTGCAACAGAGCGAGTGTCTGGGGCAGACCCTTGGGTAGAATGTGTTTGGCTCACTCCAGCGGCCCGTCTTTGTTGATGCTCTGACACTTTCCCACCTGGCTGGGCTTTTCTCATTAGGTCCAGGGAAACCGACGGTAGGAGCCTGGTATAGTCAGAACAGACCCTGTTGATGTACTTAATACAAGCTGCGGGTATCATGCTAGGCCATCCTCCAGTGAGAGCTTCTCTCTGTGGAGCTGTGCACATGTCATCCACCATGCTCCTTTCAGGCCTTTACCACAGTGCTGACAGAGTCTAGAAAACCTTGGATGAGCAGGGCACATCTCCTGCCTTCCTTTCTTGAGATATAACATCTCCTGTTCCCTCACTTCAGTCCTCTCAAACCGGAAATGATGGAACATAAAGCTGAGTGATGTCACATACATACCTTGGAAGAGATATGAAGTGAATACTGTGCTCTTCTGTGATCAGGACATGAATGGAGAAATAAATGAAAAAGTCTTAGCACATCTTTGATCACATTGAAACATAACTGATGGCCAAGATGGTTTACACCTGTAGTCCCAGCTCTTGGGCTACTTAGTTCCCGGACAGCCTACACATGAGAGTTTGTCACACCCTCCTCACCCCACAAAGGGACTGGGAGAAGGCTCAGTAGGTATAGTGTTTGCTGTGAGGATCGGAGTTTGATCTATGTACAAAAGCTGACACATGGCAGGTGCCTGCAATTCCAGAGCTCGGTATGTAGAGACAGGGGATAACCTGGGCTAGCTGGCCAGCCAGGCTAGCCAACCAGTGAATTCTGGTTTCACTTATTTACTTATAAGGGCTGTGTTACAAAGTAAGGTGGCCGGGTGTGATGGAACAGGCCTTTATTGGATCTCTGTGAAACTCAGGGTGGTCTACACAGTGAGTACCAAGCTAGGCAGGGTGACATAATTAGACCCTTTCTCAATAAACAAACAAGCAAACAAACACCAAAACACATAAAATCAGCCTCATATTCCCCAAATAGCAAACAATAGATAAAAAGGTTGAGAAGACGTGTGATGGTGACTTCTCACCTCCACATTTATGTGTATACATATAACCACATATATGCTCAATTGAAAAAATAATATTTATGTGCACTAAATAATTTATATTAATATAATAAAGCACTCATGCACTATACTACGTAGATATAAATGCAGTACATACAATGCACATTGTAGTTAACATCTGCTATATTACAAAAATAGCATGATATAATAAAAGTATCTTTAGGAGGTAAAAGCTCTAGTGGTTTTGAAGAATCCTAAATAAGCGATAGAACTTTCTAGAACCTTCATGAGATCAGTAGCTAAAGACAGTGGATGGAAAGCCTGGACTTTCTTAAACATGTGACATCCAGGAGTGATCCAGAGGATGTCAAGGGCAGCATTGCTGGCCTTCAAATGTGCTTCCCCACAATTGTATGACCTTGAGAGGCCACATGATCGTCCATTGTTGTGTGTAAAGTGTCAGTGTAATATTGTCTATCAGGACTGATGTGAAGAGCTCACGAGTTAACACACATGAAGGTCACAGAGCTGTGTCTATCAAAGTCTGCTCTCCCAACTGCCAGGCATAGATGATGTGTTTTACCTGTCCAGGTCTCCTGTCTGTGCACTCAGGGGTAGACTCAGGGGTAGGGCTGTGCAGAGCACCTGCTTCCTTAAAGTGCATCCATGTTTTCCATCCTATGCAACTGCATTTGGATATGCAATGAGGGGACTGACTGACTTCCTAGATGTGGATTAGGAATATCATGGGATAACACACTTTGGAGAGTTCTTATATATTCTTATGTGGGGAAAATGCTCTTTGTCTATTAGAAGCAATTGGGAAAATTTAGGAAATAAAATATTAAGCATTGGCATGGCCACTTTTGGACCTTGACCACTCATAAACGGAGGCAGAGAGCGTTGGGCATGCACAAGCCCTTTTATACTCTGCATCTTTCTGTTCTGGAAGGTTAGACTGTGGCTTGAAGGTTAGAGAATAAGGTATCTGTTTAATTGGCAATAAAATTTAAAGCAATTTAATAGAATCAATTCTTGCTGCTGCTGTTTCTTTTTTTATTTTCTTTTTTAAGAAATATTATACACAGCTGGCTTTGTAGTTATTTGTTTTGGGGCCAGTTTGTCTGCAGAAGAGCTAATTAAGGGAAAAAAGATTTGTCATCTTAAGGAAGGCTGACAACTCTTACAGCTCTCAGGAGAGCATAGATTCATTAGAAACGTAGTCTTGTTTTGCTGTTTTTATTGCTGTTTATTTGATGTCTAATTTATTCTTGTTTTGATGTGCAATCAGGATAGATATCTGTTTTCAAGTAAAGTGTGCATCTTTTTCAGAGTGGGGCAACACACTCCTGAGGGTCACATCTTCAATTATTATAAACACTATCTTACTGTTGTGGCCTAGCCTTCTTTCTTAGTGTATTTTAACTGATTTATTTGTGTGTGTATTTGTATGTGTGTGCATTTGTGCCACAGAGTGTGTGTGTATGTCAGAAGACATTTTTTGGGAGTAGTTGTCTCCTTTGAGCATGTGAGATCTGTGATTTGAACTCAGGTTGTCAGGCTGTATCCACTGAGCCATCTTGAGGGCTCTATTGTTACCTACTTTATTATTATTATTATTATTATTATTATTTTTGTTATTTACTGGTGGTTATATATACATACATGTATACATTTAACATAAAATTTATCAATAAAGCCATGTTTGAGTATACATGTCACTGGCATTAAAATCATTCACAGTTTTGTACAACTATCACCATTGTCCGTTTGCAACATTTCCATCACTTGGCTCCCAAGGACTGTCTCTGTTATGAGGACACCAGGCCCCTGTGCACCAGAAATCTCTGGGTGTGGATGCCCTGGACTGTGCCACCCATGTTCCTAGAGGGCTGTAGTGACAGGGTAGGAGGGCAAACTTTCCTTAGGATTTTCATCTTTCTTGGAAGGGACTACGGATGGGCACTGGGATGGATAATGTTTTCTACAACTTAAGTGCTATATTCTTACAGAATATAGTATGGTCCTTTAATAATTTCTGAGGAAAAATCAAGTCAAATTTCTAATGTATACATTATTTTTCTATTTCATGGGTCCCCTGTTTTTCTAGTCATCAAACACATGACAAAACATGGTTTGCATGTTGGTTTTGGAGAACAGTAGTAAGAGACATGGACAGGAGTGTGGGTTTTAGCCTTTGTTTTATCTGAAGTCCTGTTCAGATGGAGGCCCTCTTCAGTAGTTCCCATGTGTCCTGGGGTGAGAGTGAGGCCAAGAAGAGTCCTTGTTTTCTAAGGCAAGTGGGAGACCAGCAGCTTCATATTTTATCAGTGAAAAAACCTTGGTGTGCATGCCTCCTCCTTCAGCCTACAGAGTTTGAAATGAACCCTGAATATTATAAAATCACAGCTGCCTAAAAATAATTAACCTTATTTGTCCTGTTAAATTCATTTAAACAGGATGTCAATTAGTATTTGGACATCTTATACTCTCTGTGTTAAGTTCATCTGATACCTGTAAGAACGGAGCCTCTGTCTTACTAGAAATGTTTTCTTCCCAGAAATGGTGGCTCACTTAGTGTTGTATTAATATTTATTAAGTGTTAGATGCTTAACAGAATATTGAAATTTTTATTAGAATACATTTTGTAATAAAAAAGCTAAGAGAGATAAGATTTTGCTCTTGGAGAATTTATTTTTGGGGCATATTCATCAGTATTGGGTGACATCTATACCATTACCTTGGGAAGAAACTAATCAAGGGTTTGCGTAAGTCTACAGAAGGCAATGTTGTGAGCCATTGTTGAATTCTGAATTTGCCCCATATGTGAAGCTTCATATGGACAGACCTTAGGCTGATGCTATAGGGAGAACAGGTATTATATGTGAGGTTATTATTAATTCTTGTTAATTCTTCCTGCTGTGGGAGTCCACCTTGTTCATGACTTTGTTTTCAGTAATCTCATTTATCCACAGTCAGCAAGAAGCAGGTGAGTATTATGTATTAAGATATTTGGAGGGATGGAGGAAGGGCGGAAGGAGAGAAAGAGAATATTCATACACTTTTATTGAACTTTCATTGCCACAATCATTCTCTTTTATCATTGTTATTCTCTATCTGTTATTGTGCCTAATTTGGAAGTTAATTTTTATTACAGATATGTACAGTAAGAAAACATAACATATATGGGGTTGGCACTTTTTACTGTTGTAATGGATTAATGTCCTCAAACGATGATCCCAGGAAACTTATCTTCCTTAAGTTACTTTGTTGGGAATTTTGTTGTAGTGATAAATAACTAATACAAAGAGGAACTAGTATGCTTTATAACTTACTTTCTCTATCACCAGGGACAATTAACATGGAGTATGGGCTTATAAAGACACATTTTGGGCTCGGAGGTTTAGAAATAATTCTGAAAACAGGGAGAAAGAAAAGTAACAAAGAGAAGCAGGGTTCTAGAGACCTGACAGACTCAGGATGGGACAGAAGAAAGGTCAGGACAGTGGCTCTGCCATTGTAGATGGTGTGATGCCAGTCTCTACCATCGTTAGCCTAAATGTATCCTTCTTACATGTCACTTTATTGGGCTAGTCAATCTCCTTATTTGGCTGGTTCTTATTCCTAATTCTTGTCCAGTACTGGGCTTAGATATGGAGTGATACTAGTCAAACTTTGCCTCTGGCTCTAGTGGAGCAGATAATACAAGCTATAGCAGGCATTTTCTTCAGAAGCATGTATATGTGTATATGTATATACATGTCTATATACATATATAGATGTATATACATGTAAACATCTATATTTTCAGTTGAGAATATCAGACAAGAGTGAGCATCACAGCTCATCAGCACAGCCTGCTCACTACAGTGTCTGTCTCCCCTGTGGTCCCCCTGGGCACTGTAGTTCCCTGCTGCTGTCCAGCAGGAGAGAATGCACTGAACCACATGTTTCTAACTCAGGAAAAAAAAATCTAAATTTATAATTAGAAATAGGATTTCTCTTGAATACAACTACCAGGAGAATCACATATGAATCGCTGTCAGCCTGGCATCGTTCATCATTATGATCTGAAAAATAAAGTCAATGGGATTTTTGTCTTTGAGAGTGACCATTGGTATTTTCTTTAACTCATGTTACAGCTTTTTTTAAAAAAAAAGACAGGGTCCCTTTATCTAGCACTATTTGTGTAGATCAAGCTGACTTTTAACTCACAGAGACCTGCCTGCTTCTGCCTCCTGAATGCTGGGATTAAAGTGGTGTGCCACCATTCCCTGCTGTGTTATTTTTATTATGCTATGTATAACTATAAATAAAACCGATGGTATTTTATGAAGTCATTTAATTCTAAAATACATATATCCACAGAAGTAATACATAATGAATTTTATCTCATTAGTATGTTTCATATCTTAGAAGAAATATTAGTTTTTCATCTCTCTATACATTGAAATATTCTACACATCTAAAATATCATTTATTAATTATTATCAATTTCTCAATTTTAAAGGTTAATTTGTCTTTATTATAAGATACTATAACCAAAAATATTTCTACTTAGATAAGATGTGGCATTTGAATTTGATATAATTCTATTAATTTCTAATGTGAACGATAACCTCTGGAATTCTAAAGATATCATTCTAAGCCATGAGCTCAAGAAACCAGCAATGTTCCCCACAATGTCAAAGCATTGGGATCTCCAGGTGTCACCCAGCAGTCCCAGGCACTCGCCACACTTTGTAATAACATGAAGTGTTTTATTTATTTATTTGTTTGTTTGCTTGTTTATTTATTCCAAATTTGGTAACTCATTGACTCCAATTGGTACTGTCCGTAAATCTGTATACTGCTGGTTGTGGGGCCATCAACTGGTGCCTGGTTGACTTACAAAGAGCCAGATTTTTAAGGAAAACTGAGTTTACTTCTTCTAAAAGGTATCCAGTTTCCTTATCTGCTCAGTTTGGGGTAGGAGCTTCTGAATTCTTGCCCCTCAGTGCTGGAATGTCGACTGGCTTGATCTTGTTGACAGGGAACCATGGCTGCTGTGAGTTCCTCAGTGAAGTGGCTCTGTCATGTTTAGAAGACATTGTTTCACTCTGGTCCTCCCTGACTTCTGCCTCTTAACAATTTTTCCAACCTCTCTTTGGCAAAGGTTGTTAATCCGTGGGGACAGTTGTGATATATATGTTCCTTTTATGACTGCACACTTCAGTGGGACATATTCTCTGTACTTTAATCCGTTTCAAGGTTCTGCATTAACTAACATACACTGCACAAAGAAACTTCTCAGATGAGGTCTGAGAGCTGCAGGACTCTATGTGTAGACAGATACAAATTTAGAGGTCAATTTGATACTATATCCATTTAGCAGAATATTATTAATAGGTTCACCTGAAGGGCCGAGGCACTTTGTACCCACTAGTTCTTGGCTATATTTATATATTTATAGTACCAGGCATGAGTTCCCTCCTGTAGAGTGGGCCTTAAATTCAGTCAGGAGACTGTTAGTCTCGTAACCTTCAAGCCACTGTTTTACCTACAGCATATCTTGCCACACTCATTATTTATTGCAATCCACAGGCTTCATAGCTGGGCAAGAGTGCTGATGAGAATTTCCCCCCTAGAAGCCTGCATACCACCTTCCAGGACTGAGAGCTATCCAACAGGGTCGAAGCTTCCTGGTCAGTACTGATTTCTCTGAGTCCTATGACCAATCTTTATGGTGTCTTCAGCAAGAAGGTCTTACCATCAGGTTCTAGAGGGAAACCAACAGCAATGACAAAAGTCTTTATCACTTGGGGCGTCTCTGAGATGCCTCTGGCAAACAATTCCAGGGGAAGTATCCCTAGTGCTGGGTGACAGTCCTGGCGAGTTGACAGGGGTCCAGAGAGGAGATAGAAAGTAGGCTAAGGGAGATTGAGTCAGAGCCTAAGAGTTGGAGGATCTTGCAGCTCTGACTGCAGTAGCTTTGACTGATTGCCAGTCAGGGTGCTTCTTTATACAGATTTCACAAGACAAAGTCAAACTTATGGGGGTAAAAATCATATCATTTTGTAAATATCTGAGCCAGTTTGGGTGAGACCCCCAAGCATTGAACTACATATAATAAAACTGGTGGTTTAAAGTATAACTGAGGAAAAAACTTCTTCAGCTAACTTGCTTTTATGATCTCCATAAAAATATGTTTGTATAGAATTCCTTTTGATTCCTAGTTAAATGACCTTATAACCCGGTGTAAGTCAAGCTTTTTATAAATGGCAAATCCTTTTGTCTAATTGATTTCTCTTTTGTATCACACTACTATATAGGATAGAGGTTGTTTAGACAATCTAACTTAGTTTCTAAGTTTCGTTTTCTCTGGGGGCATGCCATGTATGACCCCCCATCTCATAAGCTACATATCCAGGAAACTCTGAGGGTATGTGGGATAGGCCTCTGATCTGCCACCACTTCTCTTGGCTTGATGGGGCTTATCAACTATTCTCAAATTTGCAATGGCCCAGTTGCCTTATTTCTGAGTTTGCTCAGGGGTAGAAGCACCAAGAAGATCCTGGATCCTTGGTCTCATAAAGAAATTCTAACATTTTTGTGATTATCACAATTTCCAAGGCTTAAGGAAAATTCCTGAGTAATTCCCTGAAAGCAGAAGGGTCTGTAATAATTAGGACTTTCCTAAAGAGACTCAGAAATAATATTCTCAGGTAAAGACATAAATGAAAAGTCCCCTAACAATGCAACATGTAGAGACCAAAAGTGGACAGTATGACAGTGCAGCACTCAGCTCAGCTTTGCTGGACCTGTAAACAGCTGTGTTGGCTTCATGAGTTCTTCTGTTTTCATTGGTCATGGCTGTGCCACTCTAGCTGACACTGGACTTTTTATTTGGCAACCTATGAAGCTGGAGATCAAGGGTCAAGACAGAATTTGATGCTGAGTTAGGGCTACAGGCAAGTCATACAAAATGCAATATATTAGTGCAAAATAACAAGACAGAAGGGCAGGCAGTAGGGTGATCCTGAGAGAGTCTTGCTGCCTGTATATATTCAGTAGTGATGGGGTTGCCGACAGCCAGTCTGTTATGATACCGTCATAATACAAAGGAGCAAAGTAGGTACCCAAGGGTGTCATGTATACTTGTCGTCATAGTGCCTAGTATCATGGTATACTTGTCATTGTGGCACCCAAGAATGTCCTGTTATACTCGTCATCATGGTACCCAAGGGTTCATGGTATACTCGTCATTGTGGAACCCAGTATCATGGTATACTTGTCATCATGGCACCCAAGAGTGCCATAGAATACTTGTCAAAAGCTTCAAGACTCAAGTGGATGAATGTTCAGGCTGTCCCTCAATACATACTGACTGTGTCTATACACTCTGCTAGGGAGGCCTTGGAAATCTCCTGGGAAGGGTGTGTGCATACCAGCTTGGATATTGGACAGTCTACCTACATGGACCCCAATGAAGGCTTTGTCCACCCCCATTTGGATGGCATGCTGGAGATGAAGATAACTTCTGGAACT
Organism: Cricetomys ansorgei; assembly: GCA_026225945.1. Lineage (NCBI taxonomy): Eukaryota > Metazoa > Chordata > Mammalia > Rodentia > Nesomyidae > Cricetomys > Cricetomys ansorgei. The sequence continues at coordinate 1,166,166 of JAMJFZ010000239.1, read as the reverse complement.
GAGATTGTTAACAAAAGGCGCCATAGTGGTGCCATTTGATTCAGATGGCATAGATGGCAGAGATGGCAGACCAGGTGTGAGTGAGTGTTCAGGTTTGAGTCAGATCTCAGTTCAAAAAACAGAGCTCTGGTAGCATTACAGGGTCTAGTGTGAGAGAACCGAAGGAGAAAAAAATCTGGAACGGCTGAGGTGGAGGGGTTGAGTTGGACGTATGCACGTTAGCCTGCAATACTGGGCAGGCGATCACAATCCAAGCATATGGGAAGGCCCAAGTCACCCTGGAGACTGTGATGAGAGAGAGGCCACCGAAACCTATGGAAGCCACGTGCTAGCCTATTGGATAGATTCAAATCCTTAGCAGAGAGTTAGGCTGCTGTTGACAAATGGGCTAATGGCTAGGAAGAGAAGCCAATATAGAGCACTATGTGAATGAGAACCATCCATCACCACACTTGAGTGCCCCCCACCCCAGTGAGCTAGAAATTCCCATGGATTTTCCAGCTCCCATCAGCTAACTTGGACCTGGAACCCCATGGGATTCTGTGAAACACAGCCACTTGCTTAGATGGAGACAGAGGTCCTAAGATAAGGAACACATAAGGAAGCATCTGGGTCATGATATGTTGTGTGGAGAGTCACTTTACTGGGGCCATTCAATTGTCTCCCAACTTGGTCTAGTTAAACATTAGATGGCCACTCAGGATTGGGTTTGTGTTGATAGTACTGGGCTCTGAATGGAGTTTTGTTACTTGGGCCATTTGAGCCAACTGTTTGCTGGGAGTGGGAGCCAGAGGGAAGGAGGAGTGGCGCTTGAACGCGTTGGCTAGGGCTCTGAGGTCTGATGAGTGATGAGTGATCCTGGACTTCCCTGAATGCAAGAGAGATGGGGAACCTGACACAACACTAGGGTCTTGTGATAGCCCATTACCACATACGCCAGTTGGCATTGGCTAGAGCAGTGCTTCTCCACCTTCCTAGTGCTGCAACCCTTTAACACAGTTCCTCATGTGTGGTGACCCCAACCATAAAATTATTTTCATTGCTACTTCATAACTGCAATTCTCCTATGAATTGGAATGTAAATATCTGATATGCAAATGTTCTTAGGTGACCCCTGTGAAAGGATTGTTTGGCCCCTAAAGGAGTTGTGACCTCCAGGTTGAGAAACACTGGTCTAGCCACTCCCAAGTTTCTCAAAAGGGTTTTCTCACAGCTCAGATCCTCAGGTTGCTCCAGATTTTACAACATTCATTTTTTTTTTCTCCCATCTGAGGACAGTTAGAGATGGACATGTGATCTTTCAAAACATCAGAACAGGAGACAGGACATCCTCATTGATTCCATTAGCACGCTCAGCTTCTCTGACTACACCTCCCACTTTCTTTGAGATAGAGTTCTTTGCCCATGCAATCACAATACAATGTCGTTGTTAACACAAAGTCTCTCAAAATTGGCAAGAGACCTCCTGGTTGCCACAGAAGAGCAAGCCTATTTCACCGCAGAACCCAAACTGAAGTGCATGGGTTCCATGGCTTGCAATGTGTGAACTCAGTTTTTGGCAGCAGCATGTGTGTGCATACTGGACAGTGAATAATTCTGCTGAGAAATTATTCCCCTCAACCTGAACACTGTCTGTATGTAGGTAGAGCTAATTAGTTAACTGCTTTTAAAAGCCCTTAAGGAAGTACACAATATGGAAATTAACAGGTGTGGAGAGCAACCTTTCCCCCAACAGTGGAATTTGTTAAAGGAAACAAACACTTCAGCAACAGGACACTTAGTAACCATGAAGTCAGCACTTCATAACCAAGAGTGACAATTTTATCGACTTTGTTTCTTCAAACATAGACATTGTAACTTGACAAGACTTAGCAGTTTTTGGTTTGAAAACTATGAGATGGACTCTAAATAGATAAACCACATTTCTCCTTCTCTCATCTTCCACCTTGGCTTCCAGGTGAGCGTGACTGAGGTGACATCATAAGCTTGAAGCCTGAGCCAGCACTGCTGGGGGTGTGTTTCCGCCTGATGCTAATGTGTCACGTTCGATAAGGCCTGGCTTTATGATGACCTGATGGCTTTGTGTAGCTTGGTAAACCCAATAAAGACATGGCAGTGCCCCCAGTGGATTGCTGAGGGTGATTCAGGCCCCCACATTCAGTCACACAGTGACTTAGAACCAGTTGTCCAGGTCCGCAGAACTCAGCCTCTGGCAGGGATTTTTCCCCCCAGGATGAGACAGGGATGAGCTGCAGGTGCTCAGAGAAGCAGCAGTGTTTTGTCGACAGTGGAGTGCAGAGGTCACCCTTGATCTCTGGGGAGTTGGATCTTTCTCACATGACATACAAGGAAGCATCCTGACAAGTCCAGACAAGGGAGTTGTAGCCTTGCTTAATGTCTCCAGGCAGCTGCACAGTAGGTCTCCTGTGGGAGAAACCATAGACAGTATTGTCACGATTCTATCCAGTATGGTCCCAGAGGAAGCTGTCTGCTGATGTACTGGGTAGTACTGTGAAATCAAAGCAGGAGGCTTCAAAGAGCAGCCCAGAGAGGAGGTCTTGTTCAAGGAGCATTAACAGCTGTCTGAAATTACAGCTGCTCCACACTCTGCTTCTTTCTCTTTGGGTGACAAGCACGTCCCAAAATGGGCTAGGTATTAAATCTACTCAGTGGAATTAGTCACTCCTCAAACCTGGTATTTCCATGTTGGAATGCGTTCTCCTGGTTGTTTTTTGATTTCCCACCATCCACATGGCACAGGTTATCTTGGGGGGTAGATTCTCAAGCTCCGGGTGTCTAAGAATAGCCAGCCTGCACTGCTGAGAGGGGGTTAAGGGAGTCTCCACTGTGTTGGGAAGACTGTGATGGCAGCAGCAGCCTCACGCTGAGAACAGCACTGTACAGAGTGGGACAGAAAACACAGATGCTTAGCAACCTGTGTGTCAGACCTGTTGCACTTGTTACACTTCTGTTCCTGTGGGGGAATCCCACCTTTCTTCAAGACCATTTTCAAATTTCACAAATTTCTTTTCTCTTATATGAGGTTGCCTTAAATGAGGACACTTGCTTAGAAACCCGTCAGCAAGTGGAAGTTTCTGGAAATACACACACACACACACACACACACACACACACAAAAACACACGAAGGCAGGCAGGCAGAAATGAAGGAAGGGAAATGCCCTCTTTAGAAGAAAATTTTCCTGTCTCCCCAGTTAATTACTTCTGCTCCCACACTGCTTTTTCCTCGATTTGAAGTAAGTTATCTTCACACAGTGACACTTTGGTGTCTGTCTCCTATACTCCAATGAGTCATTTGACTTGTGACTCTCTCTGCTGTGAAATAATGATTTACGTCTCATGTTCTCAAGTGCAGCATTGAGCCCTTTATCAGCTCACACACAAGAGCCACTGCTTCGTGTCAGAGCAGTGCGGATGCCTCCATGGAGGGGAGGCTGGAGTCCTCTCCTATAGTCCAGATTTTTCACAGTTGTTTTGCTATGTTTGCTCTTTTTTCTGGTGCTGAGATATGAAAACCAAAGCCATTGTGACCATCTATCAGTCAAGTTGAGTTTCTGTGAATCCAGATGCACATGGATTCTCATCTCGGTTCTGAAGATATCACCCTCTAAGGGGTCATTTTACCTTTGGCATCATCGGATGACGTCACCCTTACATGTGCTAGGTGAGGCAGAAGAATGCTTTGGATAATATTGTGGAAGTGATTTGTGTGAGGCCCCTTCAGCGCTGTCAACAGCAGAGCAGCCCAACTGGTCAGACTGAAAGAACACAGGCAGAGGAGACTAAGCTGGGGCATCTGCTGTCCCCCATTACCACAGCCTTGTCTGTATGGTCATGTGGGGTGCGCTGAGTGCTGGGTTTGTGGTACCGTTGCTGGCTCTTCCCATCCCTTCTTGAGAGGAAAATGATGATTCATTATAATATTATAAACTATTATAAACACTAGGAACTTGCCTCTGCATGGCGTAGTTTACACTCAGTGACAAGCAGAAGGATTGGATGTCTGTCACACAAAGCTTGCAGGACAGTTTCATGGATTCCTGTGGGAGCGTTCTATGCTGTTCCATACACTGTTTTAATCCTGCCTTTATTATATTTACATGATTTTTGGATTTAGGGGCCACATTTTTGGAGGAGAGTTAACTTTAAAAATTTATCTTTTATTTTTTAAGATTATAATATAACTACATATTTCCTTCTTCCATTTCCTCAGTCCAAACCCACATATCCCTCTTTGGTCTCCCCATGACCTCTTTCTTCATTAATTGCTGTTACATGCACACACACGCACACACACACATTCATAAATACATAAATACAAACTCTCAGTCTATATAATGTTACTTGTATGCTTGTTTTCAGGGCTGACATTTTGGTGTTGGATAACCAGCTGGTGTGGAGAAGGCTATTTCTCCTACCCTCAGCTTGCTTTATTTGCCTACAGCTCTTTGTGTAGGGTTCTTCCCCTGTCTGCTCTGGTATGTCTATTGTTTTTGTCCTTGTTCAGCTCATGTTTGGCCAATGTGATGGCTAGTCCTATGTCAACCTGACACACAACTAGACTTATCTGAACTAGAGTTATCTGAAAGAATGGAATTTCAGTTGAGAAAATGCCTCTTAGGCTCTGACTGTAAGACATTTTCCTAATCAGTGACTGACTGGGGAGGGCTTAGTCCATTGTGGGTAGTGCCATTCCTGGGCTGGTGGTCCTGGATTCTATAAAAATTCAGGCTGAGCAAGCCATTGGGAGCAAGCCAGTAAGCAGCACACCTCCATGGCCTCTAGATAAGCTCCTGCCTTCAGGTCCCTGTCCTCACTTCCTTCTATGGTGAACAGCAATGTAGAAGTATAAGACAAATAAACTCCTCCACAACTTGCTTTTTAGTCATGGTGTTTCATGGCAGCAAAAGAACCCTGAACTAAGACAGATGGTTACGGTGAGATTTTATTGGTGTGGTTTCTGACATTTCTTGGAGATAGTTTCACAGTAAACTTCCTGACCCTAAGACTCTAATATTTCTGACCTCCTTTCCACACTGTTCCCTGAGCCTTAGGTGCAAAAGTGTTCTGTAGATGTGTCCAACGGGACTGGGCTCCACAGCTCTGCCTTTTGATAGTTGTGCTTTGTTCTGTAATGGTCACTCCGTCTGTTGGAAAGAGAAGTTTCCTTGATGAAGGGTGAAGACTATACTTATCTGTGGGTATCAGGACAAATATTTAGAGTGTAGTTATGGATTATGCTGGTTTAATAAATTGGTAGTTGTACATTCTCCTCCAAACCTAAGATTCCACTAGTCCTGGATAGTTGACTAGGTTTCCAGAATCAAGAATTATTTCCCTCTTGTTCAGTGGATCATAAGTCCAATTAGAGAGCTGTTGGCTGCCAGCAAAGTACGAATGCCACTACTGCATCTTAGGGTTATTGTGCTATGTTGATTGCTATTGTGGTTATAGGAATCATAGGTAGGACTGTTGGTTTCCTCTTTTGGAAGTTTGCATAGTGCCTTCTGGTACCATGAAAGCTAGTCCTCAGGGAGGAGGCATTCAGGTTAGTTCTAGGTTAGGGGCCTTGATCCTGTGTCTCAAGTGCAAGGTGTCTTCAGCAGTAGGGGCTTACCTTATACTTCTGGGAGACAATTAAGGCAATAACAATAGGCTGTATGTTCTGGGAGTCTCTGGGACAGCCCTGGCCAGCCACACAAAGGAGGGCTTCTCATGCCTGGTGTTTGGATTTCGTTAGGTGGTCTTTGGTTCTTGGAGAGAGCATCGTCAGCTCAGATAAGAAAATCTCATTTAAATTATGTATGTATATCTACACACAGACATACACGTACTACAGTTTTGTGGAGATATTCTACCAACTAGAATGATTTCCTTTCAGCCTTCCTTACTTTCAAGGGAGTTTAACTTTTGAGCCTGAGGGTGGCATTTTTGGTTGGCCACTTTGCTCTGATGATGTTTTCCAGCTTCTTTCACTCAGAGGCATAATTCAGATTAGAAAGTGTTTCTCTGAGCTTCTAGGATCAGCTACAAAGTGATACCTGAACTTAGACTCATCTGTTCCTAGAATAGCTAGATTATTAACTTGATATACAATGGGGGAGACATGACGCTTGAGAAGGGTTGAGATGAGGGATGTATAAGCGCTTGCTGGTTGATCAACTGTTCGTCTTAGGCAGAGTCAGTTATGATAGGCACTTGGGGGTTTGTGACACATTGAATGTGCATTGTCTCATCCTCACATTCTTCTGGCAAAGTCAAAAGGACATTATCATCACTCTCTGTCCTTTTGCAAGTTCATGTTGTCTATAAAGACTGTGACAGACATCCTGTTGTGGTCTAGCCAGTGTCTAGAATTTTCTTGGAACTCTTTTGAAGTAAAAGATCATGTTAGTTGCCCAAAACATCTGGCTCCGAGAGGGCAGATCCTATCTCAGCATCTTCTTCTGGAAAGTGTCTTTTTCTGCTGTGATATGTGCTGTTTCCAGAGCAGGCAATGACCAGAGCACAGAGAAGTTGGTTGCTCTTAAAAATTTGTGCTGGAGGGTGTGGAGAAATGGCTCAGCTCTTAAGAGTGCTGACTACTCTTCCAGAGGACCCAAGTCTGAATCCCAGCACCCACCCTGGGTGACTGACGACTGCTGCAGCTCCAGCTCCAAGGGATCTGGCACTCTTTCCTGGCCTCTTCAGAGACTTGCACACACATGGCATTCATTCCCTCAGGCACACACATGCACATACATACATACATACATATAAAAATAAAGATAAAACAGATAATAAAGAGACTTTGTGTTAGAAGCTGAAGCATGCTGGTGTGGCCGATCTCATGACGGACTTTGAGCCTGAGTGAGGATGCTTGCTCAGAGATATGGCACTCAGGTAAACATGAATCCATATTTGATATTGCTCCACCTAAGAGACTCTTGGATTAATTTGTTAAATATTTGTTAAGCATCTGTTACTTGGCACATATAATGCCAAACTCTAGAATGAAGACACTGTGTGCTTTGAAAAGTGTTCTCAGAGTGACGGGGTTATAACTTAGTGAGCGAATGTTTGCCTGCCACATGCGAATCCCTGGGTTCGACCCAGAGAATTGCCATAAAATAAGTGCGATGGTGCATACCTTTGATGGCACTCAGTGGGGCCAGTGTCTTGAAGACCAGGAGTTCAAGGTCATTCTTAGCCATTCATCAAGATTAAAGCTAGTATAGGTTATTTGAAACTCTGTCTCAACCACAGTGTGCTGGTCACCACCATACAAGGAAGACTGTGGAAGACATGATGGGGGAGGAGGAGAGAGATAGAGAAGCCAGTGCCACAGAGCACACTGTGAATGAGGCCAGGGGACAGACACAGAAGGGCAATGAGGATTGGTAGATTTTAATGAGTTGTTGGGTTGCAGATTGCAAGGCTCTCCTCAGGGGCAGGCAGCAATGGAAGTTTTAGGAGCCAGCAAGTAGCCTGTTGTTTCAGATCTGCTCTTACAGGAGGAACATCAGGATCAAGGTGGCCACATGGCACCATATGTATGCTGTAACCAGGACAGCCTTCTTCACACCTGTCCTACTGCCTCTAGTCACCATTATTATTGCTTTCTTTTTCTGAAAAAAATAAAGTCTTGCTTCAGACAGACAGTGAGTTCCAAGGATGAGCTGCCATTTCTTATTGCTACTGTAGCACAGCAATTCCTTCTACCTTAAAAGGACTATTTCCATAATAACCCCTGGTTAGTGATGACATGTAATTTTGTTGTCATTTCATGCTAATAGGGCAGAATAGGAATTTTTATGATGTGATTTGAAATTTCTAAAAGGCTCAAATCTCCAAATCTCTCCTGTAAAAATACTTGACATTCAGTAACAGTAATGATAACCAAGATGATTGCCAACATGCAGCGCTAATTAGATTCATATCATTTCTGATGCCTTTACAGCCACTTACTGAATCATCTCAATTTTGGAAACAATCCAAGGATAGGGATTGTTGTTGCCCCACCTGCCAGGGAAGCTGAGGCTCTGAGTGGTTTGCTCATTTGCAAAGTGACAGAACTAGTACCTGCAGAGGTAGAACCTGAACTGTGGTGGGTTCCTTCCAAGCCCATGCCCTTAGCAGGGTGAAAAAGTATGCTGGCATTATGCTCCGCACTTCTGCTCTCGCCTGTGGTTGTAGCTTCTAGGTTGTGGAAGTGGCTACCAGGCCACTATGCTCTCGTTAATTTGTCAAAAGTTAAAACCAAATGATTGCTCGTTCTGATGAAATGTCAAAGAACCCATTTTTTGTCCATTCCCCTCATGGAATAAATAAGTCTTTAAGGAAGGAAATGGAGTGTTTTAAGTAATGCCTGACATGGGGATTAGGCTAAGAAAACAGAGAAATAACATTAGGAGGTGATCCGTGTGATTCTGCTGAAACTGTAAAATCAAACACCAACCAAAATGTGGGCGAGTGAGATGCAGTGTGTACCGTGAGAGCATGAAATGCGGCTAACATGGCAATTGCGGAAAGTGTGGCGAGGCACTGATGTCACAGCACAGGAGGAAGGACTGCAGGATTCTGCTTCCGTTCTCATGGCTACTGAGGATGCAACAGCAATGCAGAAGTATACCATTATTGCTACTGCTATGCTGTTTATTCTATGGCAGTAGCCATAACCATAGAATGGTTAACACATTCCCAAGAATGAGTCTCAGAGAAGTTCAAAGCCCACACAGGTAGCAGACTTCCCAGGGAGAAAGTGGACAGAAAATCCCCAGGCTTACTGTGGTCCTTAGCAAGGGCTGGATGTTTCTGTGCTATTATCTCTTATATTTTTTCTCCTTATTGTATTTTACTTTGGAGACAGGATCTCACTGTGTAGATCAGGCTGGTCCCATACTCAGAGAGGATCTTCTGCCTCTGCCTCCCGAGTGCTGGGGTTAAAGGTTTGTGTCTACTTTCCTCTCATTTTGTAAGGTATGATTGTCTGCAGCTCTTTGTCTAGGATTGAGGTCCCAGAAGGTGTCCCCCGCCACGTTAGCATGTCTGTTGATGCCTTCACATCCAGGTCTTGTTTAGGCAGCCATGATGATAAGATTTCACGATTGTAGCTTGTCTGACATTTCCAGGAAGTGCAATCTCACAGCAAACTTTCTGTTCCTCTGGCTTTTAAAATCTTTCTGCCCTCTCTTCTGTGATTCCTGAGCCTCAGGTGCAGTTGTATTGTAGATGTATCAGTTGAGTCTGGGCGCTGGAATCACGTACATACAAGAAACATGGCATATATAAAAATAAATATATATAATTTATATTATGTATATGGATATATTATATATATGGATATATAAATCAATATTAAAGAAATAGAGGTCATGAATTTGAGAGAGTGTAAAAGGCCTTGCATGGGACGGGGTAGAGAAAGGAAAGGGGAGATGAGAATGATGTAATATTTTAATTAAAAAAAAAAAGGTTTGAGCTGGGTGGTGGTGGCACAAGCCTTTAATCCCAGCACTAGGGAGGCAGAGGTAGGTGGATCTCTGTGAGTTCAAGGCCAGCCTGGTCTAAAGAGTGAGTTCCAGGACAGCCAGAGCTACAACAGAAACCCTGTCTCGAAAAACCAAATAAAAAAGATTTGAAGAGAGAAAGAGAATTGTGGAAATCCTGGAGCCCAGCTGCTGTAATGTATGTTCTCACTCTTTCAGTGACAGCACCTTACCCAAGTGGTTCCTTGGATGCAAGTGCAGAGGCGTCCATCCTTAGAGGTCTTCACGGAGAGTGCCCCTACACCCTGGCTGCTAAGGCACGCCACCAGCATTTCGTAAATGGAGTGTCAATGCTGAAACAGATCAACTCATTTGTCTTTCAGCTTAACTTTGCTCTGTGGTTACTATATACCAACAGCCTCTCTCTCTCTCTCTCTCTTTCTCTGCCATGAAAACCAATGTTTTTTCCATGCTCTAGCAATATGCATTTTAGCAGCCAATGAAAGGCTGGAAGAACAGAAAAGCCCAGTCAAGAAAATGGAAGAAAATGTACCAGAAACCTTAGAAAATGGAAGGTATTTGTTCTCCACATAGGAAAGGAACTGTGCTGGGGGCCGCAATTGCAGCCTTGCCAGGAGGGCAAGCCCCTGCCTCACATCCTCACATGATTCCCGGTGAGCATGAGGTTGCAGTTGTAATACAGACAGGCCAGGTCTGGCGTGGACTAGCAGGGTACTCTGCTTTTAATGCTCAGACTTAGTAGGTGGCCCTGGAATCAGACCACTTATCCACAAGGTTACTGACTTTATTTTCTGCCCAGAAGGTACATTAGTCACTACCAGAGTGGTGGAATTGGAACATAATAATATCAGCTAAAGGGAGAGGGAACGCTCAAGGAAGGACCCAGGGGCCTGAAGCCAAGGGGGGGCAAGGGGGGGGCATGCGTCCGGAGTCACAGCAGTGAATGCGGGCGAATGGGGCCGCCCTATGTGTATCTGTCTGGACACTGTGCTTCAACTTTGCCTTACAACTCAAACAAAATTGGCCAGGGTGAATGCCAGGACTCACATCTGAGAGGAGAAGGGTGTTGAAGCAGTGTGTGCTTTGAGGGGTCAGAGTATAAGTGGTTTTCTGTTCTGAGAGATGCTCACATGTAGCTGTTACCACTCAAGCTTCTCCCAGGAAGTCGAAGTGCGTATCTAGTCCACGGTACTTTCACATCTCCTGGGACTAAGGTGAGTCACCGGGCACAGCTCAAACACAGTGGCAGAGAGGCAACATTGGCTAGGAAGGCAAATCAACACTAGGAATTGCATTTAAAACAAGTATGACAGAAATATTCAGAGAGATGAGTCAGAGGGTATTCAAAGAGGATGGAAATGGGGATATTTTATAATAAAGACGCAAGTTATAAAATAAAAAATAAAACACAACGAACTGATTCTATCGTCAAGGTCAAATGGAGTGCTGGTATTGGGCTGGGTCACTGGGAGCCAAGGTAAGGACAGTGAAAGAGATATGAGCGGCTCCAACAGGAGACTCTAGTAGGAATCATGGAAGAAAAGAAAAGATGACTGGAAGTGACAACAGCCCAGGGTTCCCAAGAAGCCAAGAGACAGACAGTAACCACCAGCCTCACAGAGAACCCAATGCAAAGAAGGGATAATACAGCCAGCCTGCTCACCCTTACACACATTACTGTGGAAAAATGAGAACATCAAGACAGGGTGAGAGCTACAAAGCGTTGAGAGAGGAAAATCACGTCATTTACAAATATGTTAGAAAATTAAGGTTGTTCTCAAAATGTCAGTTGTGTAGATGGAAGCATAAAGAAAATGAAATAAAATCTTCAGGTCAAATGGAAAGAAGTAGGTTGTCATTTAAATTGCCATGATAATAATGTCTAAAATTTTAGCGGCAGATAAAAACTCATATTGTATATCTCCATGAGTTATTTATGAAAAATATTTTAGAAGATCCATCCTAGAAATAATAGAAATAAATCAAGAAGAAAGCAACTGTCTTAGTTATGGTTTTATTGCTATGAATAGACACCATGACCACAACAACTCTTAATAAAAGAAAACATTTAATTGGGACTGGCTTACAGTTCCGAGGTTTAGTTCATTATTGTCATGGCAGGATGCATGGCAGCACACAGGCAGACCTGGTGCTGGAGACAGAGCTGAGAGTTCTACATCTGGATTGGCAGTCAGCAGGAAGGGAGAGTATGACTCAGCCTGGCCTGGCTTGAGCTGAAACCTCAAAGTCTGTCCCCACTGACACACTTCCTCCAACAAGGCCACACCTCCTAATAGTGCCATTCCTTAGCACCACCATAGCAACCAAAAAATGGCACTATAGATGAGAAGATACTTAGTAAAGGGTACCATTGCTTAAATAAGCGCTGAGGTAAAGAAGACATGATTACCTCAATACCCACAGTTTTATAGAACCAGTGCTATCCCAGGTAAAGGGGCAGAACACCTGTCAGAAGTGTATGATCTTAAACTTCTCTTTATAAAGGAAAAGGCAGATTTTGATGCACTTAGACATCTGCGTGGTGGGTAGATAAGAAAAGCAAGTACATACATTTTTAAAAACAGCCGAAGAGAGCTTTCTATGTCAGAAGGAAAAAAAGGTAAAGGGGGGAATTGCAAGGGACCTCACCCCACACCTAGACAAAAAACTTCAGGCAATTAAGGGATGCTCAGAGTGGGAGAAATGGTCTTTCTCAAGGAGGAGTCCCCTCAATTGGTTATTCAGTACCAAGTGGTCAGCTTTGATATCATGTACATACAAGTCACACTAAATGGACAAAGTAGGATACATTTACATGTGTAAGCTCTCTCTGTCTCTGCCTCTGTCTCTGTCTCTGTCTCTGTCTCTCTCTCTCACACACACATACACACACACCGAAAGTACATAAAAAGAGACCATGGCTTTGAAGAGGAGTAAAGGAAAGAGATGGGACTGATTTAAGGGAGGAAAGGGAAGGGAGAAAATGATTAAGCTTAATTTTAAAAAGTAAAAAATACAGAATAAAGATGGGAAGTTGGAAACGTAAAATTACTAAAACAAATCACAGTATTCGGAGATGGTTTACTGGGTAAAGTGCTTGCCTGCAAGCCTGATGACCTCAGTTCAGGTCTCCAGACACCAGAGCCCATGTAAAAGTTGGTCACAGTACACATCGATGATGCCAGCTGCTCCTCTGTGAGATGGCACAGGGTCTCTGAAAGATCATGAGATAGCTTACACCTTACGCTGTGGTCAGGAGACTTTTCAGACAAGCTGGAGAGGTGAGGGAGGACCTAAACTTGGAGGTTTCTTTGACCTTTACATATACACTGTGGTATGCACATGCCTGTGCCCACATACATGAATAAGTATATATATATACACTCACATATAACACACACGCACAGAAAGTCATTGAATAATCATAATTATAGCAATAATTATGTGTGAATTAAATTAAACCCCACTCGGATGCATAGAATTTTGCAAAAAAAAAAAAAAAAACCAGTGAATTTATTTTCATATCTAGATAACAGAGACCAAACAAAAACATAGAAAAGTTAAATAAAAGGATGCAAAAATATGTGCAAAGTAGAAGAAAGTCAGCAGAGAAAATTCTATATCTGACAAGGGTGGACACTTAAAGAGAAATACACCACGGAAGAAAGATGGTTATGCACAGTTAGGAGGCTGTTCACAAACTGGCATTTAGTCACACTGATGAATGGTCTTAAATGATCTAGAAAATAAAATCATGAGCCTATTGAAGTCAGGTAACATGGCCTTAGATGCATAAGAACTGAGACTCACAGGGAAGAAAAGACAAATATTTGTAGTTAGAACTAACCTGTATTTTAACATGGTAGATCAATGTGATAAAGTAACCCATAGCAGAAATGTCTCTGCCAAATTAAACAACAATAAAGTAGATAAAATAAACTGAACTGAGCAAAAAAATTTCAAAAACAAATTTTTATGAAGATTTAATATAAATCTTTGGCAAAATTGATCAAGTAATGAGACAAAATGCATGGAAAACCACTCACTGGAATGGAATATATAGGCATTGTATTGCCGTTTATTGTTCTCCTTTTACAACTTCCAAGAAGTCTGCTCAAGTTAGCAAGGAAAACTTGTTTTCTGAAGCAAAGAATGGGAGAGCACAGGTGCCCAGCAATAAGGGAATGGATAAATAAGGTGCGTAGGAGGTAGCATGTGATGCAGACATTTAATTTCATAACTTAAAAACATTTTTATTAATGCTTTGAGAATTTCATACAATGTATTTTGGTCATACTCACTTTTATGAATTCTCTCCTAATTCTTCCTAGATCCAGCCTCTCCCCGACCTATCCAACGTCATGTTCTCTTCCTCATGGAGTCTAATTTATGTTGCACATGTGAATAAATTAAAACATATAGCCAACTACTACACTGTATGATATATGGAAACACACATTTATGAGAAACTGGTTGGAAGCTTATTTAGTAAATGAGAGTGGCCCCCAATGAAAGATATACAATGACATCGAGGATTAGTTTAAAGAGGGGAAGTAATGTGCTAAAATTGAGCCAATGTTCTCCTATTTAAGTTAGTTCATGGATTGGGATCAACTAAATTCTGTGCTCCTTGGGGCTAACCTTAAAGAAAAATAAAGAGGAGGAGCAGGGGAGGAAGAGAAAAACTCCTAGATGTGTAATTGTTCTTCTGCCTCACTGACATACTTAAATTTAACCCCAACCATATATAATATTTGCAGCATCTTTCTGAGATGTCTTCCTTGAATATTTTGTGACAACTGTCCCAATAAGAATAGGAATGAGTACCCTCACACTGTCCTCTTAAAACCCCCTTTTTCTTCCAGGGAGCATGGTGGAGCCAGCAGATTCAGTTTCTGTATTCTGAACTTATTCAAAATTCTAGAATTTAGCTCTTGGCTGTAGTTGTATGAATTGTATATAGGTCCAATATTTCTCTCAATTCACCTTCTACATGTCTGCATATTCATCTGTAAAAACATTGTGGTATGTTTTATTAAAATATGGCTTATCCAACAACTAACCTACGTGTGACTTTTGCAAACCAGTGAGGTCCCATGGTCTTTGTCATTTGCAAAACAAAGATCTGGACTCAGACTGATTTTGTGAACCTAAACACATAATCTTGGAAATATTAAAGTCAGTCTATTGCTGGTGACTATACCACCATGGCAGTGTAATCAGCTGTTTGACAAGGCTCCAGCTGCTGGAACACCAGGAAGTTGTTGCCATTGGCTCTTTTCCACTCTTTTCTGCTGTATAGCTGCTGACAGTCTTATGGATCATGGTGTCTGTTTTGCTTATTGGTAAAACTAAAAATAATCCTTAATTCAGCTCTTACTAACTGAGAAAGGGACACATTATAGAAAACAAGGACATGACACTAAAAGTAATAATAACAATCTTACTGACCTTCAAGTACTAAGCATATGGGAGAGTTGTTTCATGTCTAATATCCCTGACCTGATACTACACAGAGAATGAAGGGGTTGTATTACAAAATTATTCGTGGCACAGAAGACACTCATTCCCCAATAAAGACAGGGGCCAAGGAGCCTGGATAGAGGAGTCAGCATGTCTGGAAAGACATGGACACATAGATATAGCCCCTGAGAATGCTTGCCCCTTTTTAAGAAAAGAAAGCCTACCTAGAGGCAATGTTATAGCGTATGAAGAAGCTGTTATGAATTATAAACCTAGGATAGATGTGATTAAGACTCAAAGCTTAAATATCTGCTTAAGACTGAAACTTCTTAAATTTATTTACTAATTAAAAACTTCAGAGAGTCCCCAAAACAAGAAAAATGGGTCATCAAGGGAAAGAGGAATAGATGCTGGTAATGCTAAAGAAATACATGATTGAAGTTTAGATAGATACAGGGAAGAAGTAGAAGAACTAGAGAGAGCTTAAAATCTATAAATATAGAATTTCTTTCTGGCACCTTTATGCCCTTCTGTCTGTTTGTCTGATATACGCTAAAACTGCAAATGGGGCACCCAACAAACCGTTAATGAACCATTGTGTTAGAGGTTTTCTTAGAAAAAACAAGTTGAAGATTAAGCTGTTGCTATAAAGGTTGTTTTGCTTAGTGTGCCAAGCAGACATGGGATTTTTTTGAGAAAGATGTAACTATGTGAGTTCTGTGACACTTTGAATGTGCTCGACTTTGATAAACCATTAGGTTTGTAATGTACTTTTAGTAAATAAAAGACTGGAGTGATCTCAGCCAAAGGAGAGCGAGCATTAGCAAACTCCCTGGCTGAATCATTTCTCTTTAATCAAGCACACTTTCAAATCTTTCTTTCTCATCACCGATCCATTAGTCTCTTCCTCGGGCCCTTCCCTGACCTTCATCTTGCTTGCTGAGACTGGACCCCGGCAGCCTATTATTTTCATTTTATCCTTTGAAGTTTTTAGATTATTTCAGTTCCCTGTTGTTTCTGTACTATTATCATTTAATGCAAAAACAACATGTTTCTGTGAGAACAAAACCCTGAAAAGAATTCTAGGTTGTATTGCAATTTCCTCAGATTTCAGTGAGGTCTCTTCCAGGAACTTCCACAAAATGGCATATTTTATGGAAATATGTGGCAGGCTTTAATGGAGAAACAACATTTCTGAAATAAACAATCTTTGTTCCTCATTCCTTACCCACTCCTTCACTCTCTCCTTTCTCTTTTCCTTCTTCCTTCTTTCTTTCCTTCCCTTCTTCCCTCCTTTCCTCTTTCCTTCTCTTGCTCATTTTCTTTCTCCTTTAACCATATGTAAGAAACAAACTTTAATTCATGCAAAGCAAAGGGCACTTCAGGTCCTGTTAGCCTACATTTTCTGGAGGATGTTTATTTATCTATCAAGAAAAGATTTAAAATGTCAGAGCAGGGTTTATCCCAGCAGAATTCTGATGCAATCAAGGGATACTTTTCAGAATAAAGAATAAGGCCGGTCTATAAGCAGCTTTCTGGCAGCTGAGGAGTGCAGGCGCTGCTCACATGTACTTCTGGATATGCTACATACTGGCCACGTGACCTGGTCCAAGTCAGCCACTTTTCCAAAATGAAAATGTATCATCTATTTAGGGCTTCCTCTCAGAAGTGTTAGGAGGCTTGAAAATCACACAGAAGGCATTTAGAGCAATGCTTGTATTCACCAAACACCTAATTAATAGGAGCCTTCTTCCTTCATTATTGTGACTATGTCACGGGATGTGTTCCACTCTGTGTCAGGGACAGGAGGCCAGCACATGATGATGAGAGATCTACGCTGTTCCCAGTGACAGGTGCCCCTTCTGATTTATTGAGCAATATTTCATTGTATGAGTATTGTAATTTGTCTATTCAGCAGCTGAAGAATATTCAAATTAAATTTTCTGACTTAAAAAAATTGTTCTAAGACAACATCTCATTCTGCAGCCCAGGCTGGCTTAGAACTTAAGTTGGCTCTGGTTTCATGGAAATTCTTCTGCCTTAACTTCCCAATGCTGGGACTCCAGGCACGAGCTCCCTTGGTCAGCTTTATCTTTTTAGTTTAATATAAGCACATGGAAAGTTACAATGTGAGAATCTTCGGACTTTTCCCCATTCCCCCTAAGAGTTACATCCTTCATTGCTCTTGAGCAATGTCAAGACCAATAATTTCACATTGTCACACTGTGCATGAATAGTGAGTGCTATGTCATTGTGTTACCTGTGCAGATTCCTGTAACTTACACCACAGTCAAGACAAACTATTTCATCACCCGACGGTCTCTGTATTCATTGTCTCTGTCTGCTCCGACCAGACACCAGACAGAAGGCAATATTGATAAATATTGATATTCCTCTGGTGGCCCCCATTGCTGAAGTCCACTTTTCTTTTAGACAGAGTCTTACTATGTGGCCTTGTCTGGCCTTGAACTCTCTATGTAGACCAGGCTGGCTCCAGATTCAGAGAGATCCATGTGTCTTTTCTCCTGAGTGTTGAGAATAAGGATGTGTATAGTCATGCCTGGTTTCATGACCATTTTCCTAAGGTCCTATATTAGGACTCTACCAACCATATTAGCCACTGTTTAGTAGTCCAAAGTCTCTTCTGGGACTCACCTAGATCTTTTAATTGTGTGCCCTTCCTATTCTGCCTCGTAGCACATGTAGTCTCTATCTTGTGCTGGCTCTGCTCTGTGCCTGACGGGTCCCTTGGTAGACATCCATGGCACCAGCATCTCCAACACCACTGAGTCTCCACTGCAATTCTGGTGTTACCTTCACAGTTTTCTGGCCTCTCAGCTTACCCTTATAGGGAATTAGACCTTGATACAAATTGCATAGCCTCAGTGGCCTTTTGGAACTTTTGTGAAAGCCTCAGTGATCCCATTATATTTTCATTTTGCATATCTGAAAAAGAAATATACATATGATGCTGTCAAACTCTCCTACTAGCTCAAGATGTAGTCTGGCTCACATTTACTACAGATGTAGTCACCTCTGTGCATTTTGGTGGCTGACTCTGGTGAAACATTTTCCTAGGTCACTGTTTTTATGCAGAGGATATTCAGAGGCATTCTCAGTTCAGTCTCCTTCCAAATAAGTTTGTAGTTTTAATGTTGAAGCTTTCAGTGCGGCACTTGCTGCTCTTGCTCACTAGAAACTTGAACAACAGCAGTAGCCAAGCCACAGCCTGACTTAGCATTCTTCCCTGAAGTCTTCTTGCTAAACAATTTAAACCATTACTTTTTAATTCAACCTCACTAAATCTCCTAGGACATAAAAAGAATGAAGCTAGATTGTAGTAATATAACAGGAATGGCTTGCTGTCCATTTCTTATTAAGGGAAGCCTCACTACCTCTGAAACTTTGTGAACAGGAGTCATTATAGCACTTCCATCAGTACTACTGTTTTCCACACAGATGCCAGGATGGCCCCTTAAGCTAGGGATCTTCTAGCTCACAGGTTTCTTTTTCACATTCTCCTGCACATCAGTTTCAAAGGCCTACAAATTACATGCTCAGACTTTTCTCAGCAACAACCTCATTCCTGTACTCTAATTTTTGATATTAGTTGCTTCTTTTTTTTTCCATAGCTGTGATAAAATATTTTACAATGAGCAACTTAAATGGGGAGTATTTATTTTAGTTCAAAGTTTATGGTTTGGCAACAGGATAGTGAGATGTCTGGTCACATTGCACCCACAGTCAGGACACAGAGAAGTGGATGCTAATATTTGTGGAGGGAAGCAGCCTTTCCCACAAATGGGTTCACTGAAACTCTGCACAGGAGGGAGTATGATCGCAGGAAAATGAAGAATGACAAACGAACAGGGTAGTTCGTTCTTTTATGGGACCCTAGGAAATGACATGCACGATTGCGCTTTAAAATGGCACGTGGAACACGCTTTAGAAGTAAAACACAGGAGCGTTTATAATAGGGGAATTAACAGTATACCTATTAAGAAAAGAGAGGGGCAAGAGAGAGACTGACAATGCAATGCGCCTTGTCAGTGGAAAAACCACACCAAGAAGAGAAGGAGGGAGAGACTGACAATATACATTACCAGGGAAAGGGCCACACCAGAAAGAGAGAAAATTGCTCTGGGAAGAGGTTTAAAAAGCCAAATAGTTTTTTGGTATGTAGATGTTGCTCAGGCCTTCAGAGGAACTGGTTTCATATGTAGATGTAGTCATGCCCAGGGGGGAGGAGCCGGGTGTCCTTCCTCCTGCAGACTTACAGACTTTGAGGTTATCTTGTTTTGCTAAGAAAGAACATTTGACTTAATGCTGTTAGTGGAATAATATCTCTGTCTGCCTCAAACAGAGCAGAGTGCCACGTAGGCAAAGAAGATTTTTATTTTACAGTTTTTAGCTGTTTGGTGCATATTATTTTTTCTCTATCTAGGCTCCTTTTGCTTCTATCTGTTATTATCGATATGGATAGGTAGCTTTACGCATGCCAGGACTTAGAAGCCCGCAAGATATTTTACAATGACAATTACTTTTGAGTAAAAAATGGCCGCTTCTCCTTCTCGGCTAACACCAGCCAGCTGAGGTATTACTAGGCCATGCAGACATAATGAAGGGCTTTTGTCACCATTACAGCAAAGAGGAGAAAGGGCTGGTAAGCTGAAATTTCCAGCCAGGAAGTCTGGAACCTTGTTGACAGACTTCAATCACGTATCCAGGGTATTGGGCTCCCAGCAAACATTAAACTTAATTTCCTATTGTTTTATTTTTTAGTCTTGAAACTTTGGCCCCTTGGATGGTGATGCCCACACTCAGGGTAAGGCTTCCCTTTGCAGCTGAATGTCTTTGGAAACGCTCTCACAGGCAGCCTCGTAGGTTTCCTGGATGATTTCAAGCCCACAGTGCAAATTAACCATGGCAACTGCCCTCCTCCTGCTGTGTGATCATCACGCAGCATTCACTGCCCTGCCTCACCTCCACCCTCTCTGACCTCTGGAGTTCACCTGCGGAAGATGTCATTTCAGGAACATCAAAACCAGAATTACAGCATGTGGCCTCTGGGAGCTGACTTTCAGTCAGCGTAAATGCCCATAACTTTTGTGTTATTGACATATAGTTTGAGTCCACTGTGATCAGAGAATATGCACTCTAGTTTTTTTTTTGTTTGTTTGTTTTTTTGGTTGTTATTTATTTGATTTCCTGAGACTACATAGCTCAGGCTGACCTGGAAGTCATTATTTAATATAGGCTGGCCTCAAACTCGCAACGTCCCTGCCTCATTCTCATAAGTGTTGGGTATTACAGGATGTGCTACCAAGCCCGGCATGCTTTTAATTCTTTTAAGTTGGTTTAATGGACAAGTGTATGGTACATGTATCTTGGGTCTTCAAAAATAAGCTATTTTCTATAATGATGAGAATATAAATGAGTATAATCACATAGAACTTTTAGCAGTTTCTCAAACTAGAAATAGAACTATGATCCAGCTGTTCCACTCCAGTCAGCACATCACAAGGATGTCTGAACATCCATGTTATTGCAGCCAAGGTGTGGAGCCAGCTTAGATGCCCATCAGTAGACACCCAGTGAGATAACACAATGGAATTTTATTCAGCTGCAAATAAGTGAAGTAATGTTATCTGCAGGAAAATGGATGGACCTGAAGGTCATTATCTTAAGTGGAATAAGCCAGTATGCAAATGCCAGATGTTGGTTTACAGTTCTTACAGGTGTGAAGTGTGGGCGGCAGAAGTCTCCAGACAGAATTCGAGATCTGTTTGTTTCTCTCTTCAGGTCTAACAGTTTCTTCTCCACATCTTGAAGCTTTGTTGTTTGAAGCAGACTTATGCAGAATTGCTCTGCTGTCTGTCCCACCACTTCACAGTGCTTGCCCCTTCTCTGGGAATTTTGTCTTCCTCTGTTGCATGATAAAAGTTTCAGTAGTTCACATGGCTTCCTCTGGTGGCGCCCTGGTGAGGGTAGCCGTGCAGGTTCTACATGGATCGCCACAGATTCTTGAGTAAAATAGAGAGTGGCACCAATAGTCAGGGACCCAGTTTAGCTTCCCCTTGGATTTTCTTCTAACAGGACTGGGATCTCACTGTGATTAAACACTAGACCATTAGCCATGACAAATTTATGTGCCAAATCCTTACCTTCCTGAAATTTCAGCATCAGGGAAGAAGGGGCATTCTTGATGTACATCCATTAGGCTGGCTTTACTTTGCTGTATAGGTATGGGACCTCACAGAGAGCAATGTATTCAGATAATTCCGTGCATTGCTGGCAGACTTCCCACTCAACCAGCTTCTCTACCAGTATGGCTCCAGAACCAGAAAGGTTCCGTTGTGGAAGAGCTGCAAAGCACAGTGCATCTAGCTTGTGCAGCCTCCACAGCAGCTGGTGCATCCTGCACAGCTGGGTATTGATATAAGAGTTTTGGAGGAACATGAGCAGTGGCGACCTCAGAACAAGGTAGGATGGCCATGGTTCGTCCCTGCCTAGGACATGTGGCTCTGCGGTGAGGGAACCACTGACTGGGTTGCTGCACACAGTGGACACCACAACTTCCTCCAGTACTTGCTGAGCCACTAGTTTTGTTTTCTTTCTTTTTTTTTTTTACCGTTATGGTTAAATCCATTTATTTAATGCAATGACAAATGCTGACCAAGCATAATGGAATTTCTCTGAAACACACACACACACACACACACACACACACCCCAGAAGCTGGGTTTGGATTTGACCTTGATATAATCATTGCTCTGTTACATAGTCTCTATCCTGCTATTATTTGTTGGCAGCAGTACCAGCCCTCTCCCCCAATGACCTGCAGCTGCGCTCTGGTATTCACACAAAGAGATAAATAGCTTATAGGTAATTTAAGATGCAACTCAGTTAGATAGTCCTTTATAGTTCTTTATGGCCTGCTAAATAGAAATAAGGACACATCAGAATGAATAAGACTATACCCCCCAAAGCTCCAGGTTTCCAGTTAATTATGAATACCTACTATGAGCGTTCCTGTTCTGCTAGTGTCTTATTTTGCACACAGAAGAGAATCAGTACAATGTGGGATACAGAATGAGTTTCATGTTTTCATTTACATAGTAGATTTAAAAATTCTTGAATATCCTACTTTTGCAAGAAACTGGTTTTTTTTGGGTGTTACAATATGAGGTTCTTTTTCAAACTTATTTTATGTATAATAATCTCCAATTAGCATTAATAGGCTTCTAGTGGCAAGAGCCATGTATTGAATACAGTATTGCCAAGTTCTGTGGACGGACTTAGAGTTTATGCATCCTTATTAATTAAGTTCACCACAAAATGTTAGTATTCTTTCTCATTTTTCATTTGTGATCATAACATCGGTCTTTCAATTTCCAAAGTTCAACACTTGGGTCTTCAGTGTGCCTGTAGTGTGTGTGTGTGCATGTGGATGAACATTTTCAATACAATTGACTTTCAAAAACTGGTTTATCCTCATAGGGAAACTGAGAAAAGAGACAGAGATCATTCATGAGTCCCCTAGCCCCACCATGCACGTTCTACCCACTACCAATTGCATGACATCTCCTGTAGCAGTGGCAAAGTTCCGTGCACACATCGTTATCAGGCTGAACGCACGATGGACACTGGGGTCATTTTAGCTGGATATTCCATGGGTTTGGATAAATGTGTAAAATCATGAACATTTCTCTGCCACACAGGATCACTCCACTCCAAAGCCTCCTGTGTACACATTTATCCTCTGGAGGCACCCCTCACGCCGGCGTCCCAGGTGTCTCTCTGTGATGCTGCGTGATTAGAATCACACTCTTCGTTCTCTTCTGCTATCTTCCCATTTAGTAGTGTGCATTAAATTTTCTTTTCCCATTTATTTCCCTTTATTTCTTTCTCTTGTTTTATTGATCTGGTTAAGATTTTTAAGGGCCATATTGAGTAAGAGCAGAGAGAGTCACTACTCTTGTGTCCAATTTTTCAGGAAATATTTTTACTTTCTATCTGTGTAGTGTATACTGAAATTCTCCATATGACTTTTGTATTTATAAAACAGTTTTAGGGCTGGGAGAGACGTCAGTGGGAAAGAGCACTTGCTCTGCAAGTGTGAGGACCTGCATTCAAATTTCCAGCGTCCACATGCAAAGTTGAGCATGGTTGTGCATGCTCGTGATCCCAGCACTGAGAGGGGGCCAGGCGGATCCAGAGAGCTTGGCTAGCTAGCCTGTATACTGCCTCCCCCCAAATCATCGCCATCACCAACAAGAACAGCGAAGCAATCCGCTCCAGTTTCAGTGAGAGACCCCATCTCAAAGCAGGGTGGAGAGTGATAAAGGCAGCTGATGACTTACTCTGACCACCATATGTGAATGTATGGTCTCACGTACCTTTCCCGGACTGCATGTAACACCCACACATACACATTAATTAACTTGTTTCAGTTTTCATGATAGGGTTTCTCTGTGGTAACTCTGGCTGTCCTGGAACTCACTCTGTAGACCAGGCTGGCCTTGAACTCAGAGATCCACCTGCCTCTGACTCCCAAGTGCTAAGATTGAAGGCATGCACCACCACCACCTGGCTTTCATTAATTTCTAATAAATAATATCTTAATTATTATAATTAAAAATTAATAATTAATTATTAATTAAATTCATTATTAACAGTTAAGCATCTTATTATGTTTAATAATAATTTTAAAATGTCTCCTTTTTAAGCTACCTGGGAAGGAACCTAGGGCCTGATGCATTCTTTGTGTTTCCAAATGATTCATTTTTATAAATATGAATATTATTTCTTTAATACATGAGTAATAGGAAGCCCACCATTAAAAAGCAATTTTCCTATTTTAAAACTATTTTTGAGCTTGCAGTGGTGGCACACACCTTTAATCCCAGCACTCGAGATGTAGAGGAAGGTGAATCTCTGAGTTTGAGGCCAGCCTGGTCTACAGAATAAGTTCCAGGACAGCCAGGGCTACACCTTGTCTTGAGAAACAAAAACAAAAACAAAAACACAAAAAAACCCTCCTACTTTTTGCTGTTGTTGTTTTTTTGAGACAGAGTTTCTCTGTTGTAACTCTGGCTCACTCTGAAGACCAGGCTGGCCTCAAACTCAGGGAGATCTAAGCCTTCCTCTGCCTCCCAAGTGCTGGGATTAAAGGCATGTGCCACCATTGCCTGTCTTATTTTTGTTTATATGAAGTCACAGTATTCCTGCTGGCTTGTATTAGAGGTCATTCTCAGGATCTCTGCTTGTTTTTACTTGTAGGCGGTGTGACCATTCCTTTCAAGCTCTTCCCTTCTAAGCCAGCCCACCTGGTCACATCCTGCTCTCTGCTTTCCACAGCACACAGCCCAGACCCAGTAAGTCCCTGGCTTACCCTGGCTTTCCTCATACTGCTGCAATGCAGCCTGCTCACTCAGGCCCAGAGTCCACCAGTAGCTGGTTCCTTCCTTTTGCCTTCCTAGCTTCACACCAGTCACAGCGCATTTGGGAAGTGGAGTTGATCTGAGCGAGCTTCACATAGCTCTGTCCCAGCCCCGCTCCTCTGTCTTCAGAGCCAGCAAGTAGCACAGACCAGCACCCCACACCCCTTTGGCGTGACTATTCTTTTTCTGGTTCCCAAAGATGTTTGCCCTAATCTCAATCCCTTGTTCTCATGCATCCTTTCATACTTGGTGGCGATGGGGAACTTGAAGCCTGAACTCACCACAGCACCTGTGCCGGGAGTCCGTATGTTCATTACAGAGCTCAAGTGCGAATTATGGCACTATTCTAGATGGCCATGTGTCACAAGGGAGATGGATCCCAATGTCACACTAAATCCCTGTTCTTAGAAGGTATTTTGCAGACAGAAGATTTTTCATGATTCCTAACAGGAACAAGGGAGTATGTAGGGATTAATCTTGGAGAAGTATTTTTAGAAACTCAGGGAACTAGCTTGCTTACCAGGATACCACACAGCTTTGATGAAACCTATACTCTGATTGGTCTGATGCTTTAAAGGGGAACTCTGTGGTGGCTGCAGAGTAGCAGCAGAATTAATGTCTGGCCTTCTAGCATGGTTTTATTAACTCATTTGTTCCAACCACATTCACTGGTGTCAGTACCCAGAAAGGATGAAGATAAAGGAGCTACAAGGAAGTTTAAAGGACTTCTGAGATTTGTCTGCCTATTTCTTTGAGAGAATTTATATAGGGCTATGCCACTATAAAGTGTTCACTCACAAACACTGACAGGAGACTGCAGGAGCCATGAGAGAAGCTCAGCCCTCTTCTCCAAGGCCCGGCATCTCTTGCTCAGGCATCATGCCTGGGCATGCTTGTTTATTCAGTCATCTGTCTTAAAATTTGCATGTCTAAATAAAAGCCTTGGCCAGGTCACACCTAAGGTTTTCTTTTCCACTCTTTCCTTTACTGTCCCTCCTTTTTTTCTTCCTTCTCTGGTTTCTGTTCTTTCTTTTCATCTCCCTTTCCTCCTCCCTGTCTCCCTTCCCTTCCTTCTTTCCTCTCTCCTTTGCCTTCTCTTCCCTCCCTCCCTTCTTTCCCCCATTCTCTTCATCTTCTCTTTCCTTTCATTTGTTTTTCTTTCCTCCTTCCATCCCTTCACTTTTCCTACCCTTCTCTCCATTTCTTTCTTTAATGTTGGATTCCTTCCTATTCATGGTTGCTTCTATGAGGAAAAATCTATGGAATGGCTGTCTGTCTAAATTCAGGGCCTTGGGTATAGGGGACAAGAGGAAACATCTCAGTTTTTCCCATCCCATGTTCTTAGTTAATTAGGCTGGCATGACACTAGACAGAGCACCGGAGGAACCACAGCTTGCACTTTTCATCTAAAAACCCCTTTCTTAATTGGCTCCTTGAGATGCAACGCTTGGTTAACATCCCTTTTACCATTCTATTTCACTGCTAGCTCCACTTGCAGGAAGGAATGATCAGTGGGTGGAGAGAGAGAGCAGGAGGAAGTAGTGAGATGGTCTGCAAGGTCTTCCAGCAGCCACAGGTACATGAAAAGCCACCAACAGCACTGCTAGGCAGCATGCAGATGTGGAGCTACA
The DNA here is from genome assembly GCA_026225945.1 of Cricetomys ansorgei. Taxonomy (NCBI): domain Eukaryota; kingdom Metazoa; phylum Chordata; class Mammalia; order Rodentia; family Nesomyidae; genus Cricetomys; species Cricetomys ansorgei. The sequence continues at coordinate 1,140,124 of JAMJFZ010000239.1, read as the reverse complement.
TTGCTGGCACTCAGAAGAACATTTGGCTCTCTCGCCTGCTCTCCACTGATTTCTCAGGGCAAGTCCACTGATGTGTTAGCACAATGGTGTAGGGTTTCTAGCTCGCAGCACTGTGTCCACATGGAGCCATGAAGTACCCAGGGTGAAGATGGCATGGCCATGGGTTAGACTACCCATGAGTGACAGTTGCATAGAATGACCCCAGGTCATAGGGAATGTGGACCTTCATTCTCAGTGCTTTTTTATTCTGTAGAAAATTAGTAGTTTGGGCATCTTTCTTGTAAGATGTTTGCGATGGTCAGAATTCACTGTCAATTTTACAGAATCTATAGTCACCATGGAAACAAACATCTGGGCATGTGTGTGATGGCACTGTTCCCTGCCGGGGGGGCGGTGGTCTTGGGCTGAATAAGCACAGAAAGCGAGCTGAGCACCGTCATTCATCTCTCCCTGTTTCCTGACTGTGGTTACAGCTCTGGCATATATGCCCACTACCCAGAACAGTAGCTTTATAGCTTAGATGGATCATGTACCTTTCCTCTGAGCCTGGGCACATGAGGGAAAACTTCCTGACTTTTATATTTTTGATAATTCTCCATATTTTTGTATACTCTGTGCTACATGTTTGCGTTTGTTGAGTTTATAAAGCTGCTGGCCTTAGATAACCTCCTTCCTGATGGTAACCTAGCACATTTGCTTTCCCTGTGAATAAGTGAGACCTAAAACTATCTATCAATGCTCCAGCTAACACTACACTGCCTCCCTCCCTTGTCTGTCCCAGAACAAAATTAGTTTGTCATTTATGCTAGTGATTCTGTTTTCTGGCTCTTACAATCTTTCTATCCCCCTTTCCTCATCGGTCCCTGAGCCTTAGGGGGGTTGCATTGTAGATGTATCACTTGGTACAGGGCTCTCTACAATCAGTTGCTTTTGTATTTTTACCAGTTGTGGGCTAATGAGATGGTCTTGGTGTGCTGTGATGAGAAGTTCTTTTGATCTTAGGGTAGAGATCAGAATGGACTTTGGAATTGTACTGGTTTACGAAACTGGCAGTAGTGGATTCTATACTAGGTTCCATGGTCTCAGCAGCTGTGGACAGTTGGCTGGGTTTACAGTACTTGGTATGAATTCCCTACTATTAAGTGGGCCTTAAGTCCAGTATGGCAGCTTTTGGTTTTCCCAGAGATTGACACTGCTTTATCCTTGGATACATCTTGCTGTGCTAGCCAGTGGTTCATCGGATTTGTAGCTGGATTGGCTACTGGTTGCTTTTCTCCTTTGGCAACTTTCATAGAACCTTCAAATACTATGAGAGTTAGTCTTCAGAGAGGAGCCTTCCATGCCAGATCGACTCTATGCCACACTGATTTATAATTGTGGCTCTTGGAGCCACAATTATGATTATTAAGTGCTTTGTATGTATATCTGTGTACCTTGTGCATGCAGTGTCTGCAGTGGCCAGAAAAGATCCTCTGGGATGTAGTTACAGATAGTTGTGAGACACCATGTGGGTACTGGGAATAGAAACTGGGTCTTCTAGAAGAGCAATCAGGTGTTCTCAAACTCCTTCCTTCCAGTTGATCTGGATCTGACCTGGAAGCCTCCCCCATAAGAGCTAGCTCTCATGGCATTTGAAGGTGCTGTGCAGCAGCCAATACAGCTGTAAGTCCTGTGAACTACAACAATAAGGGGAGGTTGTTTTGCTCTGCTTTTTTAGAAAACCATATGCTGAGTAAGCAAGACTAAGTGACTTTGCCTCTCAAGTGCAGCAAGATCCAGTTAACGTTGCTCTGAGCTCTGGTCACCTAAGTGACCTTGGGGAGGCAGATTCTCTCCTGGGCAGGTTATTTCTGAGTAGAAGTGGGAAAAGGAGACAGCTGAGGGCCAGCATTTTCCCTTTATGTGCTTCATGCCCTTTCACGATATGAACTGTTCTACCACACATTCCACACCACGGTAACCTGAAACCATGAGCCTACCTCAGCCCTTTCTCCCTAATGTTGCCCATGTCAGATGTCTTTTCAGTGCAATGGAAATATACTCTCAGTGATTTTTGGGTGTAGCAGTCCATGGAACAAAGGCTAAGAGCCTTGGGGAAGAGCTGTTTTCATGTTGATTCTACTCCAAAACCCCTCCTCCAGCTCTCCCCGTCTCCCAGCCCTGTTAATATTTTTCACTCAAGTAGTTTATAGTTTGGTGATATAAGGAAGATAATCTCACTACATTTTCAGTCTTAATATAACAACTCAAGGTGCACAACTTGTTCAAAGTTAATTCTAGAAGTTGCAGTGGCAGAGAGTAGATCTGGCTACAGATCCTCCTCTAGAAGCTGCTCTTGTGTTAATGTGGAAGCTCCCCCACCCCTTGCAATGAGTTCATCATCTTAGGTAGTAAATATGATGGCTTTATCTTCATGGTGGAAGCCAGGCCAAGTCCCCAGAGCTTGGTAGATGATTGTCCTACCTGGAATGCAGGCTCAGCAGCTCCTGGGTGTTGACAGTGAAGGAAGGTATGCAGAACTTTTATTTCTTTGTTTCAAAATACACTTGTAAACAACATGATTGATTTCTCTGGGAAGTCTGAAGAATCTTATGATTTTAAAATATAGAGACATTTGAACCAGGAGAAAACAAAAGTGAAATGTCCAGTATTTTGAAATGTAGGGGGTAAATAGCCTGAAGTCCACACTGCATCGATCACGCAGTCTTGGTTTTATCAGTCTTCTGCAGAGGAGATTAGAGTCAAGTTCATAACCCTGTGAGTTTTTTAAAACACATTTTCAGGATTTAGAGACCAAACTTCTGATACTGAGAAAGCAAGTTTTTCCTACCTGCTGTGATTGGAATGAAGGTCAACAGAACTCTCTAGATTATGTGCTTCAGATAATGAATGTCTTAGCAAAACTGGTCCCTTGAGGATGGCTCAGAGCTGGATCCATTGTCCCTGTAAAGATATTTCAGCATGAAAATTGGTCATTGACAGATTAATGCTATTGCTTCACATGTCTAAGTATTACCTTTCCCATGCTAGTTAGTTCATTTAGAATCCCAAAGGACATCAGGACATGTGAATGGATTTTTTTGAGGCCTTCATGATGGGGCTGGCTCTCAGGACCATCCAGACCTATGCTCACTGGCACGGTGTTCCCACTGTGCCCAGGTCACTAGCACACCCCATCCTCCGTTGTCACTGGCACCCACCAGGGAGAAGTCCAAATTCAGTTGCTAAATTAGATTGCATTTTTACAAAACAACTCATATTTATCTAAACAGCACAGGTTTAGTTATCTAAAAGCCCACACACAGAGTGAGTCATACCGCCTCCTTGAATGTGATAAATGGGTCTTTTGAGGCACAAGAAAACAAAACAACATTAAAGAAACAAATCCTTCCACTTCAGGCTTCAAAATAGAGTACAGCTATCTTTAAAATTTTCATGAACATAAAAGCAATAAATTAAGAGATCTGGCATATTAGTGTTCTGCATGAGCTGATAGAAGAAAAAGACATTAATTAATTATGCTTTTTTTTTTTAACATAAACAGATGAGACTGGTCTTCACTTAATTTTGAACCCAGCAGGGAATGATGCCTGGTTTACACTACATATAGTGGTGGTGCCGCTGCCAAGTTGCCACCATGGTCTGTGGAGCAGAGGGCTGGAGAGATTTGACCCCTCGGACAGCACTCATTTCTTTGATGCTTCCCTAGTATGTGATTTGACCTGAAATGTCAACTGATCTGGTTCTTAAGACTCATCTTTGTACATCTGTTGTTTTGTGAACAATCCTACATGAGACTGCATCTGTAGGTGTCAGTACTAGGAATTACCTACCTGTCATTTATCTTTTCTGTGCCCTGCATTAAGTCCAGCAACTGATAGACCCACTGGGTAGTAACATTCTGACAGCCATTCAATCACAGATGCTCAGTTCCATGCCTACACCTCTGACATTATCAAAACTATCACGATCCTTTATCAGCAATAGAAGGTTCCTGTGAACTCTGGCCCAGCACAGCACATTAAGATGGGAGTCTCTGCACAAAGATCACAATGTAATACAGCTTCTTGCTTTCTCTGAACATTTGTGTGAACCTTAGCATAGCTTTTGTAGAGACACAGTACCTTAGAGGTATAGATCGTGGTTTGTAGATGCATCCTCTGTGTTCACAGACACCTTCATCTGGAGCCAGTCTTGTGAGGCATTTCTTCTAAGCTTCCCAGCTAAAAAATGTGAGAAGTTGTCATTGCAGACATATCTTTATAAGGTCTAATGGATATTTGGATCTTGCTTAAACTTTCGAATTCTCAAGTCAAGCTTCATAACATATCTATTATTTGACATACTTAGGTTTATGAGCAAATATTTAAAACCCATTTTCACAATTTTGAAATATGCAGTATTTTAACTTAGTACTTGTGTTACAGTGTTGTTGCACAGATCTCTAATCATATTCATTAAGTATAACTGAGATCTATGAATCTTTATCAGCCTTTTCCATTTTCCATCCACCTCCTCACCTAAGCATGTGTACCCACCACCCTACTGTCTAATTCTGTGGGTTTGTTCTTTGCATGGTATGCCATGAAGAATATCATGATATCACATGATATTTGCCTTTTGGGTTTGGCTTCTTTTACTTAACATACGAAGGAAGGACCCAAATGGATGTTTCTCAAAAGAAAACTTGCAAATGACCAGCTATATGTAATATGGTAACAGTAGGAATGTTAGTTAAGACTGTACAACCAATACACACTCTTGAACAATGCCTTGTGAACACAGTGGAGAGTCCTGACATCTGCAATGAGATAGATGGATGTGAAGGTGCTATGCCAGGCTTCCATGTTTTAATAATTCCAGCCTGTACCTATGTTCCCAAGCTTGGGGTAGGGGGACATTGTTGCTTTGTTTTAGAATATCTTAATGCTCTCTTTCTATTTTTCTGTGTATCTAGATGATTCTGTGTTTTGATCTTCTGTAATATTCTGTGGTATGATTTCTTGTCCCTGACTGATATGGAAAACATACTACCAACTCTGAGTCAAATTCACTTATCATTAATTTTACAAATAACAAAAATGTAATAAAAAACTGCCCCAAACTCTATTATCTATTTGCTACAAAAGTACCAAAATATGGTCTAAAACTATCAGTAAAAGTGCATCAGTGAAAATTCAGGGCATTGAATGACAGAAAACCTAAGTTAAACAGGAAAAGGTTTGTGCTGGCTCATTAAGAAAGTGGCTGATCAAAGACTGTGCCTTTGAGCTGAAGGAGCTGAGGTGGGGCGCATTGCCCTCACAAAGACATGAGGGCAGGAATCATTGGCACTGACAGGAAAAGTTATTGCTTCAGAGGATCTGATCATGTTTCTACCTCTACCAATCTAAGGCATTTGGACTCACTGGGAATGGGGACAAATGATGCCTTGAAGCATGGCTAGAACATGGGGTTCAAAGTCTATTGTTTTGTCTTAATTTTATTTTCTCCATGCCTCATTTTTGCTTTATTCCAGGTGACACCTAGCTTGCTACCAGCATGCTCAGCTTATTCTTTCAGGAACCCAGCTGGGAGATACTATGTGTGATGTCAACAGAGCCAACTTTGGCCCTGGGAAACCTGCACCAAACCTTTTGTCAATCCTGTGTGGTGGGATAGATCATATTCTAACAGTCTGGGGTCATACCAACACACCTGCCTGGGGACAGGGAAACAGAACCATTTTCACCAAAAACTAGTTGTTTTTTGGTGAATTGATTAGTTGTGGATGTGTGTTTCCCAGGGATAACCTGGGTTCTGTGAGGAGATGGCATGGAAATAAATGTTGACCTTTAAAACCAATGGCTGACCCTCATGGCACAACCAGTGAGCAAGGAGAGATAAATGAGAAAGGCCACTGTGACCCATGTTAGAGACATGGTGTTTACAGTGTCTGCTGCTTTGTCTTTGTACCACTCCCATCCCCACTGTTCCAGTTTATGACAGAGATGGTGGAAAACTAGAGTCAGCCATTTCAGCTGGTGCAGTATTGGACGATTCTGGGCATCTGCTCTGCCTGTTTCTCCTTCTGACTCTTTTCACAGGTATCGCTGCACTGAACTGGCTACCTTGCCTTTCCATCCTTTGTTCTTCATGGGTCCATTGCCAGCTGATGGTGGTTGGGGACAGGACAGCCATTTTTCTTTGGAGGTTTTCTTCACTGGATGCCCCCACTCATAACACACAGGTAGCAGTAATTGAATACAGTGAAATACATTGTTTTAAAAGAAGATATGAATTTGGGAGAGGAACCTGTTGGGGGGAAGGAGGGCACATATGATTGTAATGCATTGTGTACATATATGAAATCTCAAAGAATGAATTAAAATCCTAATGAGTGATCTAATATTAAGTGGTCAGCCCTAAACAGATGTACATATGATCAACCCTAAATGTGTGTGTGTGTGTGAGTGTGTGTGTATGATAGTAATGATAGTAATAAAAACAGAGACGAGGTCACGGATTTGAGAGGCAGTGGGTGGTACTTGGAGGGGTTGGACGGGGGAGAAGACGGTGTAGAAATGTAAATTCAATACTCCTATATGAAAGTCTCAAAAATAAAAATCCACAAACAGAAATAAAGTCTATTTTAAACATATCATCTGATGAAACTGAAATTATAAAATGTGCATAATAAAATACTCATTGTTATAAAGTATATTTAAAACTTCTTTAAGAGGCTGGTGTGAGAGGGGGTAAAAGAGAGTGGAGGGATGACTTGACCAGCACATATTATATGCATGTATGAAACCATCTTAATTTTTTAAATTAAAAATAAAAAATTTTGGACAGTAAAGTGGAATCTGATCTTTCAAACTGACCCAAATGAAAAGATGAAACATGCCCGAAGGTGCTGATGAAGTCCCAGATCCCATCTTCTTATTGGTGGAACATTGTCCTAGCTCCATCTAATGAGTCTCTCAGTGCATTTGGGAAATTAGTGGAAAGAACGGGAAATGTATTTTTACCCATTCAGAGGGAAAGTTTCACTTTCTAGGCGGAAGAAATTCAGGATGTTCCTCTGCTATGGCCACAAGGCTCTGCAGCTTGGCACTGACTGAAAATTTGTTAGTAAAAAGTAGACTGTTAGTAACTTGATGAGACTTCAAATTTCCAAACTACATCTCTGCCAAGCCAACATCTTCATCTCCATTTCTTTCCCTGATCCCAGGAGTCCTGGTGATGATTCAGTGCTGTGTTCTGCTGTCATAAGCTGAGTTGATGGTGGATGAAAGTATTCTGTGACAAGTTAGAGTCTGTAATATCACATGTCATTTATCATTATGAACATGTTGTCAAAAACTTAATGGAATGTGACAGATATTCTGGGTCCATTTGTTTAAATCCAAGGCCCTAGTATATATTAAAGGAAAAGTGATCACCAGTCTTTGTATCTATTTCATTAAGAAAAACCTTTTAAAATAAAAAAAAATATTTTAGTTTATGTGTGTGGGTGTTTTACCTGCACCTGCACCTGCATTACATGTGTGCAGTGCCCATGGCGGCCAGAGTGGGTAGCAGACACCCTGGAACTGGAGTTACAGATCCTCGTGAGCAGCCATGTAGATGCTGGGAATCAAACCTGGATTCTGCAAGAGCAGCCAGTGCTCTTAATCTTAAAATACTTTTAAATATTGCATTGTGTGTATTTGTGTCCATGGCACAGTATGAGGTGGAAGTCAGGGAATAACTGTAGGAACTGGGTTTCTCTTTCCAGTGTGTGAGTCTCAAGGATACAACTAGATCATTAGATTTGGCAGAAAGTTCCTGTACCACCGAGCCATCTTGCCAGCCCTAGTCTTTGTATTTTAAGCTAAGGTGGGTCAAATGTTAATGCTATTACATGCTAAAAATGTTATTTTTTCCTATGTACAGGGATTTTGCACAACTTGAGCTTGTACAGGTTTTGTGAATGCTGTCTTAACTATTGTGAGTTCGTATGTGCAATTGCCATCCTGGGTCCAGAAAATGCTGTTTCGTGTAGTCATATACTGCCTCTAGCTCTTAGAAACTTTGTATCCCCTCTTCTGCAATGATCCCTAAGCCTTGTAAGGAAATGATGTGATATAGATGTCCCATTTAGGGTTGAGCATTCTGCAATCCTATTCTCTGCACCTTAACCAGTTGTGGGTCTCGGGTTAACTTCCCTCTACTGCAAATAGAAACTTCTGTAATAAGAGCTGTGAGACACACTGATTTGTGGGTAAAATGATACACATTAAGAGTCAGTTTAATACCATGTTTGCTTAGTAAAATAATAGTAGTAGTTTCTCCCCTAGGGCTTAACATGTCTAGCCTCAGGTTCTTGGTTTGCTTACAGTGCCAGGAGTGAGTTTAGACGTATGGAATGAAACTTAGATCTAACCAGATCTGGTGACTGGTTACTCACATGACATTCATGCCACTATTGTATTGGTAGCCATGTATTCAGTCTGATCCTTCTTGTAGCTTGCAGTGCTCACAGCTGGGTAAGATGCATGATTACTCCCCCTGACCTGGTAGCATACATTGCACCTTTCAGCACTGTGAAAGCTAGCCAGTAGGTATGAAGCTTCCAAGTGAGTGCCTCACGATGATACACATTTCCTTATGGGTACATGTTGGAACTCATTCAACATAAATGGGTAAAATGTGGAGAGAATGTTTTGTCATTGTGCTTGTCATTTCTTTGTCTTATCAAAGTCCGGGCATAGCTTTAAAGCTCTCAGTGGTGTGATTTATAATGGTAATTTGTTCATTGATTTGATACATCTGACAAAAATCTATGGTGCTTAGCAGTTGATTCCCTACTGCCAGAAACACCAGGTTGGGGTATACAGATCCACCACCAGGCATCAGGTGAGAGAGCCGAGCACTGTCACTCTCAGGAGTGAGCTTCCGTGATAGCTGTCATACAGCTGGCAGAGCTGTCCTTTGTGCCACATGGACTACCTGCCAGGCTCTTCCTTATCAAAATGCCCTCGAGAGTTCTCATCACCACAAATGGAGCTCTAGAATTTTGGCTCATGAGCTCTTCAATATCCCTTTAATGACTCATATGTCGGCATTTCACATGATTTTGATCGCCATGTTGGTGCTGTGAGAAGAGCCACCCGATACCACCCTTGTCATGCATATCGTTCTGCGGATTGTAAGTCATGTGCATATTAATAAAATTTTTCAATACTTTAAATAAACATTCCAAAAAGATGACAAGACATGTTTTAATCACAAATTACATGATCTGTGAATCATATAACTATTATATCAGCAAAAATGGTCTGAAACTCATTATTAGAGGCTCAGCTCTCCTTAGGTCACAGAATAGGTGAGTGGAAGGAGATGGTGGTGGAGAGATTTCAATCTTACTTTTTGGCAGCTGCTACTAGTCCTTCTTACAGAGAACTAGTAATCTGGATGTTTACTTGACTCCAAGTAATTTTCAGTGATAATTTGAATAATATGTTATTTTTTTTTCCATGTGAGCTTTTTATGTAACATTATTTATGTAATTCTTCTCCCATCCATTACAGAGAGTGTAAAATGGTTGATACTTTGCTCTGAATTTGATAGCCAGACTTAGAGTCCTTCCAGTATTCTTTATTATATAGGTTTTTATTCCTCATGGGACAGTCCTTAGCTGATCATGACTTCAGGAAGTGAGGATGTGATCTTAGCATTCCTCTGTGCTCATCATCTTCTAGGATGCACATGGAGATAAGATTGGTTTTTGAGCCTATATTTGCATGTACAAAGGATCTCCAAACCTCTCATAGAGCTCATCTTAATACTTATTAGAATATGCTTCCTTTTTCCTCAAAGCTGCAGAATCTGTCCATTCTAAGCTAGAAAACCAAATAACAATGAACACAAAATGAGGTATGTGTTGAATTGTAACCTGTAACATGGAAACAGTACCTAGTACAAAGACTGGAAATGGAACCAGATGATAGCAATGATGCCATGTGCCTGAGAAGCATCCTTCAAGACCAAAGATCAAAGGAATGCTGTCAACAAATGAATCATGAATTCTGTGTGTTGAACTCAGGAAAGTAAGCTGACAAAATCAAATAGATCTATGTGGTGTGGTGGTGTGTAGTGTCCCTTCCAGCCCAGATCTCTATGACTGAATTATAATTTATATAGTGTGTGTGTTTGTTCTTCAATCATTTTCTATCTTACTGTTTGAGACAAAGCCTCTCTCTCTCTCTCTCTCTCTCTCTCTCTCTCTCTCTCTCTACCTGAAGCTTGCTGATTCTGCTACATTGAATGGCCAGCAAACTGGAAGGATCCTCTTATCTCTGTTTCCTTGGTGCTAGAATTGCAGTCCACACCTCTGAAGCCAGATTTTTACATGATGTTGGGGTCAGAACTCAGATCCTCATGCGTACCACAGCAAGCACCACTACTACTGTAATAGTACGCTGCTGCTGGGGCAGCAGAGACAAGGGGGTTATTAACACCTGCAAACCCTGCCAGATCTCAGCAGCAGGGACCACCATCATGGCAAGTGCCATGCTGGACAGTGGAACCCTGAACATCTGAACTCAGATGTTTTTATTGATTCAGAACTTCTCAGGTGTTCTACTGATAGCATGTGTAGAGCATGTGCAATCAAACATCCCCCACATTAATCCAACACCTCCAGACAATACAAAATACCAAGACCTAAGAAGCCCCCAGCCAACAGTGTGCAAAACAATTATTTTAAACACAATTAGAAATAAATTTCTACAGCAATTCTCCTTTTCTGTATAAGGCAATAAAAATGCTTTATCTGTACAACACAATTTAACACTATACCAGCAAAACCATTTACAAGAAGAACAATCACAAGGGTTGCTAATGCACAGGACCAGTTGAAACCTAACATCTATCAAAATTTTCACAATGTCTATGGACAGCAGAAAAACATTGTCAGTGTTCAATTACCTGGAATTCACTCATGATCTTCTAGACTCCAAAGTGCTTGGATCACTTCTCTGGCTCTGCCCTCTGCAGCACACAGTTTGTCCTCCAGGTTCTGATTGGGTCCCATCTGCTGCTGCTGCTGTTCTTGGTGGTCATCCCATGGTATTGGTATTTTCAGAGCACTGGTGTCTCTTGCTGCAACTAGGCTGCACCTTCACCAATAGCGTCTCCTGGGCTCTCTTCATTGTGCCAAGCCTCAACTTCTTTACATGACTCCTTCAATCTGGGCCTACAACTGCTACTGAGGCTGCACTTTCACCAATGGCTTTTCCTGGTCTCTCATAGTGCCAAGACTCAGCTGCTCTCCAAAGATCCCACCCCCATGCCTTCAAAACTAGCACCACCTGGTTGACACTTAACAGTACCAAGTTTGGCTACCAACATGAGATATACAACCTTGGCCAGTTTTAGAATGTAGCTTCTGTGTGCTGTCCCTGAGGAAACACTTTCCAGATTTTAAGATAGTGTCTGGTTTGCAGGAAAAACAACTGGTAACCTTGTCTGCAGGAAGAGTTCCCTTGTGGTGATGAATTCTCATCTGATAAGACCTGCTTATCAAGTCGGAAGGTAGCTGGATCAGAAACACGGCTTCTTTGAGCTCAGTCAGGATGCAAAAAGCTTTCCTTTATTTTAGGTTTTTGTTCTTATACCCTCTTCAGAGGTGTACGTGTGGTTACCAAGGTAATGATCATGAGTGACAAATCACATGTGCATGCAAGCACAAGGTTAATGATCACATAGGTACAATCATGTGGTTACTGATCACAAGGGAATCATGTGGTTACAATCAATCAAGGTTAAACGATATATATACAAAACATATTGTTCTGTAGTTAACCATAAAACAATCATCCTGCTTTGTGAGACTAAGAAGAACTGTCTCCTTAAGCAATCCTTGACTTCCTCAAAACAAGCTGTCTCCAGGCAGATCTTTTTTACAACTCAGTTCTGCTCAACAGCTGTTCCAAATGAGATATAGGCATATAGCCAGCGAGGCACACAGCAGAATTTGAGCTCAAGGTCATGGGGGCTCCCTATACTCATCACCAAAGTAAATGTGCCTTGTCATGACTGCCTCACCTCACCAGTATCTGGGCAGGTTTGCACAAAACAAAACAAAACAGACTCTGTGAAGTCTAGAGTTTCTTTTTCAGCTTCCCTGTCTCCACATTGGATTAGCTGTCATGATGTTGTGCCCCACATTGGTACACCATTTGTAGCAGTTTGTTCCTGTGTAGACTCACAAAAGAAGACAAGAGGCTTATTCATATGTGCAAGCCCTGCCAGACCTCAGCAGAGGGAACCACCATTATGGCCAACACCGTACTCAACAGTGGAACCCAGATCATCTGAGCTCAGGTGTTTCTTATAGATTCAGAACTCCACAGGTGTTCTACTGATAGCACATGCAGATCATGTACAATCAAGCATCCTCACTTAAATCCAACACGTGCAGACATTACAACATGCCTAGTTAGCTTTCACTCAGCAGTACACAAAACAATTATTTTATAAGTAACTAAAAAATAAACTTCCACAACAACCAGCCTTTCATAAAAGAAGTTTTAAGTGAAAAATGAGACAGTCTTCTGGAGTATATACTCTACCCGCCAACTTAGACCTTGGTTGTGCAGCATAGAACATAGTAGCTAAACACCTCATTTGTTTTAGAGCTGGCTTCTATTTCCTATACTGATCTGGCCATCTGGATACTGTCTCCCCGTCCCCTTTATGCCACCATAAGACCCATGCCAGATGCATAATACACTAAATACTGATTTGTTATATTATCTTTATCTGGAAATGGACACCTGTGATTAGCTTGTTGATGGTTCTAGAACTCACAAGATCATAAAACAGACAATATAAAGTAGAGAAACGTGTAATGAGACAAAGAGTTCATTGAATGATAAAATAAGGGTTTACGGAGGTATAGAGGTTGAGAAGGAAAGGCGAGTGGGCCAGTTGTAGGAAGTTCTGCCAAGAGACCAAGTGAAATAAGACGGAGGTGTGACAGGTGGCGTTGTGACGTGAGTGTCTCTGGTGATCTTTCCTGTTGCGTTTCCGTGCAGTGTAGCCAGGTGATCCAGGTGATAGGCAGGTAAGTGCCCTAGGAATGGGAGCAGGATGGAGAGAGTGAGGATGAGGACCAAATGCTGTTAAAGAGAGTGTACAGTGAAAGAGAGGTGGGGATGGGCTCAGTGAAGGGCATATTTAATACAGGAGAGTGCTTCCAGACAAACAGAAAATGACAGAGTAAAGAAAGTGATGTGCTGTCAGCGATTAAGTGATGTATCACATCTGAAACAAGGAAACAAACCCGAGTGAGAGAGGGGATTCCAACTCTTAAAATGTTTAATGCTGGAACAGAGATTCACTGCTGTTGTAGAAATCATAGGAAAGCAGAAATCAGTAAGTCCCAAAATAACAGGAATTAATCACTTAGGAAATTTTTATTTTAATAATTTACCAGTTCCACTCTGCCTTGTTTAGTACAGTTCCACATTCGGTTTTAATATGGAGCAGGGAAAATTCTCTTCATTAATCTTGTAGTGTCTTCTTAATTATTTATGTTTATGTATTTTTCAGAAGAACTCCAAGCCTGTTTTGCATGGTTGCAAAGCAGACTACTGAGCTTTTGACTGGCTTTGAAGATGTCTATAGGTAACTTCAGAGCCATCATTTGTCTACTGCCAGGCTTCGTATTTTTTGTTTTTTTTTTTTTTTTGTTTCCCTTTTACTGGTTTTTTCCCCTACAAAAATTTTCCACATTACTTGCTAAGCTAGTCTTGGAGGTCTTTGTGACTGTGGAATGTTTTCCCTTTGCTGAATATCAGGGCAGAGTTGTTAACCACTAACAGTAGCTCAGGAGATGGAAAGGGAGTTTCCTTTCAAGGGATCACTCACCTCTTGAAAGCAGTGCAGAGTTTGGAGTAAGCATTCATTTGTGTAATTCTTCTAATTTTTGCCTAAATGAATGTCACCTTGCTGTTGATTGACCTGATGTTCTGTGCACTGGTGTGCATCTGTACTTCATACAACTTAGACAAAATTCCTGGTCCATGTGCCTCTTTGAGTCTTCCTCAAATTAATTTTTTAAGCATTCATTGTGTAGATTTTGAATTTAATGCTTGGTGCAATGACACCGGCTGTGAGTTCCTTTTGTCTTTTTCCAGTGTGAGAGTAGATACTTCAACACTGGGAAGAGTAAAAATGTAATTAGCACAGGGCAGTGCTGGGAGGGATGTGTTATAAACAAGTCTTCAGCTCATTCCAACTCTGACCCAGATGCCTGCTTCTTCACTGCTGTGGTGCTGTCAATCTTGCCATCACTGCCCTCGTGGGGGCGTGGCTTATGAAGGCAAGCATGGTGTAGGGCAGTCAGCACATGTAAAAGGCTTCCCACAGCCACCTCCAAAGAATGAAATTCTGAATAGAGATTCACCCAAAATGAACAGAACAAACCACAAAGAGTTTGGGGAGAAAAAAAAAACATTTACTTTTCTTATTTCCTAGTGAACAATTCAAGACATCTCATGTTGCAAAGCACCATCAAACATTAAAATATAAAGTCATAGAATTTGGAAGTCGGCTGTGGTGGAGTTGCTGTGTGTGCTCTGAATGTTGAACTCCAAAGCCGGTTCCTGAGACATGGTTCTGGTCATGGCATTGGATGGAGCAGAACAGTGGGGGATCCAGAGCTGCAATTAGACCTGACCACATTTTAGTCTAGGAGAACTGCATGCCTCCGTCCTCACCTGTGGGACGGCAGTGAGAGATGGGCTGTGCAGGAGGAGGGGTGAGGAGCAGCTAGGCCCCACTTCAGGCCGTGAGTCACTCACTTGGCCCCTAAGAACCAGCTCAGGTTCTGTTGCTGTAATGTAATGGTGGTGTCTGTTGTGTAATGGTGGTGAGCCGCTGTTGCACCATCAGGTTCATGGCTGGTGTGATAGATACCTCCTAAAGGAACATTTGTTCTTGGAGAATCACAAAAGTTCTCTGGGGCTATGTTTTAGGTTTTTCTTTCCTGTTTATGAAATAGAAAAAAAAAAGTCATTTTCACAAAAATAGTTTCAAATATTGAGTCCTATATGGTATATATGGTTATTTTGTTTGCAAGCTTAAAAAGATAAATCTTTTTATAACATTTTTATACGTTTAATTGATTGATTAAGCTAACTTTGGGATAGTGTCAGGGATAGTGTCATGTAAAGTAGCCCTGGCTAGCCTAGTGCTTACGATATATCCCAGGCTGGCTTTGAATTCACATCAATGCCCCTGCCTCAGCTTCCTCAAAGCTTAGGGTTATAGACATGCCTACCAAGCCCACCTTACATAAGTGTGTAAACAATGTGTGTTTGTAGTAGACAAGCAGGATGGCTTAATGTTTAGCTTTTAGGCAAATCAGTCCTTCATCCTTAGGTTATCAGCTTTCAAAACTGTAGTGTAGATTTTTTGGAAATATATTTTAAATTTTAAAAAATAGTATCACTTTATTGTAACAAACTCATAAATGCAAATATCGCACTGGATCATGGTAGCCACTAAAACCTGCACCCAGCTCTCAAACCCCACACGTCTCAGTGAACTGCTACACGGCGAGAACGGCCACTCTGAGGTCAGGAAGCTCTTTTACATTCTCATGGTCAACTACATTTTATGTGCTTACGCACCACAATAAAGAAAAAGTAAGAGTTGGAATCAGGAAAACAGTTAACTTTATATCCTCCTCCGTGACCCACATGTTCTTTTGCTAGATTAAGTTGTTCTATGAACAAACTCTCAGCCTTGGGATATAACTGCAGCCATTATGCATCCGTGGTGTCCTAGAAATTACAATAATTGCTCATTATCTGCTTGTTCCAAACCAATGTTTGTTCAGGGATGCTCTGAGTTAGAAAGTTTTCCTTAGTCAGACGCCTGCTTCCTGAGGCAGTGTGCAGACTCATCCTCTTGTCTACTGTGCTGCCCTCCATCACCCTCAGGGCAGCCTTGGTGGACTCTGCGGCGCCTGGCTCCTAAACTAATGTGCTCCCTAGAGAAATTCTGGTGCCAGCTACCGGGCTCACCCTGGAGTCAGCCTTGACTCTTCTGGTCCACCCGCTATACTGGGCAGTTACGCAGTACCCAGCAGGCCTGGCTGCCCGTGAGATTCCTGTGAACTTCCAGGAAAACTGGCAGGCTCGTAGTTTTCTTGATCTCATGGACTGACTTCCTTCTATACTGCAAGGCCTTAGGACGGAGAGCGCAGTGCTGACTGGGTGGTTCCTTATCCTCTGTGCCTTCTACCACCTCAGGATTCGTTCTGCCCTCCGTTTGTAATTTCTTGAAATCTCTGTGATTCCCTCATTGTCTTGTCTCCCCTCACAACTGTGTTCTAGATGCGGTATGCTCCCTTCATGTTCTTTGAGCACCTCTATGCGGTGTTAAGTCATGTTCCTTTTGTCGAGTCTGAGTTCCTGTCATTTGTATTTCTCTTTCTTTCTTACCACCGCCCCACTGTTACATATTGTCATGGAGTGCTGGAGGCTTTCTCTCAGAGCCTGGTGGTGAGAGCTTGCTGCACATTTGATAGAAATCCAGAATTATCTTGAAGGAGGGCTGTGCTGCTGTGCTCCAGGGAACTGTGCTGTTTCATTTGAGAAGCCACTTTGGCAGTGTTCCTAGGAGAGATCGGCTGTGTTCTCTTACCTGAATATAATCTGGTGGTCTGGATGGGGTTCAGGGCCCAGGGTATTGATCTGCAGTTTGTGAACTCGTGTGTTCCAGTACTGGAGCCCTCACCCACACGTAGGGATTTGCAACTCCAGTAATTAAAATGGACTGAGATACAAATCAGTTTCCCAGCTGTATTATCAGTGTTCCAAGTATCCGTATTAGCTCTTGAATAGGCCGCCAAGTTAGTGGAGTCCCATCATCCCGGGAGCTTCATCAGAAAAAGGTAACACTCTAAACGTTCTCATTTTCAGGAAGGAGCATGCCCTTGGCTGAGCCCAGTGCCTTGAGATTCAAATATGCCTTGTCCAACTTCTCCATTGTCTAAGGCAGCCTTGTTGGGGGTAGGCAGATGTATCTCCACTCCTCCCGGGGGCTCCTGGGTGTCCTCAATCTTCACGTTGCTTTCCCAGGGCAACTCCTTGGTAGTTCTTTAACTTACACCCTGCTTAGACTCTTTGCCATTTGAATACATGTGCCCAGAGGTCCGCTGCCCTGATGCGGTTACATCTCTACGTCTGCTCCGCTTTGCCTTTCTGTTATTTAGCCATTAGTTACATAAGACTCCCTTTGCCGGCTAAAGAGGAACCACAGGTTGTGAGTCCTACTCACTGAAGTTTGTACTAGGAGGACTGGCACTTCTTATTACCCACAGGCTGAAAGCAAAGAAATGAAGCTAAGAATCTTTAACTCCAGCAAGGGAAGGCCTAATTATCAGGGTTTCTAGCCGGAGCTGCAGATGTCTCGTGATGTGCTCTAAGCACCACTAGTTTCTTCTTAGTGTTTGGTATGGCAGCTCTCCATGCAGCCATGAACTTGACCATGGGTCCTGCACAGAGGGATGGGTGCAGTGTCTCAGGCTGGTGCTTCCCCCTTTCATCAAAGAAGGGGTTCTCTCTGTATATGAGAAATTATAAGAGGCATTTTCGAGTTTAGGGAGCATACTCTAAGGACTGGTCTGTCCTGCCCAGGACATTTGTTGAGCCGCCCACTCATCCCATGTGCATTTACCAAGCCTCTGTAGGTTTCTGGCTTCTAGGTCGTAAAATAAGGAAAGTGCCAGCGAGAGCACATTAGGTCATTTTAACCTGGTAGCAGAAAGTTTCTTTTCAGTAATCCATTTCCCGATATATTTCGACAGTTCTCTGTACTCTTTTTACAGTAAATACATACCGCTAAGGCAGGGCTTGAACATGACGTGTGGATTAACCAATCTGAAATGGCTCAAGTCTGAGCAACTGCTTTTCCTCTGGGACTTTCCACTTACTTGTACCCTCCATCATTTCCTTCCTGCATTCCCTTCCTGCATTCAGCACCTTCTAGAGTGGTGTTCTCCAAGGCATTCATATTCCTTCCTCCATCTTTTCCTCCCCCTTTACTTCCTTCTCTTTTATTTTCCTTGCTGTCCTTGCCCCATCTCTGCTTGGCTTCCCGAAGCTGGCAAGTGACATAGTCTCTACATCTTTGGCATCCATAGGTGAAATATTGGCTCCAGGGAATTCACTTTGCTAGTGTCTACCACCCTCACCTGTGTCTCCAGATAGGAATATTCAGATGAATGACAGAGGGAAGAAGGGGTGCTTTCCTGTGGCTCTCAGCTCAAGGACCCACGTACCCCCCATGTCTGTGCTGCCCATGCTCTTTCCCTTTATCCTTCTCCTTGGGAACTCTTCCTCATCTTACCTTCCTCTCAGCCTCGACTTGCAGCACAGCTCCATTCTCTGGCCTGCAAGCTCCCCTGCTTCCCTCACTCCATGGACCCTGCATCTTACCCCAGTTCTCTGGTACTCCAACCACCAAGTCCAGTGACCTTTTCACAAGCCCTATGCTGGTCCTTCAGTGCTTTTACACAATGGTGGCAACTATAACATTCTCTTCCTTATTATGATTCTAGATTCTCCTCTTGACTCCGTTCTGCCATTCCTTTCACCTTCTGTTTTTGTTGCTATGGCCGAACCTTAATCCTTACCTGGGAGCAGCTAATACTGCACAGGTGACCCTCATGTGGCCTTCCAGCCCAACTGCCATCCATAGCCCCAGTCCGTCCTTGAGACTTGCAGCAATTCTGCTAATTTCAGCCTTACACACTACAGTCTGAGTGCAGGTCCTTTAAAAAGACTCATCTGCTGTTAACACTTTTTTTGGTCTTTGCAGGTTAAAACTTTGTTCCTTTTGACACTATTGCTTTCTTATCAAGTCTTATTACTGCCTTTGCCTCTTTCTTCCTTTCCCCATATTTTCAGCACAGGTCATAGCAACTCCAGCCCCCATGATACACATATGCCAGTGGCCCTCTTACATTGATGCTTTATGGAGATATTATCCAAGCATAAAATGTTCAGCATTTCTCTATTGTCTATATAAAGATCAACCCCTGTAATGTTATTCTCTAGGTGCCACAGTCCACACCAGGCTCAACCTGATCCCTGCATCCTTCCATGACTTTAACTTCCCATATACTACCCTCTAATGTTGCACTGGGTTTTCCTAAGCCTCTAAGCTGTTGATCCTCTTTGCCCTGCCTAATACTGATTTCCTCTCACATCTTCCTCCAGATGAATTCCTTCTCACCACTTAAAGTTTGACACATTTTCACTGATTCTTCCCAGCATCTGAAGCCCTCTGTGGCCCCTCCCCCTCCATCAGGATGCATGTTCCCTTACCACCTGTCCCATGGAATAGCTTTTCACTTCTCTCTTCCCCTTTTCGGCATGAACCATTTGATTCTCCATTTCTTTTTGCCAAGGAAACTGGGACTAGATTTTAAATCCTTGGACTCAGAGCAAAGATTTATGTTTCTGTACTTGTCCTCGGGCAAGTCAAATATATGAGCCAGTGAGAATTTACTGACAGTTTTGAGCAGAACCAAAGAAATCAAATGTACCAGACAATAAAACAACCAATAAATTTCCACTTTATCTAAAATACAGCTATAAAATCATTAATAGGATCAGGTGGTGAAGGTTTAATACTGCTAGTTCTAAATTTGATTTATTCCTGAAAACACACATCTCTTTGGAATGTGACCAAATATAAGAATAATGGCAAGGCCAGATTGTGTTAAGATCAACAAAGTTAGCATGACTCTTGTAGGTCAGCTTAATTCTATAAATTCATTTCCATATACATTTGTTTTCCTCAAGAAAGCTAAACAGCTGAATTTTAAGAAAATTATTTTACTAATTCTGAACAAATGTAGTCAAATGATCAAGGTCCCTTTTCTTTTATTCTGTACAAAGCACTGAAGAGGGGCCTGGAGTTCTGTGTCTCTCTTGCAGGCCTTGTTGGAAAAGGTCTGAAGTGGTGTTTGCATGGACGATTAACAACTTCCACTCGTGACAGTACAGATGTTACTCTTTTCTGCTGTGTAGTCCCCTTGAGCTACCTGTCCTCCTTTGCAAAAGTGTAACATTTCTCTAAATTGATGCGTCATTCAACCAGCAATTCCAGCAGATTAGAGAATGGGGGTACTCTGCTAAAAATCACAAGAGACGTCTCTCTGGAAATTTAAGTAGGAAAGAGGAAAAATTCCAACCAGAATAGTATAGAAGTACTTTTATTTTTGAAAAGCAATTCTTTCCTTGCCTATAACCAGTTGGCTCACATTGTTGCCAGATTTTAACTTGGCCCAGGTGGTGTTCCCTTTACAGAAATCTAGAAGTGAGAAAGTACAGAAGACACAGTCTAAACATGGTGGCTTTCATTTGAAAGCCAGAGAGCAGACAGGGAGCAGACACACTTTATCTCCTTCTGTGGGAAGTCTTGTGACATTATGATGCCAGGGGTCACATTATTCTGGCTCCAGCCAAGAACTACTCTTAGCAAAATAAGGCCCATCAAACTTAACCTGGTTTTAAATTTTAATTTATTCGCTTCAAATATTTTTATTGGAGTGTATTCATTGAACATAATGATGTGTTTCATGAAGACATTTTTCCTGCATGGAATCATGTACTTTGTCCATATTTACCCTCTCCTTTGTCCCCTCCCTTGCTCCTCACCATTTCTCCTCCCTTCTCCTCTCTTTCTCCCATTTCCCTCCTTCCCTAGACCTCTCATTACCTAAGTCTTGGTTCTACTTTCCTGCCACCCATGTAAGGGATTTTATATATACATCTTTATTTTCATGAGTTTCTCCGAAGCTGTACATACTTATTCTGCCTAACTTTGTTTAGCTTTTGTTGAGATAGTGTTATTCAGGAAGTAATAATAAAATCTATAATGTGTAGGCATGTTAACCAACTCTGATCTTTTTCCTGTTATGATTAATATCGCTAGCATGGTCAAGAGCACTGTTCAAAGTGAATATTTATGTTTCTATTCCTACCCACATTTTTACTTTTGTGACTCCATGTGTTTGTAAAAAGAGTTAAAAGAATCCTACCAAAAGGGATCTACAGATTCAATGCAATCCACACCAAAATTTCAATACAACTCTTTACAGAAATTGAAAAAAAAACTTAAATTCATATGGAAACATGAAAAAAAATAGGAGAGCTAAAACAATTCTGAACAACAACAAAATGAACTTCTGGGGCTATCATCACTCTATATTCCAAGTTGTATTATAAAAAACCTGCATGATACTGGCATAGAAACAGACACATTGATAAATAGAATTGAATTAGAGACCCAGACATAATTTCAGAAATTTACGGACACCTGAGTTTTTCCAAAGAAGCCGAAACATGAACACTGAAAAAAAGACAGCATCTTCAACAAGTGGTTCCAGTCAAATTGGATGGCTGCATGCAGAAGAATGAAAATAGGTCTATACTCATCATATCCTGCCCAAAACTGAACTCCAAATGAATCAAAGACCTTAATCTAAGTACAGATACCCAGAGTCTGATAAAGGGAAATAAAGTACAGAATAGGCTTGAATTCATTGGCACAGGAAAAGACTTTCTGAAGAGGATCCTGATAGTGCAGACATCAAGACCAACAATTAATAAATGGGGCTTCAAAAATCTGAAAAGCTTCTATTCAGCAAAGGATACCATCATTGGAGAAAAGACACAGCTTGTAAAATGAGAAAAATGTCTTTACCAATACAAATGACATACTAATACTAATACTAATAACAATATACAAAGAACTCAAAAAGATGAACTTCAAGAAAACGAATAACCCAATTGAAAAATGGGGTGTAGAGCTAAACAGACTTCCCAAAAGGTGAAACAGAAATGGTTAAGAAACATGTAAAGAAATTCTTAGCTTTCAGGGAAATGTGAATTAAAACTATTTTGATATTTCATCTTACCTCAGTCAGAATGGCCAAGATTAATAAAACAAATGACAGCTTCCTCAGGAAGCTGAGGATTGAGCTCCCTCAGGATCTCAGCCATACCACTCTTGAGATACACCCAGAGGACTCTACACCCACCGAGGAGACATTTGTCCACCCATGCTCATTTCTGCTCTGTTCCTAGTAGCCAGAAACAGGAAACAACTAAGATGTTCCTCAACTGATGAATGGATAGTGAAAACTTGGTATATTCATGCAATGGAGTATTATTGTTGCTTGCAAATAAATGGATAGGGCTAGAAACAATTATCCTGAGTTAAGCAACCCAAACCAAGAAAGGCAAGCTTTGTGTGTTTTCTCTTATATGTGGATATTAGCTTTTAAGATTTAGATATGTATGTTTCATTTAGAATAACCACTGGGGTTAGACAGCATACTGGCTGGTTTTATATCAACTTGACACAAGCTAGAGCCATCAATGAGGAGGAAGCCTAAATTGAGAAAATGTCTCCATAAGATCTGATAGTAGGCAATCCTGTAGAATATATTCTTAATTAGTGACTGATGTGGGAGGGCTTATCCCACTGTGGGTGGTGCCACCCCTGGGCTGCTGGTCTATAAGAAAGCAGGCTGTGCAAGCCATGAGGAACAAGCCAGTAAGTAGCACCTCCATGGCCTCCATATCTATTTCTGTTTCAAGGTTCCTGCTTGAGTTCCTGTCCTCATTGCTTTGGATGAAGTTGTTGGAAGTGTGAATGAAATAAACCCTTTCTTCCCCAAGTTGCTTTGGGTCATGGTGTTTCATCACAGCAACAGTAATCCTAACCAAGACAGGCATCTAGAAGGAACCAGAAGGGAAGAAGGACTCTTTCAAAGAGGAGAAATGCAGTGTCATAAAAAGATAAAGAGGACATTAGAACAGGAAGATAAAAGGGGCTGTGCCAGGTTGGCCACTTTGTCTTTTCTGATACATGCTGGAAAGACTGAAAGAGGGAACCCAGTCCACCTGAGTGGCATGTGTACAAGGTTCATTTTCATTATTCCAGCTCCTTTCATAACAGATTTATGGATTTACAGATCAGCATACAAATATGATTCACAGAAAGTATGTTCATGGTTATATAAAGCACACAAATGTCACTTTTCTTCAGAAAAATGTGTGAGGTATGGGAACATCATTTACCTGATCTTTTCTCTAGAAATTGAGGAAGTCACAGGCATTCCTGTATTCCTTCTCACATGTATTGGCATTCCAAACTCTTTTCTTGAGAAATGTCAAAGTCGGATATTCCCATGCCCATGTCTAAAATTCATTATATCGTCATATAGCCCTAATTCAAACCCAACAGAGGTGGAAAATAGGAAGGTAGGGAAGATGAGGGAAGAAGGGGAGAGGTAACTAACACCAAAGGACTTTTGAAAAGACCCAAGGAAACCTAAAACTATAGATATTCCCTAAAATATATATAGTTAAATGGAGCCAGCATATAACGGCAGAGACAATAACCTAACTATACATCTTATTGCTACCAAATAACTACCCCTATATTAGGAATAGTTTATATGTTTTTTAGTTATCCATCAAAAGTGTTCTATAGATGACCTTCTCAAGCTCTATAAACTATTGCCAATGATATTGTTTATCCTCTACAACCTTATGGTAAGATCTCACTGCTGAAGACAACACGTACTTATGGCATAGCACATGTAGAAATATAGCTGGTAATTGATTTGGTTTTTTGAGACAGGGTCTCATTGTGTAGCTCTGGCTGGCCTGGAACTTACTATGTAGACCAGACTGGCCTCAAACACACAGAGACCCATCTGCCTCTGCCTCTTGAATGTTGGGATTGAAGATGTGTGCTACCACTTCTAGCCTGATACTGTTCATGAGGCTAAGATCTAAGACTACATAGATTATGGGCCTAGGGAAAACCCACTACCATTACTCTGCTAAGTGAATATGGGAATGAAACAGCTCCTAATGACGTATAACTATACCCAGAGACCAGTGGACCATTCAGCCCTCGCCAGAGAAGCTTTGACAGCTCCACAACTGGAAAATGTGCAATAGGTGAGGACTTTGGAATGACCAGTCCTAGATGCACTATCTTTATCCTACCCCTTCCTTCAAGGCCCAGGGATCTACATGGAACAAGGGGTAGAAAGAGTCAAAGGCGGTGAACAGTTTTAAGAAAATGACATTATCCAGACACAAGAGCAAAGATACACATATGAACTCACAGAGATGGTGGTAGCATGCCCAGGGCCAGATAAAAATCTCAGCATGAAGGAGGGGAAATGAGAACAAAGCCCGACCCCTAATCAAAAAGGTATTTGCAAACATCAGCTTCCGGGAAAGGTAAAATCAATTTTCTTCAGTCGAGTAACACTTGCTATAATAGCTACACTCCAGGACAGGCTGTATGCTCAGGAGTAGATGGCCAACACAAATCAGACTCCACGTTTTTTATTTTATCTATCATCTATCCATCTATCTATCTATCTATCTATCTATCTATCTATCTATCTATCTATCTATCTATCTATTTTAGTGGCACTTGCTTTTGTTTTTCATGTACTGTATGAAATCCTCAAAGAGTAAATAAAGAAGAATCATAAGAAATATCTACAATGGCATCATGAATGGTATATTGTGTCCACTAATGGAGAAAGAAGAAAGATAAGGCGTTGAGCATCTATTCCCCTCTGCCAGTGTTCCCTGGTGTCAGGGCTAAGTCAGTTTCACAAAGTCCTTTCTCAATACTTTGTTACCACCCAGAGCTCACTTCTTTTGACCATACTGGGCCAAGTGGTCAGCTCCCGCCCTGCAGCTGGAGGTAAACCTCATAGAGGAAGCATCAGAATCATGGTGTTAGGCTTTCCAGCATAAGGAAGACTTGGTTCTCATGTTTCATTCAGTCTAAAGGGATTTTCTTCCTGGGGCAGAGGAAGTAGATGGCCAGTGGAGGTGCACAGGTGAGAGAGGTGGAGGATGTGTTTCTGTACACAGAAAGAACTCATATGGGTCAAACATCTCACAGTGTCTCATGGAGCAGTTGAGGTTGACTATATTCCCAAGGAACATTGAGCAATATTGGGTTTCTTTTGAAAATGATGATGAGAACCCAGATGGGAGAAATGGTAGTGGTTCAGATCAAAGTGGGACAACAACTGGAAGGAAGCAGTCATGAGGTAGATTGGCCCAAGAGAGATGACCATGAGGTCCTCCAGTTCTGTGATAGAGAGAGTTCGGAAGTAAGTGTGGTCTGGTGATTTTCAGGATACTGAGGGTCAACTGTAAAGTTATGATGTGGGTCATCACTCCAGGAATCCTCTCCAGGTCACCTGCCGAAGGACCTGGACACACTGCTTGATATGCGTAGGTTTTCCCCAGGGCAACCTTGCTTTTGATCCTGCCATCCTCTTCCAGCTGATTAACTTGCTTTGAACCCGGAAACTCTATCATCTTTTACAGTGATAAGAATTGAACTCTCAGTCTGGGCCCCAAATGCACATATGTACTGGACGGCCTCTTTCTGCACTGTTTTGGAACTTTGCTCCTGAAATTACCCCTCTGAGCACTTACATAATCAGATGTTAAATTTCTCTAGGTCTGTTCACATCAGTACGTAAGAGTGCTGTATTTGCTCTCATTTAAATATTACTCCACAACGGAACTACTCCCCAGCTGCCGCCCCATTTCACAGCTCCCTTTAAAATTCATTTCCTAAAAACAAGGCCTGTTTCTGTCTTCACATTCCCACATTTCACTCTCTGTTGGGTGCACATCAAGCACCACTTTAATCAGCAATCCTGTTGGCCTTGGCTTTACCAAGGCTACCAACAACTTTCACTTCCCAGGACCCAAGGTCTAATCTGATCTCAGCAGAATCTGGGAGACTGCTCCTTTACCCCTCTGTGCTGGTTAGTTTTTGTCAACTGCACACAAACTAGAGTCACCTGAAAGGAGGGAACATCAATTGAGGAATTCCTTCCTTCAGACTGACCTGTGGCTATGTCTGTGCTGCATTTTCTTGATTGATGATTGATGTGGAAGAGCCCAGATCACTGCGGGTGGTGCCATCTCTGGGCAAGTGGTCCTATGTGAAAACAAGCTGAACAAGCCACGAGGAGCAAGGCAGTATTCTTCTGTGGTCTCTGCTACAGTTTCTGGCCCCCAGGTTCCTGCTTTGAGCTACTTCTCGGTTTTCCTCAATGGCGAACTCTAACCTGCAAGCCGAATAAACGCTGCCCCCCAAGTTTCTATTCAACATTGTGTTTATTACAGCAACAGGGAAGCGAACGAGGACACATGCAAACACCCTTTTTTAGTGTTTCTGCTGGAGTCCCTCCACTATCTCGGGCCCTTTTATTCTCTGTTTTTCAGGATAAAGGTCTGCATGGCTTGAGGGGTACTCAAATCTGACTTATCTTCAATTTCTCTGAGATTCAGAGTGATAAGTTCCAACTAAACAGGAAGCTCTCTCGATGTTCCCTCACCGCTAAGACCACTGTTGCTTCCTGATGCTGTGCTGTCTTCTCCCCACTTGTTTATCTTCTCGCACTGAAATAAAAGCTCCGCATGTACAAGAAGTGGTGTCTATTTTTCTTATTGCTATAATTTCAGACCTTAAAACAATGACTAATTCTCAAAAGGAGTTCAAAAATATGTATTAAATAATAGGATGCAAGTATAAATAAATTAATAAATCTTGACCAAGTCGATTCCTCCTAACTTTTCAGTTCAGCATCGCAACTAGAGTAGACACAGCAGGTAAGTAGTGTGCTTTAGAAATACTTAAGATTTACTTATTTATCTTGTTGCTGTTAAACACAATTTTACAAATATAAATATAAAATAAGATAATTGTGGACAAATTTGATGTGGACTCATAATGCAGACTAAAAGAAAATCAATGTATTCTTTTATATCAATGATGGCTGCTATGAAATGAATTGTGTCCCTTCCTTTATCTCTTGGGGTCATGACCTGTGTGTCTGCATCTGGAGGTAGGGCCTTTCCAGCAGTCGTTGAGGTTAAATGAGTCCCTAAAGCCCGGTCCCTGAGCAGATGGGTCTAGGGTTCTTTGAAGAACATCAGAGAACTGTTGATCTTTTTGTCCTGAGGGCCCCGTGACAATGCAACCATCTGCAGGCCAGACTGAGTGCCTTCACCAGAGCCTCATTCTGGCTACCCTGTCTCAAGCTTCCAGCCTGTACACTGTGAGAGAAGTTAACTTGCTTCTAAGTCACCTCTCTGTGATATTTCTTTATGGCAGCTGGAGCAGGTAGTTAAAGTCCCCCTGCTTCCTTCTTTCTTCCTGGCTTGATGGTTCTCTTTGTTTCTCCAGACTGCTGAAAATCTTTGAACCCCAGAAATGCAAATCTCTCTCCATCACCTTTGTTAATTCCCAGCCTCAATTGGTTTTTTTATTAATGTGCAATATTAACATTAATACACTAGAAATAAATCTTTACTGTTAATGGTCTTTCAATAAATAAATGGTCCTGAAGAAAATCTGATATAAAGCTGAATTTGGATGTCAGTATTTGGTTTGTTTTCTCAACTTCACACAGCTAGTGTCAACTGAAAGGAGAGAACTTCAATTGAGAAAATGTTTCTCTCAGATTGGTCAGCAGGCAAGTCTGAGTGGCATTTGATGGCTGAACAATTGCTGTGGAGGGCCCAGACTACTGAGAGGAGTATCACTCCTGGGCAGGTGGTCTTGAGTGGTATCAGAAAGTGGGATGAACAAGTCATGGAAACCAAGCATGTCACCAGTTTTCCCCCATGGCTTCTGTTCCAGTTCCTGCCTTAAGTTCCTGCCCTGCCCTCCCTGCACGATGGACTGTAAACTGTAGGCCCTTTCTTCCACACATTGCTTTTGGTCATGGTGTTTATACAGCAATAAAAGGTGAATCAGACAGTATTTTACTGAATTTTAATATTAGCAGGTTGTGTTTTGCTCCTTTCTCTTTTCTCCCTTCCCCTCCCTGAATTCTATTGCTTCCTACTCCCGTCCCTTTCCCCTCTTCATCTCTTCCTCCTCCTCCTCTCTTTCTTTTCTATCACACTGTCCTAGCCAAACCTCAGTGACAACTTGATGTGTCACCCTACTGTTCAGTCAAATACTAATTTGGATATAAGTAAAAAGGTCTTTATAGATTCAGGTAACACAATAATTTGATTTTGAGAGAAAGATACTGCCTTTGATAATGAGAATGGCTTTCCCAGGCCAGCTGAGGTCTTGGAGTAAAACTGAGGATTCCCAGAGAGGGAAGAACTCTGCCTCAAGTCTGTAGTACCCAAAATCTCCCTGAGCCTTTGGCCTACAGGCCTATTCTGCATTTTAAACTTGCCAAACTCAACTCTCTGAGTTAATTCCTTAAAAATTTCACACTCTGGTTAACACACAATCTAGTATACATTAGCTCAGTTAGTGTATTTGGAGAACCATGGCTGATAAATATTACTTGTAGCAAGAGTAATAATTCTTAAAAATTTATAATAAATACACACAAGTAGAAATTATAAAAAAAAAACCAATTCTAATCCTAATGTACAAAGACAATTTACACAGCGAGGCTGCTGTGTCATTTCAATGTTCATTTCTCTTATTACATTACACACAAGCTACCTGAGAGGAAACCTTCCCTGCTATGTGCTTGCATTGCTAACTAATAAGACTGTCTAGCACAGAGACTCAGCAAATGCTTCTGAGTTCAGTAGACCAGTGAATAGCAGAATATAAAGGAAAAATGAGGGAGAAATGGACAATCACTGATTAATTTGGAGAGCATTAAAGATAAGAGCTGTAATTAGTAAAAGCTACGGAAAGGTAGTCATCCCCAGGAAACACTGCAGGTAGAATGGGCTTACGCTGCCTTGAGATGTAGGCTTCTCTCACATTGGTAGGAGAAATAAATCCGGTGACTACAGGAAACTGTAGGGTTTGCCTGGCAATGTTTATGAGCCAGATTCAGCAAAAGGACATAAAAGAATGAGATGAAGGCATGACTCAGTAGGGTACAGGTAAGAGAAGAAAGAGAGGAAAGGCGTGAATAGTTACTTAACTTGCTGTGGAAGTGGAAAAAGAAATGTGGTGGGAAGCAGACAAGGGGTAGAAACTGCACTCAGTGTGCCAACTTAAGCTCCTTTTAAACATGTGGAACCTTTCTCGGTGACCATGGGGACAAATCGTTGAAGTAAAAACATCTTGGAAAACAACAGGAGAAACCTTCCAAGGCAAGTGCATTATATGGGCTTTGCCAGTATATGCTGCTGCTTCTGGTCATGGTAGGGGGGCGACAGGACACAGGGAGAAGATGACCACATGCTCTTCAGGGAGAAGATGGTCATGGAATGCAGGAAGAGGATGGTCTTGGGCTCTTCAGGGAGAAGATGGTCATGGTTGGACTTTGTAGGGAGAAGGTGGTCATGGGATCTGCAGAGAGAAGATGGTTATGGGATCTGCAAGGAGAAGGTGGTCATGGGATCTGTAGGGAGAACACAACCATAAGAACTGCGTTCTTATTTATGAACTATTTACCCCCATTGAGATAAACTGTGGTCCAGGATGGGGAGAGGAATTGGGCAGAGTTATGGTGAGTCACAGTACTTCAGCATAGGATGGGAAGGGAGACACATTAGGCAGGGACTAGTTTAATACAAACTTTGGCTATTCATTGGAAGTTGCTTCTGTTAAAGGTTAGGTCATTGGCAATGTAATTAATATATATATATATATAATTTAATGGGTCAGAGGATTCAGGTCCTGTGTGGAAAGCCTGGTTAAATAGCTGTCCCGTTGTTTAATGGGGGATTGTTAAACAGAGTAGAAAGACCAAGATAAGTGGACAGAGATTAGAGGAAGCACTACCACTTTCCCCACTGCTTGAGCAGAAGTGGATAGGTGACATTAATTATTGGGTATAAAACACTGCATCATGATTGATCACTTTGATTCCTCCTGGGCACTAAACTCAGGTTAGTTTCTGTAACACTCAAACAATGATCCAAGCACATTTAAAACATAAAGTCCAATTCTACCATTTGAAAAACTATTTTTCACATCAAAATACATTATATTTGAGTGACTTACTGATTTATCCAGGAAATGAATGCATACTTTGATTTTTATCTTTTAGTCAGTTTTGAAAGACCAATTTATAAGAGAATTTTTTCCTTAGGGAGAAAGAGATCTTTACGTATAGTCATTCTTTGTGTTGTGATTTCTGACAATTTTTTGAGCTTATTATTTGGTAATACTTCAGTATGCAGTCTACTTTGGGTACCCATCCAACTGATGAGTTTATCATAGGAGGGGCTGGGCAGTAGAAAGGGAAATATCTAGAGCTCATTGATCATGTTTACACCAGTATTGATCAGGCGTGGATGGATCTAGAAAATTTATTAGACTCATAGATAATTTCATCAGACAGTTTTGTTTTTAATGAAGTTTGAATCCTGTTGGGGCTGGCGTTCTGCATGACTCACAAGCAGGCATTTCATCTGGGAATGGTAGCTTCTTCCCTGCTAGCTCCTGTTAGACCCACAGGAGCGTCTGGAGGTTCTTATCTCTTCAAATGATGTGTGAGGAAGGAAAAGAGCAGCAGAGGCTTCCCTGAATTTAGTCTGTAGAGAAAGCTAACATTTAAGCAGTGTTAAATGTTGTTCTGCAGTCAGGTGTGCAATTCTCCTCCTGCTTCAGTCACCACCCAGATGGTTTCTGCAGCAAAACCGCATGCAGTGCTGGGATTTGATTCTGCAAGGTCAGAGGGCTCAGAAATCACCTGGCTTTTCCTTTAGTTTCTCCTGAGTGTGTGGGGTGTGCATGTGTGTGTGTGCGTGCACAGGTTATGTTAGTATGTGTGTGTATTGCTATGTGGCTATGTGTTTGTATAGTCTGTGTTTGTGATATGTTTGTTCATGTATTTGTATAGTGTATGTAAAAATATACATGTGTCTATGTTTGTGTATGTGTGTATTGTGTGTTTATGTGTGTCTGTGTGTATATATGTGTGCAATGTGTATGTCTGCATATTTGCACATGTGGTATGTTTGTGTGTATATTTGTATAGTGTGTGTGTAATCTGTGTGGATGTGCATGTAGATGTATATGTGTCTGAGTGTATGTGTGTTTATGCATATATGTGTGCATCTGTATGCGCCTATGTTGTGTAATATGTGCATGTGTATTTGTGTGTGAGTATACTCATGTCTGTGTGTATGAGTGTGTACATGTGAGTATTTGTGAGGGTGTGAGTATGTGTGTGTGACTCAGATAACCTTGTACAGGGGTTAATTGTTCCTTTAAGATGCCAAGTGAAGAAAAGTACTTCTGACAAAGTATTTAGTGACTAATCATCCTGGAAGTGCTTGTGTTAAAACAGGTACATAGGAAAAAAACCTATAAATCCAAAGTAAGGAAAAGAAGCCAGTCCTCAGAATAGACTTCTCTTACCTGTTCCCAGAGAATGACAGAAACGAGCACATAGGAGAAGCTCCTTAACTGCATTGAGACAAGTCTGCCTGTGGAGGATCTATGTTCACTGATTCCATCACTGGGATCTCAGGAGACTCTAAATGCATTAATTCCTCACCCTGATTTTTTGGTGCCATAGGTTGTAGATACTTAGAACTAATTAGATAGAATTTTGTATTTCATGTATCACTGTATGAGTTCTGGTATAGATGTATCTGTGAAATATAAACATAATGATATACAAGCAATACATGGATTGCTTTATAATTGTGTTCAAATGCATTGAGAGAGAGATTTAGTCCCCATAACACATTACTGTTGTTTTATGTTCAGGTCTGTGAATAACAGCTCTTGAGTGAATCTGGCCTGCTGTCTGTGTTGTAAATAACACTTTGAGAGAACTCAGCCAGGCCTAATACTTTATACAGACCCTGTCTCCTTTTGCACTACATTAGGGAACAGGGTAGCAGAGGATGTGCTTCCTGGAAGCCTAGATTATTTACTGCCTGGTGCTTTGCAGAGAAGTTTGCAGATCTTTGTTTTGTTTTAACTTAGATTTACCCATACAGCACAGCATTGCCGTGTATGTCACTTTCCTTTCTGCGTGTGTGCCAAAATTCTTTTGACAAAATTCTTCACCATTTCTTTTTATACAGTAGAAGGACCTGAGTTGATCCTGAGAACACATGAAAGGAAGCCTAGAATAGTGGTGGGTGCTTATAATCCCAACTCTGGGGAGGCAGAGGCAGCAAACTCTCTGGCCAGCCAGCCAGACTACTCAGGGATTTCCAGGCTGGTGAGAGGCTGTACCTGAATAAAAAGGTGGTTAGCACCTGAAGAGCCACATCTGAGGTTGACTCTTACTCCTTCACACAAACATGTGTGCCTGTCCACACACGAACACACACACACACACACACACACACACACACACACACACACATACACACACACCCCTCTCTGAAAGCGCTCATTTTGGCTGTCATTTTAAATCTACTTCTGAAGGCCCCACAATTTGAGTTCAGCATCTATTCTTTGAAAGTGTCACTCATTGTCCTCTGTCTTCTACTGGTCTTACTTAGAAGTCAGTATCAGACAATTTGTTGCTCATTTGAAAGTGATGAGGGGAGGGGAGATGCTGCTCCACCCTAGCTCTGCTGCTTCCAGATCTCTGGCTTCCTCCTTTCCCTGTAGCTGCTTGGCTATAGGATCTGTCAGGAGCATTCTTCTCTGTATTTGCTCTGCTTGGTGAGTGCACAGCTCCTTGATCTGGGGATGACATCTTTTAGAAGCTTTGGCAAATCTTCAACTAGCTCTCTTTAGAAATTCCTTCCTTCCCTGGAATAAACACTGCTCTTGCGTTTAAGCTTTGTCCTGTCTCTCATGTCTCTAGTACTGTTTGCTTTAACATTTCCATTCCTTCTCCCCACTGCCTTCACTCCCGTGATGTCTTCAGCTTAACATTTTCTACCTTACAAACCCTGTCCATGGGCCTTGCCTGCTCCTCAGTCCAAGTATCAAACTGTAAGTTTTAGTTACTATTTTTTTTCAGTCCTAAGATATCAATTTGAATTTTTTTAAAGTCAAATGAGTTTGCTTGTTTAGCTATATTTTACATATTTTCCTGTTTTTCATCAGTATACCCAAGGCCATTTTGAAGATTTTAAAGAGTTACACTATCTGGCAATTTGTGTATCTCTTTCTAATGCTTGGAACTCGGATCTTATCCATCTCACTTGGACCTCATTGCTGGGTGAGAAATTAGAGGGCAGGCATGCTACTGCTTCCTGCCAGGGAAGAGTCGATTTCCACAGCAGTGCCTGCTGTGGAGACTGGTGACTGACGGTCTAGCAGGATCCAGGCTAGAGTTTAGAGTCCCACGAGTCTTTGTCCTGTGGAGCTGCATGCTCTAGTCTAGGCATCATGCCACACTACAGCCTGGGTGTTTGTGGAAGCTCTTCCCCAGTGCGTTCCATCCTGATACACACCTGTACAAGCTTTCCAATACCGTCCTGTTTGGGTGCTCAGGCTCATTCTTAAAGCAGCGTAGAATTTCTAAAAATGTCTTGGGGTCAAACCTACCCAGGATCACACTCTGTCCCTGCCTCTTGTGGCTCACGAGGAGTCATCCCCTCTCATCTCCTTTTATGCCTCTCTAATTTCATGG
Organism: Cricetomys ansorgei; assembly: GCA_026225945.1. Lineage (NCBI taxonomy): Eukaryota > Metazoa > Chordata > Mammalia > Rodentia > Nesomyidae > Cricetomys > Cricetomys ansorgei. The sequence goes on along the minus strand of JAMJFZ010000239.1, from coordinate 1,106,514 downwards.
ATGGTAGACATCTCTTCTGTATTTCTTCTCTTCAGCAGAAGCTTCTGTCAACCCCAGGGCCGTGTCTTCCACCTCACGCCTTACTCCAGCACTGGCCACACGTTCACGTAACAGAAGTTATAAAGCATCTGAAGTTGCTCTGTGGACTTCCCGGTGTCAGTTATTTCGTCAGCTCTCACAGCCCTCAAAGATGTGAGTCTCATTTTTCAAAAATAAGGTTTTACAACTCCATATATAAGCTGTATCTATATCACCCCACCCACTCATCCCATCACACTCCTTCCATGTAGCCCCAATCCATGATCTCTTTAACTGCTACTGCTGCACACCATGCACGCACATACATGCACACACTTATACCCAACCTTCTGGATCTACTTAGCATTGCTCTCATGTGTCTTGGGCTCATCTCTTGGGATTGGACAACTCGTGTGGGAGACCATTCCTGGGGAAAACTGGTTCTCCTTCTCAGCAACTATTAACCACTTGTATCTCCCCTCTAGAGAGCCATCATGTGGAATTTTCTCTGTCCATGTGGACATGCCAAAAGTGTTTTATTCAGGCTTTTAGTGATTCTGGCATACTGATCTATGTGTTCCTTTTGAGGAGAAGTCCAATTGCTCTTTGAAATTCATATTACTTAGTACTTGAAACATATTGATCAGAAAGCTTTCTTCCCTGATCAATGTTAAGCATGACTAAGAGTTTTAATTGATTTTACAAACATTTTCCCTGAATGAAACATCTGATTGGTTCTTTTAACATGACTACTCAGGGTTATTTAAAGTAGGCTTTTTTTCTAATTTCTAGTTAAATTGCACTGAAATATGAAAAAAATTACCGTATCCTTAAATTATATATACTGAATAATTTTACTGAATGTAGAAAATACATACATCATAGAGTATAGAATTTGTGTGTGAAGAAGGTAGATGTTTAGATCAATTAAAATATTCTAGTTAATTTGATGAGTTACATTTTTATACACATTTTCTGGACAGACACACAGAAATTGACATTGGGGTTAGCTCTTAAAATTTCTAGAACTAGGCAACTGCTCTCAGTTTCTGGGGCCTCTCCTATTTAGAATGAGCTGATGCTGTGGTTAAAACTACTCAGGTGTGCAGCCTTCCTGTGCTGTGAAGGGTGCTAAAGGGTGCACGGAGGAGTGATTGACAGCTCAGAGATAGCTCGGGTTGAATTGCCAGTACACTGTCCAGCCTGACATAGCCTCATGAAAGTAATTCATCACAGAGCAATTGCCTTTAAGAATGTGTCCTTTCTGGGCTCATGAGCAAGCCTCTGATTTAAAATGTCACACCCTGCAGACCTTTTCTGTTTTATAAACAAAGAGAATAGGTACATGGTGCTTGTTTAGTTTTCTAAAACACACTTGGCCTCTAAGTTTCTTGTTGTTGATAAGCCAGTGAGTCAGAGATGAGCACATACACTAAATTCTTCTCATGTGAATGAGCTTAAATTGAATTCTGAGAGAGCTCCCAGGAGGTGACTGCGCTGGCACTTGTGCTAGGGGATTGAAAGATCCAGGCTTGGCCAGTGTCCGAGGACAGGTTAGCCTCTGACTCAGTATCTCAAAAAGAAGTAAAAACAAACAAGAAAGACAGAAAGAGAAGGCTACTTTAATATTTTGAAGCAACACGTTGGAGGGAACTTACTTTATTCAATAAATTAGCCTCAAGTTCCAGAGATGTACTTATGTGTTTCTGATAAAAATCACAGTTCTGGGGAACAAAAGAGAGTAATGTAGGAGTTACCCTACATTATATTAACATATTATATCATATTTATATATAATGATAATTAATATAATTATATGAATAGTGCAAGGACATTATATGCATATAAAATGTGATGATAAATGCATTATTTTGTAATATATAGATATAAATATTTGATTTAGGGAATATAGAAAAATATGATTCTTCAATGAAAATTTTTCTTACAAATTTTTGTAATAATTAGTGTAGATAGTCTTTCTATTCTATTTGGTGAACAAAAATAGCTTTTAGCATAACCCTGAGATGAAACATCCACTTTCCTGGAACATTAGTCTCTTTAAGTTGTACTGTGAACTATAGAAGACCAATCTCCTGAGAACAGCTGTCTGGGCTGAGCTGGGTGAAACCAGGGAATTTAGGGCACAGGAAAGATTGGACTGTAGGGAAACAGTTTGATCTCTGAGAACCCCAACATGGCTTCTCAGCTTACAAATTAAGGAGATAATTTGACAGCCATGTGTGCATTTTCAACTCAACTTTAATACTATGCTGAGGAAAAAGCCTGGATCGAAATCAGATGGCATTCTTTCTGCGTAGTGTCAGCACGTGCTTAGAGGTGATGGTCTGTGAAGCTAGGTTTTCACGTTTTTAGCTAATGCTGTTATGTGGTTTGTGGTTAATAAGACCAGAATTTCCATATGGGCAACAAATTCCAAGGGGAGAAGGGTTCTAAGTCCCCAACATTTTTCTTTGTGATAGACAGGCTATCAGGTGCTTCTCCATGGTTACATTTAAACATTGTATGTCCATAAGGATCAGCTCAGGATATTCAAGTTGTCCATCATCTCAAACATTTGCCTTTTTCATGATGAGAACATTCAAAACCACATCTTCTAGCTGTCTGTGCAATACAATATGGTCAACTATAATCTCCCCCCCCCCCATTTTGGGTGAAATAACACTAGAGCCTCTCCTATTTGCTGTGATATTTGAGGTGTGAAGCATGTGAACCCCCAGTTCCCCATAGGGTCACTGAATTTTTGCTGTTTCTTTTTCATCATTTCTCTGAGAGCTGAAGTCACTGCAATCTTCACCTTTTCTTACTACATGTGAAGTTTGTACCAACTTATGCTTCCAGACACTTGAATTCAGATGCAGCAACAACTGCTAGAGCTGCTGATGACAGAGATTGACTGTTCAAGTCTATGGAAAACAGCAGCAGGCATGGTGAGCTCCCCGTTCCAGAGATGTGCCCCTCCAGTGGATGAGAGAGTCAAGCAGGATGAATGAGTACTGTCTCCAGTGGATGTCATTAGAAAGACAGGAAGCAGTTAGGAGAATAATTAGAGACTGACAAAAGAACACCTGGTAATGGCGTGTTATGATGCCCTCTCTCGAAGAGTGCGCCTTGCAAATTATAGACAACGTAAGAAAGCTCGGTTTATGCTAATCCCCCAGTGTTTGCCTTCAGCTCCCGATCCGCAGTGCAGTGGTGAATAGTGGGACACAGCAAATGGTATTTCTGTTTCTCCTTTCTACATCTAGCATTCCAACAAAGCCTCATTTCCATCCCACTTGGTGTTTTAGTATTGAGCGACTGAGCACAGCCACTGTATTTAATACCTTAGCCAGGTCAGGTGAAGACAGGACGGGATAGCAGCAGTGCCTCCAGATGACGGGTAACTCCCCAGAGAAGGCAGCGACAGTGGCGTGGGATGGATGTGTACAGAAACTGGGGTGTGCTTACAGAAAATCAGAGAAGGAAAACAACACTATGGAAAGAAAATTCTTAAACAAGAACAAAGGCATGATGGCTGCTTCACAGTGAAAGAAGGTATGAGCTTAGATTCATGGGGAAGAGGGCTGTCCAGGTAGATAGTCTTCAACATGTTCTCTCTGACTTATACCAGACTTACAGAATAGCATACTCACCCAGTGTGCGCTCCCATCCTAGTTAAGTCCTGGGGGACTTTTGCTAAGGTATATACATACAGATGGCTTCAAATTTATAATGTATATATTTTTTCCTTTTCTAAAGCATTTTCATGAACTAAGAGAGCACTGGCCTATACACTGCATCATGTAAATCCAGTTGGGCTCCATTTTTCTGCTCTCAAGAATGCAGGGCTGTCCACCTGGCAGGCTGCTGGGGCACAGCAGTAGCGCTGGGTATTGCCTTGTTCTCTGAGGTGCTGATCTGTGGACAGATGTCAGTTTATAAAGTGTGATGTAAGCAGTGCTGGAGGTATGAGGATCTAGGATCTTATCCCAGTGGATGCTCTAAGGCCCCAGGTTAGTTCTAACTGTCACATTTATTAGAATAAAGTTGTTATGATCATCAGACAAGATGGATTGGTCCAGTGTTGGCATAGCATGGGCCTGAGAGGATTGGAAAGATGAGTTGTAGCTGTTCCAATAGCAGGCCCCAGATGCCACGTACTGCACCTCAGATGTAAAATGTCACCCACATATTCATGTGTCTTACCATGTGGTTCTCAGATGGTGGTTCTGTTTCAGGAGTTGTGGAAGCTTTGGGAAGCTGGAGGAAGTCCATCTCTGGGGGTGTTTAGCGCTCAACCCCATTTCCTATCTGTCTTTGCTTCCTGATCTGTGGAAGTGTAACAAGCCATGCAATAAACTTCCTCCATAGCAGCCAGCGCCCCAGCTGCTGTACCTTTCTCACCATGAATCTCAGAGCTAAAATAACTCTCCTCCTGCCCCAAATTGCTTCTTGTCAGGCTATTCTAGAAGTGGCTGTGTGTGGAAGGAAAGCCCAGGTGTCTGCCCAGAATAAGATGCTTCCCAAGAAAGAGTGCAGACTGGTCTTAGAGACAATGAGACTATGTCTGCTCCATCATACTAAAACAAAAATAGACAAAGTCCCTGTATGGAACAGTTGGCACAGCCATAAAGACTAAGAACAGAGAAGAGGGCTGAGTCAAAGTGTGCACAGGAGCCTAGATTAGCTTGCTAAAACCACTCAAACAAAATGGCGCAGACTGTTGGTCTAACTGGGGCAGATGTGCTCTCTCAGATCCAGGCTGCAGTGTAAGAGCAAGGAGGTAGCAGGGCTGTATCTTCCCTGGCCTTGCTTCCTCATGTGTGGCTGAATGCCTTCTCATTGTCTCTGTATGATCTTCTCTGCCACTTGTGTCTTAATCTTTATCTTGTTAGATCATCAATCACATGTGATTCATGCTCAGACTTGTCCACTACGGTCATATTCTTAGATTCTGAGGCTACAGGGATTGGGGCACAGTTCAACATGGAACTAGCCCAGCGACCTCCGTGTAAGTAATCTAGAGCAGGGGCTAGGCTGAGATCTGCATGTTTGTTCCAGTGACTGATCCCTCCATTGCTCTTGGAGATCTTCATGAGTAGACTTTTGTCTTTGAATGTCCATCTATTCCTGAAACACAACCTTTAGATGGAAGATCAGCAAAACAAATTGTTAAAATAGAGTCCCATTAATCTAGGCTTTTCTTGACATAGTAGTGTCAGAGTGAGAATGGAAGCTACAAATGAGGCCCCATTTTGCTGTTCAGACTGTCTAGTGTAGCCTCAGCTTTCAGGGGTGAAGAGAGACATTTGCCCCTTGAACAACACTGGGGGACACAGGACAGACATAAAAGAGAAGTGGAGAGAGAATTCGGAGTTAACTCTGCAACTAGCCAATGTATAACGCATAGTGTTTACATCAATTTACTAGAAAATACGAGAAAGAATTTAAATTTAAAATTTAAAAATTTAAAGATATTAAATTTCTCTCTTTTAAAATATCTAGCTGGATATTTACTAGAAAATACGAGAAAGAATTTAAATTTAAAATTTAAAAATTTAAAGATATTAAATTTCTCTCTTTTAAAATATCTAGCTGGAGTGAGGATTTACTCTAGTGAAAAATTAACTAACCCTGAGTTGTACATAGCTCAGCACAGTTGTGATTGTATCTCATATAGGTAAGCCAAAAAGAAATACTTAGGAAAAGTTAGAAATTATAGACTATAAAAGCAGTTGAAAGGAAGACTGAATCTCTCTCTTCTTCTCTTTTTCCTTATTTTATTTTAAATTGACAGGGTAATTACACAGATTTATGGGGTAACATGGCATGTGTGGTGGGGTATACGTGCACATGCATGTATTCAGGTTCACATGTGCATGCAGGTGTACATACCTGTAACTGTCCAGACTTGTAGAGGGCAGACAACAAACACAGTTGCTCTTCAGGTGCTGCATGCCTTATTCTACAAAGACATGGTCTCTCACTGGCCTGGAACCTGCAAAGAAGGTGAAGCTGGCAGCCAGCAAGCCCCAGGGATCTGCCTGTTTCCACTTGCCCAGCAACCATAGTTAGCATTTTTTTAAACCTGGATTCTAGAGATCAAATTCAAGTCCTTCTGATTACAAGGCAAGCACTTTACTGATGGGATCATCTCCTCAGCTTCACAATGAGATGTGTCGCTACATGTATGATCACATCATGATCAAATCATGGTAATATGTCATAACTTAATTGAACAAAACTTCTTAGTCTCTTAAGATTTTTCCAGATGCCCAAATAGCGGAAATTCTATTCTTGTTCCTTGCTCATGTCTCTTCATGGTCTTAGTACTGTCTCCTATCAGAACAAGACCTTGTTATGCATGTTCTCTCTTATATTAGCATCTGCAGTTGTCTCCACAAGTGACCCTGTCTGTAATTACTTAATTTTTGAGTGCTGTCTGGTTTTTTTGCTATTACAGATAATGCTATCTGGGATATACTTGGACAGAATACCATTGTAAAACTTTGATTGACTGAATGCCTGGTTGATTGCTTGATTATAGTTTTACAGATCCAACCAGGGCCTCGCACAGGCTAAGTGTTCTACCAATAAGCTACATCTCCAGATGCTTCACAATGTTTTTTTTTCCTTTTCTTTTAAAAAAGTATGTACATGGGTGTTTGACTTGCCTGTGTATATACCATGTGCATGCAGTACCAGCAAGGTCAGAACTGGAGTTACAGGTGGTTTTGAGCTCTGATGTGGGTGCTAGGAATTAAACCTGGATCCCCTGCAACAGCAGCAAGTGCTCTTAACTATTGAGCCCTTTCTCAAGCCCCTCTCCACAATGTTTTTAAAACATATCACCTTGACTGACAGTAGATTGTCAAAGCAAAGTTTAATTGTACTTAACAATTTTGATTTGTAATTTCAAATTCAACCATAAAAATGTGTAGCTATAAAGTCTCAAGAGTACAACATGAGAGTGTCATTTCTCTAAGTCCACATCAGCATCAACATCAATTTCTTCTCTTTAGACTGTCTGTCTAGTAGGCTAAAAAATGGTACCATCATTACTTTAAAAAATGATGTGTATATTTTTGTGTGTGTTTGGGACTGTGAGTTTAGGTGCACGCACACCATGGTATGCATGGGAGGTCAGAGGAAGACCTCAGATGCTGGAACCTCACCTCCTTCCTTGTTTGAGACATGGTCTCTTAATGTCCATCATTGTGTGCCCCAGGCTAGTGGGACCACAAGATTCAGGAGATGCTCTTGTCTTTCCATAGGAGCACTTGGATTTCGGGTGTGTGCTGTGGTGCCCAGCTCTACATGAGTTCTGGGAATTCAAACTCAGGCCCTTATGATTGCATAGCAGGCACTTTACCCACCAACCATCTCCTGGCCCCTTAGCTACCTTTCATTTTCATTTAATTTTTTTTCTTTAATTTTGAATAGCTAACATTTTTATATGCAGTTTTTATTAATTCTTAGAGAATTCTATACGATGTATCTTGACCATATTCTCTCCCAACTCTCCTCCCAAACTCTTCCCCAGATCTACCAGAACCTCTTCATGCTTTTTCTTTTTTATGAGACTACCTTGTTCTTCTGACTCCCATGCTCTTTCTCTATGTGCCCTGAGCCTTAGGTGTAGAGGTTGCATTGTAACTATATTTATTTGTGGGTAGACACCCCATGGCCAGTTGTTCTCTGCATAGGATATGATAACTGAATAACTCAAATTGGGACATAGCATAGTGGAGAAGAGACTGTCTAGTAACCTGAGGCCCTGGTTTTGATTCCCAGCACTGCAAAATAAATAAATAAGTAAGTAAGTAAATAAAGAAATAAAACTATAGTCATATCATGGCACAGGTCACTCACTACTCTGAGTGACACAGGATCGGGGGAAATCCAGAATTGTGTGTAGACACACTTCCAAAAGTAAAAATTTTATCAGGAATCAAAGGCAAAATGTACCTCCATATCCATGAAGATTCGAAGCACTGATTGCATTAAATCAAAACATTAATCCTCATGCCATTTCCATTTTGTTCCCAGGCTCTTGTAGAAGCTCTAATTCTGCTGTGATACAGCTTCTGTTCAGTTGTCATGATTCCTGTAAGCACCACGCATTTCTAAGCAGTATTTGAGTTTTTTCCCCTTGGGTTACAAGTGTGCCTATGTGTGTGAGTGTGAGTGTGCATGTGTATGTGTGTATAGATGTGTATATGTCTGTGTATACACACAAGTTTATGTGTAGGACTTGGGGGGAGGGTCTAGAAGCTGTGTAAGGACTGCATTTCTAGCTATTTGGGGGAGAAGCTGTAAGAAGAAAGTTCCTAGAATAATCCAGGGTAAATGTAAAAAGCATATATTATCACATATTATATTATCAGAGAGAGGTTGGATGCTTACTTGTAGCTGCATAAGACCCTCTTCTGCTGCTGGGAGAGTCTTTGGGCAAGAGAAAGGGAAATGATGAGCTCCAGTCAGAGCAGGGTTTCTGGAATCAAGCAGGCCCACAACTCCATGCGTGGACTTTTATCCACCCCTTACTCCTGTCAGTCCCGACAGCCAATTCATCAGCCATGACAATGAGCTGCCTGTGTTCTATGAATAAATTCACACCATAGGATATTCATATTCTTATTAGGAGACTTAGAATACATGCCCTTCACAAAGAGCCCTGGGGAACAGAGTGATAGAAATCTCTAATTATACATGCAGAACAAGAGATGGACAAGTGTCTCCACTCTTAAGTGTATGTGTGCTGTGTGTGGGAATGGGGTGGAGAAGAAATGCCCCCTCACCTGCAGGGGAACCAGATTGTTGTCTGCTGCAGCCACATTCCAGAGACTCAGGCTCTTTGAGGTCAGTTCAGCCCAAGAAATGGGAATAAATACAGATTTAACTAGATTGTGAAGTGTGTAAATGATACAATGGGGTCACATTGTCAGAAAATCATGAAATGTTTTGGGAGAATATTATTTAAAATTGTGATTTAGTATTCATAGCCAAAAGAACAGTGAAAGTCAGAGATATTCCAAAAAGGGCACTTGGGGCTGGAGAGAAGACTTGGTGGGCAATGTACTTGCCCTGCAAGTTCACTACACTGGGGTTCAGATCCTCACAACACACAGAGGCCTGTGACCTTAGCTTTATGGAGGCAGAGACCCGGGAGCCCAGGGTAAGCTGGCCAGCTGGACTAGGTTCAATTGGCAAGCTCTGGGTCTAGTGAGGGCCCCTGTTTCAATAAGTGAAGACAAGGGCAGTTAAAGAAGACCCCTGACATCAATTCTGGGTCTCTATATGCTTGCACGTACATGTGCACGTCCACCTACACATACATGTTTGCCTATATATATGTGAGCCCACACATGCACACTTACTTTTACTTAGGGATCTTGTTAAATTGTACTTTCTTATGTGATTGGTTCAGGTGAGCCCACATTTCTAGTGAGTCTTAGGTGATGTTACTGATCTGAAAAGAAGCTCTTCACTAGCAAAGCCAAGAGTTGTGAATTCTTAGGCAAAAGCAGATTATAATCTCCTGATCCTACAAGCCCTACATATGGGCATGACTTTCAGGAGAGGTCGTATTAGATCCCATCATATTATATAATAGAATCCATGATGTTCTGCTATGAAAAGAAATCAAGAGCTTCTAGCACAAAGAAGCACAGGAGAAGGGCAAAAGAGCTGCTGAATGGGCCAGGCCTGGCAGTCATTTCTACTTTGCATTGAGCAGCATTGGCATCCAGAGAAAATAGAAAACACAAGTTTAGCCATTGGAGTCTGAGCCAGGAAAGTGCTTGTTTACAAGGCTTCTTTGAAGCAAGTTCAGGAATAAATACACATAACCAAGGGCTCAACTAGCAAGGAAGCCAGAGCTCCTTGGTCTGGACGTAGTATGGAAACACTTACTACCAAAAGCTGCTCCTCATGTATCCTGCTGGGTGTTTCTAGAGTGAGGTTTGTCCTTCCAGTTCAACATCCTGTAGTCTGGGCTTAGGGACATTCATGCAGAGTTGGAGATGACTGGAGGAGACAGAGGTACCCAAGAACAGGAGGTCCACTAAAAATGGATTGGGGCTGGGATTAGGAGTAGATGGTCATAGTGCCACCAGTGCCCTGTCCTAGTTTTCTTTCTGTTACTGTGATAAATATGACCATAAGCAACTTGAGGAGGAAAAGGTTCATTTAGCCTTCTAGATTATAATCCGTCATGAAGGGGAGACAGGGCAGGAACTCATGGCAGGAACTTGGAGACAGACACCAAAGCACAGTCCAATCTTGCTCAGCCTGCTTTCTTATACAACCTGGGACCATTTGCCCAGGGGTGACACCATCCACAGTTGGCTGCTCCCCACATATGAATCATATATCAAGAAAATGTCCAGCTGGGAATAGTGACATACAACTTTAATTCCAGTACTTGAGAGGCAGAGGAAGGGGCAGGGGCAGGACCAGGGGCAGGGCCAGGGCCAGGGGTAGTTCCAGAGGTAGGACGAGGACCAGGGCCAGGGCTAGAGCCAGGGGCAGGGGCAGGGCCAGGGCCATTGCCAGGGGTAGAAGCAGATGGTCTCTGCATTTCAACTGCAGTTACTTCTTCCCAGATGGCTCTAGCTTATATGAAGATGACAAAAAACAAAACTAAAACAAAAAACAAACAAAAACCCTGAGATCATCTTGTGGAAATATTTGTTTTCATTGACAATCAATTGAGATGGAGGAATTCCGGTGCAGAGTATGGGGATTATAGGAGACAGTGCTTCAGCAGGAGAGAGGAAGAGTCTGTGTAGATGAGCTGTTCTTGTTCTGGGATTCTAAGGCATTGAGTATCACAGCAACTTCTATCAGGAGGAGAAAGGACATGTGGAACCCACTCTCCAGTGCATCTCAGAAGCAGCCCAGGGCTGACTCTGAGCTCAGATTTGCTAAGTATCTGAATGTGGCATAGGGCTCTCCCACAGGGCTCTGCTTGTTCATCTACTTTTGTGGCCTCCCTCACCAGGGTCAACACAGTTGTGAAGTGGTATGCAGAGAGGACCTTTGAGGGTTCTTAGCAGCAGGAGGTTGTGCTGGAAGCAAAGCCACCAAAGATACGCAAAGCCTACCACCTGACTCAGGCATGTGTGGCATATGCTAGGTAGTGGGTCCTTCTGAGGAGCCACTTGGAGCAATTAAATCAAGCAGCATTTATGATTACTATGGCCAGGACCTTCAGGAGAAACAGTTATAAGTAAGGACAAACTAAGATCCTTCTCCAGTAGTTGGTGTGAAATAGCTTTAAATTAAGAAAGAAATGTTGGGGCTAAAGATGGAAAAGCTGCTTCAATTATTGGACTAGACTTAGGGTAAGAATTGCATTTTGAGCCCTAAAACAATAGACCTGAAGTCCCTACTTAAATATGGGAAGACAATTCATTAGAAGAATGTGTACCCTTCCAGGCCTTTGGGGGTTTCAGCTATGCAGTCTGTGGTTCACAGCTACTCAAACAAGGTGAAGAGGGTCTGACTAGAGGGGCCCTTGAGCTAAGTTATGCAAAAAGCACCAGGATTATACTACAGATAGAAAGTCTTAGGACAAGCAAGGAGTGATTTCTCTATGACCCCCTGAATGTCAGAGGGCAGACACATGGCTTTATGGAAGACCACAGAATTCTGAGTACACCAGCCGTCTTTTGTGTTAGCAGGACAAGAATTTGTGCTCAGCGAGCCTATCCATCTTGATGCATTTTATTCTTCTGTGAGCCACAACATTCACGTCAAGTTTATCAGTCCTGTGACCTGGTGTAGTGTACCTAGCCCTTTCCATGCTTTGACCTAACTTCTTCATAATCCTTTCATGAGACATCCTTAGACACTTGCCCTTCTCCTAAAAAATGGTCAACTTCTTCCCAGACACTGGATAATTCTTCTAGGCTTATCATCCAAGCATCATTTGCAAATCTTCTTTATCTAGAGTCTTTTTTTCTCTAGTTGAGTTTCCAGGCAGAGCAGTCTACATTTTCGATCTCTTGTCACTCCAACTTCTGTTCAGTTCCTTTCTGCTCACTCCTTGTGACTGTGTCCCCATCAGTCTGAGCTCAGAGGTTGACCTTACTTGCTTCAAGGCCCCGATAGAATCCTCATTGTTCAGTGCACTGCCACATGTGGGCCCATTTTTCTTGAATCTTGTAATGTTAGACATGTATGGTTATGGCTTATCTCTGAGCCCCTTCTAGACTGTCTTGGCTAGTCTTTCTCCCACCTCTTCAATTTATTTATCCTGTTTTATTTTTTACATTCCAAAGATATTTTTTTCTTGTTGATCTCAAGCATTCCTATGGTTTCAATTTCCTTTTCGATTTAGATTCATAATTATGGTTAAGAATATAATTAATTATTTCTACTTTTTACTATTAATATCTTCCTGGGTATCATGATGACCTTTCCTCATTGAAGTAAATACCTTCACCTCAGCTCGGAGATGTCTGCTCCAATTCTAAGGTTTTCAGACCGAACATCTAGGATTATTCTTATTCAACCAAAGCAACAGCTAGATCCCACTGATCCTAGCTTGGATGTGTCTCTCTGAGAAGTCATGCATTCATGATGACATCTGATAGATCCCTGTGTTTAATTTTCTGTTTATTTATCTGAAGCAGTTCTGCACTGTGGATTTGCTCTCTCTTGGTTATAGCTTGCTCCTTCTTGCCTTACTATTTGGTCTGTACTGAACATGAAAGGGAAATCTCTTTTAAAAATATTTAATGTGCTTCTGCAGTTTCCTCTATAACCTGATATCAATGATCTCCAAAGAAAATAGGCAAACGAAAAAAGAGAGGGCAGACTCTTCAAGGGCATGGCTAGATCTGAAATTGCCTGTCATTCTGTCTCCCAGGCAAACTGTTTAGCTTTCTTTTCATGCTGAGATATGAATTAGAGCTTGTTGCAAGTTGGCTGCTCATTAGAGGTGTTACTTTCTTTATCTACCTCTTCATCCTGACTGGTGCTGAGTCAGGTTAGCAGACTCCTGCTCCTGAGGGAAGGCAGACTGGGTTCTTGAACATCACAAGTCTGAGGCTAGATGATTAATTAGAACACTTGTTCTTAAAATATCCATGTAATTTCTGTCAATAACACCTTTGATGTGGTTGTCTTTTAATTGATGTCATTGTGACAGTGCATAGGTGATGTCTAACACTCGTGGCAGGCTACATTACGAAAGGCATGGCTCTAGTTGACAAACATCCATCAAGTGGAAAATCATCCTGGAACATAGTACTTTGGGGAAGAGGAAGGACATGTAAATTGGTGGTATTATTGTTTGAACTTAGGATATGACAGTCTCACAGGGAATATGGGAGCATTCACACACAGGGATTATTATACTATATGTGGCACCTTTTAAGTAATATTCATACAGTGTTCCAGCCATTCAGGGCAAAAGAAACCACATAGAACAGCAGGTCCAAGAGGGTTCCCATAACTAGGAAACTGTTTTGCAGTTCCTCAGTAGCTCTGGACTTCCGTGGTCCTTGTGGGAAGGGAATGATGCACCACAATGTTGGCACAGAAACAGGCTAAAGGGAATATGAAACGGTTCCAGGAAAGGGAAAGTGGGGTCGGAATGCAGGAGACTGTGGTGAAGGTACGAAAGGCAGTGGGCTGAAATGAATGTTTGCTGTTAGCCTGAGGAGCCAGATGCAGGAAGTAATGTGAAAGCTTGTATTTATCTTATGTCTTCTCCAAGATGACTTATCTTTAATTTAAAATTTACTTTTATTGCCTACCAACTAAAATACAAACACTGGGCAGATGTTTGGTATGCCTTATGGTACTGGTGTTCACCTTAGTATGCTTTCATGCACATCTGTGCAGTAGCATCTTAATTTGAGAATATATAATATGTGTGTGTGTATATATATACATATATATTATATATATTATATTGCTTAAAATTATCTGAAAGGTAAGTATATTATGTGTAAGAATATACTGATTTTTACAAATATATCAATTCATTTTCATCTCAAAACAAACATTAGATAGTGGCTTTTGTCATCCCATGTTTCTGAGAGGACAGAGTGTTCACCTGAGACTGTATACATAGAAGGAATGAACTGGAAGCCAAACACCACACTGGGTAGCTCCAGGATGCATACTCTGCTGCCTATTATTATGTCTCTATTAGGAAAATAGAGAACTTTCAGATTTATTCTGGAAGCTAAAATGAGTCATGTAGTTATAGTAGTGCATATTTAATGCGTTTAAATTTGTTATTGGAATGCAAAAATATTTTCTTCAGTTGTTTGTATATATCTGAGCCTAGACACAAATTACAGTCTTAAATGGTTTGCCTCCACACTATTTATGACTTTCACTGTGTTTGGCTTCTTCAGTAATTATGATTTTTTTTACTCCAGACATAATGGTAACTCAAAGTTAAATTCCATCTGACAGATATTGTTGGAACACAAGTTGGTTATGAATGCAGGAACTATACAGCAAAATCTTCTTCCAAAAGTATAGAAGAGAGACTCACTAAACCTACAGTTATGGCCTGAAAAGGCAGTTCTTGAGGCCATGGCCCTTGCTTACATGCTGTTGTGTGACGTGATTCCTGGGGAGATGTGAACAAACATATACTCATCTCAGAGAGAAAGCTGAAGACAAATCAAAGTAACAATACTACAGTGGTTTAACTGGAAAACCAATGAGTTTATTGGGGTCAGTTGCAGGATTGTAGGTGAGGAGTTTGTGCCTATAGGAGGTGACTCATATGTCATAGTCCCTGGCGGGAGACAAGGTATGCTCCAACTCTAATTGTCTAGAGAAGCTATCAGGGATGGAAACGTGGTCCTCATAGCCCAGCCATTTTTGGACAAGAACTCCCTCATTTCTTTTTATCAATTCAAACAGACAAAGGAGCTACTGGAGGCTCATGCCAGCCCATCATAGTTTCTGACTGGAATGCCAAGCTTTAGACTTTAGGTTACAAAGCCTCTGCCTTAGTTAGGGTTTCTATTGCTGTGATAAAATACCACAGCAAAAAGCAACTTGGGGAGGAAAGGGTTTATTTCATTTTACACTTCCAGGTAACTCAAGGAAGGAAGGGAGAGGATTTGGAGGAGTGTCAGCTTGCTTTCTTATAGTACTTAGAACTACTTGCCGATGGGTGGCACCACCCTCTGTGAGTGCTCTGCCCCACCCTCACATTAATCATCAATGAAGAACATGCATCACAGGCCAATCTGTTGGGGCATTTTGTCAATCGAGGTTCCTTCTTCCCAAATGACTCTAGCTTGTGTAAAGTTGACAAAATCTATGTAGCACAGCCTCTGACTTCCCCATGACACTGACCTTGTCAACGTTCCTTGATGAGATCTTGGACAACAAAGACCTCAGCCTCCTCCATGCTGCTCAGAAAGTAGCAGAAAGTGTCCACATGAAACAATGATGCCAAGAAATATTTTTGTGTAAAATTCCACATCATGTGAAAGTCCCAGACATGTTATATGTTGCCATTGTGTACAGCTACATAGCATTTAGTCTTCCTTTCCTCCACAGACACTTCGGGCAGTTTCTATAACTCAGCCTCTGTTGGGTGCTGAATGTGGGAGACAGATAGGGAGGCAAGCAGTACATAGCCATAGCTACAGTTAGATATAAACCATAATATGTCAACCACTGGTAAAGATATGAAGAATATATCCAAGAAGGGATGATAGAGATTTGACTGGTGACTGAGAACTCATTAAGAAGAGTGAAAAGAAGACTTTTATTTACAACTGAGGGCCCAGGGACACATATGTGAAGAATAAGAGCAAAGAACAGGAGGCACATACAAAGTCCCGGCGTGAGAAAGGGTTTGGTTTATTTCAATAGTAGAAAGGATCAGGGGAAATTTGAAGGGAAACCAGTAGAGTGGATGGAGGGTCTGGAAGACATTTGGGTTCTGTAGAGGCAAAGACTTCTGTTTTGGATTTTTCCTTAATCCACAATAGAGGGTTTTGGAAATTATTGTCTTTAGTAGTCTTTGCTAATATCTTTATAAATTTGAGGGTGACCTTTTAGACTATCTTTTTGAAATAGCTAACAACCCATGATCACTTTTCTAATTATTTTGATGTGTAATTAGGCAGTAGCAAGACTTTACACCTGAGTGTTTGGCTGAACTGCTACATCCACCTTCTTTCTTTCTTGAAAATTAAAAATTATTGCTTTCAAATAAGTGACAAAGATTATTCATGTCACCTCAGAGAGTGTCACAAATTTGAGAGGTGTGACAAGAACAATCCAATTCTCATTAATAGAGACTGAGAGAGAAAAAAAAGGAGCAGTTCAATATTAATTTTCACCTTAGGGTGATGTGTGTTGAAGAGCTAAGTCTAGTCTGCAGACTACAGAAAGCACGGGGGAAGCAAGCAGACCCCAAGGGCAATTTGATTAGACATGGTCACCAAGCCCAGGGATCAGGCTCCTTTGTAGATAATTCTGGAGGAAATGCAATGCTAGCATTGGGTATTGAATGTCACAGGCAGTGACACTCCATTCCCTCACCAGTTACTGTGGGTTTTTAAGATGTGGGGCACTGGGGGCATCAAAGTGTCAAGTAAGTTTATGGGAGGCCATTAGTTTGGGCTATTTTCTCACTCTAGGCCCCCGGACACCGGACCAAATGAGACACAGTTAACTTGTAAGTGTCACACAACGGAACTGAAATTTGGATAGGACAGCTTTCCCAAAGTGGGAAAGTCACCACCCCTAGTCGCCAGGGAGCACATTTACCTCTCTGTGTGATGAGAAATATTTTCTTTTCTGTTTCACTTTACAAGCAAAGCAACTTTTAAATAATCAATAGTCTCCTGCGTCTTATTTCTATTTTCTTCAGTCCATTTTTATTGTGTATAAAGACATTCCTCTCTACTAGCTCACTGGAGCATACCTTAATCTACAGAATGTGATATAGACTGATTCTAGAATTCAAATGAAACCCAGCTACATCTTTTGTTGTGATTGTTGTTGTTTTGAGACAGGGTTTCTCTGTTGTAACTCTGGCTGTCCTGGAACTCACGCTATAGACCAGGCTGGCCTTGAACTCAGAGATCTGCCTGACTCTGCCTCCCAAGTTCTGGGATTAAAGTCATGCACCACCACTGCCAGGCCCCAACTATATCTTTAAATGAATGATTTTGTGTCTTTTGACAAAAGCACAGTATGCTTCAATATTGGTCTGAATTTTTCTGTAAGGACACTAGACAGGAAAACCTGTTGTGCTTCAAAATTCCCATCTTGTCCTTCTGAATTAATGTACCCAGCCTTTCGGTAGAGATTTCCTAGTTCACTTGAAGCTATCAACCCTGGGATTTGAGCCAAGGTGGAGGAATTCCAAGAGGCTCAGTAGTTTGTGTCCACTCTGGCATGGACAGAGTCAGACTGTATGTTGTTATGTATATCATCTTAGATGTATAAACATGGGAAACTAGGAAGGAGAAGCGTGCAGTCAGAAATAATAATTTCTCATCAGGTTTATCTTGACATCTTGCAGTGTGTCAGAAGATGAGTGAACACATCACATTGATGAAGACCCTTAATGATCCTAGCCAACTATGGAATGAAATTGGTACTTAATTGCTTACATATATGAGAATGTGAAGATTTGTTTAGGATTTTAGAACCTTTACATGCTGCAATTCAAGTGGCTTTGACTCTAGAGTTCACTCTCTTCTCCTATGTCTGGACACAGGTAATAGTAAAATTGTAAAAGTTTAGACAATGTTTTAAATGTACAGGTGACCAGAAAATCTCTTTTAATGTACAGACTTCATAAACCTCATGACTTTTGGTATATATTAGATATCTTGTAATCAGAATGTTTTGTCTGAGTGGTGGTATCTTGGTGGGCTGTGTGTCTCATGAATGATTGACAATAGAACAAGGGTTTTCTGCCTATTTATTTTGGAGTGTAAGAACACTGGACTTACATCCTAGCACCCTAAGTATAAACAAAACTTGTTCACTTTGTTTTACTGAGACATTTTTTGACTGCAGAGCAAATCACTATTCCTCTGTTTCCCAGTCTCGGGCAACAGGTATTTTGCCCCCAGCTCCTGTGAATCTGTGTTAGTAACCTCTACAAGTGGGATCATTCAGCCTTCTGTGATTGGCTTGTTTCACTCAGCACAATATCTTTTGGATTCATTTATATTATCTGAGATAGAAGAATTTGTGTATTTTTATGGGTAATAATAGTCTGTTTTATTTGTCTGCCACATTTTCTTCATTCTGGTTTTGACTACTGTGAACATCGTTGCAATGCACATGGTTCATGTTCTATCTTAAATATACTGATTTTAATTCTTCTGGATATACACCTAGAAGTGAGATTGTAGGATTATATGGTAAATATGTCTTCACCTTTAAAGAAAAACTCCATGTTCACTTTCCATGGTAACTACATTAAATCACACTCCCCTTAGTGGTATGCAAAGGCTTAGATTTTACTGCATTCTTGACAAAACTTCTATCTTATTTTACTACTTTTGTGAGTTTAGTTTTTACTGCCTTTTGTAATAGGCCTATCTTATTGTGTGTGTGTGTGTGTGTGTGTGTATGTTCTTTAGTGAAATGTCTGTTCAAATTATGTTCTCAGTTTTAAATTATTTTAATCAGTTTGTCACTTTTGCTGTCCAGCCGGAGCCATACATTACATAGTGTTGATCTTAATCTCATATCAGATAGGTGGCTTGCCAATACTTCACTCGGTCTTCAGGTTCTCTTGGCAGCGCTATTGCTGCTGATAGCCTTTGTTAAGTAGAAGCTTTTAAGTTTGATGTAGTCCTGTTTAACTTTGATTTGTGCCTTGAGTTTTGGGTGTCATGTAGAAGAAATCATTATTCATGCCAACATTATGAAGCTTTTATGTTTTCTACTGCAAATCTTTAGATTTGCTTCAGATTTAAATCTTTGATCCATCTTGGGTTGAAGAAAGATAAGGACCCAATTTGTACTCTGTGTCCATTTCCTCCATTTGTTCTGTTGAACAGGCTTTCCTTTTCCTACAGCATGCTCTTGACAGCCTAATGAGGATCCTTGTCTGTGTTCCTGGGCATCCTAGCCTTTTCCTCTGGTCTTTATGTCACCTCTTAATTTGAAAAAAAAATGTGATAGTAAGAATGACAATCATGATAATGTATTCCAAAATGGATACATGCCAAATTTTTATGATGAAAAAATAATATATATCACTGTAAAATATCACAAGGAAGAAATTTAAAAGATGAAAATTACTGGTGACATCATTACTTAGATTCTATTGATGCCGCCTGCTTCTGTTAAGAGCATTTTATGTGCCAAGTGTAAAATGTCAGGGATTGGAGATTACCTCTTCTAAATGATCTCATTCTGTCTTCAATAATACTGTGTAGAAAGCAGAGGAAGTGAGGCTCATCTCCTCCAGTGTTCCCTACTGACCTTGATATACCACTAGAGTAAATGCTATCTTAAGCAGTCTTTAACCCACCAGTGACTTTCACTTAAAAAATACAATCACAACTCCAGCATACATTTGCTGGGAACCCTATCTGGTCAGGGAAGCAGATAGTCAAACTGTGGATCTTCACCTTTCCCTCTTGTACTCTATATCCAATACTCCTATCTTTTCCCCACCTCTGTAGCAAATCACCTGATGTGGCTTCCCCTTCCTATCTGTCCCCATTTCTAGAGAATCACACAGATGTCCAAATCTTCCTCTCAATTCATCTTATAATCCTATCCCCCAACTCTAGCAGGTATTTCCTGGGAATGCACCAAGCCTGACTGAGAAGCAAGTAGGCCAGGGAAGCCATTCCTTTCCTCCAGATTGAATGCCTGAGTCTCATCTCAGCTCTGTAGTACACTATCTGCTGTGGTTTCTCTTCACTCTCTCCTTCCATTGCCAGTGGACTATGCAGATCCTGGTGGAACTCCTTGCTTTCCCCTTAGTGAATCCCCTTAGTCCACCCCAACCCATTCCCATTTCTAAGTGTCAGCTCCCCAAACCTAAAAACACATTTTACCAGGAACCTCCAGTGGCCACACCTAGAAGAATCCTAGAAGAATTTCCTAACAGGAAACACACAATCAGAAAGGGCAAAAGACATCAAGGAACAAAACACTCACCCAAAAAAGACAAGACCAGGTATGAGCATCTAGAATTAAAATCTTCCCAAATCCAGATACCTAGACACCGACATAAAAACACAATCAGTAACAGCCAAGGCACTATATCTCCACGACAGCCCAGCAGCCCTACCATGGTGGGCCCTGAAAACTGCACCACAGCTGAAGCATAAAGTGAAGATCTTAAAAGAGCCTTTGTGAATATGATCAAGATCCTTAAAAAGAAAATAAATGTATCCTTTAAAGGAATCTATGATAACACAAACAGTGGAAAGAAATGGATAAAATAATTCAATACCTGAAAGTGGAAATAGAACAAATGAAGAAAACCCAAACTGAGAGACATCTGGAAATGAAAGATTTAGGTACTGGAAGATGAACCTCAGAGGCAAGCCTCGCCAATAGAACAGAAGAGATGGAAGAGAGACTTCCAGGCACTGAAGACACAGTTGAAGAAATGGATACTTTGTCAAAGAATATGTTAAATAAAAAAAAAAATCTTGGCACAAAACATCCAGAAAATCTGGGACACTATGAAAAGAAAAAAAAAAACAAAAACAAAAAACAAACCTATAAATAGTAGGAAGGAGAAGAAACCCAGGTCAAAGACACAGAAAATATTTTCAACAAAATCATAGAAGAAAATTTCCCTAACCTAAAAAAGTAGATTCCTATCAAAACACAAGAAGCAGACAGAGCACCAAATAGCACCAGAAAAGAAATTCCCCACATTACATCATAATCAAAACACTAAATGTAAAGAACAAAGAAAGAATATTAAAGCCTGTAAGGGAAAAGACCAAGTAGCATATGAAGACTGACATGTTAGAATTACACATAATTTCTCAATGGAGATTCTAAAAGCCAGGAGAGTGCAGAAAGATGTGCTGCAGACTCTAAGAGACTGCAGACACCAGCCTGTACTCAGCAAAATCAACGAATATCTGATTTGATTTAAGGCCCATTCCATGAGATGGAACTCATAACCAGCCTTGGTTTGATGATCAAGAACCTGAGACTGGACAGCCCAGGGACCTAGGGTAAAACCAAATACTGCTGTTCTTAAAAAAAGTAGCAATAAAATGACTCCTCATGACAGTCTGCTGTACTCACAGATCAGTGCCTTACTCAGCCATCGTCAGAGACGCTGCAGTAGATGGGAACAGATACAGATACCCACAGCCAGATATCATGCATAGAGTGAGAGACCTTGGAACACTCAGTCCTAGAGGGGATGTCTCCCCTTTCCTTAGTTGCCCTTACTTGGGTCAGGTAACCCAGGGGAAGAGGAGGTAGAAAGAGTATAAGAGCCAGCGGAGATGGAGGACACCAAGGAAACAAGGCCCTCTAAATCTTCAGGATCAATGTGCATTTGAACTCATGGAGACAGAGGCAGCATGCACAGGGCTGCACAGGGCTCCACACCAGATGGGGTCCTAGAGCTGAAAGGAGAGGGGGACACATGCCACCACCCCTAACCACTTGCAAACGAAGACTTAGTTTTCTCCAGGAGAATCTCACCAGGGAAACAAACTACTTTTAAGGAGAGGCTGCCTGTCGAGCAGTAGATGGGCAGTAGAAAATGAACTGGACAACACCATTGGAGATTCTTTTTCAAGGCATTAAAATTATTTTATCTTATTTTTTGTTATATATAATCTCTTTTTTACCCACGGGTTCTTAGAGTATATTATGGCTTCTGTTGTAGTGTTTTTACAGACTCCTAAGGGCATGAACTAGTGGGCATCTGCACCTGTATCCGTCTGTTGTGCTCTTCTCCTCAGGTTTGCTTTGTCCTATGACACTGTGTTAGTTTTTGTCTTATTTTGATTTATTGTTTATTATTATCCCTTAGAAGCCTGTTTTTTTATAATGAGAGGCAGAAAGGGGGTGGATCCAGATGGAAGGGGAGGTGTGGAGAAACTGGGAGGAGCAGAAGGAGGGAAACCACAATCAGGATGTAGTATGTGAGAACAAAGTCTATTTTCATTAAAAGGAAAAAAAAAAAACTAAAAAATAAAAAGAAAAAAGAAAGGAAGAAAATTGGTTTTCTCCATCAATATGAACAATTAGGAAGATTTAATCAGTCATTAATATATATGCATATATATAAATACATATATATGTGTGTGTGTGTATATATATATATATATATATATATATGTGTGTGTGTGTGTGTGTATATATATATATATATATATATATATATATATATATACACCCTAAAAGTTTCTTTATATATTCTTTTTACTCGTAACATGATACACATACTTAATAGGAGTATACATTTAAATTTGTAAAAGATCAAGAATCTGAAGGTTCTGCAAAATGGTTCTGTTATGAAGCCCACAGCAAAGAACTCATTATATTTCCATGTGTTTCTTTCATTTTTTACCAGACGATTATTGTTAATGTTCTCGCTGTGAATAATATCCTTCAGACCACACGATTAGAGAAAATAATCTGGTTAGGATATACACTCAACATGACTTAGGTACTTAGGTTAAAATAATTCTACATTTAAAATGTAACAACTTTCCAATAAGAGAAATCAGTTTGCCAGAAACGCACACCACACATGCCCAGTTGATACCTCCACCAGGGCTTTCACTAATGAGTTGCTGTTTTCTCATGGCTTTGAGTAAACAGCTTTTCATTAGGGAGTGAAATTGATGAATATGAGCAATTATACATTCTGTATATGAATAGTATAATTTATGTTTTGAGAGCATTCCAACAAGCACGTTTTTATCAAATATTATGTGGTTTAAAAAGCCTGGGAGGCAATTGAGTCAGTTCACAGGAGATGAGCATTTGAAGGTGGCACCCTTGGTGGGCTGAGGGAATGCCAAATGCAGCAGCTGCTTGACTGTATATTCATTGTTGAGTGGTAATCCAGGACATGAGACCCACCTAGCCAACACCTGAAATCAAAGCTGGCAACACACAAAGTGTCTTAAAACAGCAGGGGTTTTTTTTTTTTTTTGTTTGTTTGTTTGTTTGTTTGTTTTTTGGTCATTTAAAATATCAGGTGGCATATGTGCAAACTCCATGTCCTTGCTGTGGAGATGTCCTTGGAAAAGCATTTATTATTTAGAAATGTATGGATGGAAAATTGGCAAGCCTCCCTTTTCTGGTTTAATGATTCTTTTCACTTTTGTGAGGAAGCAATGGTGTCTACAGGCTGGTCGAAATACTTTTAAGTCAGAGGAGAACTTGTAGCTGCCTAAAATAATAAAAAGTTTAAATGTGTTTCATATATGTGTTTTTGGCACATGTTTTTGGCAGTGTTGTGATGTGTTAGTATGGACTCTCCCCGAGTTCTGTGTCTGCTCTGTCCTAGCCCGCAGCCAGCTGGGTTTTGGCCAGTTCTCTGCACTGGCCAGGTGCAGGGAACCAGTGCTGGGAGAGCGGCAGTGGAGCACAGAGAGCAGGGAGATGGGGTTCTGGGGCTGGCGTGGACCCTGATTCCCTGCACTGAGAAAGAGATGCAATGAATCAGACCTCAGGACCCTCTTCTGGTGGAAGCAGAGATCACTTTAATGCCGGGTGTCTGTTACATACATCTGGGGCCAAAAGCAGGGGAGGGTCTTTGGTACTCAGGGTGGAGGATCCATTGGGCCCAGACAAGGGCATTGAGGTAGCCTTATTTGCATGCAGGGCTCAGGTCTAGGCGCCAAGACCCTGTGAAGGCACCCCCTGCCCAAGACATGGTCTCACAGAGACAAGGAGGAAGGCATCCTATCAGCAAATGGGCCCAACCCTGGGTTTTCAGCCACAGAGCAGAGAAGCACCTACCAAGTCACATTCCTTTTGCTTCTGTGAAGCAGGCAATATT
Organism: Cricetomys ansorgei; assembly: GCA_026225945.1. Taxonomy (NCBI): domain Eukaryota; kingdom Metazoa; phylum Chordata; class Mammalia; order Rodentia; family Nesomyidae; genus Cricetomys; species Cricetomys ansorgei. The sequence continues at coordinate 1,082,519 of JAMJFZ010000239.1, read as the reverse complement.
TAATATTTAGCTGGGATCTGGCCAGCGCCAAAGGTGAGGAGCAGCTGAACGCTTATTGCTCTCACCTCCTGGGATGGTGGGGTGGTTCCTAGCAGCTTCAATCTTCAACTCTTTAGCTCCATGACAGTTCCACAAGACCTTGGTAACAGTATTACTGTGGCATGACATCATCACTCAGAGCATTTCAGGATTTTGAAGAGGGATGATCAGTCTGCACTACACTGCCTTCTGGTGCTGTAGGTTGATTTTGTGTGCTTTTGGGCTTCCTTATGAATATAGTTATACAGCACAGACCTCCTGAGCCTGTGGAAAGTGCTTCAATTTCATCTACAATGCGTTTTTTTCATTCTATTTCTATGTGGAAACTCAATAGTATTACATTTTATTTTGAATACATACGTTATGAAGTTCGAATCATCACCAGTTTAGGGTCAACTGCTGCTTCTGTGTTATTTGTTTTCACGTGTCTCTCAGACACATGGTCACATTTCACAGAGGTGGAACTGTTGAATGATGGGAAATGTGCAAGTTCTCTGCTTTCCTGGCATGTTCAGTACTAGCACCTATTTACAGTCCCTAGCATTTCGCCTGATGTTTAGCTGCTCCAACAATCCTCATTAAAACATGACCTCCTATCTTTTTTAACTTTATTTGAACTTGGTGGATACAGCGATAGCATTCTGTGGTTTCTATATTTATCTTCATGCTCATGATTTGGTCTGAAAATAGATTTTAATGCTTATGGATAATTTTAATTTCCTCTTTGCAAAGTCAAGTTGATTTATGAGTGCAACATAAATCTTACATGAATTCTAAGTTGCCTCTGTGTGAAACATGGAAGTGTCAACAAACACTCATGAAAATTCAAAGAACTTTAATAGCATAAATAACTCTGAACTATGGAAACAAGTCAGACCCTTATATTTCTTGACTTTCGTATTTATTACAGTTGCAGTAACCAAGATTGTTACTGTACAAGCATAATCTTGACACAATGACATATAGAACAATAGAATAGAATGGAGAACCCATAACTGAGAGTTCAGGTTCATGACTAACTTTTTAGAAAAGTACTAAGATCCTGAGATCATCTTTTACATAAGTGATGCTGTTACAATTGAATATTCACATGTGAAAGCATGAAGCTGGCACCTGTGTTTTTTTTCACAGTGTTTGAGTGTTAACTCTAACTGGGTCTAGACCAAAATAAAACAGCTAAGATTAGGAAACAGTTCAAAGGAAAGATAGGAGAAAACCTCTCTGTCTAGGATACATAGAGAACTATTTCAATACCCAATAGTAAAACATAAGTAATCAATTTGTAATCTTAACAAAATGAGCACACATTTCTGCAAGGAGAATACTCAAATGGTCAGGAGGGCCTGGAATAAAGCTCTGCAGTGTTAGCTATTTCTAGACTGCATAGCTCGCTATCGCTGTGTCTTAGATAGGGTTAAATACTGTGATGCAGCACTGACCAAAAGCAGCTTGGGGAAGAAAGTTTTAACTTAGCTCACACTTCCACATTGCTGTTCACCATAGAAGGAAGTCAGGACAGGAACTCAAATAGAGCAGGAACCTGGAGGCAGGAGCTGATACAGAGGTCATAGAGGGGTGATCCTTACTGGCTTGTCCTTCATGGCTTGCTCAGACTGCTTTATTATAGAACCCAGGACCACCAGCCCAGGAGTGACACCACTAACAATGGCCTGGACCCTCCCCCATCAATCGCTAATTAAGAAAATGCCTTGCAGCTGGATCTTATGGGAGACATTTTCTCAGTTAAGGTTTTCTTCTTGCAGAAAACTCTAGTTTCTGTGTCAAGTTGACATGCAACTAGCAGGACGTACTGCGGGTCCAGCAGGATCTCTATCATGAAGAAAAGAAAGATGATAACCCACAAGCAGGTGTGGAAAAACTGGACTCACAAGCTGCTGGCAGAAAGGAAAACTGATGCATGTACTGTAGAAACTTTTTAGCATTCTACCCATCGTTCCAATATGGCTTTGTTTCACCTAAGGATATAAGCACAAGGAAAATTGATATTAGTGTTTCAGAGAAAAAACATAGTAGACATTGGGCGGACACCCAGACAACTGTCAGGAAGAGAGAGGGAGAGAAGGTTGTGCATTTTATGTTAGGTTTAGAATGAAAATAGAGACAGCTAAAAGGGAAACATACTCTTGAGAAGGGAAGTGGGCTTATGAGCCGAGGCCACTGGGTGTGTAGTCTTTTACTGATCCCTCCCACTTGTATTTTGAGGGCTTTCTCACCTGATCTGTTTGGTAGGTGATGCCAGGGTAACGCTTCCTTAAGAAAACATTTCTTTCTCTGTCCAGTCTACACTAATGTAAGACCCGCAAAGATAGTCTGTGCCTGCTTTGTTCCCCACTCTGTCTGCCATGACAAGCTCAGGGCTCAGTTCTAGAGAGGGTTTTATAAAAAAATCATTGATTAATAAAAGGTTTCAGGTTGCCCAAGGAAATGCTACATTGGACTGATTACTAAATGTAATTGCTAAACTTAATAGCTTGTTGTTAGATGGCTATTAGGAGGTATAAGCAGCATTTTGCCCACGAAACTTTTACTGCCATTGACAATGTAAGGAAAATCTTGATTTTAATATCATTGTCACCCTATTTCTTGAAAAATCTACATTAACTGCTAATTTTGTACATGGTTTGAGCACAGTTCTCCAAATTCGTGGGTCAGAGCTTGGTCCTGAGACGCTGTACCTTTAAAAGGTGGTACCCAGTGGATGGCTATCATTGCCTTCTTCCTTTTGTCTCTGTGAAACACTATATGACTTTTCCTCTTCCCTGTTCCTGCTTTCATCATTCCATCTCTCTCAGGGGATGTTACCGGTGGATCTCCTGTCAGAGCCAAATGCTCTTTGTACTTTAAGCCTCCTAAGCTATGAGCCAAATTGCTTTCCTTTCTAGCTAGCCAACTTCAGGCATTTCGTTAAAGTGACAGAAGACAGTTTAGTAAATCCATGTATAGGTTGGAGATCGTGTGTTGCTTAACTCATGGCTGCTGTGAGGATTATGCTCAGTGTACCCTAGTGTGGTTCTTGATCACTAGCAGTTTATTTTTAAGAATAGCTCCTAAACCAGCATGATTTCTAACTGCATTCTACTTATCCTATTATCCTTGTACCTACAGATAAGTATAACTCTCGCAGCTTCTTTTTTTTTTTTCAGCAGATGGAGACTATTGTAAAGATCCACAGCCAGTCAAAATGCAGAGAGTAAGTGATGGAGGGTCCCCAAACCAGTTGGTACATCTACCAGACAGCCCCTACATCTAAGTCTTGGGGAGCAGCACAGAGGAGGGGTGGGATGATCATAAGAATCAGAGGACAGGAGCACCTGCTGCCAGTGTCCTCTAGACATGACAGGGAAGTAGCCCATGAAATCTCCATAATATGGTTGCCCAAACAAGACTTGTATAATGACTATAGCAGTTGACTCCCCAGCATAACGAGGGAAACTTCACAAGTCACACTTCTAAATGAAGAGCTACAGGCAACCAATGGCTGCTAAGAGAGAGGAAACCAATTTTCTTCAGGAATGAGCCCCTGATAGACTATCCATTCTCAAGTGGTCAGCCTTAAACACACATGTGAGCAATGATAAATGGACTCAGTAAGATGTGTGTGTATGTATAATTAGTGTTTTAAAAAGAAAAGCATGCTTTCTAGGAGTCCGCTTTCCCTGTCTTCATTTCCCTTCCTCTGTTTCAATACTTCTCTCAGTTTCATTTACTCCTCATCCTCTCCGGTCTCCATGCTGACTTCTGATGTTCTCATCCAAGGCACCGTGGTAGCCCCTCAGCCTCAATCTGCCCTAATTACCAAGACTGGGTTCTGCCGCCTTGCCGTTCCAGTCTGGTGGGCACAGGCTTTACCTGACATCCCTGAGTTAGCTGGCTTCTGCTGCCGCTCTCACTCACTAGCTGGAAGGGCAGGTCTGCCATTTTCTTCTCTATGAATTAAACTGTGACATTACAGACTCTCACGCCAGTGTTCTATGCACTGTCTCTGTAACTACTCACAGGGGCAGTATTGGCTAGGTTCTGTGCTGTGTTTTGTGATCACTATCACACATAATTTGTGTCTTGGATAATTTGCTGTCCATGCATTATTTTCTATTTATTTAAAATGTAAATTAAAATGGCTTCCTTGCACATATTTTTTCCTATGAGGATTAAATAGCATTTTATGACATATAGACTGTATAATTTGTAGCATGTTCTGACTTCTGTAGTTGCGTTTATATTTATTACATCAGTGCATACTAAGTTATATTAGCTGTAACTACTTTGGGTGGACTTATGTGTTCCCTGGTTCATGCCTCAGCTAATTACAGAAGACTTTATTTAAAGGTGGTTTGAAGAAAAAGTCTTTGTAATTACTGATAGATATGAATCATTCTGAAATAGAAAACACCAGTAAGGCAGTTAATACACATTATAAGCAATATGACATAATTATATATGAAATGAAATCAGCTAATGTTTATTGAGTCCAGGCTCACATTCAAGTATTAATTTAAGTATTCAAGTATTAAATACAAATTGGAAATACAAGTAATTTAAATCACATAACTACATTATGATGTTGCTATACTAAGCACCTTATTTTTCAAAAACTGAAAAACCATGGGTAGAAACTTTAAGACTACACAAATATCAGGGATGCTGTGCAAAGTGGACACTGTGCAGTGCAGTATCAGCCCAGGACTGTCCAGCGATGGAAGAAATCTCTCTCTGACTGCCCTGTATGGTGCCGCTAGCAGTGTGTGACTGGTGGTCACTGGGAATGTGACCAGAGTAACTAAGGCATTGTTTTTAATTTGCCTAAAGTACATAAATTTTTTAAATGTATATTTATTTAAAGCTATCTAGTTAGCAATTTGAACATCTATATCATCCGGATTTCACTCATTTTATCTAGAAAAAAATAATCCCCACAACTCTAGCAAAAAAAAAAAAAAATCAAGACACATCAAACAAATGTAAAGGTACAACTTAAGGAGAGTTTAGTAAATTTATATGTGTTTTAGAAAAGGTACAATTGAAGTCCTCTTAAAAAATTTCAGTATTCATTCAATGTAAGAATTTAAAGGCTTATATTTTGCTTTGAAAAGTGAAATTCAAAAACAACAATATAATTCAGGCTTACAATCAATGACACAGCACAGAGCTGTTACAGTTAGAGCAATATAGCACAGGCACAGTTATAGGCAAGAGTCAGGCTAGGAGTTTATTATTGATCTGTTACAGACAGAATTAACTCAAGCATCATGGACAGAGAGGGAGGAGGAGACCAAGAAGTTAACCCAAAATGGGTAGAAGGCAACAAGAAATATGGCAGATGACAGACCACTGTAAATCCATACATCATGAGATATCCAATCAGCAACCATGAAACTTCCAACTTTACTAAGAAGCAAAGAGCAAAAGTTCTTTGTCCTTTTAGCAGAAGACTGGGCCTTCCACATCGCTGACTACCTCCAGGGAATGTGCTGGAGTTTGCCTCTCTTCTGAGTCTCAAAAGTAGGCCAGGTTAGTCTTAAGATCATGTCCTAGGGGCTGCCGAGAGTATCCAGCAGGTGAGTGCTTTGGTTTCTACACTGTGATGCAGTAGTCTTGTGACCTGAGTGGTCCATTCACTAGATCAGTTTCAGCCTTGAATCCTGCATCAGCTTGGACACTGAATAGTCCCTGATCTAAACAGCAATACTTGTCAGATCATGTGACCGTGGGTGTAGGCCATTACTGCTCTTCTCAGGAGCTCCTCCCAGTCTACTCCTCCCATCTCTCCTCCTTCTGTCCCCTTCCTCCTACTGCCCCCTCCATTCTTTTCCCTCCCATTGTCCACCTGTCTATAGCACAATTTATATATATATTTCTATTTCTTTCTTGAGACAGAATCTCATGCAGCTCAAGCTGGCCTTGAACTAAATGAATTTGACCTTGAACGTTGGAAGTTTGTTCCTCCCGCCCTACCCGCTGTACCCAAATGTTAGGAATAGAGCTGTGCACCAGTATGCTCAGTCCTGGCATAGAACCCAGGACTTCAAGCATATTAGGCACATGCTCTACCAACTGAGCTACTTCCTTATGATTTATATATTTCAAAGTTACAAAAATTATTATCATTTGCAACTTCTTAGGATAGATTGCCTATGAATGGTAGCTTTGTTCCTAGCAGTTAGAGGTCTGTAAGATTATCAAGAAAATTTGCTGCTGTAGAAAATTAAAAATGCTTAATCGTGGTGGTTTGAATAGGAATGGCCTCTATAGGCTCACGTGTTTGAGTGCATGATTATTAGGGAGTGGCACTACTTCACAGGAATTATGAGGTGTGGCCTTGTTGGAGTAGGTGTGGCCTTGTTGGAGAAGTGTCCCCCTGAGGGTGGTCTTTGAGGTTTCAGATGCTCAAGCCAGGCCCAGTGTCTCTCTGCCTACTACCTGTGGTTCTGGATGTAGAACTCTCAGCTACCTCTTCAGCACCGTGTCTGCCTGCATGTTGCTGTACTTCCCTCCATCATGATAATGGACTAAACCTTGCGTTAATTAAAAGCAAGCCCCACTTAAATGTTTGCTTTTGTATGATGACCATGGCATCTCTTCACAGCAGTAGGACATTAACTAAGACATTAATGTAGAAAATGTAAAACTTGAATGAGGAAAGAGGAAAGGCCTGTAGTTTCTCCCTTTGACTTGTCTCTGCAATGCCATCCTATTACCTTCAGAGATGATTAAGCACCAAAGTCCTTGCAGGACAACTAGATGCTGTGTGGTCTGCCCCTTGCTAGCTCTGATGTGGCTTTTGAGTCCACCCCAACATGAGAGCTATTAACTACACTCATATTAATTTTTACTATAAATATGAATGAGTGCATCTGGGTATTTGGCTCCACATTCTACTTAAGACCACACATTTAGTTTTCATATACTGTTACTACCCACATAACTTTCTTTGTACCTCTGTTACTTCAGGGTTGTCCTTGATATTTTAATCATTAACGTGTCTCTGAAGAATTTAAAGTATATAAATTCAATTTTTGGGACTTTCATGGGAATAAGGATTTTGCAAGTCACATTTAGAATTCACTGGTTCATTTAGCAAATATTGATGCATATCAACAGCTGGCAATGGGTGCTATGAGGGGTTCATGGGAGACTGTGAGCTATAAATGGCCAGATTGAGACCAAAGGATTCAGTATAGGATATAATACAAGGCACATCATGAAGTGTGCCAAATGGGAGCCACCCAAGACATACTCACCATCTGACCTCCTGAGACCTCAAGTTTCCCATTTTCTTGCCATGTACATGTGTAAGAGTGGCCAACATTATTGCCCATTTTATTATTAAATATTATGAGTAATGTGATTCTTGTCTCTTAAAAGGAAGATAAGATTTTAAATGCATTTTTATTTATTCTTAAAAATGTATTTTAAACACATTTTTTTCAGTTTGAAATTAGCAACATTTAGACTTAAAAAATAGCTTTTTTTTTAAAACTTCATATGTGAACACTCTTTACTCCCTCTACTTCCTGTCTTTTCTACAACTCTTTGCTTGTTTCTCTTCAAAATTCGTTTTCTCTAATTGTTATTGTTACATGGATATACAAGCAAGTTATATATAATGAGCCAACTCCGTTTTGCTTTGCTTATATGTACATGTGTCCATGGATGACCAGTTGGGATTGGACAACCTGTATGGGGGCTAATCCCTGAGGGAAACTGAATCTCCCTCTCTCAGTAGCCATTGAGTGCCTCTAGTTCTTCATCTAGGGGTGGAAACGTGGAATTTCCTCCGTGTGGGCATATCAACTGATGCTGACATTAAGCTGATTTTGTTTGGGCAGCGATATTGTTGAGTGTCATGTGACATCTATCAGTAGCTGACCTGGCTCTGGATCTTACGCTATCTCTGTCCCCACTTCTGTAGTATTCCTGAGCCTTACAGGAGCTGTACTGCAGACATATCATTTGGGTGTAGGCACTCTGCAGCCTGTTATTCTCTGGATTTTGACCAGTTATGTATCTCTATAATCGTTTATGATGCTTCAGAAAGAAGATTCTTTGATGAGGGCTAAGAGCTACACTTATCTGGTTATAAGGATAAATATTTAGAAAAGAGAAGTTATACCAATTTAGAAAAATGGCAGTAGTAGATTCACCTCTTAGGTCTATGACCTCTTCACCCACGGGTAGTTGGCTCAGTTTGTGGTACCAGACATGGATTCCATTGTTTTGTGAAGGACTTAAATCTAGTTAGATAGCTTTTGGTTGCGTCTAAGATGAAAATGCCACTATTTCATCACTGTGGACATCATGCGGGTCCTGGCATTGTGGTTTACAGCTGGGTAGGACTGCTGATTGCTCTTCTTAAGCAACTTGTATATCACCTTCAAACTCTATTAGAGCCAGTCCTCAGAGAGAATGCTTCCAGGTCAGTTACAGGTAAATTCTTCCAAGTATTGTGTTTATAGTATGTGATATCTTTAGTAATAGGGCCTTACTTTTCAGTTCTGGGTGGCAACAAGGGGCATTAGGAGTAGCAAATATTGTTTTGGGAGTCTCTTGGAGTCCCCTAACCAACAGCTTGAAAGAAGATTTCTCATGCTTGGTACTAGGGTTTTTGTAGAATAGTCTATACATCTTGGAGAAAACATTATCACTCTAACTAACATAACATCATTTAAGCTATATATCTATGTATACATGTAATGCATATTATGTGTAACTTTAGAGACATGAAATTCCTTATGTCTTTTCCAAACATCCTTAGTGTTATTTGTCCTTCCTCCCTCTATCTTCCTCTGCATTGACTTCCCTCCCTCTATCCAAGTAAAGCTTCCACTTAACTTCACATTTCCCCCTCATATCATCTGAATCCTGGTGTTTCTCTTTCTAGAACCTCCCCTCTCTATGGGCCCTGTATCCTGGTTTCTGTGGGTACTCTGTGTTGTATACTGTAGGAGTCGAGTCCAGCTCTAGTTCATTCGGGGTTCCTCGGCCTCCACGAATGGGGATAAATAATGAAGTTATGACAAGTGAGCACAGTACCTCACTCTTTTATGGGACCCTTTAGTTGATACGCTTACAAGCTTTAATGAGACACATAGAATACACTTTATGATGATTATGACACGCAAGAGTGTTTTATTTAATAATAAAAATAAAGAAATTAGAAGTAAGAAAAGTTAAGAGAGAAAAATTAACAGTGTGCACACTGGGGAAAAATTACAAGACTCTCCTCCAGACAGAAAGCTGTCCTGACTGAAATAGCAAAAACTGCTAACTTCTTATCTAACAGAATGCAGGTGTTCAGGCATACATCAATGCAAGAGTGCTCATCCCCTCCTAGCTGCAGGCTTCTAATCTTCAAGGTTAATTTTAGTGGGTAGCCTTAGCATAAAAGTCTATTAACGAATAGCTGAATTTTAGGTCTGTATACTTGCTACATTAAAGGGGATCAGGCATTCAGGGGTGAATTATCTATTTGCTTTTTCAAGCTTGCTAACATACTGTCGAGACTTTGTTTCTATTCTTGACTATGGCTTTATCTCTATGGGAAGGTCAGTTACCAAGAATAATTTTTATATCTCTACAGAAAGTATGAATAGTATTCAGACATGCCAAAAACTTGAAGGCCAGTAAGACTGTTTCAATTACTTAGAGTTGAGATGGCATTGCTCCTCTCCCAGCCAGCCCAGGAATTGATTTGAGTTTTACTAATAGGCCAAAATAGACAATATTATTGAGGAGAGGCTTTTGTCACCATACAGTAAAGATGAGAAAGGGGCAAAGCAGTTGGTGGGCTTCAGACTCCTAGCTAAGGGAAAAACCAGGATCCTTGTCAAGCTGGTTACATCCACAGCCTGGGTATCGTTGGTTCCCAACAGTATACTCATATATGAAGATTTGGAGCTAGTCATCACAGGCAAGGCAACATGAGACATCTGTGTTTCTGGATCTGGGTTGCCTAACTCTGTATAAAATGTTCTAGTTTTATCCATTTACCTGCAAACTTCATGATTTTATTTTTCTCCATAGCTGAATAATATTATGTTATGTATATGCATCACATTTTCATTATCTATGAATCAGCTGAAGCTCATTTAGGTTGGTTCTGTTTCCTAGATATTGTGAATATAACAGCAATGAACATGATGAGCAAGTATCTGTGGAGTGGGATCTGGAGCTCCTTAGGCATATGCTGATGAGTGGGACAGTTGAATGACATGGTAGATCTACTTTTAGCTTTGGGAGAATTCTCTCAGTGATTTCCAGAGTGGCTGCATCAGTTTGTAATGCCACCAACAGTAAGTAAAAGTTCCCCTTCTCATGCATTCTAGCCAATAATTTTTCTTAGTTATTTCTTAATCCTAGCTATTCTGACTGGTGTAAGATGGAATCTCAGAGTAGTTTTAATTTACATTTCCCTAACTCCTAAAGATGTTGAAGAGTCCTAGAAATGATCAACAGTTTCATCAAAGTGGTAGAGTAGAAAATCAACTTACAAAACCCAGTAGCCTTTCTATATACCACCAACAAACACACTGAAAAGGAGACCACAGAAACATTTCCATTTAAAATAATTTAAAAAAAATGATCTCTGGATAAATCTAACTAAGGAGAGAAAAGATCCTACAATCAAAACTTAAATCTTCTAAAGAAAGAGATTAAGGAAGACATCCACTGCTCACAGATTTGTAGAACTAATATAGTGAAAATGATCATCCTATCAAAACTATTTATAGATTTGATGCAATTGCAATAAAAATGCTCACAATATTCTTCACAGAAATAGAAACAAAGCACCTTAAAATTTATATGGAACCACAAAAGACTCTGGATAGTCAAAGGCAATCTTTAGCAAAAAGAACAATGCTACAGGGATTACCATCCCAGGTTTCAAGAACTATAGTAATAAAACTATAGTAATAAAAACAGTATGTTACTGGCACAAAACAAATATGTAGTCCATTGGAGTAAATAGAAGACCCAAACATGAGTACATGTAACTACAGCTATCTGTTATATGTCAAAGATGCCAAAAGACATGTACTATAGTCAACAAATAGTGCTGGGGAAATGGATGGTCACATGTAGAAGATCGAAATTAGATCTGTATCTATTACCTTGTAAAAAATAAACTCTAAAAAATAAAAAACCTCACCATGAGACCCAAACACTGAAACTACTTGGAGAAAACATAATCTATCCCATACAAGGTATGACTCATTGCAGGAAAGCACTTTCTCAATAGGACTCTTCTTGTTCAAGAATTAAAGTCAATCGTCAACAAATGGAAACTCATAAAACTGAAAAGCTTCTATACAACAATGTAGAAAATCAACTGAAAGAAGAGGAAGCCCACAGAATAGGAAAGAATCCTGCCAGCTCTACATCTGACAGAGGATTCATATCCAAAATATACAAAGAACTTTTTTAAAAAAGGGTTCAGGAAGTAAGTACCTCAATTACAAATGGACTATGGATCCAAATGGAACTCTCAAAAGAAGAAGTAAAATCAGCTAAGAAATATCTTAGAAAGTATTCCTCATCCCTAGAAATTATATTTTCTTTTTAAGAAAAGACTAGCAAGATGTGCTAGTACATGTCTGTAATCCTTGAAGCCAGGAGGTTGCGGTAGGACAATCATAAGTTGGAGGCCTGCCTGGGATACAGAATAAGTTCAAGGCTCGACTAGGCAATTTAGAATGGCTCAGTCTCAAAACAAACAAAAGGAGTTAAAAAAAAGGGGGGGGATATAGCTCAGTGAGAGTTCATGTTGCATAAAGCCCTAGGTTCAATTTTTACAAGAGAGAGAGGGGAGAGAGGGGGAGAGAGAGAGAGAGAGAGAGAGGGAGAGAGAGAGAGAGGGAGGGAGGGGAGAGAGGGAGGGGGGGAAGAGAGGGAAAGAGGGAGGGAGATTTTCTCAGTAGAAGAAATCCAAGATTTCTTTGCTGTCTCTGAGGTTACTAACTGTCTCACAGATGGAAGACTGCTGACAGTTTATTGCATGTGTGGGCTCAGTGAGCCTAGATGCATTTGTGCCAGTGTTTGTCTCTCACTGTAGGAAAGACCTTGTCTTGGAGGAGGAGAAACAGCTTGAAACTGTCAAACTCAGTTGATATGATTATTAACTAAATAAAGACAAGGTTTCTTCCTGCTAGAACATAAATATGAATTCCAGTCCTTGTTGTACCTGAACATTGTTTATGACGTATGAAAATATTAGGCAGTAGTTATCCTACTGTCTCCATACACATCACGTGCTTGCACTTTCTTTGGACTCAAAGTCTAGCCAAATGTCTATAAAAGTGTGACTATGCTTAGTCAAAGAAAACTCCCTTCAGCCTGTGTGTGGACATGTACACTTCACAGTGGAGTTCATGCACTGGGAGTTCATTCTTTGGTTTCCAAGCATGGGGTATGGAAATAGAAAAATGACGAACAACCAGAGTAGAGATATCTGCTTTTCTTGTGGACAATGGGTGCGAGGCCATGCCAGGCGTCATGCTTGCGTCTAGGATTCTAAAGTCTACAAGATGATGGACTTTACAGAAATCTATTGTGACATTAACCAATGGAGAAAATGGTTGATGCCACCTGGATGAGTCATTTTGAGTCACTGGTTCCTCAGTAAACTGTGATGGATGCTCCTGTGGGTTACAGTGCCCTCTTGTACCCTGTGTTTTACCCTCCAGACACCCATCATCCAACAACCTACTTTCCAGCTTTCTGATTGGAAGTTGAACAGACCTGTGCTACTCACTTGCAGATACTCTGCCCTGTGAGTACTTCTCTGTACACACAGTGAACAGAGAATATCATTTCAAACTATCACTGCCTAACGGGCTTTTCACCCTCCTTTGTCTTCCTGCTGGTCGGTAGGATCAGTTCGTTCATCTGAGGATGCAGTCAGGGAAGGAGGTATTCTGGCTTCCTCTCACTGGGTGACCTGTTTTTGTTTGACTGTTGTTTTAGTTTTTTATGTTATCACAACAAGTTAGCACAAACCTGTGGATGAAAGTAACACAGGTTTATTCTTCTACAGCTCCAGAGGTCAGAATTTTGTGTACAACTCTATGAACTGATATAATAAGAACTCTATAATACCAAGGAGCCCTCTGAGCTGCATTCCTTTCTGTGGGTTCTACAGACTACCCTTTCTTGCTTCTCAGGCTGTCTGTACCTTTAATGTGAACTACTTTCATTGACTCTACCTACAAAGCCATGAACAACTGGGCCTCAGTTTACTTTCTTTTCTTCTTGGCTTTTGTTTCCACTCCATTTTGTATTCCCCTACCCGCTGCCCCAGTCATGGCTGACTCAACAATTTATCCTTCTATCAAAGCCGACTGCTTGTCTGCTGGTGTCTGGGCCAAAGATCTGCTCTTCATCCTCAGGAAAATGTCCAGTCTTCTTAGACCCAGAGGAATGAGGAGGGATAGATTGCACAAAACCAGGAAGGGTTACATGCAAAACAGAGAACGAAAAGTTAAGAAAGGCGAGTCACAAATTTTCTCAGCTACGATTTAATCATGAGTGTGAGCTCATAGACACTGTTCTGATTATTTACAATGATGTCTAAGAGCCATTTGGCAGCAAACTCTGTTTTTCCTTTTTGTTTCTAGTGATTTATTCCAAATTGACTCCAAGCTATAAAACAGATTGTAGCCAAAGTGCTCTTTACAGTCTGACCTGTTCCCCCTAGTCCTGTAAACATGTCAGGAGATTATATCTTCTGTCCCTGCATCTATCAGGATCCCTTCTTCACAGGGAGGTGTTGCCCAGGCGTCTCTTCTCTTCCTCCAGGAATCTTCCTCTCTGTAGCAGTACACTATTCTCATTGCGTAGAATTACCTATTCTACAATATTCTCATTTGTAGACACACTATGTGTTCATCTTAGCTGCTCTCTCTGGGCAGGTCCATAATGAGAATCTATATTCAACCTGTCTCACATATGTCCTCTAAATTCATTCCCCCCCCACCCCCGTCTCATCCCTATCTCTGTGTGAGATCACCCGTGGTTGCTTTACCTTCCTCTCTTTCCTCATCTGCAGTAGGTCGTGATGTTTCTTTTCTGCAACCTTCCCCTACACTCTGATCCCAGCCTCCATTCTCCGGGATGCTTCACTGAAGGTTCCTTGTCTCATAATGTGTGGAACTGCCTTTTCCCCTAATTGTATCTTATTTTTATTTTATTTTTTGGTATAAGTTTTTTTCTCTGTCTTTTTACCCTACAGATCTTTAGCATATACATTATAGCTTCCATTTTCAGTGTTTCTATGGGATTTCTGAGTGTGCAAACTTCATCTTGTATCTGCTTCCTGTACCCTTTCTTGGAGTCTTTCCTTCTGTTTGCTTGTTTTGTTCTATTCTGATGTCTTAGAATTTGTTTTATATTATTATATACATTACATTATAATCTCTTAAAAGCCTGTTTGTTTTTTAATGAGAGACAGAAATGGGGTGGATCAGAGGTGCGGGGGGAGGGGATTGGGAGGAGTAGAGGGAATGGAAAACCGTATTCAGGATATATTATGTGAGGACAAAAACTATTTTCAATGAAAGGAAGAAAAAGGAGTTGAGGCAAGGAAGCTGATAGCTGCATCATTTAAAGGAATGCAAGCACTTTTATATTGGGAGAGCTAGAGGGTATCTCAGGAATTGACGTGACTGTATCTACCACAGTTATAGGGGTTAAAATGTGAAGCCACTTGAAAGACTTGAGAAGAAAGAGTTGCACATCTATTGCTATCTCACTGGGGTCATCCTGAAGGTCTGAGAAAGCCAGAGGAGACAGTGGGAAGTTCTGGACTCTGTCCTCCTTCCCAAATCGCCTTCCTGTCTTAGGGTAGAGGTTCACTATTTTGCATATCCAGCAGGTCAGCACCCTCAGCCTCTCAAGGAAAGGGTCCTCTGTGTAGAGACAAGATTGACTGTATTTTGAGCTTTTAAGCAATATTTTGAGAGAATGAAGCAGTGTGCATTATGTTAGAGCTGCTGTTAGATTCTTAATGCAGTTAATTGAAGGCTGTTTTACTACTGTGATGGCTAATGTTATAAGCCAGCTTGATTGATTTAAGAGATGCCATGAATGCTGATAAAAACAAAACACTGTATGTGCATCTGTGAGGGGAGATAGGAGATCCACTCTCACCAGTGTGAGCATCACATCTCTGAAGTCTTAAATAGAGCTAAGAGACCTAGGAAGGGTATCTTTGTTATTTCATCTGTGAGGTAGGACACTAGATTCTGAGGTTTTTCATTTCTAGTTTTATTTTAGTTTGTGCTTTCTCTAGTGATTCTATTTTTTTGTTAAATTCTATGTTCATGTCTTGGATTTTCACTGTTTCACTCCAATGTTTTCATGGTCTTCATGAAAACATGCATTCATATCCTCTTTAAGGTCTTTGGCCATACTTGCTATTTTGAAATCCTTGTCTTGGGCTTTGACTATGATGCTTTATGATCTAACACAATAGAGTTTATGATTCTGGAAAAGGCATATTAGGTTTGCATTTTTGCACTGGGATCTAGGCATTCAGAGTGACAATGTTTGAGGTGTTCCTTGGTGGAGATATCTACTCTCAACTTTTTGGATGATGCTCCATTCTTTCATTGCTGTTGCCCAATCTGAGTCATAGCCAAGTGTGGTGGGTGTGGGGCCCTGGTAGAAAGCTATTTTGCAGGTCATTAGAGAGTCACAAAGGAATGGAGATGGGCAAGAAAGAAAGGCTGAGAGAGGTGATGGGGAAAAATTAAGGGGGCCTAAGCCAAGTCCTTAGGAGATGGGAGAGGCCTGGGATGAGGGGCTCCTCTGTGCAGACTACAGCAGGACTAACAGTAAGTCTGGAGAGACCAAAACGGAGGACAGGAAGAAGACTGAAGGGCCCCTGTCTGAGACCTTAGTATGGCAGCTTCAGGCCTCTGACGGAGCGTGTGTGTGTGTGTGTGTGTGTGTGTGTGTGTGAGTGAGTGTGTGTGTGTGTGTGTGCGTGTGTGTGTCTCTGTGTGTGTGTGTGTGCGTGTGTGTGTGTGTAGATCCACTTGGTCCAGTTTGTGGCACTCAGACATTCAGGCAGGTGGCACCATCCACTGTAGCATGGTTGACCCAGCCGGGTGACACCCCTAAAGAAAACTTATTCTTCCTCCCCTAGGAGCTATCAACTGTCAACAGCACTCTGCTAGAGGGACAGGTCAGTTTCTCTTTAGGTTTGTGTGCCACTCCCCTGATGATGCTGAAATACTGACTGGTTTGATCGTGTACAGGCAACTGTGGCTGCCATGAGCTCATGAGTGCAACAGTCCTAGCATGCTCAGAAGTCAATGTTTCAGCCCAATCTTCTCTAACCTTTGGTTCTTACGTTTATTTCCTCTATTTCCCCTTCTGAGGTGTTCCCTAGGCCTTGTGTTCATTAGTGACTGAACACTCCACAGACACTTGCTTTCTATACCCTGACCTATTGTGAGCCTCTGTATTAATCTCTGATTTGAAATATTAGGAGATAGCCCACAAAGGGGGAGGAGCTGTGAGGATGGGCGTGCTCTGGCTTGACATAATGATGGAGTCTGGGGTAGGGGAAAGGAGGGAAGGTGCTGTACCCTGTGAGAATTGTCAACAGACATGCTGTGCCCGGTCTGATGTTTTCCCGTGGAACACCAGCTGCTGTGAGGGGAAGAAAGAGGAGACCATTGATGAGAGGAGCAGCCAGGCTGGAGGTCACTGCAATGGCAATAGCGCATAGTGATGAGAGCTAAGTCACGGACCACATGCAGTCAGGCTGTGTGCTCACATGCTACGTGTTAAGGAAATCCGAACATACATTTAGGTTGCATGATGCTGCTACTCTTTAAAAAATTATGAGCTGCTGTGTTGCATAACATTTGGAAATGGGTGTTTGTGTTCAAATCCTCTTGTTTATTCAAGAAAGCATTGCCCTCGGGGGCACAGTTACATTAAATTACTCAGAGGTAGGTCCTGAATCTCTGCTTAATTAAAAGTACTCGAATCATCAATTGGATCAGGAATCATTTGAACTCAGTCGGGGACCCACAAAGTGAGAAGAATTTGTAGAGCAAATGGCAGCGGTGTTGCTTGGGGAGTGCTTGCCTGCTTAGTCCTTCCTCAGCTGGAACACATCGAGCTGCAGCCTCAGAGCTGTTACATAACCCAGAGAAGGTGAGAGAGGCTCTCTCAGCGGTGCTGGGTAAGGCCCTCTGCTTAGTGGTGCTGCTTTGCACTGCAGTAACCAAGAGATCCGTTTGCTACTCTCCATGTCCACAGCTCCTCCTGTGTAGTACTCAGTCTCTCTGGGAATAAAACAGGCTTCGAGGTTGTAGAAATGAAATACTCCTGAACCAGCACTGGCTTGTCACAAGCATCCTCCTCCCAGGCCCTGCTCACTGGTGTACATTGTGCACACATTCTTACTCAGGAAAGTCTAAATTCTCCAATGAAGCAAGACTCTTCAAGCCCATGCCTAAAACAGCCTTGGGGTGGACATGAAACTACGCTTCAAGAACATCTACTCATAATTCCAGTGAGTACGAATGATATTTCTTTGTCTATGAAAATAAGTAGCTCTTCAGTTACCTGACAAAATGGGGGAAATGGTCATCCTAGTTTGCTTGCTGTTGCTGTGATAAGCACATGACCTAAAGCAACTTGGGGAGGAAAGGGTTTGTTTGGCTTATGTGCTCCAATCATTAACATCCACCATTGAAAGAAGACATGACAGGAACTTAAAACAGGGATCTGGAGGCAGGAGCTGAAGCAGAGGCCACAGAGAAAGTTTTTTTTTTTTTTAAACTGATTTTCTCTCCATTGCTTTCTCGGCTTGCTTTTTTATGTGACTCAGGACCAGCTGCCCATGAGTGGCACTGTCCACAGTTAGCCTGGCTCTCCCTCATCAAATATCAATCAATAAAATGCCTCATAGATTTGCCTACAGGCTAATCTTATGGAACCATTTTCTTAGATGAAGTTTGCTCTTAGAAGAGGACACTACCTTGTTCAAGTTCACAAAAAAAAAAAAGTGCATCAGCACAATGGTTCAGATTAAAAGCAGGTTTTAGAGCATTGTTTTAATCCTACATGTGTTAATCTTTATTGATGTGATGGTGATATATTAATAACAAGCCAAGACAACTCTCAGGGATCCAATACCTGGGTGGCTTAGGAAGAGAGCTCACTCCATGGCCTCCTCACACCCTCTCCTCATGGTTCTCCACTTGCTTCAGCCCCTAGGTGCTTTATTCATTTAAAACTCCTCCCCCTCTTCACACAGACCTTCATTATACAAATGAATGGAACCTAAGACTTCTCAAAGTCTGCTGGTGGGGGGTGTGGGAGGGGGTAGGGAGGGTGAGTCAGAGTCTTCTCTGATCACCTGCAGATCATTGATGATGATAGGGAACCTTCATTTGCATTAAGGTAAACAAATGGCCTGTTCATATGGAGATCTGGGGGGGCTAGTCCATTGTTTTTAGCACAGAGGTGTTCACAGGTAGGAAGCAATTCCTTTGTGAGCTGCAAGGCATCAGGAAACACCCTTCCCCCATACAGCATACAGGAGTTTGATTCCATAACCATAAAATATCCCACAACATACCTGTGACTGTAACATCATGTGGAAATCTTCATGAACCATATTACATGCTTTTTTTTTTTAATGTTTTGAATTCTTATCTCAGTTCTTTCCTGCTTCTGCCTGGTTCCTTGCTACCTAGTCCGTCACGGTCTGTCTCCTAACCCTGTTTCAAATCAGAGCTCATTCTGAATTTGATAAAAGTATTTTCTTTTAACCTTTTAACTCTCTGTAAGTATCAATTGCTGGCTTGTAATCAACACAGGAAGTGCAGGACTTTTGGCGGGATGTTTGATGAACTAGGGCGATATTCCCCAAATGTGATTTTATTGACAACCACTTACATTCATGTACTTGCTCTTTCTGGAAGTTTTCATGAAAACATTTGTAGTGATCTATGCACTGTCTGGCCTAGTTATCCTCCATGACTACAGTGAAAAATAAAATCCCAACTCCCTTCCAAGTCCCTATCTTTTTAATAAGTCTAAGAGCAAAGAGCTCCAGTGACTTGACTAGCAGTTTAGAAGGATTAACCACTAGTCTTCCAGAAGTCACTTTGTTTCTCTTTGATCCAGTGGGCTTTGTTTCTCTCTGACATCATGTTATGCTGACTGGCAGATAGAGTGTAATGAAGCAAGTGCATCTCTCAGCAGTATAACACTTCCTGTAGGCCTCATCTGCATCTATTTCCAAAGTTATCGCCATCAATTAAAGACCTGTTTATGGATAACATAGCTGCAGTTATTTTTTGTCATGTGATTTTCTTTTTACTGGCTTTGAAGTCAAAACACAATTAAAACCTGCAAAACAGAGTTTCCAGTAAATCACTGGTCACAATTAATCTGAAGTTGTTGTGCCCACGTTTGGATCCCCAAGAACCACCAAGGAGTCCGACCTGATGCAAAACAAAGCACACGGGGTCTCTTTATTCAGGCTAGAGCCGGGGCTGCACACCTCCTTGACACAGCAGAAACAGCGAGAGCCCCGCTCACAGAGGGTGTGGAGTTTATATAGGGAAAAACCGGGAGTTACATGCTTTGGTGTCCCAGGATTGGCCCACGGGAGTTGATCTTTAAAATAATTGGTTGGTGCCAGCCAGGCCTGGTGACCAGAACTGCAAGGGAGGAGGTGAGGAGCACATTTGGGGTGTATACAGAGTGGCTGGGAACTCCCTGATAAGCCCAGTCCCAGAAATTGGGGTTTCTGCCCTCCTGCAACGTACGCAGTTAAGCAACCTTGGGGCTATCATCACAAGACCAGGGGTGAGTACACACTCAGCCATTTTATCTTTCTCTTTTCAGGAGACGCCTGTCTCTGGGTCCCTCTTACCTTGGTGTTGACACAGGAAGTCTCTGTTCTTTTTCAAATACTGGAATTGGATGGGCTTAAAGCTTTATAACCAAGAGAGGTCCTCTCAAAGTCTCTTTCAATGGTTTGGTCAATGCCATTTTCACTTAATACTGGTTGGTCCCCACATGTGCCCAGTTCATATCACTGAGATCCAGTGAGATCCAGGAGGAGGACAGATAATCTCTGGATGTCAGCCTGTTTCTTGAAACCAATCTGTGATAGACTAACAGCAGCAAACTTCATTGTTCAAAGATAAGCTTTTAGACCTGGGCATGGCGGCACACACTTGAGTTCTCAGCCTTTAGGAGGGTGAGGCAGGAAGACCACTTGTGAGTTTGATGCAAGCTTGACCCACATAGTGACTTCAAGGCCTGTCTGAGCTGCAGGCTCACAAATACAAGAGACAACAGCAAAACCAAAACGAAGGGATGGTGGTGTGTGTGGTTTGAACATGACATATCCCTCATAGGATCGTGTGTTTGAACACTTAGTTCGCAGTGGGTGGTGCTGTTGGGAAGGCTGTGGAACCTTTCAGAGGTGGAGCCTCACTAGAAGAAATATGTTACTAGGGATGGGCCTCAAGTTTCTGTACCTTGGTAACTCCTGCCATTCCTCTGCTTTCCTGCATCTGGATGTGGTGTGAGCCGCCAGCTCCTGGTGCTGCTGACAGCCCTGGCCCCCGCCCTTTCCCATGTCCATGCCTTCTTCACCGTGGTGGACTCTATTTCTCAGGAAGCTTAAGCTAAAATAAACCCTCTTTCCCTTAAGCTATATTTATCAGAGTAATTTGTCACTGCAACAGAAAAACAAGTGCTGGCAGGAGACATTTCCTTCTCAGATAAGTCTTGTTTCCAAGAAGCTCTTTGACTGCAGACTACTGTCTTTCTCTCTAAGTAGCGCATTCATTGCAGAAGAGTGTGGCAAGCCCAATCTTCTGAGGACGACAGGTCAGTGTGAGGTACCAGCCATGGATGATTTGAATGGTGCCTATTTCTGTCCTAGAAGTTTGATTGATGGCTCATTAACAGAATAAAACATATCTAAGATATGTTCAGGTAACTTAAACCCATAGATACCATCCAGTTGAGAAAGCCTTTAATAAGCTTTGCTGATATAATCAAAGTCCTCCACAAATATACCATACAAACCTCTCTGCCATTTAAGGTCCATGTTATACAGTTTTGCCCAGCTGTATGCTGGTGTAAGTGTGCTGAGCAGGCTGAAAGTGGCTGTGCTAGGCTACGGTGTCTGCTGATTTGGGGTAGGAGATGAATCTTTGACTTCTGTGATAACTTTCTCCAGATGTGACTGCAAAGCTGAGGAACATCTGCACACATGTCCTGGGACTGTAGCACATCTCCAGACTGGGTGACCCTCAGCCACAGAGCTGTTCTTTCTTCTCTCATACTCTGCACACTAGGGTGTGATGTCACGGTGTCAGCAGCACTCAGATGGCTCCAAAACTAGGGAAGAACACATCCTATCTGCTTCCAATTTCTTTGGCGTCAGGTGACTGTGTCACTGCAGTTCGCATCTCTGACTTTATAGGGCCTGGTTTCCATCCAGGCATTCTTCTGTTGTTGTTCTTTTCTGCTCTTTGTAATTTAAGGTTAAACTTGTTAGCCTAGAATCTTCTTGTCTAAAGATCTTTAACTTAACAATTTTTCCAAGCCCTTCTTCCAAGTAAGTTCAGATGGGAAGGTTCTAGAACTTGTAAATATCTTTTGTGGATCATGGACTCTATAATAGCAGATTTGGACATGCCAAGAGCATATCTACCTGCCTATTAGTTGTTGTTCTTCAGGGGCTGATCCTTACGATCCTTGAGAGTTGTCTGTGGTTAGTACCAGATAATTGTTTTCCTCCATGGCTGCTTTAATATTCTCTGCAAGAGCGCTGACATCACCCTCCGTTGATGACTTATGTTCCACTGTGCTGTGAGCCTCTGCTGTCCACTCCGCATACATTACTACCTACTGTATTTGCATGGAGTCATCTGCTTCTGTCTAGTACACATCTCACAGATTGCTGCTTTCAGTTGTCCACAGCTTTGAGTGTTGGGAAGACTTACCTCTCTCCAGGTAACATGACGTGGATGGTATCATCATAGTCATCACTTTATTTTCCAGATGAGGAGACACTTAGGAAGGTCTGCTGACACCTGATTTCTGTTCTGCCTTGGCTCTCCTGAGAGCAAGGATTTTTTTTTTTTTTTTTGGTTCACTGATGTGTCTCAAGTGTTTGAAAGTCACCGGCACAGAGCATATATCTGTGCCAATTCTTTAACAAACATAAACAACTAAATGGTTCTACTTAGGAGGGTCATCTGAACACTGGAATTAATCCCAATTAGTGAGCTTGAAGTGGGTATTTTAGACACTGAAATGGTCTTAAGTAGAGGGTGAGGAAGGGCCTAGGCACAAGAAAGAGTCCTGTGGGTAGAGAGCCTACCAGATATCATGGCACAGCTTGCCTACTCACTATGCTAAGTATAAAAGCATGAGATTGAAAAATTACTGGATTCTCACCATTTTCTCTTCTTAAGCCCTTAGAGAGACTATTCTGCATTTGAGATTAGCCTATACTGCTTTCATGAGAGAGATGTCTAAAGTTTTATGAAAGATATTAATGAAAATTTACAAAAGAAATTTTGAGAAATCCCGACTCAGTGAGAAAGCTGAGCATATGAATTCTAAAGCTTATGACTGTGATTTAAGGTGTCTGAGAGCTTCTCTCCTCTCAAACTGGGCTTACACTTTCTTAGTGCCCCATACTTTGAGAAAATAGGGTCTCCAACAATTCTATGTTTTTCTAGAAAAATCTCTCCCCCTTCTTTAATCTACCATCTTTTACATTCACTCACCATATGAGCCATGAGCAGCTAGGAACACTTCTTGTGAGATAACTCATAAAAATCATCTCCAATACCCATGGCTACTTGATATAATAAACAACAGATGTTAGGAATTTGTTATCAAATGTGCTTCAAAGAATACAGATGTGGCTGTCCTAAAGGGACCCTGCTTTTCCTCTTTGGGTAAAGCAGGCAGAGGGGTCTTCAATATGTGGATTCACGTCATTGTCTACACATTTTGTGAGTCAGCTGCCTCTGGAGAGATGTCCTACCTTGCTCTAATTATTGTTTACATTCTAAGAGAAAAATTGACAACAGGCATGTAAATGTCCTCATCTGTGCAGGTCATTTTGGGAATTGAGTTAACTGTTTATTGGCCTGCCAATATCAATCTTTGGAATGGGAGATCTTGCTCTTCAATAAGGAAGGCATTTCATCAATTGAGTTAGAGGCAGTGGTGGTAATATCAGTATGGCACAGTCATTACACCTCCAGGCAAAAGGACAGGCTGAAAATAAAAGCTAGGAGAAAAATATTGATCTACTAATGTGAAGATGTGCCATGTACCAGGGTCACAGACAGGTCGTCAGGTCTGGTTTTCTCTCCCATGCCCTCTGTCTTTCTAATTCCATCTGAGCAAGAAGGGCAACTTGGGTTCCTTGTAACCAAGGTGATGTGAATTCGTATAGAATGCACATCCAGAAAGAGGCTGGCTATATATTAAGGCAAGACTTGAGTGTAGATCTGTGTTCTGTATTTGTCCCAGCAGTATTTTTTAATGAATTGGAAGAAAAATTTCTGGAAAAGCATGGAAACTATTTGGGGTAAATGCCTTAGTTCTCAGTAATGGAACAAGTAAGACCTACTCTCCAATAAAGATGGGAGCTATGGTCCAAACAAGCATACCAAACTTTTGGCTCCTAAAGCCTTCCTTCATTAAACACCAAGATGACCTTGCCTCTGCAGCTGTTACCGACCACACCCTCTCCAGATGGAGCTGGTACCCTCTCCTCCAGCCTGTAGTGGAGAAAGGACAGAGCACTCACCTGTATTCATATCAGTCACAAAAATGCTGTGTGTTTGGCTTAATTGGAAGGGAAAATGGCCTTTTTTGATTATAGGAAGAGCACATGTGTGCCATGGCTGTTGAAGACATATCACCTCTTCTGCTGAGGGCTGCAATTGCTTGTCTCTGTGCCACCTGCTGCTTTGGAGTTCCAGTCCACTTACTTCAATGTGAGGTGAAACTAATCCATTCCTGAAGGAGACAGAAGCTCCCTTAGTACAAAGCTGATTTTCCCTTCCAAAAATGCTTCTTAATTAATACTTTTTAAGGGGAGGAGAAATAGTATTCCCCATTTTCACTTCAATTACCATGTTCCCATCTTTAACTTGGTTTATTTTCCTTAACCATAAATAGAAAATGGAATTGCTAGGCTATCTGGAGGAGCAATGTTTATTTGAAACATTTGTGCATTTATTCCACAAATCATTAAGAGTGTGCTTTGTGGGTCATGAACAGGGACAAAAGGCACTGCTCACAGAGGTAGGGACAGGAGCAGAAGGAGCCAGTATAGTGCAGGTGATGATGCCATGGCTCACAGTCAGTACTTTGAGTGTGGAGAGAAGGTAGCTTGCTTCACAAGAACTTCTCCAAGAAGATGCTTTGGTGGCACTGTGGAGGAAACTAGAGGCAGGAAATGATGTCTGGAGAAGAGTGTTTAGGGTATTAAAATGCTTTGGACTGGCATAAGAGGACAGGAGAGGGAAACCTCAAGCAGAGATGCAGAGAGCCATGAGTATCTGGGCATAATGCCCTGTCAATAGCAGGAACAGAGTGGAGGTTTGGATCAGGAAAGAGCCTGTAGTGGAAGGAAGGCTGAGCTATTTGTACAGAAGCAGCGGTTTCCACTGATGGGCACCATGATTTCATCTTGGTAAAATCATGCTGGCACTCATGTGGAAGACGAGCTGAAGTTAATGTGGGATTGAGGGGAGATGTGGGACAAGTAAAGGCAGGAGATCAATTGTGTAGAGAATGGATTAGTTGGGAAGCATGGTGAAACCCTCAGGGCAGAAGAGGGCAGTGGCTTAGGCAGGGAGAACTGGTAGTCAGGGAGTCTTCACAGAGGGGTGAGGAGAAAGAGGGCATGCATTCTCCAGGACTCCCAGGTGTGAGGAAAACTGACTTGCAGGCTGTGGGATAATTCCTTGTGGTAGTAACTCAAGATGAGGGCACATGTTGTTTGTTTAGGGACATCTGGAATAGGCAGAGAGGCTCTGTGGGCTGACCACTGAGTGAGAGTTCCAGGTGGTAGCAGGTGGGTAACACCAGGCAGGAAGGCTAAAGAATGGAATAGAGGATAGGCACCTCAGTCCTGAGCTCTCACACAGTGTTTTTACAACAAGCATACTTTCATCCAGGTTAGAGAAAACAAAGCACCAGAAACCGAAATGCTTCAGTCAACAGAAACATGTTGACCTACTTTTTTTCACAGTGTGCCAACTGATAAGAAGAGCCTGGATGGAAAGTGACGAGGACGTGACGAGGCAGGGGCTTTCCATGGTGGGGCGTCAGGAGTAGAGCCCTGAAGGGTACCGCGCTGCGCTGCAGGCATCTGGTATCGTGCTCAGTTATATCTTCAATACCTTTATCACTACGTTAGAAAACTAGCATCCATTAAGCATGTGTGATGCTCTGCATTTTAACACAGGGGTCTCACCTTACTGCTGCAGTCAGTATGCGTAGCAATGAATGGGGAAATGTTCCTGATGCACAGCTCCTGACAGCTGAGAGGCAAGTTGGACATGGAGGCTGAGCCATTGAAAAGAAAGAAAACACTGGTTTTGGAGGCACACACAGCTCTTGACTTTTAATTTTTATGTAGCACCAAGAGCTGTGTGATCTTTGTTTCATTGCTTGACTCCTTAGAGAATCAGCTTCCTCATATACAAATGGAGACTAGAAGTGGTATTGTGTAAGTATTCTGAAAACCAGCCTGTGTGGTGCCTGATGGGACACTGATACTGACCACTGCTGTGGCACAGTATCTGACAAAAGCAGCGTAAGGACGGACTAGTTCAGACTCACAGTGTTAGGTTACAGTTCATCGTGTCAGGGAACAATGATGGCAGGAGTGTAAGTAGCTCGTCACAGTCAGGAGTCAGAGATGGACACTGGTGCTTAGTTTGCTCTTTCTCCTTCATTCAGTTCAGGACCATAGCTGAACAGAATGTCTGTGCCCACATTCACGGTGGGTACTTCAGCCTATCCAGCCTAGAGATTCCTTGACAGACATGCATAGAGGTTTTTCTCTTGGATGGTTTTGTATTCTGTCAAACTGACTGTCAAGATAAAGCATCACAGTCAGTATCTATATTTTGCTACAATCTTTCTGCAGCCAGGAAGGAGGACACTCTATATTCCAGCTTCCTTTGCCTTTCTGTGTTTAATATCACCTCTCTGTACTGGCAAGATCTCAGTGCATTCCCTCTATATACACCAGTAGACTCCATATGGGGTTTACAGAATGCCCACCCAGTCGCAGTCTTGATGGACAACAGACAGAGCTGTTATTCACCCCAAGCTATGGGCTTTGTTGTTGTTGCTTCCACTCCTGTCCAGATATTCCATTGTGATCTTATACAAGAATTTTTCTTGTGCACTTTTATAACAATGAAGAAAGGGTTAGTGGCAGATTATTGTACCTATGCTCCAGTGGGCAATTATGACCAATAAAGGCTAAGAACTGTGGCTGCGTAGATGACCTTATGGCTTTCTTGGCACTGTTCTCATGCATGATCACAAATTTGGCCAGTTAAAATGATAGGACTGAATCCTCTTACAGCACTGGAGGCCAGACATCTGCAAGTACTGTTACTGGGTCAAATGAAGGTACAAATGGCACCCTCTAGAGGTCCCAAGGAAAACGGTTTCTTGCTTCTTGCGGCTTTAACACTCCTTGGCTTGTGGTCACATCACTTTAATTGTTGGTTCATTTGTCACACTGTTCTTTATTTTCTATATGTGTGATCTTCCTCTCTGCCTCCATCTTAGAAAGACTCATGGCATCGGTCTGAGTGCCATTTGGATCATTCTGGATACTAAGCCCTTAACTTAATCACACCGGCATCATCTCTTGGACTGTATCCAAAGAATCAATTTGCACACTCATCTTGTTCTTCACTTTTTGGTTATTATATAAAATATCTGTGTATATGTAACATTATATCAAACTTCTTTCTAAATACTTATCTCTATACCCATAGGTTAATGTGTCTCTCACCCCTCATCAGAGAAGCTCTTTGTGAAGTGGATAATGACAGTTAATACAGAGGGTCACATAGGTCAGGGTATAGAAAGCAAGTGTCTGTGGAGTGTTCAGTCACTAATGAACACAAGGCCTAGGGAACACCTCAGAAGGGGAAATAGAGGAAATAGACGTAAGAACCAAAGGTTAGAGAAGATTGGGCTGAAACATTGACTTCTGAGCATGCTAGGACTGTTGCACTCATGAGCTCATGGCAGCCACAGTTGCCTGTACACGATCAAACCAGTCAGTATTTCAGCATCATCAGGGGAGTGGCACACAAACCTAAAGAGAAACTGACCTGTCCCTCTAGCAGAGTGCTGTTGACAGTTGATAGCTCCTAGGGGAGGAAGAATAAGTTTTCTTTAGGGGTGTCACCCGGCTGGGTCAACCATGCTACAGTGGATGGTGCCACCTGCCTGAATGTCTGAGTGCCACAAACTGGACCAAGTGGATCTACACACACACACACGCACACACACACACACAGAGACACACACACGCGCACACACACACACACACTCACACACACACACACACACACACACACACACACACACTCTCTGTCAGAGGCCTGAAGCTGCCATACTAAGGTCTCAGACAGGGGCCCTTCAGTCTTCTTCCTGTCCTCCGTTTTGGTCTCTCCAGACTTACTGTTAGTCCTGCTGTAGTCTGCACAGAGGAGCCCCTCATCCCAGGCCTCTCCCATCTCCTAAGGACTTGGCTTAGGCCCCCTTAATTTTTCCCCATCACCTCTCTCAGCCTTTCTTTCTTGCCCATCTCCATTCCTTTGTGACTCTCTAATGACCTGCAAAATAGCTTTCTACCAGGGCCCCACACCCACCACACTTGGCTATGACTCAGATTGGGCAACAGCAATGAAAGAATGGAGCATCCATCCAAAAAGTTGAGAGTAGATATCTCTGTGGAGGGAAGCAGCCTTTCCCACAAATGGGTTCACGGAAACTCTGCGCAGGAGGGAGTACGAGTGCAGGAAAAATGGGGAATGACAAATGAACAGAGTAGTTCATTCGTTTTGTAACCCAAGGAAATGACACGCATGATTGTGCTTTAAAATGACACATGGAACACACTTTAGAAGTAAAACGCAGGAGCGTTTTTAATAGGGGAATTAACAGTATACATATTAAGAAAAGAGAGGGGAAGAGGCAGACTGACAATGCGCCTTGTCAATGGAAAAACCACACCAAGAAGAGAAAAAGAGAGAGATTGACAAATATATATTACCAGGGAAAGGGGCCACACCAGAAAGAGAGAAAATTGCTCTGGGAAGAGGTTTAAAAAGCCAAATAGTTTTTTGGTATGTAGATGTTGCTCAGGCCTTCAGAGGAACTGGTTTCATATGTAGATGTAGTCACGCCCAGGGGGGAGGAGCCGGGTGTCCTTCCTCCTGCAGACTTACAGACTTTGAGGTTATCTTGTTTTGCTAAGAAAGAACATTTGACTTAATACTGTTAGCTGAATAATATCTCTGCCTGCCTCAAACAGAGCAGAGTGCCATGTAGGCAAAGAAGATTTTTATTTTACAGTTTTTAGCTGTTAGGTGCATATTATTTTTTCTCTATCTAGGCTCCTTTTGCTTCTATCTGTTACTATCGATATGGATAGGTAGCTTTACGCATGCCAGGACTTAGAAGCCCGCAAGATATTTTACAATGACAATTACTTTTGAGTAAAAAATGGCCGCTTCTCCTTCTCAGCTAACACCAGCCAGCTAAAGTATTACTAGGCCATGCAGACATAATGAAGGGCTTTTGTCACCATTACAGCAAAGGGGAGAAAGGGCTGGTAAGCCGAAATTCCCAGCCAAGGAGTCTGGAACCTTGTCGACAGACTTCAACCATGTTGCCAGGATATTGGGGCTCCCAGCATATCTCCACCAAGAAACACCTCAAACATTGTCACTCTGGATGCCTAGATCCCAGTGCAAAAATGCAAACCTAAGCAACCAAGACAATATGCCTCTTCCAGAAGCAAAAAAGTCTTTTGTGTTAGGTCATAAATCATAGTCAAAGCCCAAGACAAGGATTTCAAAATAGGGATAATGTCCAAAGACCTTAAAGAGGATAGATATGAATACATGTTTTCATGAAGACCATGAAAACATTGGAGTGAAACAGTGAAAATCCAAGACATGAAAATAGAATTTAACAAAGAAAGCAAATCTCTAAAGAAAGCACAAACTAAAATAAAACTAGAAATGGAAAACCTCAGATATAAGCCTAACCGACAGATTAAAAGACACAGAAGAAAGAATCTAAGGTCCTGAAGACATGGTTCAGTCAAAGAAAAGGTTAAATCTAAAGAATTGAGGCATAGCATGCAGGTATGTGCATTACACAGGTAGCTATTTTCTGTTTTGATATGGATGCCGGAGAACCAAATATATGTTCTTTCTCGTGTGTGCCAAGCACTTTCTTGCTGGCATTCTCCAGCCCCGCAGCACACACATCTCTCACCAGTGTATGAGGTCCTGTTTTCATTGACTATTTTTGTTTAAATGTTTTAAGCACCCATATTTTTTTTCTAGCAGCAAGATCAAATCACACATTTCTAAGAACATGCCAGTTTTGTCTAGGCTGATGTAGAGAAACAAAAGCATAACATTTTACTTAAAATGTTGGACTTCGGGGATCCAAACTGGGACCCCCAGGGTCCAAACCGGAACGCCACATCCCCACAGAGACTCACAGACGGGATATTGGTGCAAATAGCAAGAGGATTTATTCCAGTGTACTGGGACCGTTCTAACACGCAGGATAGAAGCGGCCCCAAGGAGCAAATGGTGAAGCTTTTTATACAGTTGTTGGGCATAAACCGAATTGGTACAAGTTGATTGGTTCCCAAATTGTTTTCTCATTTTGATAGATAGGGGCCAGTTAACCTTTAAGTTGATGATAGCAAGGTCACAGGCACCAGGAAATGTACACTTAGGGTAAAGTCCCTTGCCCAAGGCTATTAGGCGGTGCCTGTAGCCGCCGCTCATTTTAGGAATGTGGGCTGGGTCACAGTGCTCTTGAATTAAGCCTGACAATAATTGTTTTGTGGTTTCTGGGGTGGGCTAGTTCCTGGAACAGGGAGTTCTGGAATGTCCTGTTAAGAGTTTAGGATTAATGACCAGGGCCTGGGGTCTCCGGCCTCACATTTCCCCCATTTTCTTAAACCCTTTCAAAAACACCAAGTTTTTTTCTACCTGACTTTGAATGACCATGAACAGTGGCTTCCTGATTAGATTTGGCCGCAGTCACAAGGAGAGTTGGTCTCTGTCAAACAAAAATAGATGTGAAAGTTGGGAGAGTTATTGCATCAAGGGAAAAATCCAATACAGCTGTTTAGTATAAATGAGCCAGGAAAATCCCTGAGGACATCATGCCCACTCTTGCTGCCCTTGGCAATGGGAGCAGAGCGCAAGCACCTCACACTGCCACCCACAGCGCCCTGGACCAGCAACACTAGGCTTGTTTCCAGGATGGGCAGCATCATTTATGCCTGGCACAAATAAGGGAGGCAGCTTGATCAATTTGCTCTTCTTTTACAAGTTGCTATCGCTGAACAGCCTATTCTGGGATGGCCATCAAGCTACCCAGCAGCTTCCGACAGACTCAGCCATCCTGCTAAAACTAATATTTGAAAATGTTGAAATAGGATACATGGAAAAAGTAAAGCTGGCTCCCAGAATGCACCATAAATCTCATGCTCTTCAGCCTGTGGGATCCACTTTACTGCCCACAGACATCAACAGGAAAAACATGTTTTGAAGGAGAGCCAAACGCTTCATTTAAATGACAAATGACAACCTCACTCAGGAGAAGGGAGCATCAGTCTCCCATGTCCCCTTGTCCAGCAACACTATTAGAATTTGTACCAATCTTAACCTTCATAACATACTTTGTGTGCTTCATCGGAAAAGTCACACAATTAGCCAATTAGCTATCACTTTGAGATGATTCTTCCCAGGTCTATAAGGAAAAAAATACCATGCTATAAAAATAGGGAAAAAAAATCACATTCCCCAAAAGAATATTTGTAGTCATTGCACTATAATCATTATTGTATACATAATCCCTGGGGACTAAACAGCTAAATATTGCTGGAAGCAGATTTGAGTACATTGGCTTTAAGATGTGAAGGTCACCAGAGAAAACTGGTGGTTAAAGTGCTGATATAGCCAACTGTGGACTTGGCTTCTGTTGATGTCTATAAAAGGAAGGGTAGCTGTTAGGGAAAATTGCAGTGTTATAACACTTGCCATTATTGTTGCTAAAGATGAAATTTTGAGGCACCAAAGGCTGGGTGGGACTATGAAGACAGCCTGGCTTTGCCCAGCCTTCCATCAACAATCTTTTCTAGAGTCCTGCCTGGCTTTGGGCAGAGGGTGGGGGGGGTGAGGGGGTGGTCAGTGGATGAATAGAGGGAAGGGACCGATGAATAGCCCCTGGTGGGAATAGTAAGTGATGCTACCAAAGAATGGCAGAACCAGGCTCAGTGGCAGAGGTCTGAAACCCGATATGCTCCAGAGACTGAGGCAGGAGGATTTCAAGTTCAAGGTGCATCTGGACGACAGTGTGAGCTCAAGGCAGCCTGAGTGTAACTTTGTGCAATTGTACTGAAAAGAAAGGAGAAGAATAGCATTTAAGGGGATTTATCTCACAAGGGTGGGTCTGTGGAAGGACACAGGTTGCCCATTGTAATTATTCATGAGATATGCCTCTACTCAGAATTATTACATCTCAGAGAATACTGTGCACAGAACATGTATGCATAAAGCATATAAATTATGTTACGTATATACACTGGCATTCAAATTATATGCTAAGTGATAAAATAGAAATATATGGGGAAACATAATGTATAGGAAACTTCTCAGAGGTGTTTGAAATAGCTGAACTACTGTGCACAGACACTAAGAATCAAGCACTAAGAAGTCAGTGGGTTTTTTTCATTTTTTAGCAATTTTAGGGTTTATAGACCCGCATTAGTTGTTTAAATACTTCTCCGTGAACAAAGTGCTGACCCCTGGAAACAAGGAAAACCAACTTGCTCCTCTTAGTTACATGATGGATAAAATATTCTTGGCTGACTTCATGTGTGGATTGGATTGACTTTGGATTTCTAGTCGCTGAGACACTGTGAAGTTCTCATTAGTATCTGAAGTCATGTGATTTACTTCAGGCCCCATGTGACCTCTATAGTCCTCTTTATCTTAGGAGCCTAGAGGCCAGTGGAAGCTGCCTCTGGAGCTGGACACAATCTATTCCTAATTTGTGTTTTCTGCTTGAACAGCAGGATTCAAATGCCTTCTTATGTTTCCATTATGCTTCTTCCTATGTTTCCATTTCTCCTACCCAAGTTCACACTCCTCCTGGGATCCATTTCATAAAGTTCAGCACAAATCCTCTATGACTGAAAGTTCAAACTATTGTCTCCAGAAATTCAAATTTTAAGGCCTGTAGTAGGGTTTTCAGAATTTTACGTTTTTACATAGTGCCACTTGAGCTTTTTATCTGGGGACTATTATGTATATTTAACTAACAATGTTTCAAGACATAACCCTGTGTGCATTTCAGTCCTTAAGAAAATCTTTATACCCATAGGGAATAGCCTGTAAGCACAGTGGAAACTACACAGCTAGGGTAAGTCATTCTCAAACAGTGCCTAATATTCTTGTAGCATCTTTGCAGAATCTAGCACAGCCCAATGCCATTGACATCTTGGGAGTTTGGATGGGACCCCGCAGTGAGGCAGGGCTCATAAGGGTCTATTCTGTTCTTGGATGAAAGGAGGGAAAGGGCTTCAAAGAGAAGAATGAATTTCCCTTAAGTGCAGACAGCAACTCTCCACATCTTGCTAATCAAAACTGATGGCTGAGTTCCCTGCCTGAAGGTGGGAAAGCACTCAGATGACACGGGAGGCTGAGTTCAGAGCAGGCCTTCTTTCAGGTTCCAGGAGCTGCAAGAGCAAGACTCCCCGCGTGTTAATATTTCAGGTTGTGGTAGCGGGGATGCTGCCTCTCTTCTGAGAAGAAAGCTGAGTCTCATCGGAGTCAACCTCAAAAGTTCTGGAATGTTCCACATAGTTGCTTTTACTCAAAAGGCTTTTGGCAGAGGCTGCAGATGTTTCCCTAAGTAGATTTAGAGTAAGAATGGATCCAAGCTGAATGGCAAACATTCTAATTTGGAAACTGATCACAAAAGCATCTGTGACCTTTTCAAAGGTCAAGGAATAGGATAAATCATAAATGTAATTGTGTTAGCTGGACATTGAAGTGCACGCCTGAAGCCCTAGCATTTGGGAGGGAGATGGCGGATCACAGCTACAAGACAAACCTGGGTGCATAGAAAGCTCTGGTCTCAAAGAATCAAGGACTATGGATGCAGCTTAGTGGTAGAGTACTTGCCTCGCATGTGCAATGACCAATGTGTATTATATAAATACGCACAAGTCCATGCAGTAGTGGGTGACACTGAAAATAAAAGTAGGGTGAACTGAGCTTGGGAAAAATGCTTTACTACTATGGTGCCAGCCATACGAGGGTGCACTCTTGGATCCTCTTAAAAGCTCCCATATGTGAGAACATTGGCCCACTAGCGTTTATAAGATCGATTGCATAGTACTTATTTAATTTTTAATGAATTTTCACCCCGTTTTGTTCTAATATTAAGAGCTGAGTGGTTAGGATAGATTGGTTCACTTTGAGATGTCACATGACTCCAGAAGAATTTTGAAAATAGAGTCTCCTCAAACTCCTGCATCCAGTTAACATGTGAGCTGACTCAGTAGCAGAAGTTTCTCAGATTCTAAGTCCTTAGTTGAACAAAGGGAGGTGTATGTGTGTGTGCACGTGTGTATGAATGTAAATGAAAACAGAGACCATGGCTGAACCACTACTCTCACTCCATTTCTAGACTTAGCTAGGCCACAATGTCCAGTGGATGGTCGAGCTGAGAGCAGTACATTTTGATCTAAACTTATTATTACTTTATTATGTGGAATATGTGTCCATTATAAAGAAGAAAGTTCTTAATAGTCCTTATTGAAATTAGAACCTAAAGAATAGCAAAGAAGGAGGGGAAATGCTTTCCATCACATTCGAAGTTACTCTTTCATGATGAGAGAGAGATGTTTGCTTACAGGAAGCTTTGCTTCAACAATGGATGGTGGCCATTCTGTAACTTTTAACCTTTAGTTGCCAATATTGTGTGTGTGTGTGTGTGTGTGTGTGTGTGTGTGTGTGTGTGTGTTTAAATGCCCTTTGATAAGTATAAGTTCAATAAGTTCCCCAAACAGCATCACCACCTGGGGGATATTTCTCACTCAAACCACAATACAACATGACCTCAGGACAATGCTATGATTTGGGCAACTGAAGATTCAAGCAGAAGAGATAGTTTAAGCACAGAAATCAAAGTAATGTACAAAGTGCAATAGCAGCCATACTGCAGAAGACATGTCTGCATTCCAGCATCAGGAGTTAAGAAGTCTGAACACCATCAAATGGCATTGTACACACCACCAGTTCTGTAGTGACCGTGAGAAATTCAGATTAAGGCTTTTTCTTTTCTCTTATTTTCCCTTCTCTTCTCTTCTCTTCTCTTCTCTTCTCTTCTCTTCTCTTCTCTTCTCTTCTCTTCTCTTCTCTTCTCTCTCTTTCACGAGACAGGTTCTTGCTATACAGTCCTGGCTGGCCTAGACCTAACTGTGTAGACTGGACAGGCCTCTAACTCACAAAGAGCCACTGGCCTCTGCTTCCTTAGTGCTGGGATTAAAAGTGTGCTCCACCACTTGTGTTCAAATAAAGGCCTAATACTCAGACAGAGTGAGAGAGAAGTCACAGCCACTGAGGGCCAGTCTCTTTTCTCATAAATCTCATTCACATAATGATCCAATTAATGTTGTGTGATGGGAAACTTAGTTTTTTCTTTTAATCTGACATTTTGAGACATTTCATTGGAACAAAGCAGGAATTAATTCAAGATTTATCGGTTCAAAATTTTTGGTGTGACATAGTATAATTAGCATGCAACAATGACAGATTTTGAGCAAGTTATAAAAACATGCAGAATATCCCTATGTAGAGTATGAAAGTACATAAACATGTACAACACAAATATAAAAACAGTCTTCCAGCCCTTGGCAGCAATAGTATCTGGAAAGAGAGTTACAGGTGATTTTCTTTCTTTTTCTCCTTAATTTCTCAATATATCTGATATTGTCAGAAAAATGTGACTTTTTAAAGAAGCCCTTAAAAATGACATATAGTAAACCTTGAAAAAAAATCTAGAGAAACCTCTCTGAGGTGAAAGTGAAAACTTCTTTTTTTTTTTTTTTATTATTGATGTTGTCGATCCTACTCCCAAAAGAGGCTTTGTTACTAGCTGTTGTCTCAAATAAAGATGAAACATAAGGAAGATTAGAATTGTAATTTTCCCAAATATTTAGTTATTTGATACCGTCAATTCAAATAGGACTCCACTGCATTTTGATAACATACAAAGCTGGGGGATGGAACTGTGAAGTATTTTGCAACTGACAGGAGATCCACACCTTGTGAGCTATCTTAGGGTCACCACTGCTGTGATGGAACACCGTGACCAAAGTGACTCGGGGCGGAAAGGGCTATTTGCGTAACTTCCACTTCCACATCACTGCTCATCAGTGAAGGAAATCAAGGCAGGAACTCAAACAGAGCAGGAACCTGAAGATGGAAGCTGATGTTGAGACCATGGAGGGGTACTGTTTATTAGTTTTGTTATCATGGCTTTCTCAGCCTGGTTTCTTATAGAATCCAGAACCAACAGCCCAGGGATGGAACCATCCACAACGGGCTGGGCCCTTCTGTTTAAGAAATTAAAAAAATGTCCTCTAGACTTGCCTATAGCCCAATCTTATAAAGGTATTTTCTCAGTTGAGGCTCCCACTCCAGTGACTCATGTCAAGTTGACATGAAACTATACAGCACAGTGACCAGTGGTTGAAGTTCTGTAGTGGGATCAGGCTCACATGGTCAGAACAAGACAGCCTTTGTTCCATCACAGAGGCAGGATGCAGGTCTCTTGTCTTAGGATGTCTGATGGTCTCCCAGGGTTTTATTCCCTAATGACCTCATGACAGAACAAATAGTAATACCAATTTACTCCAGAACCCTGGCATAAAATCCTGAAAACTTCATATATGGGATATGAAACTGGTATAAGCAACAATGGTATGCAGAAGCATTTGGAAGACGTGATCATTGTCCAATTGTTGTTTTTGGCTTTTTTCTAGAAGAGATTTATAGTACACACACCTCTCACACTGGATCTTTGGAATAGATTGTGGGTTCTCTCGAGTGTCACAGTGGTAGAGATTACACAATGCTAGATGGGGAGGGCTACACTCAGTCTCCGGATGCCACTCTGCTGAGACAGAAAGAGCTGCTTCCTCTTCCTGAGTGTATCCTGTGCTCTGGAGTCTGGGCGGCTACACATCTCAAGAACAAATGCAGAGGAGGATATTCACACTCCAAATGGATTTGTTTTTTTCACTTACCTCCTTTCAAGATCAACCACTGCTATGTTAACTTCTCCAACACAAATTAACCATGTCTTTAGGAGATAGACTGCCCCTCAGCTACTGTTCCTGTCAGTCTAGAGGACTCCAAGAGCCACAGGTAGGTTTCTTGATCTTGTACATAGCCTTCTAGACAATTCTGCAAGGGTTCCTTACAGGAACATCAGCTTTTGAAGTGGAGACATTTTGGTTGTGTCCTTCCTCCATGTGTCTCCTCTGGTTACTTGAGACAGATTTGCCCACATGCTGCATCTTAGGTTTCATGTCCAGACTCATGGCAGAGCAGTGAGGTGCTGCCAGCAATGCATACCTCACAGTTTGCGGTTTCCTTTATTTGTGAATCACTGTGAGCATAGTAAATTTCCTCCTCGATGAAGGCAGTGTCTTAGTTACTGTTCTATTGCTGTAAAGAGACATTATGACCGAGGCAATTCTTATAAAAGAAAACATTTAACTGTGGGGGTGTTACTCGTAATTTTATAGAGTTAGTCCATGATCATCATGAAGGGAAGCAGATAGGCGTGGCACTGGAGCAGCAACTGAGAGCTTTATATCCTGATCCACAGGCAACAGGCAGAGAGAGAGAGAGAGAGAGAGAGACTGGGTCTCTCATGGGCTTTTTAAACCTCAATGCCTACCCACAGTGACACACTTTCTCCAACAAGGCCACACCTACTCCAACATGGCCACACCTCATAATCCTTCTCATATAGTTCCACTAACTGGGGACCAAACACTGAAACATATGGGAGCCATTCTCAATTCAAATGATCACATTCCATCCCCCCAGCTGCCATATACTTGTAGGCATATTAGAACACAAAATTCTTGTAATCCAACTTCAAAAATCCCCATAGTCTACAATAGTCTCAACCCTGTTTAAAAGTCCAAGGTCCAAAATTTCTTCTGAGATTCATGGCAATCTCTTAACTGTAACCCCTATCTAAAGTCAAAATAAAAAAGCAGATCACATACTTCCAACAATATAGAATATATTGTTGGCATAGAATATATGTTATCATTCTAAAAGAAGAGAAAAGGATCAAAAGTTAAAAAACCAGTAGAGCAAAGTCTAAATTCTGCATCTCCGCCTGATGTAAAAGGAGTCTTCAGATCTCCCATCACTTGCAGCTTTGTTGACTGCAACACACTTCTGGGCTGGCTTCACGCCCTGCCTTCAGCTCTTCTTGGGAAGTATCTACAGCTCTGGCATCTCCAGCAGCCTGGATTCTCCAACACAAGCCAGGCTTCACTTCATAACTTCATCCAGTGGCCTCTCTGGGCTTCCAGGAAGGGACTCTCCTGCCATACATCTGGCTTCAGCAGCTTTCCTTAACTGTGGAGAAAGATTCCTCAACCCCTTTTGTGTGTTCTTCTTGTGCCTAAATTCAGAACCACATGGCAAATGATGCCAAGTTCTTCCGCTTGCTGGGGCTGGAACCGCCCCCCCCCTTGAATTACATTTGCATGAGTTTTCTATTGTTGTTTAGGCCTAAGAAATCTCTCAGACCTTTTCCTTCACTGGTTGCAGGATTAGCTGAGCGGGGTCTTGCCTTGAGGTCATGGCTCCTTTTATTCCATTGAGCATCAGACTTTTCATCTCCTTGAACACAAGACTTGGCTCCAAAATTACATTTCCTGGTGCTCCTTGTGTCCTCAAACTATGTTTTGTATCTGTCTTTACCCCAGTTGCACTAAGGAATCAAACATTTAAATATATGAAGCTACAGGGCCATTCTCATTCAAACCACTGCAGGAAGGACTAGAGAAGCTGGGAGTCTTTTCATTCTGGGGGATACAAGGTTAAGGCTATAGGGTCTGAGGCTCTCCCTTGTGTTCCTTCCATGAATGTGAAAATCTCCCTTAGGTGAGTTTGGTTTGACTGAAAATACCTTCCCTCAGGAGTGAGCCTGTATCAGTTAAGGTTTTTAGATCAGATGTTTAAAATTTAAATAAAATATGTAAAATGTCTGTGTCAATTAAAAGCCTGAATTAATAGACATTAATTAATAGACATTGAAGTTATGCAACCCAAACCAGACATTATACATTCTTTCAAAACACACAGAAAATTTTGTTAGAACATTGCTATGTATTATATTACTATAAAGTTTTACTAATATTTACTAGGATATGTTGTATCACTAAATACTATTATACAAGTAACTTCTATACCTTTAAGGCAAGACAATATAGAATCAATAAAAACAAAACGAAACAAAAGATTGTATAAACCTGGGTATTTGGAGATTTGGCTCAACAGTTAAGAGAGTATACTGTTCTTCTTGAGGACCAGAGTTCAGTTCAGTATGCACATCAGGCAGCTTACAACCTGTGGTGCCCTTGTGGAAAAGTCATACAGTTGGGTCTAGAGGGTGCTTGCTACAGAGCTCATCACAAAGAGCTGGCAGCAGTTTGGTCCCTCCCCTCTGTGCTGACAGACCACAAGCTACAGCAAACCTCCACCCCCTTCAAGGGGCCAGCTATGATTGGAAGAATTGCTTACTTCTTTTAACCAATGCATTACCTTTGATTACCAAGACCCTTCCCCTAAACCCCATAAAATACCTTGATCCTTGCATTAAACTTGAGAATGTTCCTCTGATGGCACCTCCTGAGTTTCTGTTCTCATCAGCTCCAGGCTCTGATCAAAGGCAAATGATTACACAGTAAGAACCACCCCACCCACACTGCGTTCCCCACGTGGCTTCCTACCTGGGAACAGTGGCAGCCGTGGGACAGCTGTGGCTGTTTTACTGGACAAGAGAAGCCATGGGTGAGGATACACATGGGTGAGATTTGATCCAACAGCAACCACCAGTATCTCCAGCTTCAGGGTATCCTACAACCTCTTCTGGACATCTCAAGTACCTGAGCTCAACTGCTTATACACATAACTAAAGATAAAATAAATTTTTTTTTCAAAAGATTATATAAAGGTGAAAGTGAAGCATAACTCAAGAGGAAGAGAGTCTTGAATCAAGGTCATTTAGACTTTAGTACCTCTAAGAATTTTACAGTTGGAATTTCAGATACAGCCAAACTGGCAGAAGAGGAACCATAGCTAGAATGTACTTAGCAGCAAAAGAGAAAAGCTATAGAGGTTATGCATGTTTCTGGCTTGCAAAACTAGGAAAAGAAAAAGAGACTCCAGTTCTAGGTGTTAAATCATGGCCATAAAGTAATTTTTAAGGACTGAGGAAAAAAGAAAAAAAAAAAAGAGTGTTTTTCTGACTTTGGGATATAGTGGTTATTCTGGTTACATGCCAATTAAATAACAGCAGTGCCAATGGTTCATCATAATAGAAGTTTACATCTCAAACATAAAAATCAAATAATAAGATAAAACATTTAAGCCTATAAATCCCAGAGACCAGAGTAATGACCCAATCCCTTCAATGCCCTGCTACCTCAGTAGCCTTCCTGTGCATCTATACTGAGCCTGTGCTTGGAAGGATCCTAGCACATTATATTCCATCTTGGTCTTTCTGTGTCTTTGTAGGAGTCAGCCATCCTACTGTCCACTTTTCTGATTATGAAATATGTGCTGTCCCTTATTAGCTTTTACGAAAGTTATGTGTGGAAAACTGAGCCCAAAGCACCCTCAATTCCTCATCTCAGAGATAGCCACAGTCACCTCTGGTGGACTGTTACTCTAATTCAGCAAGGAAGGTTTATCCCACACAAGTCCCCGTGGCATGGTGGCATGGAGACCTGAAAGTCTTCATGCCCTGCAGAGAACACGAAGAAATATGCTGAAAGTTAGCAGCTGGGCCACTTGCCAGGCCTAATAAATTAGAGCTGCTGTGTGAGGCTCAAGTATTTATCATTTTAACATTTCCCATGACGCCAACTTGGTCCAATCCCCAAAATACAGGGTTATTGATTTCTTATGATTCATGTGCACTGTTTAATCCAGCCACAAGCTCTGTCGCCCCTCTTTCCCCCCACCAGATGTCTGAAATGCGACCAGTAATCACACCTCTGCCTTTGCTGCCTCTGCCTTGAGCTAAGCAGAGCAGACAACCACTGGGGATAAAACCTTCCTCCTTGGGGCACCACTAGATTCTGTCCTGTTAGAATGGTACTGTTGATATGTTGAGCAGGTGATGTCATTATATGGCATCCTGCTGCAGAGACAAGGGTTAGCCTACAAAGCATCCCAGGTGCACCTCACCCACAGGCATACCTGACAGCAGCAACTGGAGATGCCTTGTGTTGTCTTGAAGAACAGAGTGAGTTTGTGGCATCCAATGGGCAGAGTGCCCCATACACACTTAGTGAGGCTGGTCTGCCGAAATGCCAAGAGTGTGTGGGAAGCCCTGCATCAAGGCTCACCTCTTCTGTAGCCTTGTCCCTTTTCACAACAGTAGCCATTCTTCTTAATTTCCCCTCTTCAGAGCCTGCCAAGCTCACTGCCACATCAGACCTTGTCTAATTGCTCAGAGGAGAGCCAAGCTGGCTGCATTCCAAGCTGATGCAAGTCTGAAACCTGCATGGAGTGTGCTGAACCAGAGATCCAAGGGCTTCTTGTCCCATGGAAACTCTGTGCTAATCTGACTCCTATATCTCTCCAAGTCCATGAACAAATTTTACTAGCATGGTTTCTTAGTGGAGGTATCATTGTATTCAAAGCTGTACCATGATGTATTTACCTAATTCCAAGGAGAATTAGTTTGGGTTAAATATAAATCTCAAAGGAAAAGCAAACACAATCACCCTCTGTATAATCTCTCTGGGGCAAAGATACTTCTTTTTCTTCCTATTTATGGGAAAGTTGTCTAAAATGAGTGTTTGGGAGTCTAGAAATAAACACATATTCATCTCTCCTGTAAATTCAGTTGTTTTGCAGTGCTTGAACGTGAGATAAGCAATGTTCCTTGAGAGGCCTGGAGCAACATTTCTAAACAGCTCAGATATGACTCCTTCAGTGGGTGGTTGGGATTTCAGGTTTCCACATGGCCAGAGAGTTCCCTAGATTAAGTGGATGCTCTTGCTGCCCTGGTGCCTGAAGTCTGAGTGGTTGATGTAAGTCAGCTTTCTTAGTGTTGAGTACTTGGTGACAATGAGAGCAATGGGTCTCTAGCTCTCTTATTTTTTTTTTGTAGTGAAGGAAAGAGAGAGATTAGAATGTACTGATCTTAGACAGATACACAGGGAGAGGAGAGAATGACATTTGCAATAGGTAGTTTTGTATTACTTTATTACTCTCTCTGTGTGTGAGTCTCTCTCTCTCTCTCTCTCTCTCTCTCTCTCTCTCTCTCTCTGTACATGTAGGTGGGAGGCTTGTGTATTGGTGGGGTCAAAGAACATTTTCAGGAGTCAATTTGTTCCTTCTACCATTGGGTTCTCAAGATTTGACTCATGTTCTCAGGCTTGGAGGTAATTGCCTTCACCTGCTGGGCCACTGAAATGGCCCTATATTTGCTTTTCTATTTTTGGATTTGGGAGATTTAGGTTGCATTTTGGAACTCCTTGAGAGTAATAACTCAGTCACTCAGGTCTGAGACTGAGCACTTTGTGAGTAGGAATTTTCACTCCTATCCCAGAGGCAAGAAGGATAGCTGGGTCCCATGAAGCAAAATGATATAACTTCTCTAGTGGTGCCCTGTACTGTTGTGCCCAAACAGCACCATTAGCAGGATCTTTGGGGCAAGTCAAGCAAACCGCACCTTGACCTTTGGCCTGCCAGTGTGAACATAAGTCATCTGTGATTAGACAGCTTCAGGAAAGAGCAAATTAAATGAAATACTCAGTGGAAGAAGCATTTGGAAACCTTTTGGTGACTTCAAAAAATAGAAATTTGGGGTGCTGTGGAAATAGACGGGAAATTATAAGTACAAATGACACTGTGCTTTCTGGCAGAACAGTGAATTTAAACAGCGATGATTCCTGCAGTGGAGAAATCACTGTTTTCTCAATTACTCCAAGCTGCAGTTTGCCAAGAGTGAAAGTCTGTGTGCAGCTCCTTCAAGTGCTGCGGAAGCTGAATACTGACAGATTTTCACATTTTCCCCAGAAGAATCAGGCAAGTGACTCAGGCCTCGGGGTCTGTCTTATGTATTGCCGGGGAAAATAAATTCAATACTTTTGGTTCAGAGACTTAAGGGAAAGAAAGTAAATAAATCAGGAGTTTTATAGTGCTGTGCAGACACACTTTAGGTTTCTGTGGCTGTCTTTTTGTAACACAGAATCCTAATGAGGGAGGTGGGGAAGTCCAGAGGCACGTGCATGTCCCTCTGGAGGGAGTCAGAGAAATGTC
This sequence comes from Cricetomys ansorgei, assembly GCA_026225945.1. Lineage (NCBI taxonomy): Eukaryota > Metazoa > Chordata > Mammalia > Rodentia > Nesomyidae > Cricetomys > Cricetomys ansorgei. Next base: position 1,039,542 of record JAMJFZ010000239.1, on the reverse strand, counting down.
AGTGGAAAGGACACAGCATGGGTGGGAAGACCGACCGCAGATTTTCATGACCCAGCATTTTAAAATGTCCTTGGGTTTATAGAATCTGATTTCAGACCATGGGAAAGCTGATCTAGGCTAGCAGAATAAGCAACACAACTACCCACATAAAGAAAATTAACTTAGCTCAAGGTTTATTTATTTTATCGTGTTTGATAGTTTTAAAATATTTGGAAGGAAAAACATTGGATAATTTCAGAAGACATTTTTGTAATTTTATCTTTGATGTATTGGCTCAAAAAAAGGCAAGACAAGAGAAATAATACAAGAATTACATTACCAACAAAAGATGGCAAATGTACACACAAGATCTAAAGTCTCTCACATAAATAGGTTGTGCTGTATGTTAATAATCAGGTATTCTATTTGCTTGGAGGCTGTATGGCTTCTAGTTTTTTCATGTATGTCCTTGGTAGCATCTGAACAAGGACATTTCAAAGGTTCTCAAGGTCTCCTTGTATGCACAGGTATCCTCCCACTGGTCACATATCAAGCCACTGAGGCAGAAGAGCTGAAGAGCTTGCTGAGCCAGTCTTTAGCCAGGAAGATAACCAGCCTCCCAGAAGCTCTCTGCCTTGTTGCTAGGTAACCTAGAGGGGCTAGTGTCACAAGTTCCTATTGATGAACAAGGTCTGTGAGGAGGTGTGGTTTTTTGGTTTTTTGTTTTGTTTTGTTTTTTGTTTTTTGAGACAGGGTTTCTTTGCATCTCTCTGGCTGTTAAGGAACTTATTACATAGGCCAGGCAGGCCTCCTGCCTCTGTCTTCTGAGTGCTGGGACTAAAGGCTTGTGCCACCACTCTCACCTGGAGAGTTAGTACTGATTGACAGCATGATTGGATCTGGAATCAACTAAGAGAAATACCATTAGGTGAATCACTAAGAGGGCCATTCCCAGGAAGGGCTAACTGAGGGAAGAAGACCCTTCCCTGGAGTAGGTGTCACCATCTGGTGACAGCTCAGATATAAAGAGGTCTGAGAGAAAAGCAGGACTGCTTGTCTATCATCTCTTGCAGGTAGGTGTGTCTACCTCTGCTACCACTATCTTCTGTTAACGTCAGTGGTTCTCAACCTTTCCAGTGCCACAACCCTTTAACACAGTTCTTCATGTTGTGGTGACCCCCAACCATAAAATTATTTTTGCTACTACTTCATAACTGTAATTTTGCTACTGTTATGAATTGTAATGTAATATCTGATGTGCAGATGGTCTTAGGCAACCTCTGAGTAAGGGTTGCTTGACTTCACAAAAGGTTGAGACCCACAAGTTGAGAACCACTGGTCTTGAGCATCTGTAGGTATGACATGGACTGAAGATCAAAAGTTCTTCAGAAATAATCAGGCCTTTAAAGATTTTAAAGATTCAAAGGGAAGATTTTAGTATTATTGTATGTGTATGTGTGAGGCCGGAGACCCTCGGCCCTGGCTTTCTCCACTCAATACAATAATTATTGAGTACTTTCCAGAACTCCCTGTTCCAAGAACTAGCTTACCTCAGAAACCATAAAACAATTATTGTCAGGCTTAATTCAAGAGCACTGTGACCCAGCCCACATTCCTAAAATGAGCGGCAGCTACAGCCGCCGCCTAATAGCCTTGGGCAAGGGACTTTACCCTAAGTGTACATTTCCTGGTGCCTGTGACCTTGCTATAATCAAATTAAAGGTTAACTGGCCCCTACCTATCAAAATGAGAAAACAATTTGGGAACCAGTCAACTTGTACCAATTCAGTTTGTACCCAACAACTGTATAAAAAGCTTCACCATTTGCTCCTTGGGGCCGATTCTATCCTGCATGTTAGAACGGTCCCAGTGCACTGGAATAAATCCTCTTGCTATTTGCATCGATATCCCGTTTGTGAGTCTCTGTGGGGGTGCGGTGTTCCGGTTTGGGCCCTGGGGGTCCCAGTTTGGATCTCTGAAGTCCAACATTTGAGTGTTTTGCCTGCATGTATGACTGTGCCCCAAGTGGATGTAGTACTGACAGAAACCAAAAGAGGGTGTCAGATGCTCCATCACTTAGATGGAGGTGCTGGGAATTGAAACTGAGTCCTCTGGCAGAGGTGCTAGTGTTCTTAACAACTAGGCATCTCTCTAGTGTCTCCTTCAGGCCTTTAGCACCAGATTATCACTGCTAAGGCTTCTTTAGCATGAGAACAGACATTGCTGAGTGACTCATCCCCTACTAGTTTTAAGTTTTTAGTTAAGTACCCTTAAAGTGTGTGTGTGTGTACACACACACACACACACACATGCATGCATATACACACAAGTATATATATATATATATATATATATATATATATATATATATATATATATATATGTTGTGGGAGATTTTAGTTATGGATAATGTTCTAGTAAGCTGTCCTTGAAGCAAGTAAAGGATTCACTGCCTACCAGTAAACAAAGGAGTGGCTATCCCGCTCTCCACAAGAATGGGACAGTCCTTAGCCTTAAGACAGATGAAGGTTAGGCTCCGTTGATTTGTATATTGGAAGGCTGGGTGGAGACAGAGAGAGGATTTGGAATAAAAAAGAACTAGGGCAAGGGCAGGGGGAAGAAGAAAGAGGAGAGACAGACAGCAGAGAACGAAGCAAGAAGCTAGGACCTAGAGGAGAAGAGCATGGGGTGAGGAAGCCATTGGAGTAAGCTCTCTGCCTAGCTGCTGGAGCATTAGAATTCCCTGAGATTTGACATGGTTTGTGATTAATAAAGAGCGTTGGAAATTTCAACTTCTGGACTCTCCGTTAAGCGCCATAATTTTATTTTAACATATATTTCTTTTTCCTGTCCTTTCTAGCCCTTTATAAAATCTTGCCTAATTTATACTCATTTATACTTATTTACAACAGTTTCAGGAGCAACAGTACAGGGGGCATTCTAATATTCACAAAGAAATTCATAAACTGTATTGGGGCTCTCTAGAGGAACAGAATAGATGATATGAACACGTAATAAGTATATCTATAACTTATTAAATCTACTTCCAATAGTAGCAACATCTGTCTCATGTCTGGGCACTAAGAACCCAGTCGCTGCTCAGCCCACTAGGCTGGATGACCTGGCACTCCCAGTCTGGTATCGAAACTCAGGAAGGTTCCTGGAGACCATCAGCAAAGGGATCACAGCAGCAGCAAGAGTATGAAGTAATGTATCAGTGACGGAGGAGGCCAAGCAAGCAAAATGCACACAGTCTTCCTCCTTCACATCCTCTTTTATCCGGGGTACGACCGGAAGGTCCCACCACATTCAGGGTGTGTATTCCCGCATAAGGTCGTCGAGACTACGCCTCAATCGAGGCGCCCTGCTGAGGCAACTCTAAGTTCCAGCAAGTTGACATTGTACTAAGGACCACAATCTTGATTTTAAGAATCTTTCCCTCCTTTTTTAAACAGAGTTCTCCTCACCGTGTCTTCCAGAACGGCTGGCTCACAGCCACATTAGGCCTGCAAGATCCTGTCTTTGAACGGGTAGGCCATTGTGGAGCTGACTGTTAACAGGACTGTTTTGCTTGGTCCTGGGTGCTGGGAGCAGGTGGGTGCAGCATGGCAGCAGAGCTCACTTTCTGCTTGACAAAGGGCTCCTTTTTACCAGGTCATAGAAGGCTGAGGGCATAAAGAACTTTCTGGGCTTCTTTCGTGAGGCACTGTCAATTCTGGGGAAGGGGCATGAACTTTCAGCCCACCGCATCTAGCATATTAATAAAGAATGAGTGTAGATGTATCTACTAGTTAGTGAAAGAGGACTGGCATCCCCTGAGCCTTGCTGCTTAGATGGAAGATGGGACCGGGGCCACTAGCTCATGCTGATGGACAGGGTCCATGAAGAACTGTTATCACACAGCAATGGTTAATCCTGGCTGTCAACTTGATTGGACCTTCATCTGACACTAGGACCAATGGCTGTCACAGTAAGCTCTTCCCATTGCATCATTCTCATCTTGGTCATCTGTACTCTTTCATCTCTGTTCACTCCTTCCCTCTCTCCCTCCTTCCCTCCCTTCCTTCCTTCTCTTCCTCTTTCTTTCTTTCTCTTTATTTTTCCCTTTCTTTCTCTCTCTCTCTCTCTATATATATATCTACTTATTTATATATATTTCCTATATTTATCTATGTAGCTAAGGTTAATCTTGACCAGATCTAGAAAATGGACCTTTAGTCATGCCTTTGAGAGATTAGCATGATTAGGCTAATTAATATGGGAAGACTCACTCACTACAGGTGGCACTACCCCTGGCCTGAGTAAATCATGTGACAGCTAGCTGAGCACAAGCCTCATCACTTCCTGCTTCCTGACCTTGGGAGCAATGTGACCAACTGCCTCATATTGTTGTGACTTCCCCTCCATGATGAACGGATCCTTGAACTGTGAGAAAGAAGAAACCTTTTATTACACAACAGGAGAAGTCATCGAGATACTGTCCTTAGTTGATAAAAGTCACTAAGACACTTGTCTTCCCATTGATAAAAATGAAAAGCAGAGACTAAGAAACACCACACACTTTTGACTGGAATGCTTGCTTTAATATCTGATCTGGATATTGAGTTGCTATCTGAGAATGACAGCACGTCTGTGGGGCTGACGTGCGCTTCTGCTGTAGCAAGCGTCTACTGACTTTTGCCCTTTTTCAGCCAGAATTTTCCCTCAGTGTTACTGTATGACCTTCTCAAATAAGATGACGATATGATTTGCCAAAGGTCAGTTTTATTAGACATCGCTTTATCCTCTCTTACCTAAGATGACAGTGAGGCAGCCCAGCCCCACCTCCCACAAGCCAGTTCCTCCCTGCAGTGACACTGGGAACTGAAAAGCAGGGTTCCTTCCTGCTGCCCACAGGAGACTTTGGGGATGACTCTGTGACTTACCTGGAGGAACAAACTTCCCAAACTACGAGAAGTGGAGCGTTCTGACTTTTTAGCCCTCAGAAAATCAACGTTGTGGGCTGCTGTTGCATATAAGCATGCAAACACTCAAAGTCCCCAATTAGGCATAGCACAACCTCAGTTGAAATTTCAAGTTCCTTAAAATATGCCTTTGAACAAATCAGCTCAAATCGGTGCTATCTCCTGTGGTCAGTCTGAATTCACAGAAAATGCATTTTATAATACCCCGTGGCCACTGAAAATGGCCTACCATTAACCTTACTTACCAATAAATCACTAAAATTGCTGAAGGTAATTTTAGAGACATGTGGGTGGGATGAGGGAACAAAGGTGTGTAGAAGTGCTTGCTCTCTCCCAAGTGTGTCCCTGATGCAGAGCCCAAGGAAACTCTTGTTTTGATCTCAAACTGTTCTCCACTTGACCTGTGAGAACAATGGCACATTCAGAGGCAAGTGTGCATGGTCAGTCCTTCTGATACCATGTGTTTCTTTTGCTGTGTGAACCTCAGGTTATTCCTACAATATCCATGCTACTGGGCCAAGAGTTTGTGAGGAGCAGACAGTGCCAGGAGGAGTAGTGACTCTGCTCTGAGCAGAAAAGATGAAACACAGAAATCGGAATCCTTCTGACCTAGCTTAGTTCTCAAGGGACATTATGCTTCATGGCAGATTAAAATTATCCTGTGTGTGAGACAACAGGTCAAAAGAGAGGAACCAAGTCTTTACGGAACATCCAGTGGATGATTTCCAGAGAGCAGGAGAAATGCCAGAGGAAAACAGAGCAGCCCTCCCAGGTCAGCACTCTCTCCACATCTGCTTTGTCATTTTTAACCCTACAAGTGTCATGATGGAGAAGAGCACTGCAGGTGCTCACCAAAGATGAGAATGCTTGGGGGTACAGAAGCCTGCGCTCAGAAGCCAGAGCCTTCAGGGTTACTCCACTGAACTTAGCTGTCATCACTGGTGGGTCTGAAGAAACTTGCTGAACCTTGACCCAAAGAAGACCATATGGCAATGCCATGTGGACTTGGGTCTTAGGCTTCTAATCTTGTGAGGTCCAGTAGATTAGCAAATGACTTCTAAAGACAGTCCAGCCTTATATCAGGACCTGGTGTAGAGATAGTACAGTCTTCTATTCAGAAGTCCTCTGCAGGGTGTGGCTCAGCAGAAATTAAAACACACCTCTTTCTGGACATGCTCTATGAGTTCTTAAAGTTTCTTCATTCAACGTTCATCCAAGCCTTCATTAAGAAAAGCATTCATAGGATTTCAAGATAATTAGCAATGCAGACACAGATTCTCACAAGCAAGTCCTGAATTATGATAAAACAAAAGCTTACACCTGTGTACACATACCCATAGCTCATGCAGGCACATGTAAATGTGCATACATATACAATGACTCACACACATGTTCATACATCCCACATATACTAATACACACACATACACACACACACACACACACATACACACACACACACACACACACAGCTCCACTCTTAGCCTGCAGTTACACACCCATTCATAGACACACATGCACGTAAACTAACAAGCACACCAACCAACATATATGCAATGTCGTATGTCCACTTAGCACATATACATGCATCATATTGTTTCATGCATACACGGACACAATATACAACCCCCAACCTTCCTATGAACAAATTTGACAGTCCCATGGCCCCCACAGCATGAAGAAGTTGCAGGAAGTAGTTACAGAGGGCACTGAGCAGGTGCTATGACAACCATTTAAATACTTTCCCATTAGTGTCACAATCCAGGCTTCCAGTTGTCAGGGTGATTTAATGTGCACATTTTAGGTTTCTGCAAACAGGACTCCCACTGGGGAAGGTTTGCACTTCCTGCTGTAACAGCAGGTGCACTAACCTGCATCAGCTCTGACTCTGCCTTCTTGTGATTTCTTGCTCTCCTCTCTAATTGCAGATCCTTGATTCTTCATAGAGATTTGGTGTTTTGGCAGGGCTCTGCAAATTCTTTCTCAGACATATCAATGAAGGAAGACACACTTAAAGTCAAGTCTCCTAGTACAAGACTAGGTATACATTTTACTGCAGTATATATTTCAAATATTTAATTTAGAAATCAGGTAGGACTGGATGGCTGGAATTATTAATGTAAGAAGTATCAAAAACTTGTCTTTAACCAAAGAAGTGGTTATTTTGCATATCTGTCATATTTTCCACATACGCTTATTGCTTGCTTTATCATATTAGTTGTTTTGAAGCTGACTTGAGTAGAAAATATTACTTTTAAAATACTATTGGCACAACCTTTTATGTTATTAAAATGTTGGTTTCATACCTCCTCTTTATCCCTTCTTAAGTTTGAGACTCCTTTAAATGGAATTTTTACTTTATTTTATAAAACCATAGCAGTTAGTTCACACACCACTGTAAACAAACATGTTCACATGTCACTGGACTGATTTTGAACAGCCATCTGAGGCTTGGAAAAACTTCCCGATCAGGGTCTGCCTAGCCTGATTAAGTGGGCTGCAGTGGGGAAAAAGAAACTTAAATATGCCACAATATTCTTACCTGTGGAAGCAAAGTGGGGAGCAGAGCAGTGGACACCAGGCAGTGCAGCTCATGGAGGAGTGGGCAAGGCCTGCAGGACAGAGACGCAGGAGTGCAGGGGGACAGAGGAACTGCGGTGTCTGTAGCACAGTAGAGCAACAGCAGCCCACACAATGAACTAAATTTCAATATAACTATTAGAGATTTGGAATGTACCTACTCCAAAGAAATGAGAACTGTGAGACATAATAGATGGTTCACTCTCCTTGATCTAAGTCTGTGCATCTCACTGACATTTCACCACAGTTTATAAAATGCGTAATGTTTATGTGTCAAAAGGTTTTATTTGATCATCAGGAAAAAAAGGTGTCTGTGATTAAGTGCTCCATTGTTGTTGTTTTAATTAGAGCTAAGTCCCGCAACCCCTCATCTCCCTGCTTCTCTCTGTTGCACCCAGGCATTCACACATGAAGGTACCTACATATGAGCTTAACCTTCGTAAATATGAGGCTTTTTAATGAATTGTGTTCTGCATTTAGCTCAGACTCCTGCCACTAGGAAATACAAAACCACTCAACAAATCAGCCTCACTGATGGGCATCGGTATCCATCTCGGGATCTACCACACTGAGTCTCTTTCTTAGCCCTTCTGCTTAGGATCCAGACTCACATTTCCGTTGATCTTTAAGCTATACCATTTACAAGCTCAGCAAATTTGACACATATGAGAGTGAGGTTTGCATCTTCCCTCTGCTGCTCCCAGATCCTTTCCAAGGAGACATACCAGTTCTGTTCTGTGACCTCCCACATAGTCCGGAGGTTTGCTGAGACTCCTCCAAAATCCCAAGGGCTTCTTATGGAGCTATGAAGTCTTGCTTGTTTTGTGCCAGCACATGGTGCACAATACAGTGCCTTTCACATAGTAGGTGTTCAATGAATGCTTTGTTGGAAAAATGGGATCACTTCACAGTACTTGGGCACTGGCACATAGGATTGCAGAGACAATAACATGCCCACTGTGAATGTTACTTCTCTTTGAATTGGGACTGGAAGCATAGGTCACATTTGGGGTCCATTTTGAAAGTGCTGTGCAGAAACCTATGGATAGGTTTCTGAGCACCAGAATGGTACACACAAAGTTCCTAAGTGTGACCACAGCCATGGCCTGATTTGTAAAACAGTGATAAAATGTTGTTTTCTTAAGAACATTGACCTCTAGAAACTGTGATGTATTAAATTATATAAAACAAATGCTCAATGCCCCTGTGCCTTAGCACTGATAGGAAACCATCTACTTTATAGTGAGCCCACATTGTTTAGGGGATGGCTTGGTCTGCAGATTTTGGTCAGCTCAGCATTTGCATTCGGATCTCTATCTGGAGAAGATCCACTCTCAGCAACCGCCTCTAGACATAAACATTTCTAACAAGATAATCTCTTATTATTAGAGTGGCAACCACCGTGAGTGTGGAGGAGGCAGGCACAATGTGATGTGTCCTGAGATGGGGTCCCACATAGCTTCTGTGGGTGTCATAAGACCCACCCTGAGTCTTGAGGTCAGGGAGCAGTCTTGCTGCTTGTCTCTCTATCCTCGTAGTCTCTCAGCCTGTTTTTCTTTGAGATGAGCTCATGGCCCAGAATGTTGGGCAAGTTTTATTTGAGTTTGCCATCAGCAGTGCTTTCAGGTTTCCTGAGTGTGCACCAGCTGCCAGAAGACATTGGACCCTGTTTCTTCTACAACACTCTGATGTGTATGTATTTGAAGATTTAACAACAGCGGTAGCCTTGTCCCCAGGGATTTTGCACTATATTTCAGAGACAAAACTGAAATTGATTTGTGTTCTTGTGTTGTGTGTTTTGGACCAATCAGAGGCAGACTGATAGAGAGCCAGGGAGTTGAACATGACGGATCACAGTCTTAACCTTCCAGAACATGGGTTTTGGAGACAGTCTTAGACTCCATGTTAATGTGAATTTCACAGGATGATGGGAAAGTAGATACAGTTTGTCAAGACAGCTTCCAGACAGCACGGTTCTGCTTGCCCAATCACTAATAACCCTGCCCTTCTTTGGTTCTACTCTTGAGCCATTGTTGTCTTCTTCCATCCTTCACTCTGTTCTGTATGAAGGTTTATACTCCACTTTCCTTGTATGTTCTGGGGTTTCATTAAGGTAAGTTATATCTTTCCTCCCAGACTGACAACTAGCTCCATTGTGCCAAATATACATTCCATGTGTCCTGGTTATTCCTGACATATTTGTTAATGCTGCCAGCCATTTTTAGGATTTGTGTTCAGTGGGATTGTGTCTCTTCCTGCCATGTAGCTGTTGACTCCATGGGCAGAGAGAGGAAGGGAATCTGTGTTCTCAGCCATATATGAGGCATGAACTATACAGTTAGTTGCAGACACAGGCCAAGGACAGTGCTCCATGGATTTTCATTGACCAAAAGAATGTGCCATAGAAAGCAATGCATAGCCTGCAAGCAAAGATCCAACACTGAGCAGGGGTGACACTGCCACACAGCTCCGCAGGAAGGGCACCTCCCCTGGCTGGTTCCCAACTCCATCCTGAAAACTATTCCCTCTTGCTGATCCAGAAAGGAGAGGGAAAACTCTATACTCTCTGTAAACTAACACCCCTTCCCCAGCTTCGCCTGTGATAAGTCAATTCAAACTCCCCATGGACAATTAAGAAAGGATCAAAACAGCACTAGACATAGATTGGTATCCTATCGCCCTAAAGTAACAAAGATACATACTTCTCATTTGCGAGTGGTTTTTCTTCTTCTGTCTCTGTCTTCCCATTGCTGTCATTCTGCTTGTCTCCTTTCCCACTCACTACAGTGTTCTTCCAAGTTGCTTCTACTGTGTTCAGGTGTTATGTCAGTGCTGACATGTCAGCATATCAGTTGGAATTTTGCTTGAACTATTAAAGAAGCCTGAAAGTGTGGGTGCACCCAACAGCTATAGCTTCCACGGAGGACTGCTCTCTCAGAACCGCAGTTTCTCATGTGGGCAAACCTGGCCACTTCAAAGAGCGAACAGGGCTATCTCACCTGAGATGGCAAATGAATAGCTAGACAAATAGCAGACTCCCTCTCCATTCTTTCTCTGATTGCAATACATTTTGGGAGTTTTCTTTGTGCCCACTCCTAGTCCATCAGGTTTAAAACACAGTGCTGTACATCTGTAACAATGCCAGACTGTACCCGAGCAATACCATTACAGCATCGCGCTGGCAGTCTCTCGGGTGCATTGTCAGCATATTTGAGGAAACAGTCCAGGCCAAGTAATTTCATTTATAGAAAGGATTTTTTCAGGCAATTATTATGTCAATAAAAAATGCTGACAAGTTTGACCTCGTTTTTTTGTTTGTTTCTTTTTTTGACAATCTTAAAAAGAAGCACTCGATGCTTTTCCTTGTTTTTTTCTTCTCTAAGCTTCATTTTACAAAACAAAGAAGTCATTGCTAAGGATAACTATCATGGGGAAAGTATTAAGAAAGTAGAGTAGGCAAAATAATGTGCTGGCTAATCTCACTGCCAACTAGACTGGATTCAGAACCATGACAGAAGCACAGTTCTGGGTGTGTCTATGAGGATTTATCCAGAAACATTTTTTAATAGAAATTTATTTTGCACATGTTTTGTATGTGTGCATGTGTGTGCCATGACATATGTGTGAGGCTTAGAGAACAACTTGCAGGAGTCTGTGCTCCCTCCACCTTGTAGGTTCTGAGGATTGACTTGAGATCATCAAGCTCAGCAGTATGCGTTTGTAGGGAGGTGATGAAGTCATAAGCAAATGTGTGTTGTTGACACGAACATAGCCATGTCAAGGATCCCAATGACTCAGACCCACGGGAATTGAAGCCCTTCCTCTGGTCCAGAATGGATGTTGACAGTGTGGACAGAAAGTATCAACCACTGTTTCCCTCTCCCTGAGCCTGAGACTGCTCCCCTCTAGAAACTCCCAAATGAGACTAGATAACTCACCTCTTCATCCAACTGTGTGTAATAAATGCTAGTTTTCCAGGCTGCTGATGCATCTCCTTGAGAATGCACTGCCCACCTGACCCCAGTCTTTCTTCCTTCCTTTCTTTCTTTCTTCCTTTCTTTCTTTCTTTCTTTCTTTCTTTCTTTCTTTCTTTCTTTCTTTCTTTCTTTCTTTCTTTCTCTCTCTCTCTCTCTCTCTCTCTCTCTCTCTCTCTCTCTCTCTCTCTCTCTCTCTTTCTTTCTTTCTTTCTTTCTTTCTTTTTTCCAGTGCTGGAGACTTGGTAGCTTATACATGTTAGGGAGTACTATGCAACTGGATCAAGTCCCCAGCCCCTGCTTTTAAAATTTCCAATAACTCCTGAAAACTTACAGCACTAAACTTGTACTTCCTGATCCAATTTACTATTTCAACCTCATCTCCAACGTCCCTAACTGATACGGGGAGGAGAAGGCAAGAAACCAGAGAACATGGGTGGGGATTGCCTAGACCTCTCTCTGCAGTGCTGGTGTGTGGGCAGGAATGTCTGAACTGGGAGCGAGGAGATGAAATCGGGTCACTTCCACTCTCTAAGCTCGGGTGAGATGTGAAAAGACAGGAGAAACAGAGAAAGCCATGTTTAGTCATGGCTGTACATGGAGTGTACAGACAGCTCTGAATGAGTGCTGTTTCTGAGCATTGTAGGAGCCTCAAGACTCTGCTAATGCAGAAATTCTAGGAAAGTACTCTATCTTTGCATGTGTGTGCATGAGTACATGTCTGTACGTGTATGTGTGTGTGTATGCATGTGTATGTGTCTGTGAGTGTGTGTGACTGTGTGTGCATGTATGAGTGTCTGTGTATGCATGAGTGTACATGTGAGTCTCCTGTGTCCGTGTGTATGTGTGTGTGTGTGTGTGTGCATGCATGTGTACGTGTCTGTGCATGTGTGTGTGTGTATGTGTATGTGTCTGTGAGTGTGTGTGCCTGTGTGTGCATGTATGAGTATCTGTGTATGCATGAGTGTACATGTGAGTCTCCTGTGTCCATGTGTGTGTGTATATGTGTGTGTGTGTGAGTTTCTTTAAACATCAGAGCAAAATTAATTAACTAATGTCCAGGATTTTCAATCTTAGGGTCAAGCAAATTATTTTTTCTCAGTTTTGAAGGTAGACTGAATATGAAAGCTATATTAACAATAAAAAACTCCGGTGAAAGTAATTAGATAATTTATACCTCAATCTAAAAGAATCCCGGAAATTACTTAAATTTTTAAATGGCCACTTACATTAGTCTTAAATTTTAGAAACAATAGAGTTAGAATTGTAATCATATAAATCTCGTGATATTGAAATATATATAAAGAAAATGGTGCACAGTAATCGCATGAAAAACCACACTTTCAGAGAGTGGCAAAGCCACTCGGATTCTCGAGACAGATTCTGAAAGGGGGCACTGCCTTGGTTGTTAAGCACAGTTTTATGCTGGTGCATTTGGTTAATAATGCTCATACCACAGAAAGCACTTCAGTCATTTTACTTCCTGCCTGCAGCTCTGGATGTTGAAGGACTTGCGGCACCACTGTTCTCCCAGCCCATGAGCTCATTCCTGGCTTGTGCTATCAGCTCTGTGGTTGCTGTGGCCTCTTGCTGAGGGCCTCATTTGCCTTCAGTTGTCTGTCATTCAGGAACCTAAACTCCGTGGTTGATGATAATAAACAGGCATTGTCAAGTTCATTCAAATGTGAACATTTTTAGCAAAATAATTTATTCCTGGGAAGAAGTGTCTATTGTTGACTCAGGATAACATATCAGTGATTAAAAAGGGAATTAGCAATAAACTGTTTGTCTCCAAAGATGTCTTAGAGGATCCATGAGACAGGAATGATGAGACATCACTAATATATACATTATTCATCACTATACTGGAAGTTCTAACAATGAAAATAAGTGAAAAACATAGAAGAGGTAGGTATGAAGAGGCAATTTCTCATGAACAGGTTAGGTAGGTTGGCGGTAGATGATGGATTAGAACCGAAAATCTATTCTCACTGCATAGAACTTCAGTAAAGGACCAGTGGCTTTCTTAAAGGACACCTTGAAGTACCACACAGGCCCCTCAGAACATTGTGTGACCCTAGCCTCAATCTGTTTCCAGACTATTTCCATCAGAGAAATCCCACGGTACTGTGTTTACAAGGACTTTTGTAAGCTGAAGCCATTCAGAAACTGAGATGCGCAGAGAGACCGAAACAAACAAGTGTGTAAGCTCAGCAACGAATGGCAGCGATGAAGGGTGGACTGGGGTTTTGCCTTGAAGAAGGAGCAGCGTGGCCAGAGGTCTCAGTCAAGTAAGAGCAGAGGTAAATTTATCTTCCCTGTAGTCCCCAGCTTCACACTGAGAACTTACACTCACTGACCAGACTTTGAGGACAACATATAGCACCAGGGGTGTTCCCCAACATGATGATGTAACTGCCTCTCATCCAAGAGAGCAAGACTGATTCCATCATCTTTTGGGGTGATTTAAAGTAAGAGCCCTCTTGGAGACTTCAGGTCTTGATTGATTAAACACATTAAAGATACTTCTAAAGCTAGGAGCATTAACATCCTTTGGTGTTACATTGAGGAAAGGAACCAAAACTTCCCCTTGGAGTAGTTTGGCCAAGAGTGAGCCCAGATTTGAATTCTCCACTTCTCTCCCAGTGTCTCCTTGCTCTGGATCTTGTGATCTCTGGTCTCTCTGAAGTCTATCTATTGTATGGGTCTAAATCTGTGCCAGCTTCAATGTCGTCTTGTCTTGTCTGTCCTTAACAAAGAGTTTTGCTCTCTACTTACTGAGCAGAACAGAAAGTATCACATGGGTGAAGGAGTGAGGGATATTTTACAGAAATCTTTAACAGAGATTTACAAGGGATTGGACTTTGCTGAGTCTAACTGGCCTTAAATGATGGAGATAGCAAATAGTAATGCAAACACCATGGCAAACAGACTCCATACACTCAAAACTTATGGTGGATATTTGTTTCGTAGGTCACCTTTGACTTGTCAGCAAATTATACCCATAACACATATACGCATATGCATACGTATTACTCTTTAGGTCAGGGACATGGAAAAGTACATAATTATGCATTAGTTTAGGGTTTAAAAGCTGATTCCATGGAAAATCCAAGGCAAGTAAGATTGGTTGTTCCATTGTTCTTTTTTATTGGTTATTTTTTTTTTCTTTTGGAGATTATAATACAATCACATTTCTCCCCTAAAACCTCTTCCCTTTCACTCTCTTCCCCTAGAAACCTCCTGTATATCCCATATACTCCTTTCCTCTGTTTGAAATTCATGGCCAAATTTTTTCATTAACCTCCCCCATCATTAAATAAATCAAGGAAAGTTCTCTTTGCAACAGATAGAGACCATGACAGAAAACCACAACAAATCAAAATACAGAGTTATAGAGGACAATCACAATGGATACATCTACAAAACACTCCCACATCTAAGGCTTAGGAACACTGCCAGAAAAGAGGGTGGAAAGATTGTAAGAGACAGGAGGTCAGGGAGTTTGCTATCAAATTGTATCTCCTAGTAACATCAGAAGCTATACCCGGAAAGTCTCACATTGTTTTCTTAAAGGTTTAAACAAACAATCTGAGTACACAGAAAGGCATTTGTCTTAAGCGATCGCACGGTGACGTAGTCACTCAGCTGTGAGGTGCAGTCTTCTAGAATGCAAGAGAGATTTTCATTCGAATGCACTGCTACACACAGCTTAAATTACCTTGGGATGCTAATTAAAGAAATAACTAGAAGATAGTGGTAGCTTGCATGGATTTTGCTGGCTTTCATTGTCAACCTAGAAATTAATGCTGTCTCAGCCAGGTGTGGTGGTACTAGGAAGGCTGAGGTAGGTTGACTGCCACAAGGTCCAGGCCAGTCTGGGGAGCAGAGTGGGACCCTGTAACAAAAACAAAACAAGCCAAACAGAAAACAATTTTTTAAATTTAAAAATTATTTTAAAAATTAAAATGTTTATCTCAAAGTGAACATCCACTTTGTGATATCTTCCCTAGATTCATCATTCTGGAATGTTCTACTATTTGGCATTTTCCACTTTGTTTTAAAGTTTTAGAAATGAAAAGAAAGTGGAAGAGGATTCTTACTTGCTCCATAGATCCTTATTTGCTTTCACTTCTGTTCAGCTCCGTGGAGTGCCTTATATGGCATTTCCCAAGTGCAAAGAGTTGACAGGTGGGATAGAGTTAAAAGTGAATCAGGAACTGTTGTAAGGAAATCGAGGTCTGCTGGGTTTGCATCACTTGAAAGATGCCCAGCTTCTTTATTATTAGCTCCCTTGTAGTTAGAGGAATGCTAATGCCCCCAGGCAGGGCTGCAAGAGTCAGTCACACAAAGGAAGGACCACATGGAATGTTCTCACTTCTTCATACTGAAAGCTTATCAGAAACACAGATGACAGCTCTGTATCCATTGTTCCCCAGCCCCTGTGTGGCCAGCTAAACTCCTACTAGTTTCTTACACGTGAGGAGCAATGTGCCCATGGCTGACAGTGGAAGATGGATGATGATGTTTTCTGTAAGAATGAGTGTACTGGGATGGGGATATAGCTCATGGATAAAGCACTTGGTCAGGTGTTAGGATCTGAGTTTAAATCTCTGGGTCTCACATGAAGCTGGGAGTGGTCAGGCATGTCTGTATCACAGGGCTTCTAGTATGAGATGGGAGGCTGAGATGAGAACCCCCAGAAATACTTGGGCAAGACAGCCTGAGGTACACAGCCATAACCAACAGAGGGACCTAGTCTCAAACAAGGTGGAAGGAGAGGACCAGCACCTGAAGTTGTCCTCTGACCTCCACATGCACACTGTGGCATGCACATGTCCACACTCACACAAACTAACACATATACCTCATACATGATCACATCATACACACACACACACACACACACACACATACACAGAGGGAGGGGGGAGAGGGAGGGATGGAGGGAGGAAAGGAGAGAGAGAGGAGAGGGAGGGAGGAAGAAAGGGAGAGAGGGGGGAGGGAGAGAGAAAGAGAGAAGGAGGGAGGTGTGAAAAAACAGTGAGTTCTCTGAAACAAATCAGAGGGCTGGATGAGGAATATTTTATTTGGAGAGACCATAGGTGTCTCTCAGAGCAGGTGACATAAGTGGACCACCCTGAACACTGAGAAAAGGATAACTGTTTACAGATCTGGAGAATCCACTTGAGCCACAGGGGACAATGAGCGCCAAGTCCTCACATGGAAAGGAGAAGGCATTCATATTGCAAAACTAAGTGAGGAGAAAGGTTTCTTTGGTGGAGTCCATAAACTCTCAGACTGAAGCAAACATTGACCTGGTGATTCGGCCACAAACAGGCAGCTGACTTGCTGAGGTGCGGTCAGGCTGTGATGTCACCAGAGCCATCAGTAAAGTCATTCCATGTGACTCACTGTTAACCAAGGCATCACTGTTGCAGCATTAAGGACAATTACCATGAAAACAGATGCACAGTCTCTAAAGAACTCTGTGCAATGGTGAGTTGAATCATGTGAGCACAGCTTCCAGAATGGTTTTGACTATACCTGAGAATGGAGATCGAAGACTCTTTTGTCACTATGCACATGTAGGGATGCCTTCCCTAAAAGGGCTTTTGGTGTAGAATAGGGAATGAGCCTAGTTCCAAGCCTCACGATTTCTGGGTTTTCCCTAAGGGCTGTGGCTGCCTCGGTTCCCTCTTACCAACTTCTGAGAGAGCCAAGGCAGGACTGACTGCTTCTGTGAACTGTTGTATTGTCCTTGACACTTCTTTGGATTTCTTAGTCCCAAGAAGCCAGCCTTCAGAGCACCACTCCCTGGTGTTTATGGAAAACCCAAAGCCCAAGAACGACTTAATGCTTCCTAATGCTTTCTTAGTGCTCAGAGTTGTATGGGGGCGGGAGCGAACCTGAGGCATTTTGGAGGCAGCCCACTCATAGCCTGTTCTCCAAAGTATCCACAGGGGCAGCAAAGTCCTGCTCTGAAGTCTCACAGGCACCTGCATCCTAGAGATTATGTTAGACACCTTTCCAACCAGTCTCCTCTGTTTCACCAGTACCAGAAGTTCAAGGTTTAATTTTAGCTTAAGATGTCTGCCAAACATCCATCCGGGTTGTTTCTCTAGCTGCTATGATGCTTCACCTTCCTTCTGTGTGTAGCCCATTTGCATGATGCTGCACTCGACATCTGTGGACCAATCAAGACTCTTGGATGCTGAGAACTGAGCTCAGTGGTGGGGTACCGAGGAGCCCCTCACCTCATCTGTGGAGCTCGAAATGCTGAGAAGGACACCACACATACCACTAAAATGTAGCACTATCACTGGCAAGGAATGGGAACAAAATGTCCTGGGATCTAGGAGGAGGCAGGTCTTGCTAATCATGACCCTTAAATTCTCAAAGAAAAATTTTCTCATGCAGTTCTTCTGATACAGGGACCCAAGCATCTTGAACTTGGGGAAGACAACAAACAATGCCAGTTAGTTCTGGTACTAGTTTGGTTTCTCACTGCTGTGACCAAATTCCTGATGAGAAGCAACTTAAGGAAGGAAGAGTTTGCTTTGGCTCACAGTTCCAATGGAATATAGTCCCCCACGGTGGGGAAGGCATGACAGCAGATCAGGGGGTCAGCTGATCACATTGCATTCATGCTGGCCACCAGTCTAAGAAAATGTGACCAGGTTATAAAACCACAACCCTTTCCCAAGTGATCCATTTTTTTCAGCAAGGATCTACCTCCTAAAGGTTCTAAAACTTCCAAAACAGGGCAATGGCTAGGAACCAAGTGTTCAAGCACATAAGTGTAATTGGGACATTTCACCGTCAAACCACACTTTAAAACTGCAGTCCTTAACACAGATGTACACACATACACACTCACAGGCTCACACATACACACACACACACACACACACACACACACACACACACACTCAAATAGATTCACGGACACATACATACACATGAACACACACATGCATACACATGAACACACACATATGCACACAGCCATTCACAGAAAATGCACACACACACATACACATGCATACATACATGTACACATACACACACACATGCACATATATATGGGCACACTCACACACACATACTCCATCATAGCCCTTGTAGTTTGGAACAAAAGTATCATAACTGACCCTTCTTGCTTTTGCACACTCACAGCAGTTCTGCCAAGGTCAATGAGGAAACAAGTGGGACATCACCCATGCTCTCTACACTTACAGGGAAGACTAAGGCCACAGACATTGGGTTTGTGGTCAAACTTAGGGAATGCCAGTAATTAAATGAACCACGCTAACTCCCAAGCTCTTCTCTTCTTGTGCATGATACATGGGATTCTTGACAGAAGCCTGGAATTAACATTTCACCCTAAATTTTACTCTAGCAAGAGGAATTTTGTAACAGTACTGTTCATTTTGTGATCTAGGTGATAGAGTATCCACATTTTGCCTAAGCTTCATGCCCCACGGTGCTCACGACGTGTTTGAGTTCTTTCTGGACATGTTATATCACTGAGAAAAGAATGTTATTTCCTGAGTGGAGTGGGAACTTGTAAATACTCTCAAACCCAGTTAATGACTATGGTCATTCTTACCCTCTTGAGGCTGTCTCCTTACTATAATTGCTCATGTTTGCTCTATTGCTCAACAGTACCAACACACTGTCTGCAGCGGAAGCTGATGGCAATCTATCCTCAACTGAGGCTCAGTTAACAGTGTCTCGAGTTCCAAAGCCCCATCTCACCAGCACACGTGCTGGATGCAGCTGGCCATTGCTTCCATGAAGATTCCTCAATGGAAATTATGAATAACAATACAGCCAAGAGTTTCAAATTCCATGATTCTTACAATGTGAGATCCTCTTCTCATGGGAGCTGTGACTTCAGAGTTCTTACCAACACGCCCATGTCCTCCCCCAGATAACACCCAGCGCTTAAGCTTCTTGCAGCAGCCATTCTTTTTACCCCCCTATTTACTTCCAGGTATATTATGACTCTTGCTCAGCTTTTCAAAATCCAGATTTCTCTTTTCCACCATTCCTACTGCATTCTGAAACAGCAGACAGACAGCTGGTTGTAGATCCTCTGTCCTGTCTCATCAGCGGGTCTTTGGTGGGGCTTGATATCTGCTGTAATTGACATTATTTTCTAGGTGGTTTGCTCAGAATGTCCCATGACTACTGTAGGCTTTTTATGACCTTTATGCATACCCACCTTTATGTTTATTTCAAAGTCAAATGGACAAGGCATGTCTACATTGTGAAGCAAACAGGCAGGTGGAGACAAGATAATGGTGTATGATACCACCTGGGATATGACAACTGTCTGACCAACAAATTCCCTGCAGTGGATAGTTCAGTCAAGGAGACAGTCGCAATACCAGTACCAACATTCTCTAAACTGCAGATCCACAAAGATCTTGGATCCATATGGATTATTCGGGTCAGTCTTTGTTTTTTTTTGTATCACTTTCCTGGGAAACTTTTGTTGTAATGAATGTTAGAACATTGTTCTGTCAAACAGAAGCAAATCACCCATTTATTCATTCGCTCTGCTCATTCATTCATAGAGTGTACACTGTGCACCTGCTCTGTACCAGGCATTGGTCCAGGACCTAGGAATGAGGCCTTCACAGCCTCACACAAGGAGAGAAACTTAGGAAACAAGTGCAAAATCCAGAAGGCAAAAGGAAACTGCGTGGCAGGGCAGCAAGCTGGGGGCTGATGTGATGGACAGAGCTTGAGAGTCCTCTCTGAGGACCATATAAGGAGACTGAGAGCTAAACAAGCAGCAGCCAGTAGAGCAAGCACAAAGTCCATCGGAAGACTGGCTGTAGTCACATACTCTATAATTTTGAAATGCATCCATTGAAACAAAGAAAATGTTGCATGATTGGCAGATGAAAAGATAGAGGGCTGGCTCAAAACAGGAAAACAAAGATAATAATATGTAAAGGTAGAGTCATTATAAGACTTTACTTCTCGGTGTTTAAAATATTTTATGATTCACTATTTAGAAAATTATCTGTATAGGCCAGGATCTTGCACTTGTTAAGTCTAATGGTGTTAGGATAATTTAAATCCATGTATTAAAAAGCAAATAATATTTAGGACAGATTTGCTAAAATACTTTATTGTAATGCCTTAGGTCAGGGGTTGACAAGCCCCTTCTATAAAGAGAAAGTAAACATTTGATGTTTAGTGGGAGATGTAGCTTCTGTTTCATCTAGCCATGTATCCAGTGCAACACAATCAGCCACAGATGACATATAAAGAGGCTGTGTTGGTGTCCCAAGAAGACAGAGAGCAGATGGGTGTGACCTGTGGACTATGTACATTTTGTTGCTTTCAGTATTATGGTTAATTCTGTCACAGATATCAGAGATATTTAAAGTTAGTATAAACCATTAATTTATAAATGTAGTTTGTAGGGAGCAGATGAAATCCTGAGTGAATGTATATTATTGACATGAGCATGGCCCGTGAAGGACCCCAATGTCTCAGACCCATGGGATAGCAAAGCTGCCACTAGGTCAGGCTCAAAGAAATGGCAAAGCCTCCCTCTGGTCTTAGGTAATGGATGTTTACCTATGGTTGACCTTTAGCTAAAACCAGTGTGTGCAGAAACCATTAATGGCAGCTTCTTTTTTTGGGTGACAGTTACCTGAAACTGCTCTCTACAGGGACCTCCTACTCAGACTACCTAACCTGCGTTAGTGCTGTATATAATGCAGGACCAAATTTTCAGGTTGTTGCTTGTATGTCTCCATCAGAGTACACGGCCCACTTGATCCCAGATTTTCTGTTTGAGTGTCTGTCATTTCTTCATTCTCCCATTGCCATAGTCAAGGCAATCCCAAAGCTGTGCATCTTGTGGGCATACAAAGAACTTCAATTAGATGAATCTACAAGAGATGTAATAACTTAGGAAAGTTTAGTTCCATGAAGACTTCAGCTATTTTATGAGTAACAATTATTATAATAATTATAAGAAAGTAATTATTTTTATTTATTTATTTTTTGCTTTATTTATAGCAAAGTAAGGTTTACAATTGAAAATTAAAGGCTTGGGGAAAATAAGTTTTTAAAGTTTTCATCCTTGGTCATTATAATATTGACTGACTCCAATTACCTATTAACCTCCCTCTACAGATAGAATATCAGCAAATTCACACATATAAGCTACAGTAAGATATTGGATTTATTTAAAGTAAGTTGCTAAGCTCTCAGAAGGACTTACATAGGCAATGACCACCGGATTGGGGTTTGTGAGAAGGATCACTCTGATTGCTTTTGAAAAATGGGGTGAGAGTGGCCTCAGAACAAAAAAGATATTTGTGCAGTAATGAATCAATTATAGTGTGAGCACAATGACACAAGTGTAATTCATAACTTGACAAAATGTCATAATGAAGTAAAGACAATTTCTAGCCATTGATTCAAGCCAGCAGGTAAATGTAGTTCATTCCAACAAGGTGAGAAACCTTAAGGATATCTTGGGTGATATCTGCATCTTGGCCACCATTTACAGCATGAAGGTTTCCTGGATGATCCTGAGGCAGGAGGGATGCAGTGAGAGCAGCTGTGTTCCAGCTTTCCACTCTTTGCTGTTCCTACTCTCCACTGGGAGTAAGACTGTCCTCTGCATGCTTTTTGTAGCCAGGGATATCATACACTTGTCTCATTGTAACAACAAGAGCAACTTAAAGAAGAAGCTAAGACAAAGAGTTAATTTGACTCACAGTTTGTAACTTCATTGAGGGGAAGTTATAGCAGCAGGAGTTTGAGGCAGCTGATTACATTGTGTGTGTAGTCAGGAAGCAGAATGATGACTCTGAATGCTCTGGTAGCTTTCTCCTTTTTGTGCCGTGGAGACCAAGTCTGTGGAATAGCTGCCCACATTTAGCATAGGATTTCCTACCTCAATTAACCAAGTTTAGACAATCCCTCACTGGATTATCTAAGCCCTTGGAGCCTGGTCTCATCTTGTCAAGTTGACATTGCTAACTATTACACCACTCTATTCCTCACCTGCAATCCTGCTAAAGATAGTGCTCTGTGTTGCTTTGTCTCAGCTTCCTCGGATGTAAAATGTCCATGATAAGCACACCCGGACCTGATGAAAGTACTAACACAAGGCACTAAATGTTAGGCATGTCTTAGTCTTTACTATTACTTTTTACTTTACTATTACTTTACTATTACTTAGACTTTACTATTGTTTTTGGAAAAGTAACCTATAGATTCTACAAACTATTGATTTTTGAGATGCTTTGCAAATAGTAGTGGTTCAAAGTCAATATACAAAAGAAGTGGGCAAGCACCTTAAAAGTATTTACTATTTATTCATGCCTGTATGCATGTGTCTCTGTGAGTGTACCCCACCTTTGTGAGAGTATATGGGGAGGCCAGGCAAGGGTATTTAGGTTCCTTGGAGCTGGAGTCAAAGGTAGTTGAAAGTTGTCTGCTGTGGGTGCTGGGATCTGAATTCAGGCCCTGAAGAGCAGGACACAACATCTCTCTGTCCTCAGTGGGTAGGAATTTTATTAAATATTTATTGTCTCATGTTTGAAATGTTAGAGAAAGACACATAGACTTCAGTGAACCTCTGTATCAACCCTTGGGATTTTTTGAAAATCCTGCCCAGGGACCTATGTGTTCTTATGAAATGCATCCAGCCTGGCATCCAAACTGAGGCTTACTAGGAATCATGCTTCTGTTGTATACAGAGGACTTGTGAGCTTTTCATCCATACAGTGTAGTTTAAAATTAGCAAAACAGATACTTTAATGAAGTCCTGTGGGGAGCCTACATAAAATTAGCAAAAAGAACATTTCAAATCTTACATGGCAGAGGGAGGTAATCAAATAAATATATCTGTGAGAGCATGGTCTAAATATAGGATCATGGGTGATTTTGTCTATGGCCACTTTCAGTAGGGGAAATGTATCAAGGGGTATGGAATGGGAGAGCTTCTCATGAAAGTACATGGATCATCAGTCCTTCTCCTCCCACTCAGAGAGAGGGGAACCGTATTCTTTTCAAGCCCTAGATGACTTTGTGTTTCAGTCAGTTCTTCCCAGCAAGTCTGAGGAAGGAGTATGCAGGTTTTCCTCTTGTCTAAGAAAAGCAGTTACCCTAGGCAGGCATTTCTGGGTCAGGCCACTTACTAACCACATTCAGTAGCCATAGTGGCAATACATGAGCTTTACTATGAAAGTCCATTCAAGACTGAAGTTATGAGGCAAAGAGTTTCATATCACAGTTCTCTAATACAAATAGCTATAAAGGAATACTGAACACTACTTAAAATGTAAGCTGAAGGTTTAAGCCTAGCATGTACTGATGCCAACAAACTGATTCAGAGAATACATAAACTAGAATGCATGGACAGGTAGGTAGGAAGATGAACAGATGATTGACAAGTGGTGTGGCCAATACACCTAAAAATCGCCTAAAAGGTAGAATTCAGAAAGATAATTGTATGGACATTTCCCACACAATCTCCATTTACCTTTCTGGTTGAATATATCCAAGTCAAATGCTGACTGAAGACTGACAACATTGTTTTAAATACCTTCAGCCAAAAGGAGAGATGTAGTTCATGGTTTCAAGTCCAGAACAGTTGTAAATAACAACAACTTCCACGAGAAGATTTATGCAAATAATAGGTTTATGCTTTGCCAGACATTTGTCCTTTGGCCAGAAGCGTGAGCTGCGGTCAGCACCAAGGACAGAGACAAACCACATTCACATTATTAGTTCCCCAGTAACATCTTTCTGAAAGATTCTAGCTTTATATAAGAAAACATTGGGTTCATTCTCCATCTCAGTGGAAGTGTTCTAATAAATATTTGTCCAAATTTCACATCCATGTCACACTTAATTGGCACTGTGACTGGATGATGTCTGGATGCAAAGGATGGCAAGACTTATGACTGAAAGTCAGAAGAAATATTAACTAAAACTTTCAGCTCTGGTGAATACAAGGTCTAGTCTCACAGTGAGAGAGTACCTTGGGTCATGTGTCAAAACTGTCTTCCTAAACACCCTCAATACACTGAAAGAAAAATACAGAGGGTGATTATCTCTTGTTCATTTATTCCTAGGTGTCTGCTTCTATATGAAACATAATAACAATCAATAATGAGTGCTGGAATTGACAATAAAATGTAGGCTTGAGGTAATAAAGGAAATACATATATTATATTGCAAAATATATAATATTACTATATAATAATCTATTATAGTAAGCATATATTATACTAAAAATAAATATATGTATATTTCAATTGTTGTTATAGTATTATATCCATGTACAGTAGATACAATAACCTAATTTCAGCCATATAATCTTGATAAACATGCGAGTGGAGGAACTTTTAAAATCCCAATTTGTTTTCAAATATTCAGATGTTAGATGGCATCTTTTTTTTTTTTTTTCATCTTTGAACAAAACTTCCCCTGGTTTGAATGAAAGGAGATGGAAGTCAGGATAGGAGTTAATGTCTTGGTTAATAACAAACAGGCCTATGACTTTATGAAGATTATTTGGGAAATGACTTGGCTATCATCCTTGAGAGGTGTTTGTCTAAATTTAAAGGGAAACTTATTTGCAATGTAAATGCAGTCATTGTGTTACTTTTTCATAAAAATTGAACTTTTATTTCACATTCCTTGAAGCGCTCCCACCTACTGAACTTACAGGAAGGTGAAGCCCTGATTTATTAATGAAAAAGAGCAGCCCAGACAATGAAGTACTTTCTTATGTTTTCTGGAAGGTCTCTATATCCCACTTTGATTTGTCCTTAATGTTTAATGTGTCTTGATGTCAAGCAAAATGTGGTTGAAACATTTTGTCAATGAAGTAAAAAACAGTGTGATGGGCCAAGAAGATGCTAAAATTAACTTGTAGCAGAGCATCAGTGGTTGCCAAGGGGCAGTGACTGGGCAGGTACAACCTAGAATAGTACCTTTCAATGGTGGAATGGCGACTTTGATTTTTATTTTTATTTTGATACTTTGAATTTGGTGATAGTCACATGTGGATCAGACTGAAAAGAATTGCACAGACAAGTAGATATAATGTAAGTCCATATGCACATACATCAATGCATACAGCTATATGCACATGTATGCACTAACACACACATAAGCATACATGTGACGCTTGTATACAACAGGCACACTAATGCTTGCATGTATATACAAGCACATAAACACATACAGATACACAGATTAACTCACATACGTTAACAGACCAAATGCATACATGTAGACACACACCTATACAAACATAGATACTCATAAATTTACAAATATATTTACTTACATACATACTCATATGAATGTCCATAATCACATTCAAACATATAGAAACACACATATGCATACTTATATATAGACACACAGCAATTAGTACTTGTTAAAAACTGGTAGGAACACATGGCTGTGTGTAGTCTAGTCAGCAGAATTACATCAAAGTTATTTCTCTGGATTTGACATTGTCTTGCGTATATGTATGTTTCCAGTGTTGGGAGAAACAGGAAGAAGGACTCATGAAACTTGCACTCTTCATTTAAAAATCATTCCTTTTATATTTTGAGATTATAATGTAAAATTATGTCATTCCCCCCCACCCTTTTTCTCCCCCAAGCCCTCACATATACCACTCCTTGCTCTGCTTCAAATCTGTGACATCTTTTTTTTCATTGATTATTGTTACCTACATATGCATATACACATATAAACCTAAATACATAGTACACCCTGCTCAGTCTGTTTAATGTTGTTTGCATGCATATTTTCAGGGTGGACCATTTGGTATTGCATAACTAATTGGTATGCTTTGCCTTGGGGAAGACTATTTCTCCAACTCTCAGCATTCCTTAGTTGTTACAGTTCTTTGTGTAGGTTTGGGCTTTCCCTATTCAGTATTAGCATGCCTATTTTCATTGCCCGTGTTCAGTTCATGTTTAGGCATTTTTTTTAAAGTTATTTTACAAAATGTTTTCATACAATAGATTTTGATTAGATCCTTTCCCCACACCAAGTTCCTCCCTGATCCTCCCCCTCCTTTCCCAACCTTTATTATTCTTGCAATTTCCTCAAAATTAAAGAACATTGAAAAATTAATATGTCATGAGGTTATAGTGCTAAATATCAACTCACGTTTAGCCAAAAAGTAACAACTTTCCATCTAACTAAAAATAAATCTCAACTGGACATGCAGGCATAGGACTATAACCCCAGCACCCAGCATTCCACAAGGTGAGATCCTGTTTAAACAAGAAAGTAAAAAAAAAAGTCACTGTAGAAATTACAATAGTGTCTCTTCTCGATCTTCAAAACACGCATCTCTCCAAATAGCCCTGGTGGCTGCTTGACACTGTACAGGGAATTGAACTAAACTATATACAAACTACCTTTCCCAACACATGCATACCTATGAGATTGATTAATTTATATGTTAGATATAGGACACTAACCAATTAATACAACAATAATATATGTTAAAGTTCCACATACATCATCTCTTTTTTTCACTCTCAAAGAATGCTGTTAAGCGCTCTCACCCAGAGAAAGCACTTCACAGCTTCTGTTTTGGCATGTCCAAATTACCTGCATTATTTCTCTTGTTTGAGATCATGTATGCACAGCACTACCTCAGCTGATCTGATACCCAAGGCGGATAGGTACTGAGTTACTGGCAGGTGGGTAGTGTATATAGCAGGAATGTGCTAAACAAAGGGATTTTTCACATTCCAAGCAGGACAGAGTAGTATGTGTAAGATTTTTATCATGCTCAGAATGGCATGCCATTTAAAGCTCAGGTTATTTCCAGAGTTCTCAATTTAAAACATTTATTGTGAATGACTATGGAAAAGAACACACTGGATAAGGGACTACTGTAGTGTATATGAGACTGTCCTGAAACACAACCTGGCAGAAACAACATAAGTGAGGGAAACTCCTTCCTCAGTTTCAGAGTTCCAGTCCATCCTGGGGGAGGATGCAGAGGAGCAGAGAACCCTAAGGGGCCAGGGAACATGTAGCTAAATGTGGGTGTTGCTCTCATCATGGCCACCACCTGGGATCACATAGCTAAATGTAACTGTGACACATTTGCCAACAGTAACAGATTTCTGAATGCACAATGCCAAAAAATTAATTCTAAATCAAACATAATGAATCCGAGGTGCTTCTGGCAGCCCTCACCCATGCTGCACTGCTCAGCTTCACAGCAGCTATGGTTCTGAGCACACATCATGAACCCTTTAATGGCTGCTCACCTGTAACACCTGGACTCAGATTCAAGACCATTGCCTGTTGTGAACTCAGTATCTTTACTGAACATACAATGCTTTCTGCTCTTATAGAAACATAGTGATTCAATTACAGAAAAGACAACATTTTCCTTGTCACTCTTCAGCCCACAAGGATCAAAATATCTTTGGATTGTATGGCTTTAAAATAAATATCTGATTTAAAACAGTGTTTGAATTGCTGACTGAAGGAATTTCATTTTAAAAAACTGAATGAATTTTAGTATTAGGGCTAGAGAGTTGACTTAGCAGTTAAAGGAATACTTGTTGCTCTTGCAGAGGAACCAGGTTAATTTCCCAGTGCTAACATGATGACTCAAATCACCTATTACTCCTATTTTTGAGGGTCCAACACCCTATTCTGATCTCTGTGAGCACAAAGCATTGCACTTGATACGTATACAACCTGCAGGAAAAATACCCATACACATAAAAAAAATTTTAAATGGATTTAGGACAGATTTTTTCAACAATTTCTGAAATGAACCTAAATACACTACTGTCATTTTATACTACCTGTTTATATGAAACAACATTCTTAACATTGAGGATTATAAACTGAAAGTTTTGGTCAATCTGAGCAATGATAAATGTTAAAGAGGCTATACTTTGTATTATCAAATATTCTGCTAAGATTTAATTATTAACATTGATCTTAACACCTTTTTTGTTGCTTTATTTTGTTTAATTTTTCAAAACAACATTTCCCTGTGTAGCCTTTGCTATCCTGGAACTCACTCTGTAGACCAGACCTGGCCATGAACTCACAGCGATCTGCCTGCCTCTACCTCTAGAGTACTGGGATTAAAGGCATTTGCCATAACATATACCATAACAGATACAGGCATAACATTTACTTACATTTTTAATAAATTAGAAAATTATAACACAGCAAAGAATTGAACTAAAATAAATTTCTCTATAATTTCTCATCAATAAGTGTTTTATTTGTATACCTATATACTTGTAGTTTAGTAAAAATGTCTTCAGCAAAAGAAGAAACGTTCTAGCCCTGTTCTAGGCTTCTCTCTGGTTTCTTTATTCCTTCACTCCCAGATTGGGGGATGGTGCTCCCACCTTCAACAAAGGTCTTCTCATCATCAGTTCTCACAGACAGGCTTAGAAGTATACAGATGTCCTAGACATCTCAGTTCAAACAAGGAGACAAAGGTAGAAGTCACACTCTTTGATGAATACAGGTAGATATAACGTGATTTTCTGATTTGATTTTTGGATTCTGGGAGTCAAATTGAGGATCTTGTGCATGCTAGGTAAGCACTATGAAGTTGCATTACATTCCCTAAACCTTGGATTTATTATTCTTATTTATTGTTTGTGTGTATGTGCATATGATGTGTGGTAGAGAGGTAGTGTGCCACAGCAGGTGTGTGGAGGTTGTCTTCTGACCTTGTCTTTCTAACTTTGTAGAATCAGTTCTCTCCTTCCACCTTTACATGGGGTCCAGGAATTGGCCTCATTTCTCCAGGTTTCTGTGGCAAGCACCTTTACTCACTGAGCAATCTCTAGCCTTTGGATTTTTGACTTGGAGTCTTGGTATACAGCCTAGGCTGGTATCTAATTTGAATTCTTCTGCCTCTGTCTCTAGACTGCTGAGATTACAAGAATATGCTATGAGGCTTACCTAAATCAACTTCAAGTGAATCTCCACTTTGTTTGTTTTTAGTTCAGTTGCTTAGATCTTGTTTATTTATTTTAACTTTTATATTGCTAAGGTTAACTGTACCTAAAAAGTCACTTACTTATGATCGGATAAGTAATTTATTTATTTTTTTTGTTTGAGACAGACTTTGCAATTTCAGTAGTTCATATAGAATCTCTATTTGCCACAGTATTTCAAATAAGAAGTAGAAAGATTTTATAACAACAGTATTAAACAGTGGTTCTCAACCTGTAGGTTGGGACCCTTTGGTTGTTGAATGACCCTTTCACAGGGGTCACCTAAGACCATCTGCATATCATTTATTTATATTACAATTATATTACAATTCATAACAGTAGCAAAATTTCAGTTATGAAGTAGCAACAAAAATAATTTTATGGTAGGAGGTCGCTGCAACATGAGGGTCGCAGCATTAGGAAGGTTGAGAACCACTGGTTTAAAATGCTCTAAGTAGGCCATGGCAGAATTTTGGCATTCAGTTCTTTGATGCCAACAGAGTTTCTCAGATTGAAATCTCTTGTTTGTCATTTTCACTCACCTTTACTGACTGGCACTCTTCTCCAGGAAAGGACAAGGTACTTTTGTTTAGATGCCTGAGAGCAGGACCATGTCATGAGTTCCGTGTCCTGTGTTCCTCGCTCACCTCCTCCTTCTCTCCCAGTGCAAGATGTTTGTCAAATCTGTGCCTCCCATAGTACTGAGACCATGTCCTTGCTTGGACAAAAGCTACAGAAATGAGATATTCCTGTTATCATGCCAGGAAACACATTCTCACACTGTAGCAGACATTAAAAGAAACTCCCTTCAGAACTGAGGTTCATAAATAGAAGGACTCATGCCACATATTCTGTGATTGATCCCAAGCTTTCCACCCAAGTCCTCAGGCTGAAGTTCATTTTCTGCTGGCAAGTGAATACAGGTTGACAGATTCAAACATGTGGACAAGGAATGGTTTCTTTTGAGCTCTTGGCAATAAGCAGAGATGTGAGGTAGTGTGGTGTGGTGAAGCCAATCAGCCCTCTGGGAAGAAAATTGCAAGCTAGATTAGGGAAGAAAGGAGGGATCCCCACATCTTTTGGAATTGGTGTTCAAGGACAAAATCTATTCCACCCTCTCAGGTCCTGCTCAGCACTAGGGCAGACCAGTTAGTTCACCCAGGACATTGAGACCTTTCCCTCACTTTTGGAGGCTCTGAGAAGAGAAAGGTTCATCATGACTTGGAAGACAAAGGATACCATTTCAATATCCCACACAACAGCCTCCAAGCCATCAGTGATGTTTCCTTTTCATGCAGTGGTGATGCCAAGCGTTCTGAAGGAGCTGTGTGACAAAGTTCCAGTGGTTGGACAACCTGAACTGACCCTTCACTGCCCTTGATGGAAATTTGCTACACATCTTTCTCATGGACTTATATTCTTTACTGTTAAAGGCCTCTCACTGAAAACTAGAACTAGATAATGTAACAAAAGCTGGTCTTAATAAGAATGAAACTAATAGTAGTTCCCTGGAAAAAGCAGCTATGCAGAAAGTTGAGTCTTCCATAGAACCTATTACTTAGACACACATTTAGATTATTAATGATATTAGTAAGCATAAGACACAGGATCTGAGAAAAATTATTTAGAAGAAAAACTTAGGGAAATTGTAACTGAAGGAACCAGTTTGAGCAGGAAGAAACTTTGATTATATAGTTAATGACAAACCTTGGCATCCTCCTGAAAACAAAGTAAGCAGTTTTCGGATCCCTAATATCCCTCCAGCCTTTACAGGAGTGTAATAAAGATAGGAGTTGTATTGAGACAAGAGTTTGTGACTGAGACATAGAGAGGAGCATCTTGACTCAGTGAACTGCTTGACTTTCTGAGCATAGTTATTAGATCAGGACTTTTCTTATCAGAATATAATATCTTATAGATATCTTCTATATATCTTCTATAATATCTATCTCTACATATATCATATAATATATAGGAGATATAATAACAGCTCTATAATATCTTATAGAACGACAAAATACTGTCTTTGCTTAAACAAAAGACTGCACAATATTTCAAGAATCAAAAGAAAGGATAGTGGTCTTATGTTAAATATTACAGAAGAACAAGGATCACAAGGATCTGGGAGATTGGATCTCTGTAGAAAGATAAGTTTGATGTAACAGGTAGTAGGAAATAACTTCTGGTCTATTAACTCTGTGTCAAACTCAAACAGAATTAACTCAAATAGAGTCACCCTGTCTGCATTTCTGTTACTGCAAGGCTTTATAACACCAATTTTAAGTTCTCAGGAAATTTGCTATTTGCTTGCTTTGTCTCTTATCTTATGTAATCAAGGAAGACTTTGGAAAAATTGTATTCTAAATGAAATCTAAGTAATCAATGATCAAAGTCTTTGATGAAGTAATTTTTGTATATAAATAAAGCCTGTGAGAGACACAGGTTGTAAGAATATGTAAAGCCAGACTAAGATATGCTTCCTCTCTGTCCTACTGGGGTCCTGTCCTGGCAGGTTAGGGCTTTGAGGAGGTGGATGTGGAGTCAGAGAAAAATAACTCATGAACACATTTTCTTGAATGAAGATCTCAGCTCTCTTTATTCATACTTTTTCTAGACAGCATCAGACTTTTTTCTTTACTCAGGCTTTTCCATCCCCTTTCTTTCTATATTCAATTCAAGATTTTTCCTCTCTATTCAATTTGAATTTACACATATACACACACCTCTTATAGGAAAAGGCAAACTTAAACAATCTTATTCTTTTTATTTCCCATAATCTCGCACTCATTCACACATTCATGTATCTTGTGGGTGGAGCAAAGCTTCAACACACACACACACACACACACACACACACACCCTCATATACACCTACATCTTCTAAGTTTAACATACATATACCTTACCCAAACATCTTGCAAACTTTCTTGTGGAAGAAACTTTGTGGATGATATCTTGTGAATCATGCCTTGTGGATTCATTCTTGTGCATCCATTCAACCTTGTGCACTCCTTCAATCTTGTACACTCCACAAACATACATCTTATATACCTTTGAACAAAAGCCCTTAAACAGGTTACCATGAAAATACCCACACATAACAAAACATCTTTCATATGTTCTGGTCCCATAGATGGAAGCCAGGTATTTTCTCTTAGCCAATTTCCTTGTTAGGCTGCAGTTTATAGTAACCAAACAATAATCAATCATTCTATTATTTTTCTATTAAAGTTAATTAAAGGATCACAAGTAAGAGAATTTTTACTTTTTCTTTATCGTATACAGAAGAAAAGCTATCTGTTCCATTATCTTTATGTTCTCAAAATATATTAGCAAATTAATAATAACAATTATAAAACAAGGAAAATCAAATTGGATCAAACTTAACAATGGGCACTGAAACTCACTTGTCATCTATTAACCAAAGACCTGTGGTCACTAGCAACTGTTTTTCCTTTTTATTTGCTTCCTAGAAAATCCCCAGTAGCCAAGAATATGTTTTGTTTTATCCAGGTAACTTTCTCCATAGCAGCTGGCAAAACACAGTCTTTTTAACACATGTTTCTTAAGTTATTCTTTCTGGAGTTTCAGTTGAACCAATCTAACTGAGTGGCATTGCCTTTTTAGAAAATCACCACTGTTGTTATGAATAGTAGTGAAGGACTGAAGACCCCACAGAATTTTTGTGCCACCAGAGAGATAAAGTGATTCTAATAGCAGTCAGCATGTCAGAGTTCAGCAGCAGTAACAGCATCGGCGGCGGCGGCTATTCAGGACATAATCCCTTAGAAACAGTGGGCTGTACTCCTCAGCCCCAGTGATGGCTGCATCCTCTGACATGGCTTTCAACACTGTCCATCTCTCCTAAAATGAAACTAAGCTGTATCCCACACCTGATTCTTCCCTCATCGCTCTTGCATCCTCCTGCCTCAAGCCCTGCCATCACCCAGGGCTGGATCGGGGCAATGCAGCACCACAACCCTCCTACAAAGAAAAGCTTCAGGTTAGATGAAAGACACAACTTATACTTTGTTTGCTTTAGAGACATATTTAAAGGTGATGGCTATTTAGTTTGTATTTCGTCAGTGTGGGTAAGATCAGGATATGTATATCACGTGGAACTATGGGTAGTGCTGGGTTACAAGTCAGAACATAGTGCCCTGTCTCCTCAGAACTATCAATAAGTCAAATTCATATCACCCACTTCATTCCAGAGTAATCAGGAATACTTTCTAGAGTGAATTAAAATCAGTCCTAGGAGCCACTTTGACCTGTCATTCACTCATCAATCTCCTACTATGGTCTTGATGGGTTCAGAATCCTTCATGAACTTATCTATAAGCTCCGTAGATCTCATAGTGGGTTGGTGGGGCAAGAAGGGATGCACAGAGTCAGCGGGATGATCAGCTTCATGTAAATGGCTGTTAGAGTAATTGAAAAATTGAGAGGGTCCCAAGCAAGAGGTGAGGTTGGGGGTGTTTCAGTACTAAATGAAACTTGAATGTCAGGCAGGAAGCTGAGGCCAAAGAACTGTTACCAAAATCTGCTACACATGATGATGTCTCAGAAATTCACTTCCTGTTAAGAAACACTTTAAGTTAAAAATATGGCAAAGCAAGCCTGGTGTCCATCACTAGAGAATATATATATATGTACATATATCCACTGTAGCAACTACAGATGACTAAAGATGTGGTCCAAAGGGACAGAGGAGGTACCACATGACAGGAGTACAGAAAGCACAAGAAGCACAAGAAACAGATCATGTGGGAAGAGAGGAAGGCGTGAAGGGTTTAGGAGAATTGAGAAGAAGAGCTATGATACAGAGGCCGTGAGGTATGTGTTCAGACACAGGAGGTCCAGCTGTGTGTGCTCCCTGTGCTGCTCTTGTGTATCCCTAGCATTGTTGGGGGCTGACAAGGGCCAGGGCTATGTGCCAAGGATCACAAACCCCAGGGAACAAAAGGGCCCTGACTTCCTCTCTGCTGTGTCTGTCCTTCCCATCTGAGGAGAGGGCTCGATCCCTGTGCAGTACCAGAGCTTCAATAAGAATAGTAGAGGGGCCGTCAGCCTTGGATTCCTCTCAGTTACAGTGACAATATGTAAATGAACTTCAGCAGCTGAAATATTTTCAATTTGTTCCCAGCTCCAATGTGCACTGATTATGTTTATAGTAATAACAAAAGGAATGTAAAAATAGAACTAGTTACACTGGGCAAGACAATTTGACTATTAATGATCTCAGCATGGGATCATTTGATTAGATGCTGAACTCACAGGAAGCTTCCCAAGACACAGCAGAAATGAGGCTTTAAAACAAATACACTACAAGTTTGTGGCACAGCTACAGTTGGGAGCATAGACACTGGAGATTTTCTTTTCGTTCGTACATGAATGTTAAAAACATAGAAGAAAACCCAAAGCACCGGATTTTAGTAGCGCTTCAAATTTGAATGCAAAGAAAGAAAAATGACTCCGAATAAAGCTCGGTTCAGCTCCCCATCCCCCTCCTCAGCATCTCAACAGTGAGTCATGTGATTTCTCTCCCTATCCCATCCCCCTCCTCAGCATCTCAACAGTGAGTCATGTGATTTCTCTCCCTACCCCTCGCTGCTCCTTCAGAGGCGTTGGGAGGAGTGCTGGGAAGAAACTTTAGAAGGGGAGATAGTAAAGGCTCCAAGTACGAAGCTTCAGGGCATAACTCTGATAAAATGAGCTACCTTTCAGCCCTGGCTGGGCCTGGTTACTTAGCACTAGCAACAATAGGAAAGGTGAAAGAAATGACACATCATACTGATTAAACCCTCTCCTTCCTGCCATATGTCATATAAATAAAAACAACTCTAATGTGTAGACCTCAGACTGTGCTCGATTAGAAGAGCAAATCTTTCCTGAGAGTCTAGATAGCAAAGGTCACAGCATGTATCCCAGCATTTGTTGGTTCCACAGCAAGCTGAGAAGAGGGGATTTTGTGGGAAGTCTCTGCCACAACATTAGTGTGAAGGAGGTGTGCCACAGAGACGGCAAACAGAGAAAGCAACAGAAAAGCCAAATCCAAGGAACATCAGAGAATTTGTCACCATCCTATTGTGCAATGTGACAAGGTATGACGTGTTCAAAAGAATAGTAACCCAAAGTTAAGATGAGCCAACAAGACAAACGGATGAAGAGAGATGGCCCAGAAAAACACGATTGGAGAATAAAGTATGAACGGTGAGAATGTGAACCCAGACTGGGCCAGATCATTCCACTACTAACAAAATCTGAGGTGGCTAAAAGTGACCAGAGAAAGGTTATCAAAATAACCCTTTCAGTAATAAAGAAGTTCTTAAATATGAAAACAGACTAAAACAGACTTAAAAACAAAAAGACTTATTTCAATGTTTTTCTTTTGTTTTTTATTATTTTTTTAAAGCAGATTTAAAGCTTTAGGAAAAATCTCTGAACCACAGCTGATCACAGGGAGCCTAGATCTTTAATGTAACTCTCAGCATTCATGTTTCCATGCAAGGCTGCTCTTGTCTACATCCTTGTGCTTAGTGAACACAATAAGGTTGTAAAAATCTGTTGTGCCATCATTACCACAAAGACAGGTTTTTTTTTGGGTGAAGAAGCTCAAGGACAGAAAAGCAAGTGAACCTTACAGGAGAAGGTGGGTTGTGCCCTGTCAGCTCCAATAAAAGATTCAGTGGCTGTGATGCTTCCAGCAAACTTAAGAAGGAAAACACCAGTGTCTGTATTACCATTGACATGTAAACCATTAATTAATGGCATTCAATGTCACTAAGTAGGACATTAAAACAGGATAGGATGTACAGTTTCTTTTTTAAGTAGGTGATGAAGTCTATCTAATTTTTATGGAATCAAAATTGTTAAGTTTGGTAGTGGTAAGCCACAGGAAAAGCATGAATTTCTATGACTAAGCAAAAAAGTTTGTGTGGAGCACCTTAGTTTCTTTTCTCATTGTGTGATGTAATATTCTGGCAAAAACAGCTTAAAGGCAAAAGAATGTCTCACAGTTCAAGTGTACAATCTGAGCAGCAGTCACATCATGTTCATAGTCAAGAAGAGAAAGTGATGAACTCATGTTTACTAGTGTTCAGCTCCCTTTCTCCATTCTGCACAGTCCTGCCTAGGGAATGATCCCACCCACTATTAACATGAGTCTTCTCATGTCAGTTAACTTAGTAAGGATGATCCTAACAGACATGTCCAGAGACCCATATTCCAGATGATTCTAGATTCTGTCATATACTAACCATTACTTGGGGTGGGAGCAAGGACAGGCATGCCCTCATTTCCAAATTCAAAATTGTCTCTAATATGGTTTTCCCATAGCATGGTTTTGGGACAAAGGCTGATTGTAGGAAGATGTGAACTTCATACTTTAAATTCCAAACTCTCCTGTAGGTTTGCTACGGTTGTAAACTGTTTCAATTCAATGCCAAAGCTAAGAATAGGCTTTCTCAGCATGCATTTTGTGGAGTTTTTGCACCACAGGATGATTACTTTAAGACTGTTAACAAATTACTGGACCATCGTCACAGTCTCCCTTGAGATGCTGAATGACATGTCTCTGCAGTAAAGCTCATCTACTGTAACAGAGTAGATAGTGACAATGTGGGTGGAAAGGGGTGGGAGGACGAGCAGGACTGCTTAGGAGACCTGTAACTGTAGAACAGAAAGTAAAATTCTGAATATTTAACTCCCTCATCTCTTCTGCAGCTGTGTTGTTGTGAGTCAAGAGTATTTCCACATTTCATTATCTGTCATTCACTCATGGATTCAGTAAGCCTTCATTGAAAATGTGGGGCAGGTTAGGCAGTAGTGATGCTACAGAGATTCATAAGGAATCACTCTTGTCCTAGGAAAACTGAACTTCTGCATAGAAACAGAACCACTGGTCAGCTTAGGACTTCAAATAGGTTAAGTCATCAAGTCTATCTCTCTGCTTATGTTAGAATATCTCGCCATCTCAAGAAGCTGTGACTCCTTAGGTCACTACCTCTTACTTATAAAATTGAACAATAATATAACCTTCATCCTAGGGTTTTGAGAGGATGAAGATGACACCTGTGCAACATGCAACATATTACCCAACACTCTGAAGGAACTCAGTCACATTTGACACAAGACATAGTAAGACTTTTCCTACTGCCTTTGAAAACTACTCAGGGAGCAAGCACCTAGTGATCTAGTGGTGTTTGAGAAAGGACATCAATTGCTGCAGTGGGGGAGGATTCTAGCAGCCTTTGCTCTTGTGGGTTAAAGTCTGGGGATAGCACTTAGAAGCCATTCTTTGCCCACTACAGCTGTGCCATTGATGTACATAAAGCCTTACTATTGCTGAATAGTCATAGACCAACTCTTACACTATTTATGAATCTTCATATTGATTTTGATCCACTGATGCCATGGCTCATTATATTTGTCATCTATTGATTACTATTAACAAGCACTCAAACTTAGTGGCTTAGAACAATTCACAGCTATCATCTCAAGTTTTCATGGGTGGAGACTTTGGAAATGGTTTCACTGGGTGGTTCTGGCTTGGGGAGTTTCTGTCTTTTATTTCTTAGTGATTGTTTTAAGGAAAACAAAACAAAAAACAGATTGTTTAAGATTAAAATACATCTGTGGTTCCATGGAATGAGATGGCCATAACCAGTTAGGTTTGCCTTTGGAAAACACTGCAATGGAATCAGTAACTGACTGCATTCTTTGTTAATACAACCCCAACACCCCCCACCACAATAGCCCATAAGAAAAAACACATCTGGTCTCATGTTTTGATTTCAGAAGGACAAAATTTGTGATCTGACAGCCAGATGTCCTCACTGATTCATCTATAGAAAGAAGGTTTAAAATTAGATAAAGAATTCACACCAGGACTTTGATATAGTGCTGCTTGAAAAATCAATTTTTCTGAGTCATTAAATCACAAACTTTTCTTGATAGTTTTTTAGAAACTCTGATGCACTTACCTCATGATGATCATTTAGTGAATCATCTCTTAGCAAGAATTTGGCATTTCATCCTTACTGTGCTTAAATTACATCCAATAGAATTTATTACACATGTCACAAAAGCAGTAAATTCAACAGAGCAAGAGGTCTCCTGAACTCAAGGGAATCAAGGATCAAACATAGTTGTTTGTATATTTGTCAATCATCATTTCCTTCTCTCAGCTTCTTCCTTCTGGCTTTGCCAGAATTAATTAGTTCAGGAAATAAATGATGAAAGATGGTTTTTGTGTTCAGGGAAGGGTGAGCTAACTATTACAGTGATATCTACAAAGAACAGATCAAAATTAAAAAAAATAAAAATGAGCTAAATAGAATGGTTATTTATGTTGTTTTACAGAGAAATACCACACTTACATGCCTCGTCTTTAAAAATGTTTCATATCTTATACAAAATTTCATCTCTAATTTTCACTAATTCTATATGTATATATCAGGGTCTTAATTCATTTAGCATATTCATCTATTGTATGAATTTATTTTTCTACTGATTAATGTTTTATGTTTATAGTTTAAACGATAAATCTATCACTCCAATATTATATTTTTCCTCATCTCTTTTATCTATAAATCTTGAATTAAGAATAATGATTTGAATTGAATTCCAAAGTATTTTTATGTCTCCATACTATTACATTACGCATTCTTTCCTAATATTATATGTTGTTTTTCTCATTACTATAATCAAATATTCCCCTAATCCCTATATGTTTCTTATTCTAGTCAAATGAAAATCCAATTGACCACCACAAAATATAAAACATTATTCACATTTATTTCATGACTATAGATTTTGCATGTTTAGTTTTCATATAATTTATTTTTTTACTTATATGTTCTCACTCAAACTCTTCTGGGTACAATGCAATACATGGCTTGTTTTACAGGTTTCAGTTCACTAGGTGGCTATTGAAGTTCAATTGTTTTCAGTAGGCATCAGTTTTTCAATGTGCCTTGATTAAGGGAAAGGTCAACCATTCTTTATACACAGATAAAAATAGGCACACATCTAGAACTGTAGAGATGCACATTAAATTCCTCACATTCCATGGTATATTTTGGGATGTACAATAATTTCCTTGGAAATTCCTGAAAGTTTTGAGAACTTCTAACACCTGAGCATGCTCACCTTATATTTCTAGAATACTAATTCCTAGTCTATAATGAAGCATGTTTAAATTTTCCAGATTGGTTGTTCTCACTGACAGGAATGAGGTTATGTCTTAAAAAGTATTTTTTGCATGCCCAGTATAAACTTAATTTTCTTATTAATGCACACAATTTTCATGATTTCAATATCTCATTTATGACTGCAAGAGAAACTCAAAAGGAGAAAAGTGGGAGCAAAGGTAGTTGTGGACTTGATTCATTGTGCTAAGAATGTATGACATCATAACATTAAACACCTGTGCTAAGCATGTATGTCATCAGTGACTAATTAGTAGAATGGGAAGCAGTCAACTTCCTAGGAACAAAACAGTACTCAGCAACAAAATGACATTGTGAAGATCTTTTAATTGACAAAAGATATGGCATATATACAATATGTTACATACAGTATACATATATGACATATGTTTAGCATGTGCAACATGTTGTTTAGGATGCATAGACATTATGGACTGACCAAATCAATATGATTAACACTCTCCTATGATAATAACATTTAAAATCTCTCCTAGTGAATGTGAAGAAAACAATACATTGTTAGCAACTCCAGTCACTAGGCTGGGAGAATAACTCATGAATAATTCAAATGTTGCATCGTTTAGACTAACAGTGTCCTTGTAATCACCAGTCTGCTCCTTGCTTCTTTGAGTTCAGGTATTTAAGAAGGAAAACGTCAGTGAAATTCTGCCAGATTTGCCTTACTGTGTCTGGCTTATTTCATTATACATAATATTCTCTAGGATCATATGTTGTCATTAATGACCAGATTGCCTTCTTTTTATGGTTGAATAGTGTGAGATAAATGCATAAGTAAGTAAACATAAATGTCAGTTTTTCTTTATCCATGTGTCTGCTGATGGTCACTTAGATTGATATCAAGTCTTGGCTGTTTTGAATGATATTGAACATGGCAGATCATATTCCTTTCAACTTTCATTTGCTATGTCAGTTTGATATATCCAAGTGATAGTATTAATGGTCATATGGTAGTTTTATGTTTAGTTGCCTAAGGAATTTTCAATAGTAATTAACAATCCCACTAGCAATATGACTTACACCACATAACTACCAACACTTGCTGTCTTTCACATTAACCATTTTAATATATGTGCGTTATGGAAGTTTATTTTTAGTTATGTTTAAAATAATTGTTTTTTATGCACTGTTGGAAAAGGGGATGTATAGGCCTTGGCATTTAGTATTGCTTGCAGGTGTTTGATTTCTGTGGGGGGTTGTTTGATTGCTTGTGGTCTGCACCTGAGTAGTTCTGAATCAATAAAACACCTGAGCTCAGACTCTTGAGCTTCCACTGTCGATTGAGTATGGTGCTGATCAGAACAGTGGTTCCCTCTGCTGAGGTCTGGAAGAGTTTGCATGTATGAGAATGCCTCCTTGTTGTCTTTGGTGAGCCACTCCAACAGCAGTATACTACTACAAATGGTGCACCAATGTGGAGGAAGACATCACACCAGCTAATGGAGACAAGGAAGAAGTGAAAGAAACTCCAGACCTCACAGAGTCCATAAAGTACGTTCAGGGAAGCTACCAGAGAATAGAGATTAAGGTATTAATGGGAGACTCCTGAAGGAAGAGGAGAAAGAGAAAGGAAATAAGCCTCTATCAACAAAAAAGGCTGTGAAATTAATAAATAAATGAAGTAAAAAGCTCTGCGGAGAGAGCCACAGAATGGAGGCCCTTAGAGATAAAGAATTTGGCTGGGAGCAGGAAAAAGCAAGGTTCTTACTGCTTTTCCTGATCATGGAGCTCACGCTCCCTACTGCCACTGTTTCATAAACTGAATTTTCTGATAGCTGCATTGTATGTGTGTGAAGTTCAAGATGTTGTATTTGAGATCTATTGAAGGAGTTGTATGTTTACCTTAGAGGTGGTGAGAAAGAATGCCAAACCACCAGAATGTTTTAATCTGAGATTAAAACCCAGGATCTGCTGCTGTTGTGGAAGCCATGGCTTTGAGCCAAAAAGCCACTTAGTTAAATTGAATAATTTGTTCTTTTTTCCTGCAAATCTGTTTACAAGTGGTAACTCCACATTATGAGGGAGCTTTTCCTGCAGACAAGGACTAGTTATTTTTCCAGAAAACCAGACTGTATATTAAAATCTGGAAAGTATTTCCTAAAGGTCTGCACACAGAAACTGTCTTTTATAACTGACTAAGGTTGTATCTCATGCTGGCAGCCAAACTTGGTATTTATTCTAAAAGTCACTCAGGTGGTGCTGGTTTTGAAAGCATGAAGGGATCTTTGGAGAGCAGCTGTGGTTTGGCACTGTAAGAGGCCCGGAGAGGTCACTGGTGAAGGTACAGCCTCAGTAGTAGTTGAAGGCCCAGATGAAGGGCTCATGCAGAGATGTTAAGGCTTGACATTGTCAAAAGAGTCCACCAAGGAGAGGCTATTAGTGAAGGTGCAGTCTCCATGGCAACTGAAGGTCCAGATTGAAGGGGTCATGTAAAGAAGTTGAGGCTTGGCACCATGAAGAGGGTCTATGAGAGGCTATTGATGAAAGTGAAGCCCAGTTGCTGCAAGAGACCCCAGAAGTTTTTGAGATGCCAGTGCCATGGGATGACCACCAAGAACAGCAGCAGCATTGGAGGAGAGCCAGCCAGAGCCTGGAGGACAAGCCGTATGTGTTACAGAAGGCAGAGCCAGATCCAAGCCTTTGGAGAGACCAGAAGATCATGAGTGAATTCCTGATAATTGGACATTGATAATGTTTTTCTGCTGTCCAAAGACATTGTGAAAAGCTTGATAGATGTTTGGTTTCACTGGGTCCTGAGCATTAACAACTCGCATGATTTGTTCCTCTTATAAATAATTTTTCTGATGTATTATTAAATTGTGTTGTAAGGGTAAAGCAATTTTTTTATACAGAAAAGGGGACTTGTTGTAGAAGTTTATTTTTAGATATGAATAAATGATTGTTTTGTGCACTGTTGGAAATGGGGATGCAAAGGCTTTGGCGCTTTGTATTGTTTGTAGGTGTTTGATTTCTGTGGGGGGATGTTTGATTGCTTATGGTCTTCACCTGAGTACTTTTGAATCATAAAACACCTGAGCTCAGATGCTTGGGCTTCCACTGCCCATCCAGAATGTCACTTGCCAAAATGGTGGTTCCCTCTGCTGAGGTCTGGCAGAGTTTCTATGTATGAGAATGCCTCCTTGTTGTCTTTGGTGAACTGCTCCAACAGCAGTACACTATTACATATGTGAGATAAACTTTTATTGTGATTTTAACTTGAATTTTTCTGATAATCACTAATGTTGATGTTTTTCAACATTTGTTGTCCATAATGTCTTCTGTAAGCAATGTGTGCTCCTAGTGTCTATTATTGATTGATTCCTTATGATTGAGCATTTTTCATTCTT
Source organism: Cricetomys ansorgei (assembly GCA_026225945.1). Classification (NCBI taxonomy): domain Eukaryota; kingdom Metazoa; phylum Chordata; class Mammalia; order Rodentia; family Nesomyidae; genus Cricetomys; species Cricetomys ansorgei. The sequence continues at coordinate 996,452 of JAMJFZ010000239.1, read as the reverse complement.
CATACATTCTGGATGCTGATCCTTCATTATCTATTTGGCTTGCAAATGTTTTCTCCCATTTGCAGTGCTCCCTTTCTGTTCTGCTGATTGCTTGTTTTGCTACACAGAATCTTTTCAGTTTTATGGGACCCCATTTATCTATTTCTTTTTTGGCTGCCCATGCTTTGGTTCCGTATCCATGTATCATCACCAAGATTAATGCACTTCTATTTTCTTGTAATTGCACTGAAGTCCTGGATATATCTTTTTAAAATTTGTGATGTGAGATTAGAGTCTAATTCCACCCCCATGTTTGTTTTTCTCTCCCCCTTCATGTGTGTATGTGTGTGTGTGTGTGTGTGTGTGTGTGTGTGTCTGTCTGTCTGTCTGTGTGTGTGTGTCTGTGTGTGAATCTATCAATGCATCTGGGGTAGGCAGACCTTTCCTTATCCCCTCCTTGTGTTCACCTTAAATGTCAACATCACCTGTTGCTCCCAGGTCATCCATGGCTGAGGAGACAGGTGAGTTCTCACATATTAATTAGGTGATTCTGACATTCATGTTCACAATCCTACCTCAGAGGCTACTATTACAAAATCCCAAATAAAATGAAGGGTAGTGCTGCAACATCTAAAGATGTAGCCACATCTGAGATGGCTGTTGTTAACATCAGCCAGGCTCTGGCCTATAATCTCTCCCTTTATAGTCACTGATGCATTCTCACCAGAGGTACACCATCATTCCTGCTATCCCAAAGACTCTCCAACTCATTCTCTCAGTCACTATTATGGAAGATTCTTCTACATAGTTCCCCTCCAACATCACCATGACTTTAAAGGAATCTTTACTATAAGACAATTATAAAACAATTTGCTCAGAATTTGTCATTTTACATTTTATTCCACTTTAGAATCTTTTTGAGAACAAAAGTCATATACTTTTTAATCTTCTGACTTTCCTCTTCAGCTTTCAAGATTATGATGTTGTCAAATAATTCTTACAGCCCGAGACCCATGTTGCCTTTTTATTTCATATTTATGTGTGAAGGGTAGATTTCTAAAATGATAAGACACAACTTTTATATCAGGATGACTTATTGTAATCTGGACATTTCTCACTCTGGAGACATCCTGACAGGCGTGAAAATAGTGAATCTTTCCTAAGTTCAACCTTGAGCAATGTTCTGTGGGTTTTTTTTTTTTGTTGTTGTTTTTTTTTTTTTGACAATTTGGAGAAGAGCTTTCTAGATTAAATCTTGTTAAGTAGATCTCTAGAACATCAAGAGAGTTGAAGGGATAGTGGAAAATATTTACCTTCATGTTTGCTCATCTGCACTTTCCTCATACTGAATTCACTGCCCAGAAGAACTGGGTTGTGTGGAGTACTCGATGAGCTGACTTCTAGAGAATTCCATAGGCATAGAGGAAAATGCTACTGGAACACCATTGGAAAGAAAGCTCTGGAAATACCTAAGGGTAGCCCAGCATCAAAAGAAGGAGAATGCCACCTAATCTCTGGTTAAAGGTGACAAAGTGTTGGCTGGCCGATTTCAAATAGCTATGTCTTTGTCATTCTTCTTTCAGAGAAGTCGAGTCCAACCCTGAGCCTTTGGATGTGATCTCCTCCTACGAGGAGATTGTCAATGAGCTGGACAGGTGAACAATGATGCCAGAGTGGGCAACCAGATAACTACCATACCAGCCAACACCTGACTCCATCTACATGACAGATTCTAATTCTGAGAAAAAACCACCCAAATAAGCCCAGTGTCTCCACAGAAGTAAGATTAAAATAATGTGCCATTCTAAGCTTTAAATATTTTATTTTTTTTTTGCACAAAACAAACAAAATTAATCCAGTTTGTTATTAACTAAGAGAATTGTGTAGACTGAGTAAAATCAACACACTTTCCCAGTCAGTCTTCTTAATACTGACCACCAATTTCATAAACGTTTCAACTGATCAAAGGACATGGATAGCCAAGATAACTCTGAGAGAAAATGAAGAGAGGAACTAAAAGGATTATCTTAAAACACTCATTAGAAAGTGTAAGTGTGGTATGTATGCAATGGTACAAATGCTGATCTATACAGTAGACTCAGAGAGACTAATGGACTCAAAATAAAATGGACCCTCAAATATTTAGACACGTAGAATAACAAATGAGTGGATAGATAAGTTGTTGAGTAACCTTAGGAAGTAGGTGTTAAGGTTGGGTGACGAAAGCACATTTGCGAGCAAGGCAGTGGTTACCTTCCTCTCTATGAGCATGTCTGGAAAGACAAACATCTTGTTCCCAAAACTAGCCTTATACAGGATCCAGGAGAAGCCCTGGACATAGAAAAGAGGATATAGACAGACAGATGAACAGACTTAGAATTCTCTGCATTTGGCAGGAGTTATAACACAGCAACTTGTGTCCTTTGTGTATGCACATGTGTATGCACATGTGTGTGTGTTTGTGTGTGTGTGTGTATTACCAGACCACAGACATACTCAATGAACCAGTTACTGGAAATGCACTTAAATTGCATGGAAATTCCATTTCTTCACTTATTTAACTCAGGGAGAGGTGATATCTGTTTTTGCACTAGTCTCTTTCAAGCTGTAATGAGGGGACAATAGAAAAACAACTGAAATTAAAAGTATTAAAAAGAAGTTGATAAATGTTTGTTCTTGGCTGGGGAAAAACTTCATTCATCTCCTCCACTCCATTTGGCTTGAATTTTGTTGCCACCATCTGTGCTTTTAAAAGGAAAGGGCCAGTCCTCATTTAGAATGAGATCACAGTAGCCTATGATCTGAAGATGACCTTGACCCACAGCTTTCCTTTGAGCTGAGGTACCTCCTGCAGACCTGTAAAGACAGACCATTAGACCCAAGACAACAGCCTCATTTTCCCTTTCCCAGAGAACACAAAAGCTCCCAGTAGACACTTTCCAACCAACTACCATGGGTCTCACAGTTGGGACCACAAATCCATCTGATTTAGTGGGGCAGTACAGAGCTGCCACGATCAGTAAACTGAATTTAAGAGTGGGAATGATTTGTCTTGCTAGCTTTTATGCTTCCTGGTGGTTCTACTGTGATATGTAACTCACCAAGCAAGGGCAATCCCCCAATGGCCAGTATTCTTCATATTGTTCTATTTGTGTATGCATCTTGGGAATTAGAGTCTTTTTTAATAAATAAGTGGGTTGTAGTTGCTTAGCTTATCAATACCTATAAAGCTATTGTGTTACACAACAGCCTAGAAACAATCCATAATATTGCCTTCAGAGTAGCAGCCAATTCTATCCTGTCTAAGTCACCGAGGGGAAACTACCTCAATGCTAGATAGCATCCAGCCCACCAGAGGGTGTTGACTGTACTACTGCAAGGTCTTGCGTAGCTACAGACCTTATGGGCCACAAATCCAACCAACCAGAGAAGATACATGTGTTGGGGGAAGCCAAGTGCTCTCTGATTGGATTTGAGGACAGTTTCACAGACAGAGGATTGGGACTATGCCTAGTATTTTAAGCCTGGCTAGGAATTCAGATCTAGGTAGGTTGTAGACCCCATTGGTGAACTTATGGATGTTTAGAAAAACTGAGAGAGCAGCAAACTGCCTCCTAAATATGTATGTTTACACACAGAGACATAACTGCTCCCAGTCTTAATAAGAGAAACTTCTCATTTCAGAGAATCGCAGTGAATGTGGAGGCTTGTGGCTGCCCAAGATGCAGAGAAAAAGCAACAATTATGAGTCCTGATCTAAAGAAGACATTTATAGCCCTCCCTCTGAGGTTCAGGGAACATTGCAGGAGAGGACACAGTAAGGTGTAGTGAAGGATTATAAAGACCTTTTGTTAGACCAGTCTCATCAATAGTAACTCGAGAAAGGGGGAGCGACTCAGGGGCCCTGCCCTTTGCCCCTGAGCAATTGGACTTTGGGAGAGGAGGAACATTTCTTCAGTTGTGTAACTATTACTGAACCCACCAGACTCTAGATGATAGCTCCAAACTCATGGTCTCAACACGGATGGTCTCAATTAGTTCCGGTGGATCACAAAACAAAATGAATAGTCATGATATGTGAGAGAGATTTGTGGGAAAGAAGAGGAGTTGATAGGGGTGATAGAGATGGGAAGACTGAGAATGGTGGGTATGTATTGTATACATGTGCGAAATTGTCTAAAAACAAAATTAACTAATAAAAAATAGAATTAAGAGAACAATCCAAGCCAAAGAGGACATTAGGAATTCCTATAGAAGTGTGATTCAGCATCTGGATCATTCTTCCAAACCTTCTCCCAGCCCCAGCCCCTGCTTGTCATCTGCTAGTATGGCAAATAGAATGATTTGACCAGATCCCTTTAACGACAGAACCTGAAATGAAGATTGGAGCAGTGTTACTCAAAATACCTGAGATCCACAGCTTAGGAGAGGCAGAGTTGTTTTCAGAGTAGATGCAGGCAGATGGCTGCATCATCCAGGCCTGAGGTGAGATGCCATCATGTACAGAGGGTGTGACAAAGCAGGGCTGCTGGCCTGTGGCAATCGGGAAGTAGAGTGCAACAGAAAAGAAATGTCTAAGGATCTTCAAAGGCCCCCTCCTTCCAGGTATCTCCTCCATCAATGTCCTAGCTTCTCATAGACCATTCCGCCAACAATTTATCAACAATTGAATCCATTACAATCCAATCATCTCTTAAAAACCTGAGTAGGTAGCAAACAAGTCTTTCACACAAGATCCTTTAGGAACATTTAGGGACTTAAACCATTATATAAGCACAAATATTTTATTCAGGAGGCACAAGAGTGGGGTTGTAGGGGTAAAGGGAGACAGGAGAGAGTTAGGAAGCTATTATCAATGTCCAATTATCTGGAATTTACTCATGATCTTCTGGCCTCCTCCAAAGGACTTGGATCACTTCTCTGGCTCTGTCCTCTGGAGTACATAAGCTTGTCAACTTCAGGTTCTGGCTGGCTCCCCTCCACTGCTGATGTTCTCAATGGTCTTCCCATGGTGCTGGCATCTTCAAAACCTACTGCAACTGGGCTACATGTTCATCAAAAGCCTCTCCTGGGCTCTCTTCATGGTGCCAAACCTTAACATTTTCAAATGACCCCTTCAATCTGGGCCTTTATCTTCTACTGAGGCTGTACATTTACCAATGGCCTCTCCTTGCCTTTCACAGTGCCAAGCCTCAGCTGCTCTCCAATGACCCCTTTACATTTTCAAAACCAGCACCACCTGGGTGACTTTTACATAAATACCAAGTTTAGCTGCCAGCACGAGATATAACCTTATCCAGTACTGGAAGACAGCTTCTGTGTGCTGACCCTTAGGAAATACTTTCCAGATTTTAAGATATGGTGTGATTTGCAGGAAAAATAACAGGTCACCTTGTCTGTAGGAAGGGTTCCCTCATGGGTGGAGTTCTCTTCACTGTCACCAGTATCTGGACTGTTTGTAATCAGGTTTGCAGAAGAAAAAACAAAAACAAAAACAAAACAAAACAAACAAAAAAACCAAACATTCAGTTTAACCAAGCAGCTTCTTGGCTCTAAGACATGGCTTCCGCAACAGCAGGGGGTCCTGGGCTGGTGGGAAGAATCTCAGGTTGAACATTCTGGCAGTTTGGCATTCTTTCTCACCACTGCTATGGGGAAACATATACCATTCTCCATAGACCTCAAGCACAACATCTTGAGCTTCACACACATATGGTTTCTGTTTCCCATTCCCTGACTGTCACCAGCAGTGGGAGGGAGCACCACCAACTCCATGATCAGGAAAAGCAGTTAGAACCTTGCTTTTTCCCTGCTTTAACTGAACACTGTTTTTACCATGAAAATTCATCCAAAATATTTGCCCGAAACATGACTCTCACCTAGGAGTTTCTTCCTCTTTTACAACTCTCTCCTATCAAGCTTTTCTTTTATGAATACCTTAATCTCTGTTCTCTGGGAATTGTTCTGAGCATAATTTACTGGACTCTGTGAGGTCTGGAGTTTCTTTCTCTTCTTGTCTCCTCATTTGCAGCCAGCATGATGTCATGTCCTTCTTTACTTTCTGCCTACCACATTGGGCACAGGAATACACAGAGGAATACACAGAGGCATTTTTCATAGGTACAATCCCTTCCTGACCTCAGCAGAGGGAACCATTATCCTGCCCAGTGCCATATTGTACAATGAAACCCTGAGTGTCTGGAGCTCAGGTGTTTTTATTGATTCAGAACTCCTCAGGTGCAGATCATGAGCATTCAAACATTCCCCACAGAATACAAACAATACAAAACACCAATACCTAAGCAGCCCTTAACCCAACAGAGCACAAAAAATTATTTTATACATAACTAAAGTTTATTTTATACATAAACTTCCATAACAGTAAGATCTGCCCTTTCAACAGGCTCCCCAGTCTATGCTAGGTTAGAACTGTTCCACACAGACATCTCTTTTACAAGTGTCAGATACTGGGACTCAGAAAACCACCCTGAACATCTCTGCTGAGCCAGTTTGGGATTTGAGGCTAAAAAAAATTTAAATTTAATTTAAATTCTACCAGATCTCAGCTTTTCCATGTGGAGTGTGATTTGAAAAGAATGGTTGCTGACTCTAAAGTTTCATCTTTTTGTGATTTAGACACATTTAATCATTTAGCTGAGGTCTTGTGGAAGATTTGCCTGCTTAGTGAAAGTATTAGGCTTGAATAAAATAAATAAGCAAAATTAAAACATATTTAAATGCAATCACCTTTTTCTGTATAGGTTTTGAAGTGCTTAAATTACACACGCTTGCATGGGCACACACACACCACACACCACACACACACACACACACACACACACACACACACTTTTTGTTAGGGCTCAAACTCAGGACAAATTCCTGGCAGAGATATCTATTTTACATATCAAAGTGAACCTGGCTGCCAGGTTCTGCCAGCCTACCTCAGTCCCTACCTGTTACAAGGTCATTACAGCCTCCTACTCTGAACTCTCCAGGAGGCTGGGATTCTCTTCCAGATATAGTCCAGCCATATTTGTTACTCTGTTTTGTCCTCTCTCAGCCTCTTTTGTCCTTCTAGCCTCCTGGCCTCTTGGTCTCCAGCCCCCCACCCCTTTTACTCCTCTGTCCTCTTCCCTCTCTCCTCACATTTTTGGGCAGCTTAGTCTGGTCAAGTCCACCGGAGCTCTCCCAGATGCCCTCTGGCTATGATTTTCCTTTTATCTCCAATAAACTTTCTCCTCTAACATACCTGGGAGCAGTCATGTCTTTTCCTTTCATGTTTCTTTTAAAGAGTTGTCCTTCCATTCTTCATGGCTTGCTCTTATCCTCTGGTCCTCTGGTCCTCTGGTCCTCTTGTGTCCCTCTGGTTTGGCCAATAATGTGGGCACTGAACGCCATTCTCTGTACACACAGGTCTCTGCATGCTGTTGGCATTTTGGTACAAGGAATCAGGATACGTAGGCTCTAATAGAGGGCCTGTGTGGGATTGAAGCTGGGGACTTTCTCTGTGGAGGACGTTTTTCTGAAGGAAGGATGAGGAAAGAGGTAGGAGTACTCTCTGACCAGATGGGTTTTGGAAGGTATCAGGTAGGATCCCCTTTGGGGCAAATAGGTGGTTACAGCATTCTGCATGAGTCCTCTGTGATTCTCTGCATGCAGTGGGTATCAGCTGACAACACTGTTCAGAGCCCTCCCCAATGGGCCTCCTGTGGGCATCAACTTCTCTTAACTGAAAAACCTTTGACTTAAAAGCCAGTAGATGTTCTTTTGTTGTTTCACATGTTGGTTAAATGACTAATAACTCACCTCCCACAAGTATGCAAATGATTTCCCCAAGATGGCTTTTAAATTCGGAGTGTTATCTTTTGTCATCCAAAGTTTTCCAAGAGTCCTTCTAGCCTTTTCCTTTAATGGTTCTGGGCTCTGGGACTTGCTTCATAAATGCTTGCCCTTGGCATGGGTTTTCCTTCTGTTTGGAATGAGCACACACTTTTCATTGTGAGCTACTTATTTGTATTTGAAATTGGTTTTCAGTGACTTTTATGAAGATTAGCTCTCAGCTAATTTCTCCCCCAGTGGGAGCTTCCTTTTATGCCTTCACAATGTACTAAATTGTCTATGTGTCGTCCTGTTTGGGACTGTTTTCTTTCATGGCTGTATCTGCCCATTTTACCCAATAGCACATACTTAGGACCAAGCTTTGACAGTTTTTTTTTTTCCTTATAGGACAAATTTCTCTTCATTAATTTTCTTTGTATGTATCCCTTTGCTGTTGCATATGTCTTTTCTTTCATATAGAATATAGTTGCCAATTTTCTAGAATTTCCCTCTTTTACTTCCTAACACAAATGAGCTTCCATTTTTTGACTCTGCTCTGTCATGTGGCCTATGTCACATGACAGCCAAGGATCTGTTTCCAGCACTACATTGAAGGTCAGCTGATGACCTTGACTGTGATCCAGAGATTAGGGAAGATCCTGGCAGAAATGAAATCAGTTCCAGCTAAGGGGGTTGGGGCGGGGGGGGGGGGGGGAGGGAGACGGCTCTGTGATGGAGCAGAAGGGATGGAGAGGCCCTGTCTTTAGGACAGAGTCTCCCATGACTCTGAGAACAGCAACACCAGTGTTGTGTTCAGAGAAAGGCCTTGGGGTAAAGACAATATTCAGAGGAAACTATCACCATAAAATGTTGGAGACCCTGCAAGCCTCACTGGAGGGGAGATGATTAACAGGAGGTGAAAAATGAGACTCTAGTCAGTACCATCTTTGGAGATGCTGGGTCAAAACTTCCAGAGTCTGACCTCATGATTTAGTCTTCTTACACAAACACAGTAAAACTGAGGGAAAAGGTTTCCACCTAACAATTATTACATCAAACCTTTAGGCATAGCTACATGGAAACTCCCTAGCAAAATAGCAAAGCACCTGTGACCTTTACAGTAAGAATGAGATCTTTTGGCTGATAAACTGAAGGGCCCAAGCAACTCAATTTTGTGCTTCGTCTCCATCTTAGGCTCGGGCCTGACTTGGGCCTGACCCTAAAGAGTCATCAATTCCAGAAATAGGCCATAAAAATTCCCCCACCCAAAGGGCAACCACAGGGTAGCCACAGGATTGCAGGAAGGCCTTATCTCAAGGCTGGACATCTGTGCCTGGCAGGAGGTATGTGAATGTCTTATCTTAAGGTTAAGCAAACCGGTGACCCCACATGCTGTGAGGTAAATGTCTTATCCTGAGGTTAAACATTTTGTGTCACAAGAATGTGAACTGTTGGCCACCCAGGTCCGATCCAATCAAACAATGACCCATGTAACATTCTCTCTATCCACCAATCGTGTTCCCAATTATTTCATCCTTGCTAAAATCCCTCTTTTCAAACTATAAAAAGGCCTGAGTGCCATCACTCTGGGTTGCCATTTTGAGAAGTGGCTGACCCCTACATGTAGGTACTTTTTTTTCCACGAAATAGACACACTCTTGCTGATTGTATACATGATTGGTGGTCTCTGTGTGGTGATTTTGAACTTAACAAACAGAGCTCAGGGCTAGGGCCTAGAGAGGATTTAAAATATGCATAAGGATGGATTCTACTGATGGGAGGCATAAAGTACATGGGACTCTTTCCTAAGGATGGGCTCTATTCAGTGACAGACAAAGCCCACGATTAGGATTTAAATGATTCTCAGGATTTGGGGGATTCAGGTGGAGGCTGGCTCCTAATAGAATAGCAAAGGATTACCAGGTTGTCAGACCACTTCACCCCACCATTTCAGGTGACTAGGTACAATTCTCCCTTCTGCTGACCAAAACAGGCCCATATACTTAACTCCCTGCTTTCTTCAATGCTTACTCTACACTGTGTTTCCTATAATAAAACTCACAGTGCAAAGAATCTTGATCAATGAAATATACCATCTGAAGCAGTCCCTTATTGGGCTTCCAGTTAAGTGGCCACATAATGTCCTTTTCCCCTGAGCTGCATTAAATACCCTATTATTTGGCTCCCAATGCATCTTGACATAACTACATACACTTTACAGAATTAGTGTCTCTGTTGAAGTTATTTTAGGATTTTGATTGAAGTAACATTGAATTATAGAATTATAGATGAGTTTGGAGAAAAGGTACAGGTTTGTGATAACTCTCTCTCGGTGGCACTTACAAGTTGCTCTCTGCTTTCAGGTGGCATCATAATTTCATTATATTTTGGTGGAAGTAAAATTTTGTCAGTAGCAATGTTTTTCTGTTTGTTCTTTGTACTTGTAGATCTGACTGCTGGCATGGATGTGTGCCAGAAAATGTAAATGCGACAAGTCTTTTACAATGTTTAATATTCTCTCTACACACAATTATTGTTTATTTCAATGAAAGTTAACTTCACCCAATGCTTAAGACAAAGGCTTTGACTCATCATTGATGCCCCACATTACTAAGTGACTTAGCCTTTACAATGTTGTAGGGTGTTCTTTCTCTCCCTCGACCTGCAGAGAGCCTCACTTCATTCCCCCTCAAACAGCTAGGTTGTGCTGTGCAGCCTTCAGTGGCTAGCAAGAAGGAAGAGTATGGCTGGGGGGTTGGAGGGGGGGTGAGTTGGACACTTCCAGGCAGGTCCCAGGTCAGGGAATATAAGAGTCGCCAGAATTTACAGAATTCCAGGAGCTGCTGTCAGATAGGCATATTCAATTTATTGCAAGGGTTAAGGTATATTTATCGAGGCTCAGGGAAGGGTGGGTCCCCCAGTACCCAGGGGCAAAACATTGGTTAAAACAAGTAAGCAATTCTGCCTATCATAGCTTGTCCTCTGAAGTGGGTGGAATTTTGGAACTTTGCCATGGCCCTGGTCAGTCAACGCAGAGGGGAGGGGCCAAGCTTTGCCAGCTTTCTAGGATGAGAGCCTTGCCAGTAAGAGACCTCTACCTATGACCACATGGAGCGACCATGGTACCACACAATGTCGCTACCAAACCTTCTGTGATGGGATGGATGTCAATGATCACTCCAAATTCACATGTTGAGTTCTTACCCATGACTGATGATGTTAGAGGTAGAAACCTCTGGCATAGGGTTAGACCATGAGGGTGAGGCTCTGATATTGGAATTATCTGTATTGTAAGAGTATCCCAAGTGTCTGCCATGTCTTCCACTACCAGGACTGGGAGAAGACATCTCTCTAGCTAATTATAATTGATTCTTGGTAGGTGTATGGCTGCTTTTAGATGTTTAGAACATTTATTTTGGACAGTTTCCTTCAGAATGAGATAGAAACCTCCTCTTCCAAATGAAATCCAGTTTTTCTACCATTAGCCCCGATTGCTTGAAGTCTTTAAGTTTCAGCCTTCCTCAATATTAAAGGGTGCTCTTACATTGGCCTGTTACAATGACCTTGGATTGTGCAGTCTCTGTTTTATGCATTGGGCTCTTTGAAGAACATTTCAACTTCACATTTAGAACTCAGTCCACGGAAGAAGCAATTGCCATTTGTGTTATCCCCCACTGCTCTCTGCTTTCTTCTTTGCCTTTTAATTATGTGTGCTCTTTTAATGATGCTAGTAAGTCTTTTAAGAAGGTCTTGTGGTGCACTAAAGAAGGCAGTTATGCAGATTTACTGCATTTTCCTTCCCCATCAGAGGAAAGGGATGTCTGCCTTTGTGAAGCAATGTACTTGGAAATGTTCCCTGCCTCATTGCTGCCACAAATGAATGTATCAATTCAGATAAAGAGAAGAACCCCATCTCTGTACACATCCACACAAACCAAAAACAGGACATGTTCAGTGAAAATCTTAAAAAGCTACAGAAATATCTTCTGCGATTCTGATCCTAACTCAAAATCATTGTTACTTTCAGGTGCACTAACTCTGTGTACATAACAGCAACTTAGTTTTTAGTGCACTTACCATATTTGTGTGAAAAAGTGTGGATTCAAATTTGTATCCTGTTTTTTTAAAATACATTTTATTTTTATTTGTAATTAATAATAATCATATACACTTATGGGCTACAACATGATGTCTGTGTGTGTGTGTGTGTATCTGTGCTTGCCATGGCATGCAGGTAGGGGTCAGAGGACAACTTGGAGGAGTCTATTCTTTCCTTGTCCCACACCGGTTATGGGGACTGAATTTACATGTCAGGCTCGGCAGCATCATTTCCTGGGTCCATTATAGGGTAATATTTTGATGTTGCAGTGGATATTTCTGACTGGTCTAAGAAGCCCCTTGCTCAGCACACCTCTGAAGGTTTCTGAGAGGGAGAACCAAAAATGACTGACTAACAGGGAACATCGATCCTAGACGAGGGTAGCACCATGGCACAGGATGAGGATGCCTATGGCATAAAAGGGGGATCTCTCAGAAGATCTATTTCCTGGAAGCCATGGCATGAGACACAGTACTCTCTAGTCTGCCTTCCCTGTGGCCAGGGACTGAAACCTTTGAAATTGTGACTAATAGCTTCTCACTTTAAGATTTTCTCAGATTTTCGACTCCACACAGAAAGTTTACCACAAATGTTTTATAGGATAATTAAATCAAGTGAATTAATCTATCATCCCCTTTTCTCCTACAGCATTGCCAATAGATTTTCTCCACTGTGCGATTGTACAGAAAATGGGAGTTCTCAGAACCAGACAGGAGAATCTTGTGGTAGAAGGTAGACTTTGTCTCATGAGGGGACAAAGACTGTTCCTTCAACCCAGACTCTGTGCTGGCTTGTGCCTTGGTGAGTCGTGAAGATGGGTCTCTGGAAGCTCTGCTCCTTCCTACCCTAGGTAACTAACTTTTTTGGAGGAAGAAGGCCATTTGGAAGGAAGCACCAGCTTAAGCTTCAGATAAAAGAAAAGAAAAGAAACAAACAAAAACCAGCTAATCAATCTATATCTAGAGGGTGCCAAGAGAGCCATCACACTAAGCCATCCAAATTAGCCACCTGCAGGCAAAAGGGACAGCTGGTTATTTGGTAAAAATGGATCATTATCTATGTAATTTACTTAAGTAGTCAACCATGCTAACATTCAGGTCCTGTCTAAACTTTCAACTGAAATTATTTGGTAAGAGAAGTTCTCAGGGGTCACCTTATTATAAATACTGATGATGGTAGCAAATACTAGTTAAGAAGGAGAGCTGAGAATGCTAAATGACCTTGGTGAATGATGCAGCTTTTCTCTCAAAACAGATGCATTAATTTACACCCCCCACACTCAGAGTGCAGCATTGCAGAGTCCATCCTGGGATAGTGAGTCAAAGCCGATGACTTGTTAAAAATGAACCTCCTGGGCAGGAAACACCCATAGATAGGGCTTTCTCCAAATTAGAATTTTATTATTTGGAGATGTTGACTCACACGTACACACACACACACACACACACACACACACACACACACACGAATCCCTTTCTCTCGTGCACACCTACATTCTTTACAGAGTTGAGTCACAGGTAAATGGCATTACATGTCGTTGGAGCATGTGTGGTGTGGAGTTCACTGGAATGTCCTTGGGAAAGTGCCCTGGCCTGAGACAATGAAGTTAGCACAGTAGAAGGAGGAGCCAGACTTTGCTTAATTAAGTGGAATAATTTTTATTCCCTGTTGCATTTCTGTCTTGGGATCTGAAGCACATGCTGTGCAGACTTCTTTACTTGCACAGTCCCATTCCCTGCAATCTTCTCCGTCATGACTCTACCTCCTCCTCCAGCCTGTTCACAACTCCTCATCTCTCTTGCCCATTGTCCTTGCCGCCATCAGAACACCATCAGCTGTTACAATCAGTTCCTCTTCAGGAGATTTCCCATACACTGTGTTTAATTTAAGCTGGCATGAGTCATCTAATGCTTTGTTTTCCTGTTATTGGAACTTGGGTGGTGAGAAAGCTATACTTTTTCTAGAGAGAAGAATATTTCTGAAAATACCTGAATCCTCCATTAACAGGACACGTGGTTAAGCCATACCTACTAATGAGGTATAAGATGTATGGAGATTTAACACATCTGCTCCTCTGTGCCAAAAGAGTGCATTTGGACAATGTGTTTGCAAATAAAGGTAGGAGCATCACACAGGCACACCTCTATGGCGCTCCTTGTTTACATACATCCCTAAGCAGAAGTGGCTTGTATCACACTAAAAAACACTGCAAAACAATTTCTTTCTAATTCTGCACTGAAGAACTGAATATTCATGTAAGGAACAGCTGCCTCTTCCTGTTTTTCCCATATTCACTTACTTCTTCTAGATGTTTCTCAAGGAGAATCTCTTCAATTCTTAATTTTCTCTGGTCACTGAACAATCATTTTTCTTTGAGAGTTTGTTATCTACAATCTCAACTTCTCTTTTCCACAGATCTCCACTTCCACTATTCAGCAGTTAAAACTATGTCAGAGTATTCAAGAGCCTAGTCAGCAGTAGACTAAACCCAGTGGCAACATGCAGCAGTGGATGGAGATGTTTAGTTTGAGTAAAAAGCTTTGATGGATTATGAATTGATTCATTTTGTGCCTTTCCTGCATGCTGATACTTGATTTGTGCAGTTTAAAGTCTTTTTAAAGTTTCTACTATCAAAATAAACTTGATATTCCATAAGAAAGCCAAAATGATAGGATCTTTTATTTGTTTTTTTTTTTTTAATTTTCAGATAAAATCAGGTCAATGTACACAAGTTCATCTCCAACTTTGGAAGATATCATAGTATTCTTTTTATTGCTTTTCATCAAGAGTCTCCAAAAGGAAACCAATTAGATACCGTCTATCAAGGGACAAGTCTGCAATCTCATCAGTGTGATTGCATGGCTCTCATTTGAAGGTATTGTGGTGGCGTTCTTTGATGATGAGCCAGTATCATGTGTCTTAAGCAGCATCTGTAGACGCCTCTCCTCTGTAGGATACTTAGCTTTTTTGTCTGGCTTGGTTCAGTGCTCAGGAACTGGTGCTGTATGCATTTTATTCACCTTATTACAGAGACTGAATTCCTAAAAGAATACTTTCTTTTTCAGTATTTTTATTTTGTGTATATCATTTGAACAATTTTATAATTATAATGGCAAGTTGCCACTGTGTGTCTATAAAATACATTAGTTATGATATCCTTTTTGAATGTAGTCATAAAAATGTTTCCAAGAGTGCCAAATAGGTAATTTCCATTCCCTGTCAGTTTGAGTGGCTTTTCATTGTGTTTAAAGAAGGTAAGAACATCACTGACCAGTGTAGTAAATGCACAAAGATATGCAAAGTACCCCAAATACATTACAGAACAAAAAAAGTGGTAGAGAGAATAGCAGAAATAAATGAACTAGAAAATGCATTTTCAATAGTCACAGTTAACAAAAGAAAAAGATCCTTTCTCAAAAACACTTAATAAACCCAAAGGAAAACAAGTACAAAAAAGTTGAGCAAAAGCAAGGAATGAGTGCTCACAGGCTACTCCTAGACATTTTAGAACAGTGTGGGATCCACCCTGTCTCTGCCAGCTATCAGCAGAGCCTGGTGGTGCAGCTGGGTGGCTTCAGCATTAACAGTCTTCTTCAGTCTCGCATGGATGGCTGCCTCTTCTCCCTATCCTCATGTTTCAGTTTCCTCACAAGTGGGACACCAGTGATGCCCCTCCAATGATAACACCATTGAGAGCCCCTCAATGAAGTCTCTATTTCCAAATAAGGCCACTTTCACAGATCTTAGGAATGAGGACCTCAACATATATTTTACGAGACCCAAGTCAACCTGGAAACCTATCCATCTTTGAATTCTGGTTTTACCTTGTGACTCAACCTCATCCTTCCCCAGCAAAGCAAAGGGCGTTTTGGAACAAGTCTGTTACAGGGATAAGCCTCCCTAGGTACAGTAGCTTTCATGTCTGTACTACCTCAGAGCATTCTTGTAAAATGTGCATTTCAGAGGACTTAAAATGTTTAGAAGTATTCTCAGTCGTGTGGCATTATTCTTGCTGTTCCTTGAGTTGCTGTCATCATCATGGGCATCTTCTACTCCTTTGACTTAGGAGTACACAAGGACAGGTCCAAGGCCAGAGGAAAGTCTCCATATAGGGAGAGTGGGAAAGAATCATAACTGAGAATTTCATTCATAAGGTGAAATTTCCATTCCAGGGAGACATGTTTAGATATCATGCTGCATTTAAAGACAAGTTTATATTCCCCAATATGAAATTAGATTGTAGTACCTTCAGTTTATGGTTTTGTCTTAAGAACATGTTGGGAGGTCTTTGATTCAGCCAAGCTTCTTGTAGTCCAGTATTTTTGAAGAGTGGTTTCTGGGCCCAGCACTAGAGCCTTTGTGTCAGATGAGATTGCCATAGTAACACTCACCCTCCATTGTCCTCTTATGTTTACCCATTCTCCTCATCTCCCCTCTCCAGTAACAACTTAAAGTAAAATAAAACAGATCTGAGACAGTTCCTAAGGGCTCACAAACAAATTGCTATGATGTTTGTGACTTAAATAACAAATGTTTATTTGTTCTTGATTCTGAAGCCAAAAATCTTAAAGCCTCGATGAGTCACCTCCAAAGGCTCTTTGGAGGCTGGGGGTATACCTCAGGGGAGAACACTTGGCCTGTATACCCAAGGCCTTCGAATATGTGGTACCCATCTCACATACACACACACACACACACACACACACACACACAACACAGTCAAAACAAACAAAAGCAATCCTCTCTCCCACAGAAAAACAACCAACTAAACAAGGAAAATCCTCCCACATACAACCATAAAATACAATAAACACATTCCTAGGAGTTTACAAGGTCTCCAGGGAAGAAGTCTTTTTGGCTTCTTCAGCCTTGGTGGGACTTAGTATGACTACTGAAATGGTTGCATGAGAAAAGTTTGTGCAGGTGGTTTCTGATTTCTGAGGGAGGGGGTCTTATACATCTCAGGTAGGTTGGTGAATATGTCTTTTGTTGGAAGCAGGTGGAACAGAAATAAATACAGTCTGATACAGAGACTTATACAACGTATTGCTTGCAATCCAACTTCTACTGCATACAATATAATCTCTACCACATGCAATCTAACATCTACTGCATACATTCTAACTTCTATCACATGCAATCTAACCTTACTATATACAATATAATCTCTATGATATGCAATCTAACCTCTGCTGTTACATGCTATAACCTCTACTTGACCTATTTAAATGGACAAAGGAAATAACCATTTGGAGTGCATCTTTTAGTTGTTTTTTTTTTTGTTTTTAGTTTTTTAGTTTTTCTTCTCATATGTTAAATCCCTTTTCTTAGTCCTTGTTTTTCATTAATCTCAAAATCCTGTGTCAACATACAGGAATAACAATGAAGCAAAAAAGTAAAGTCAGCTATGAGTTCCCCAACATTTTCTTCTCTACAGCTGTTGACATAGGACCATGGTTAGGTACTTTTCACTTGTGAGATGGTTCTGATCAATACTGGAACCTACAGGGTAGAAGTGTGGAACAGAGGTGTGACACCAGTAGGCACCAGGAGCCAGAACACTTTGGAAGCATATTGGCTGGATAGAAAAGAATGGTCTTCAAAATTGAGGAAGTCTAATGTCTGGATTGTCTGCACATTTACAAACATGCTGCCTACTGTTTGCTATTCAGCTTCATTTGTCACAGGGTGCATTGTGCATAAATCATGCACTTCTAAGAAGGTGGAAGGAGTCCAATAAAAGCCAAACATTACCAGGAAATCATTGGTCTGTTTACTAATGACAACGATGATAAATATTCTCAATACTTGGATCAGGGTAAGAATGGATGTGACTGATGGGAAAGGCAGTTTCATTCTGTGGGAGTGAGTCTCTGCAATTGACATTAATTGAGCCTTGTGTTGCCTTCTTCAAGTGCAATGTAGAAATCTGAAGTTGGTGTCAGAATAACAGAATAAAAGCCAATAACCTAATGACCTCACACAACATCAATTGTGTGATACTGTTCCTAGGGAGATATGAATGAATGTCTACCACCTCTGAGAAAGGGATTTGATGACAAATCAAAGTACAGACACCAGTGAAGTCCAATTTAGCTAACCTATGACTTTATCAGGGTTATTTTTAGGAATGTGAATGAATAATTCTTACAGGAACAGGAATGACTCAAAGGCAGCTGCATCAATGCCAGCATGGCTGAAAAAACTTTTCATGCAGCCACACAGGTCACCCAGGGAAGCTTGCTTGGTCTCTGCTTCTTCCAGGCATGGCAATATATCTCAGCAGTACTTACTGCTTATGTAAGCTTTTGGGGGGGGGGGACTTCAGAGTCTTCTGAAGCTGTTGTGGTGTTTCCTGATTCATGTGGTGCCTTCTTTTAGAACCTTTTAAGTCTTTTTTTTTTGTCTGTTTGTTTTTGAATTACATTTTTAATACACACTTTGACCATAATTTACCCCTTCCCTAACTCCTTTCAGATTCTTCTCATCTCTCTACTCACCCAATTTCATGTTCTCCCCTCTCCCTCTCAACATAGTTTCCCCATTCCTGAACAAAACAACAAAAATCAAAACAATGAAACCCCCTCCAGTAAGACAAAAGGCCTTTTGAAAAAAACAAAACAAAACAAAACATGTGGAAACCTAATACTGTAGAAGCTTCCAGAACCTTCTAAGTCTTAAGGAGCTTTCTGCACGATGGAAGTTTTCACCTCTCATTCGTGTATCAAGGAGCTTTCTTCCAAGACAGAATGCATTTTAAGTTTGAGGAAACTGTTACAAAGCTGCCTCCATCCAGCTTTACCTTGAGGTTACCTGACCCTGTGAATTTTCTGTTGGAATCCCTCTGTTGTTTCCCACGAGGAACGAGGATTGCTAGGAATCTCAAAAGTTCCTCCCGTCTCTGACAAGCTGCCTCTCAGGCCTCTTCAGGGACTTGGAGGAAAGGGGGGGGGGCACACCAGCTTCAGCTCTGCTCCTCAGAAGATCCTTTGGTGGGATGCTCACCTTCCCAGCCTCAGAGTGCTCCACCACAGCTGGGATCTACTACGTAATAAACACGGAACAGAGAAGCATGGCCGGGTGGACTTGCCTTTTCTATAAAAGTAATGACTTAGGTCTGTTGGGAAATATTTTGAAGATTACTATCCATGAAAGCAAGGGAAAAAGTGAACGTAAGCTCAACTACGTAATGATTTTGTGGTGTTTCCTAATTATATTTTTTTATTGAAAAAATATATCTAGATGTTTATATCTCCAGGGCCACAGGCACAAAGAAGCACATAATTTGGAATCTTCCAGGCTGAAGATTTTTATAATTTTTTTAAAAAATGTATTTTTCCTCAATTCTTTTTAGATAATTATAAGATTTATTAAAACAATGAGATGATTGAATCACATATAGTACATATTGAAATCTTTTCTTCAATTTGTTGATGACTGATTCTTATCAATTTACTCTAAATCAGCAGGGATTACACTGATGTAAGATACACTTAGATGCTTGCACACTAATAAAGAGACAGTTTTAAACACAGAAGAAATGTAAAGAAAGAAAATTTACTCAGAGGCAATGTAAGGAAGAGGGCAGTGGGGAGCTTCATCAGCGGGGATTTAGTGACAGAAGATAAAGAGTATGCACAAACCCGTGCCATAAAAAAATTGCAGCATTACACAGTTGCTATTTTTGTTCTTTTTGGACAGTAGAGAATTTACTTTCAACAAATTTTCTCACTAAGTGGCTAAAATGACTTTCTTTTTAACTGTCTTGACCTAGTTGGGTTTAGATGATTTTTTTTTTCAGGAAAGAAAAGAGAATGAAGTGAAATAGGAAATACCCATTGAAGCCTTAGAAAAGAACACTGAATGTAGAGGCAACCCACAGTGAACTCTGTTCTATTCTGTTGCCTTCGAATTGCAGCCCTTCCACATTAGTACAATTCCGACTACATCAGAAAACCTGTCATTTCAACTGCTGAAATAATTACTTTCTTAGATTATTGTTATTTAGTTATTATTCAAGTTATTTTTATGATTACCTTCAATTTTGAAAGTGGAGATGTTCAAAATTATTTTCCCAAAGAAGGAGATGCGCACCGCCTAATGATGGGACTCTGTGTTCAGATAAGACGGCACCAGCTGGGCTTTGTCTCTCTCTGTTTTAATGTTAGGATTATGGATCTAGCAAGAGTCTGCCCTGTAGTGGGTATTCATCAATTGTAGAGGTGTATTTTGTTTTTGTTTTGTTTTTTTTCTGTGTGGAAAACACAGTAAAAGATATGGAGCCGGCCCTCAGCAATGAGTGAACATTAGCAGTTCTCATCATGTTCAGTGTCATCTGTAGTCTCCTGTGGAATGGGCTGAGGCTAACCAAGGACAGCAACATTGCCAGAGATAGGCTTTACTGGCAATTATGGGTTTGGTATGATTCTACTGGCTTCCTTGATGGATAAAAAATAACCCCCCCCCCCATATATCCGGAGGGCCATTGCTATTGCAGCTAATTTTAATATAATATCTGAACATGAGTAATTAGAGCAAAGCCTTCCAGTGTACAATGAAAACAGTCCTATCTATTATGAAGCTACATGATGTTCCACTTAATAGAATTTGCTTAATCAGTTATGTATTAGTGGATGCTAAATGACTTTTTAAAATTACTTTCCCATTGTGGACAATCAGAAATATAAGCCTACACTAAATTTTCCTTAAAAATTCACAATTCAAAGTATATGTGCTTGAGGAAGGGTTTACTTTAGCTCAGGGTTTCAAGTAGGCAATAAGTCCCACCCTGAGATCCTTTCTTGCTCCTTGCTCTATTGACTGTGGATCCACAAAACAAAGAACAACATAGCAAGAGCAGGTGGAAGAAGCTGATGTTCACCTCACAGTAGACAGGATGTACAGAGTCAGGAAATGGCCAAGGATCCACTTAACCTTCAAATCCATCCTCTCAGTGACTACTTCCTTGAGCTAGGAGAGAAGTTTCCAGAACATCTCAAACAGCACCATCAGCTAGGGATCAGGCATTCCACATGTGAGGCAGAGGGGACATTTCACATTTAAACCACACTGCTGATTTCCAAAGGCAATCTAGCAAACAAGGGAGGCTTCCATGATAACTTTAACTTGAGTTTCATGGGCTGGAGAGATGGCTCAGCAGGTAAGAGCACCCATGTCAGGGGCCTTACAACTGCCTGTAATTCCAGCCCTGGGCATTCTGATGTTTTATTCCAGCCTCCACTGGCACCCCCATACTTCTGGCATCCACACACAAACAATATAAAGATTTTTTTATACTTAAAAATATTTTTATTAAGTCTTTGAAAATTTCACACAGTTTATTTTGAATATGTTCACCCTCCCTCTGCCTTCTCCTCCCAGATTCTCCCTTTCATTCCTACCGTCCAAAATTAGTATTATTAAGATTTAAAGGCCTATCAAATCCATTACTGCTGTTCATGTACTCTTACTGTGTGGGCATACACTGGACCATCAGTGACTACCACGAGCTGCCCCCATAAAGAAAACTGACTCTCTCCCAGCAGTGATCAGTTGCCAGTAGCTCCTTATCTAATGGTAGGACTTATTGCCCAGTTTCCTGCTCCCTGCTGGAATTTTGTCTGGCTTGGGCTTGCACAGATCTTACACACAAGGTCACAAGTATCATGAGTTCTTACCACATCTTCCATGCTAAACATTGTTTCCGTGTAGTCATCCACTGCCTCTGCTTCTTACAATCTCTCTTTTCCTTTTTCCATGATGGTCTCTGAGCTTCGGGAGGAGAGTGCATCATAGATGTTCTGTTTAGGGTTGAACATTCAAATCTCTCATTTGCTGCACCTGCAACAGTTGCGGATCTCTATGTTGATTGCTGTCTATTGCCAAAAGAAGCTTCTCTGATGAGAATTGAGTGATGCACTGGTCTATGAGTATAGCAATAAGTCATTAGGAGTCTGGTGCTATGTTTATTTAGCTGAGTAATAGTAATAGGTACTCCCTCTAGTCATAGGTTTTGGACCTGATTGTGGTGATAGATATGGGTTTTATCTTGTGAAGCAGGCCTTAATCAGAAAGTTGTTGGTTACTCCCAAGACATGTCTTGCCAAGCTGCTCATTACTGTAGCTCACAGGGTTTATACTACTTATCAGACTTTAAAAAGTTGATGATATTATTGAAAATGGTTTCACTTAGTTTTTATTATATTTTGAAAAGTGACACTCGTAGCAGCACGCTGCTGTGGGAGTTCAGCAAGAGAGGCACGGAGACATTTTCATAGGTGCAAGCCCTCCCAGACCTCAGCAGAGGGAACCACCGCCATGACAAGTGCCAACCTGGACAGTAGAACCCTGAGTGTCTGGGCTCTCCATGGTCCCTTCATGCCTTCAAAATCTGTAACATCTGGGTTACTCTTACAATACCAAGTTCAGTTACCAGCACGAGATACAACCTTGGCCAATTCTGGAAAACAATTTCTGTGTGCTGACCCTGAGGAAACACGTTCCAAATTTTAAGATAGAATCTGGTTTGCTAGAAAAATAACTGGTCACTTTGAGGGCAGTAAGAGTCTCCTCGTGGGATGGAGTTCTCATCGTCATAGTAGATGTATTTTACCAGGACCTCTTGTAGACACATTTGCAGAAAAAAAATAGTTCCATTTAACTAAGTGGCTTTTAGGTCCCAAGGCCTGGCTTCTACAGCAGGGGTCCTGGGCCAGTGGGAAGACTCTCCAGTTGAAACGTTCTGGTGGTTTGGCGATCTATCTCGACACCGCTAAGGGGAAACATATACCCTTCTTCATAAAGCTCAAGCACAAGATCTTGAGCTTTACACACATACAACACAGCTATCAGAAAAGTCAGTTTGTGAAATAACACACCATCACTAGCAGCATGAGGGAGCATCGGCTCCACAATCAGGAAAAGCAGTAAGAACCTTGCTTTTTTCTGCTCCCAGCTGAATTTTCTATCTCTCAGGGTTTCCATTCTATTGCTCTCACTTCAAAGCTTTTTTCCTCATTTAATTATTAATTTATTAATTTCACAGCATTTTCTCTTCATAGAGGCTTATTTCTTTCTCTCTCTCCTCTTCCTTCAGGAGCCTTCAATTAATAACTTATTGTCTGTCCTCTGGTAGCTTCCCTGAGTGTACTTTACTGGAGACTTTGAATTTCTTTTTCTTCCCTATCTTCACATTGGATTAGCTGGCATGATGTTGTTCCTGACATTGGTTTGCCATTTATAGTTGTAGGCTGCTGTGGTTCACCTAGAGGGACAAGGAAACATTTTTATTGGTGTAAACTCTGCCAGACCTCATCAGAAGGAACCACCACCATGGCAAGCACCAACCTGGCTAGTGGAACCCTGAGCATCTGAGCTCAGGTGGTTTTATTGATTAAGCACTCCACAGGTGCAGATCATAAGCAATCAAACACTCCCACAGAAATCTAACACTTGCAAACAATACAAAATGCCAAGGCCTTTTTTCAACAATGCACAAAAACTTTTATTTTAAACACAACTAACAATAAACTTCCACAACAGACACTGAGTTTTACTGTATGTATTTAAAGTGTTTCTTCATATGTTTTGACCACCTTTCTATTGCATTGTTTTGGTTGCTTTGATTTTACCTATTTACAGATTCTTCATGTGTTAATGACATTTAACCTCTTGTTTATGTTACCTTATATGTGTCTTTCCATTTTGTCATTGTGTGCTTGAAATTAGGCAATATCTGTGTTTGCCAAAGCTAGGCTCTTGTTCAACCACTGAGACTGGGCTGCAGGTGATGATGGTTCTGTGGGTTGGCGCTCTCTCTCAGGCTCTTGACAAGGACAGAAGTGGACAGTAGAACTCTGACAAGAGGCTGGGAGCACATAGAGGACCTACAGTTACAAGTTTTCTAAAGTAACTATTTTAAGCAGAGGGATGGCAGACATTTGATGCTAGGCAGAGCATACGAAGGCCATCTTAGACCATGTCCTCAATTTTCTCCAGGTAACAATTGGCTTCTCTCTGTTGACTTCACAGCCTTTGCTCATTGGCTATGGACTCAGCTGGATTGAGGTAGCACTGCCACACAGAGCTTCCCAGTTTGAAAGTCAGAGGCTTCCCCTATCTCCATTTCTTTCATTAAGCTGAATCTTGCTTTTCATGTGCCATCCAGAATGATCACAGATTGAGGTAAATCTCTTCTCTCTCTAATATTTTTTTTCTTGTGGAAGGTTTTTAAAAGCAATGTTCATTAACTGCAAACCAAGCTATCAGATATTTCTTTGCTTTTGTTCAGTTACAAATCAATATCTTCACATTGATAAGCATATTTTCTTGAATAATAACTTCTTTTTTTAACAAAAGAAAAAGATAAACAATATTGACAACATTTTAGGCAAATTAACTAAAATAAAGAGGATAAAAGTTAACAAAATTAAAGACAAAAAGGAAAATATTACAGCAAAAGCTAAGGTAATTCAGAGAATCATGAAGCATACATTAAAAAAGTATACCCAGCCAAGTGGTGGTGACACAGCCCTTAAGCACAGCACTCAGAGGCAGAGGTAGGTTGATCTCTCTGAGTTCGAGGCCAGCCTGGTCTACAGAGTGAGTTCCAGGACAGCCAGAGTTACAACAAACAAACTCTGTCTTGAAAAAAATTAAATAAATAAATAAAGTATATCCCACCAAACAGGATAACTAAAAAAGAACGCATTTCTTGATATACAGACCACTAAAGTTAAATCACGATGAAGTAGACAATTTATATAAATCTATAGCATTCAGTAAGATAGAAGCTGTAGCTTAAAACCTTGCAACCAAAAAAAACCCAGGGTGAGAAGTATTTAGTTCAGAATTCTACCAGACCATCAAGAAAAGCTAACACCAGCACAATTCACACTATCCTGCAAAAATAGAAAAGCAAAGATAATTTCCAAATGTCTTTTACAAAAACCAGTATCACCCAAATACCAAAGCTAGGAAAAAGATCCACCAAAAAGAGTTTTTTTCCTCACTACTTTCTCTATAAAATGCATCTCCCTACAGTTAAACTCTAAAGCCAGTGTTCACCTGAAGAATGAGTAATACAAAGAAAATATGCAAATATCATTTCCAATCAAAGCTGTCAGTTGTAAGGAATCAAATCCATGCATGTGGGTTGGACACTGGCCATAAGATTGAGGAAGGATGTATAATGTGTGTGTACATGTGCGTACGTGTGCGTTAGTGTGTGTGTGTGTGTGTGTGTGTGTGTGTGTGTGTGTGTATTCATGCCAGTTAGTTAAAGTTACTTTACAAAGCCATTTGAGTACAGAGATTCAGGGACATTACTCAAAGTTTAGAACTTTGTATTGACCATATAGCTATATCTTATTTTAAATAGAGAAGAATTGCTGTGTAAATCATTCCTGGGAGATTCCTTCTTGCTATTCTGACCAGTAATGACCTAAGATGAAATATATCCTGAAGTGATGTTGCTCTTCACCTCATGGAGTTAGCAACCCTTGCTATGGCATCCCTCACTCTACACAGTCCTCCATCCCTCATCATCCTAAGCTCCACACCATCCTCCACCCAAGATTTTTCTCTACACCACACCATCTTCCACATTACATCCTCTATCCTACACCATCCTCCACCCCACTCCACCCCACACCACCCCACACCGTCCTCCACCCCACACTGCCCTCCACCCCACACCATCCTCCATACCACACTGGTTCTACCTTATACCATCCATAGGGACCAAAAGAATGAAACAGATAGGTCAAAGGGAGCATTTATCTAGCTTTCTGAATATTAAAAGAAAAAATAGCTTTTAAGTTTATGGTTGAAAGCACTTGTGCAACGATAAAAGAAACCAAGCAAGCTGCTTTCTAAGAAACTTCCAATCAATGAGAGCTGAATCCACCTGTCATATTTGTTTCAATAAGCTGCCCATCTGCTTCCTTTCAAATCATTTAAACATACGCAGAAGCATCAATGCATTTTAGAACCAGATGTGTGATTCATGGAAGAAATCTGGTCTTGAATAGAGTTCCATGAGGAAAGAATGTGTATTCAAGAATAAAGTGTTTCCACATGGATCACTTGTTTCTTACAAGAGGGAGAAATGGTCTCTTTGCAGTGGAGGTCTCTTTGGCTAAAGTGTCAAAGCAAGTATCCCTATCAGATAGCCTTGTAGCCTTCTGATGAACTAATGCTCATGTTTCTGACAGTGCTTTCAATAGAGGACACAGGATTCGAGCCGAGCCCATACTCTTGGTGGTGCCAACCACCTATACAAATATCCTGCCAGTATAGCACTCCTTAGCAATACCTGCCCAAGGCATGCCACACTCAGATTTCCATTAAGTTTTCCTGATGCTGTGTTGTCAGCACAGACTTTAGAGCTAAGAAGTGTTTGTTTCTAGAATGGCAATAACCAGTTCAGTGACACTAAGCAGGTCAAACTAATTGTACTTCAAATTTCCCATCTGTAAAGTGACGACATATTTATTTTGTTGGTGTAACTATAAAAGCAATGGGGGACACTTAGTGGCCATATGCATGGGCTAATATAAACTCTATCTTATTTCAACCCTGCTTCATGATAAAACAGATTAAAGATGGCAAAATGACAAAGTTGGTACATTGTAAAGATGAGGCAAAGAGAATAGAGTTAGTCCTTCAGTAGGTAATGTCCTACATGTCTCGCCAGTAATCTGCAAAGGCTTGCTTGTGAATTTACATGTCAATACCATGTATCCAAAAGATTATTTTGCCCTTCTGGTTTTGGTGAAAGCTTTGCAGCTGACAACGATAGCTGGTAAGTTATCCCACATTTCTAAAGGGAATAAGGGAATGGCCAAAGATGGCCTGTTCAAATGAGTGGAAGCTTCAATTCCCCTTTCCACCAAAAGACCAATATTTGGGGCAAGGGATTCTGTCACAGGAATAGAGAATGGATGGATCACTTCTTTCTTCTGCCACCTGTTTACTCCCCATCAAGCTGCTATGTAGGAGGAGCAGGTTGCTTCCACAGAGGAAAAACAACATCTCACCTGGCTAGAAGCTTACTCTGTCACAGGTTCTCAATGGCCCACTCCATTCAAATGATGCTGACAAAAATCAATAGGAGAGCTGAACTTCTGCATATTCCTCCATGTTTGGGAGACAAGGAAACAAATGTCTGCCCCTCGTCAAGAGAATCATGACGGTATGAAGCTGGCTAGGTGCAGTTTCTGAGCTAGGGGCTGCAGCAGGAACTACCTTTGTAAATCCTCCTTGGGAAGGTAGGCAGCAGGCAGAGCCTGAAACCTGAGTGGATAGACCCACAGAGTAAAGATTCTGAGAGAATGTTGAATGGTGGCACAAAAATAGAAAGGGCTGTTGTTTTTGAGGGGCACTTCCAAAGAATATCACCTATAGAGAAGTAGGGATATCCCTACAGGTGACAGACTCGCACAGTCACAAAAGAAGAAATGCTACTAGCTGAGTAAGCACCATTTGTTCTCCACTCCTTCCTTCTTCTATCCCAAACTCTGAGCTCAGAAATAATTAGGAAGAGGTAAGGCAAAAAGCTCTAGAAACACTAATAGCTTGCTCTTCCCAGTGCAAGAATTGGTCAGGAGATAGTGGGGTTTAGATTTTACCCATTTCATGTCTAATGGAGCTATTTTCACTCACACCTGAAGGGAACCATTAATTATGGTAAAGGGCAGCATGTGAATGGGCACCGAGTGCATCTGGAATCCCCCTTTAGAAAACTATGTTTATTTCCAGAATTGTGATCTGCAGAGTACAGCTTGTTCCATGGCAGTGGCCTAGATTTTCTGGATCTTCCTGAGGCAAGGCACCCAGAGCGGAGTTACTATCTTTATCTCCAGAGCAATATCCCCATTTCATGCCAATGGGCCTGACTTCATTGCTAAGTGTTCATGAACACTGTTGAATATTATTAGTTTTGCATATATCGAGAACTAACTATTGGGGCTAGATAGATGGCTCAGCAGGTAAGAGCACTTAATACAATTGCAGAATACCCGAGTTTGGTTCCCAATAAATACATGGCTGCTTATAACCTTTTGTAACATCAGTTCTAAGGAATTCAATGCATCTCTGGGCTCCTGTATGCTCATGGTGCACATGCATCCACTTAGACACATACATATGAGATAAAATAAATATATTACTCAAAAGAACTAATTGTTATGATATATTTTGTAAAACAAAATACTTATTGGTTTTTTTACTCACACAAAAACAAACATATATTGCTTTGTTTATAGAATAAAATTGTCCCTATTATAAACATTTATGGTTTGATCATGGCTTATCACAGACATTATATTCTGTCTCATTGTTATGATAAATCTCAAAGGAAGTGTTAACAAGGCTATGTGACCTGTCCCAATCACTCATTGAAAGGAGAAGCCTAATTTAAGCCTAGATTTACATTATTCCTAACCCAAGGCCTTTCCAGCTGTTTTTCTATTATGAGCGCTATTGTCTTTCCCTGGCTGCTAATGTACAACTTCTATGTGCAAACTCAGCATCACAGTCAGTGCTGGGTAGATTGAAGAGAAAGATAGAAGTGAAACTCTTGGTTATTGTTCTCAGGTAGTCTCACTTCGCAGGGGCACTTGAAGAGCAGAGTAAGAAATACATTAAAAGAAATTATGGCACACACAGGAATGAAGAAAATACAGCCTACTCCCAGTGTGGACTACTTAGAAGTGGAAAGCCAGAGCCTTAAGTGAGCAGATAGGCACTTTCAGGCACTGGCTTTGTGCTTCTGTTTCCTTTGTTCCTGAAGGAGACCCTCTATGGTCCAGATAGATTTTGAAAGGATGGTATTATCTGCTTTACTTCCTGTGGCATCAGCAGAGAGACACTGTACTGTGTGTGTGTGTGTGTGTGTGTGTGTGTGTGTGTGTGTGTGAGAGAGAGAGAGAGAGAGAGAGAGAGAGGAGAGAAAAAGAGAGAGAATGTGTGTACAGATACTCAGTCATGTGTGTGTAAGTACATATTGAGATCACAGATCTATGTTGCTTAGTCTTTTCAGTTGCTCCCTGCCTTATTTTTTGAGTCAGGGTCTCTCACTGAACTTGGAAATCACTCATTCAACTAGGCTGGTTAAGTAACCTCTAGGGATATGCCTGTCCCCATGTACCCAGAGCTGGCATTACAGATGCCTGCCATTACTCCTGGCTTTTCACATGGGTACTAGATATCCAGACTCAGTTCCTCTTGTGTACAAGGCAAGCACATTCCTGACTGAGCATTTCCCAAGTCCTGGCATTTGTCTTTATATGTCTGGTTTATTTTAGTTAACCTAATATCTTCCGTGTTAATCAATATTGTTGCAAAATAAATTTATTTTTAACTTGTTATATTTTAATGGCACATTTTTTCTCTCTTATTTGTCTGACATTCCTTACCAAATGAACCATAAATTTCTTGAGGAACAAAGTGTCTATTTTATGCTTGTGTATCACACAAAGCTAAAGGCAATGAATATTGAACTGTTGAGAGTATAAATGGCATCAGAAGAGCAGTAGATTATCATAATTTGTAGGATTCAGACCCAATTTCTGAGAACAGTTAACACAAATTAGACTTACCTTTACATTTTATTAGATTAATGAAAATGCTTGAAAATATAGGGCTAGAAACTACTGTCAACATACTTTATATGGCTGAAAATGGATCTTATTTCCTTACCTCTGGAAGCCAGCTACCCCTATAAAATAAAGACTACATCAGAGAAAAATGTTCATATGTTCTGTGATGTTATGCTCATCCTAAGCATTTGGTAAAATGCAGTTTGAGCTACAAAACAGGATTTGGAATTTCAGTAGACTTTTGCTGCCAATCCCAGTGTCCCCTCTATGTTTAATATGTTCTGTGCTCCTAGGTCTTCTGAAATAAGTATTCTGTTTCAAAGTACAGGTTTGATGTTGGCTGGCAATGTTCACTGGTGTTGAACTGTGTCCATAAATGATCCTGTCAGCCCTGCTGACAGGGCTTCCTCTGACTCTTTTTTTCTTGTTCCTCATTCCACTATAATAGGAAGCATTAGGCTTCTGTCCCTGGGGATGAATGTCCCCAGCCCAGTGGTCCCTATAGATGAGAAGAAACAACTATGACTAAAATGGGCAGAGTAGGGGCCTCCATCTTGGCTGTGAGCTCACTTCTGCTCTAGATCCTGCTAGGGCTTCAGACCCAACTTAGATGTATGGGTCACACAGAATCTCTTCCTGTTTAGTCTGCCCAACCTGGCAGTGCAGTCTCTTCCTGCTGCTAAAATCACACTGGTTTGTGTTTTCCTTGATTTCCTCAGCCTTTCCATCATATAGTCACAGATGTTCTAAATTAATTCTTGTGTTGTGCATACTTAAAGTGGCTTCAACTTTCAGGGCTAACTTTCAAAATCTGGCTAACATAGCAATAGTGATTTCTCCAAAGACAAGAGGATGAATGAATGTGTGCAGAGGCTCTACCGAATGCACTTAGAGTTCTCACCACTATCCATAGTCTCACTGATTTGATGGGGCAGTAATACAATCGGGTCTGCTGAGTTCCTTGGAGTTTAAATCAGAAGTGCAGCCATGAGTCAAAGCTTCTGCCATCAGAAGTGGGGAGGTAGTTTATGTTTTGTGTGGAGTAGACCATTGTACAGAGTGTCACCATCATTATAAGATGCAACATACCACATCTCAATTTTAAAGGGATTCAGAGATGTTAAGTGAGTTTCCACAACTCACTTAGTTATAAGTAACATTGTAGATTATGTCACATGAAGAGTTTTGTTTTTGATTAGTTATTGATTTCATCATTTTGTTAGATGAATACTTAGTTCTTGGCTCTCTATAAGGAGAAGCCTTCATGAGGAGTGATTATATAGTTGCTTCTAGCTATACCATTCACCATATGCCTGATATTTTTCCCATCATTTCTGTTAATAAACTCACTTATTATCAAAGAGCTCCTTATATAAGCAGAATCTTTTCTTTACCTTTTGAAATAATCTGGAAAGAATAAGCTATCTGCCACAACATGGATGAATAGTGGGACAGGAGGCCGAGCACATAACTTGACATCTCTATTTATGATGGGATATTTTCATGATACACCCACTGGATTAAAGAGAGAAATGTGGAAGAAAGTGAATCAGAAAAAATGTGGATACAGCCCATTGCTCATGTTTTGTGTCATGCTGTCATTTAATGTCTATGGCGGGGTGAGCACTACTGTATAAACTATGAGGATGGATACATTGGTTCAAAGTGTGGAGCCTCAGGCTCCACATGGTCAAGAAAAAAGTGAAAAATGACAAAATCACTTTGATCTTGTTCTGTTTTCTGTCAAATCATGGATATTGTGCTTCATTTCAATTTATCTCTTGAATTTGTGTGAGCATTCTGAAGTATAGACTCAAATACAAGGCAAGTCACTAGTAGAACCTGTTACTTAATTTTACAGTCATTCGTGTGGCTTTCTGTGGGACCTTGCTGCAGTACTTCCTATTGGCTGAATCAATTCTTTATAGATGCACATAGATATATATAGAAGCATGTCCAGAAAGCACGGGGTCCTGGGACTCAGTGGTGGTCAGGCACTAGAAGACCAATGTGTCTCTTGACCAAGGAAGCTAAGATCCATGTTGGCATCCTGGTGGCAATGTCTAACCTTCCTTAGTCTCAAACTGACATTGGACTTGCTAGCTGGAGCACAACAAAGATGCTGTTTTACTAGTTTAGTAAAATAAAGCCCAGAGTTAACTGGGGAGTACACTGAATACAGTGGCCTTTATGGTCTGTTTTCAACATGGCTATTAAAGTGACTCCAAGTCATCTCCTCCCTCCCTGTACCCCCTCTTTACCACATCATCACTATCTGAGGACAATACTGACATAGATAAAATTGTTAGGCATCACTCCAACCAAATGCACAATCCCTCGTACTTAAAATACATGCTCCTGGATGAATGTCTTGTGAATATCTTGTGAATCGAGGCATTGGATGAATACCAATGCCTCCGCATGAGTTCTTTTTTAGAGCCTTCCATTCATGGCAAAAGTCTAAAGAGCCTGACCATACTGACTACATAAAACAGGAGTGAAAAGAAAAGACTAATCTAAGCCACCTGCAGAGCTGCCTTCCTTCAACATGGCACATACAAATACAAATGCATTCCATTTCTGTCCTGGAGCAAGTGTGCCTTGAAATGTTTGTGCAGTCCTTTGTGACTTAGGATTTCTTCTCTTTTTCTTTTTTGAGATAGTCTGTCTCTATGCTTCTCAAGTTGGCCTGGCATTCACTATGGAGCTCAGCCTTTCCTTGAACTCACAGAAGTTCTTCTTCCCCAGATTTCCATCTGCTGAGATTATAGACATATATCCTATATCCAGAAGGATTTCTAACTCAAAATGGCAAAGAAAAAGGAATGATCTGTATTTTGGGATACACATACTCTCCAGATGTACCTGTGTGAATAATAGCCATAAAATAATTGTATGTTTGAAGAAAATATTGTTGGTACTTAATTACCATAGTTGTTTACTCTAACCCTATCGCAAGCTTACCTGAGATAAAAGATAATTAGGTTGGCTCCACAAATTTCCAAATTAAGGCGCCTTGCTCGTGTTTAGATCATACGTACAATGGCTAGTAAAGAGTGCTTCTCAGTGAGCAAGTCAAATGCAGAGGTATCTGCCAATCATCCATAGGCTGGATTCTGCTTCTTGTCATGAGGTGAAAGGGATGACCCAACTGGGGATTGCAGAATGAAACCATCAAGAGTACTCTCACAAAACTTGGCTCTTTCTCCCACTAGACAACAAGAGGGTCTGACTACAGGTTCTCAAATTTCCACATGGTCCAGTGGTTCAAGAAAAGCAGTGGTAGGCTTAGGTTTCAATCTTCAGCAGTCACTATCTTGCTTGCTTCTTCCTTGAGGGGCCTGCCCTTGTAGGGGTACAAATTTGTTCCCTTCTCTTCAGAGGTCAGATTGCTGTGTCATAAGTTGAAAAACTCATTCATGATCTCTGCATGTTTGGCCCTGGGCCACTCCATATGCTCCTCTCAGCTGCTGGAGGGGGCTTTGGTGAGGACTGAGTTAGATACCAACTATGAGCAGAGCATAATATGTACCTGCCCTTGAGACATTTTTGTTCCTGTTGGGCTTCCAGGCCCACCCTTGATGTGGGGATCGGTGGCTGCATCTCCTTCCATCCCTCTATGCCATACCTCTATTGTGCTGTAACCCTGGGGAAACTCTTCTTTTCTGAGGAGAAGTTGGGGAGTATTTGTGGGTGGTAATAGGGGGTAGATAGGAGGAGATGGGGGAAATTGAGGGTTTGGACAGAGAGGAGGAGGGGTTTAGAATGTATTGTATAAAAAAAGAAGTTAAAATGCAAATAAGATAAAATAAAATAAAGAGTATATAAACAACAAAGCTCATCCAAGGTTTGATTAAATACATGATACTTCACACTTTCTGGAGAAGCTGTCTAATAGCTAAAACCCTTACCTAATAATTTACCTGTAAAAATACTGACCAAACTATTTTTATCAAAGGTCCAATGCACTCTTACCTTACCTTAATAGAGCTTTCCTCTATTAGAGGATTAAGTGCACAATGTTTGCTGAATTAAAAACTGAGGGGAATGGGTAGTGATATGTTCTTAAATAGTAAAACCATCAGGGGGAATCTGACCCTAAACCATAGCTCTTAATTTTTAATTTTAATTTGTATTTTATTGAAAATAGATTTTTATACAACGTATTCTGATCATTGTTTCCTCTCACCTCGCTCCTCCCGTATCCCCACTTGCCTGCTCACCCAACTCCACATCTTCTTTCTCTCCCTCTTTAGAACACAAACAGGCAAATAAAAAAACTAAACAATGCAGAAAAAATAAATAAAAGCACAAGAAACACCTCCGAAAGTGAACACACACATGCTAATGTGTTTATACGTGGGTATGCATATACATTTCCTTACTAGGAAATTCTGTGCTTCATTAATCATCTAAGGTGGCTGAGATGGGAGTGAATGACTTCTTTGACTTTTGGCTTTTCCTAAACTTTGAAAAAAAATGAGCAACCTGTGGAAAGAAAGTTGATACAAATCTAGACATAAGCAAGATGCATAGCTCCACCTTCCAGATCCCTGTATCTTTTAGGTAGTCTGTAATCTTCAAATAAATCAGCAACTTTTAATTAGAATATTTAGTGAAGAGACCAAATTTCAGAAACAACCAATAATAAAAGTATCGCTGCTGAGAAACAGATTCTGAGATGGTTAGAAGACATGCTCTGTACTCGGTGCCTGCGCTAACATCCTGCCTGCCACCATCAGTAGGTAAATTAGTGTCTCCCTGCCTCAATTTCCTCTCTTATGGCCAGAGAGCATAAGAATATACATCCACAAACAGATTGTGGGGATTAAATAATATATGCAAAGAGCAAATAATCTTCAGCATATGGGAAGTGACACACAATGTTATTCAATGATTACATTTATGTGCAAGATACACAAAGAATATAATATTGTTTGCATATATGGAAATTAGATAAAGCCTAATTTAAGAATGATCATACAAAGCTAAAATTATGAATACTACACATTAAAAAATAACTTAGAGCAGATATCTTAAACTGAAAAATAATGTGCAAAATGTATTGCTAGTGGAAAAAAATTTCAGGACGCTAAAATAGAATGATTCTATCTAAATTAACATATTAACATATTTATATTAACATATAAATGGTATATGTGCCCACAATTATTGAGAATTTGCTGCAAAATGACACATACCATGGAGTGTAGATGGTGATATAAACTTTTTGCCTTGTGCACCTATGCCATTTAGGTCTTTAAACATAAGAGTGTGCTCAATCATGAAAGGGTTAACATCAAAAGTGAAACAGGTGGAACCCTTTCTCCTCACAAACTTAGTTGTTTGTGATGTGAGTCAAGAGTCTTCATATGTGAAGAGTCACATATGACACAATAAGAATACAGGACCTGTATTACTGTATGACATACACTGTGTATGTTTCGGAGGCGTTATTGTTTTAATGTTTACTGAGATTAACTTTATGGTTCTTGGGGCTTTCTAAGGGTCCTCATAGAAAAGAAGAAATCTTGTCTCACAGGTCAACTTCAAACTGTGAGGGATATAAATCTAGGGTACAAAACAAAAGGAACCTTTAATGACACAGTATTTTTTGTTAAAACCTTCCATTTTCCTGGATTCTGTTGAATCATTTCCTTTGAAGAATGTTGTAAGGAGAACCTCTGTTTACAAATCAAAAAAGTTCAAATAAGACCAGAACAGAACCACTGTCAACAGTCTATAACATGTCACTCAGAGCCAAGAGAGTATGATTCTGCTCAACATCACATGGTCTAGCTGAAGACCAAAGGGAAATTCAGATATAGGCAGAGGCCCAGCTTCTGTTTTATGGCTTATATCTACCTGAAATGCTGTGCCTGGGGGAGCTTGTAACCATCTCCTGGGGGTCATTCTATTAATCAAATATTTCCTATTATGAGGAAACATTTACTGACATTGAATCTAAAATTTTATCTTTCATGTGGTATTATAACATCTAGCTAATCAAATTTTATCATATTAGTAGATCTGAAATAATATTCATCTTGCTTCCCATTTTCTTGTTATCCTACCACACTTATGTGGTTGGAAAGCAACCAGGAAATGAGCGGATTATCATTGGCTTGAATTTTCTTTTTCTGTCACGTAGATACAAGAAGTGAGGTCCACCCATAGTGATCAAGATAGAGTGTGATCGCATTCCACTGCATGATGGACTTACATCTGAGCTGGGCAGCAAAAGCATTTGCCTGCTTAGATTGACTTTAATTTCAATAGGCAAACTATTTGGTTACCCATATCAGTTGTTTGGCTTTCCCTTGCCATTAGCAATTGCTGTACTGTAAGGATTAAGAGCGCCAACCTTTGAATCCTGAAATTAACAATGATAGAGTCACTTCATTTTATTTGCATGTGGTAGTCATCTGCAGCTTGTTGGGCTTGGTAAAGGCAGAACTCATGTTCCTTGAATGGGAACACAAAGTCCTGGCTGAGTCTGGGCTGCTTCTGTGACAGGTGCCTACTGCAATGGTGTTTTGATGGGTGTTTGATAAAAATAGTACATGGAAAAATCAATACTCTATGCTAGTAATAGTCACACTTCATTAAGAAGGTACACTTACGACTAGCAAAGAAAGATCAGCCTTACCCACAAGTACTGGAAGCAGGCTTCCTAGATAAGGCCCTCTCTCATGACACCGAGGCCTTTGAAATGCTGAACAGAAGAATCATTATAATTTTGGGTACTTCTGGAAACATTTTAGTGAAGAGTAAGTCTCACCAAGAAAGCTTAAAACCCAAGAATCCATAGACGGCAGCTCCCCACTGTGTGTCCTACATTCTTTCCTCCTCAGTGCTCCACACTGTCCCTAAGGTATGAGCATCTGGTGAGGAAGATGTAGGTCTTAATTCCTTTAATAAAAGTCACACTACGTGCATTTAGAACTACTTGAACATATGCCACACTTATCTTATTAACTAAGCTCATTTTGTTAACATTCAGCGACAGAAATGGCTCAGACTGTAGTATGTGATAAACCTCAGCTGGATGGAAGAGTGTCAGCAGTTGTCAAACAGAAAACGTTCATTGTTTTCTTGGAACTGTGTAGGGCAAACAGAGCCAACAAAACACAGCAAAAACAAGATTATAACTGAGAAAGAACCATGAAAGCTTGCTTCAGTTTTCCTAGGAACAGTGGAAGAGAGCTAGTCTTCTGGGGGGAAATCACATATGAAAAGCCAGAACATTTTCCGTCTGCATTTGTAATTATCATCTCTGGGCGGCCCACCTCCCATGCCTTGCCACAATGCCTTTCTACCTCCCATGCCTTCCCACAATGCCTTTCTACCTCCCATGC
The DNA here is from genome assembly GCA_026225945.1 of Cricetomys ansorgei. Taxonomy (NCBI): domain Eukaryota; kingdom Metazoa; phylum Chordata; class Mammalia; order Rodentia; family Nesomyidae; genus Cricetomys; species Cricetomys ansorgei. Next base: position 959,595 of record JAMJFZ010000239.1, on the reverse strand, counting down.
CTTCCCACAATGCCTTTCTACCTCCCATACCTTCCACAGTGACTTTCTACCTCCCATGCCTTCCACAATGCCTTTCTACCTCCCATGCCTTCCCACAATGCCTTTCTACCTCTCATGCCTTCCCACAATGCCGTTCTACCTCCCATGCCTTCCCACAATGCCTTTCTACCTCCCATACCTTCCACAGTGACTTTCTACCTCCCGTGCCTTCCCACAATGCCTTTCTACTTCCCATGCCTTTCTCAGTGACTTTCTACTTCCCATGCCTTCCCACAATGCCTTTCTACCTCCCATGCCTTCCCACAATGCCTTTCTACCTCCCATGCCTTCCCACAATGCCTTTCTACCTCCCATGCCTTCCACAATGCCTTTCTACCTCCCATGCCTTCCCACAATGCCTTTCTACCTCCCATGCCTTCCCACAATGCCTTTCTACCTCCCATGCCTTCTCACAATGCTTTTCCACCTCCCATGCCTTCCACAGTGACTTTCTACCTCCCATGCCTTCCCACAATGTCTTTCTACCTCTCATGCCTTCCTCAGTGACTTTCTACCTCCCATGCCTTCCCACAATGCCTTTCTACTTCCCATGCCTTCCCACAATGTCTTTCTACCTCTCATGCCTTCCTCAGTGACTTTCTACCTCCCATGCCTTCCACAGTGCTTGTACTTCCAGTGCCTTCCCACAGTTCATTTCTAGATCCCATGCCTTCCACAATGCCTTCTACTTCCAGTGCCTTCCCACAATGGTTGTCTAGCTCCCTTGCCTCCCGCAATGCCTTTTTACCTCCCTAACATTCCTATTTTCATGCCTTCTTCTAGCACATGCAGAGGGAAACAAACCCTTTCAAATAGACTTAGCAATATTTCCTTCTCTGATAGACATGTTTCTTGTGAGATGAGCTCCTTAGGCTTCAAAATTTGGAATCTAAGGAAAAAGCAGTTTGAGCGGATACAGGAAATCTAACAATGGTGGAATGAGCCTCAGCTCCCTCTAGTCACCATCTAGGATCCAGTGGAAACCCTTCTGTGTCTGCTGCTGGTGTTTCTGAGCCCAGAAAGGTGGGACTCCAGCTGGAGGAAGGCTAAGGGTTCCTCAGATCCCCTGAGGGATCTAAGGCATCAGGCAGTATTTGGGAGCAGGAGACCTCCAGGGGTTTCAGCAGAGCACTGGAGCACAGAGGAGGCAGGTGACATGCCAGGAGCCTGGCAGGGGAAAGCCCACTTCCTAAGTCCTTAGATGCTTGTCATGCATCTTCAGAATGCCCAATGTCCTCTCTTACCTTATCCCTAGAACATTTTTCCGGAGTTTTGAAACAGGAAACTCAAAAAAATCATGAAAGCTTATAGCTCCTTTTCAGAAAATTATTTCTAAAATTCTTTTCTCATAATTGAAAACTCTTCCATCTTCTTGGGTCCCTAAGCCCAGGTCTCTCACCTCTTGCATAACGAGCAACAAAATTCATTGTTGAGCCAAGTGGATTAATTCTTATTGGCAGCAAACTAGGATAACATGATGGAGTGACTTTTAAAATAAAACACCAAAGAAAGCAACTAGTGGTGACCCATAGTGTCATGCGCTCAGCTAAGTCTTTGCCTCTCTGTGTGTGAACAACTTCATATTATAAACTTTGGTTGTCAGCAAGTCTCTTCTTGATCTTCTAATTACTGTCCCTCTACTCTCTCACCCCACTCCCCCACCCTACCCTTCCCGTGGTGCTAAGAACTGACAACATTCCTAGAAGAGAAACAAATGTCTCAGTTAGAATCGCTCACTCTTATGTCCAGGCCACACTTGTTAGGATAGGCTCAACCTTGGCTCCCAACAGTGAAAAGGCTAATCTAGAAAATGTTTGTGTTTGAGAAATATGTATTTATTCACTGAAAATAACTTCAGCTCTTTTCAATGGTGAAAAATAAAAGCATTCATAGTGAATCAAATCTCAGTGATTGCAGAGATGGCTATTTACTCGGTGGAGGCTTGGGCTGTCACCCTTCACAAGGTTGAATCACCTTTGCAGTATTCTGTTTCGAATTGTATTTCCTGTTTGTCTTATGAGGTCAAAAGACCAAATACCTTGTGATCTCCTTAGAGGGCATATCTCCTTTCATCTGCCTGTCAAGACTTGGGAAAAAGTCAACATGCTTCTCTTTTATAAACAAAACACTTTTGAATGATCATCTTTACAAAACAGATGATACACATTACTGTGCTCACTAAATATACATATTATTCAGTCCATTTCAGGAATCCACATTTCATAAGTCAATTTCTGACATTTCTGATGTTTTACGGATTAGAATATATATATATATATATACACACACACACACACACATATACATATATATTGGATATATGAATATATATTACATGTGACCTTATTTTTTAAATGGTATTATGTGATAATTAAGATTATTTTTTTATTATAGACACTCAATACTATTTAGGTCATATACTTAACTGTCTTACAAACAGTTGGTATGGAAAGCCAAGATATGCATCATACCATCTTACCTACCTCAGGTTCTTAGGCTGAAGAATTGTTACTTCATAGACTTGACATCAGAGACAGTCAGAGAGAGGTAGGTGGGGTCTGCTGCTGCATCCACAGCCTAAGTTCTCCTTTCCTCTCCTCAATAGCACAAAATTACATCATATGCCTTCCATAATAAGATAATATGTGCAAAGTGGTGGTCTTCTGTTCCATGGAGAGCCCAAAGTCTTCATGGACAAATGACTAAAGAAAACCACAATGAAGGCTCAAGGGAGCCTCTTACTTAGCCTTGCTGTCTTTTCCTTTAGTGTAACGCAAGTGAGAAGGTACTTAATTTAAAGCTTTCTCTGACAACATTAGAAACAGCCAGCCCTCTCTCTCTCTCTCATATGTATATATATGATTAGTGTCATTATTCTGCCAATAAAAACTGTTCATAACATATTCAAAGGGCAGGGCATCTAATTTCTCCTGGAATTGTCAAGTCAGGGCACAACACATCCTTTCCTTAGCTTAACACAGAAAGTTTAGTTTAAAAGAAGGTGAACCTGTTGTCCCAACTCTGACTGAAAGTCTGTCTTAATCTGAAGATGAAAATAATCTATCATTACAGCTCAGGGTCTATAAAGACAAAGTTTGACTTTATAGGTTTGTATTAGTTCCAATAGTGTTCGGTAAATCAAAGATCTGAGTATACACTATTTGGAAGGAGCACTACGTGTGTGTGTGTGTGTGTGTGTGTGTGTGTGTGCGCGCACGCGCATGTGTGTGTGTACATGAGTGCATGCACATGTATGTGTGTGTATACCTGCTTATGTGCATGGGTGTGCATGTGTCTGTATGTGCATGTGCATGTGCGTGTACACACAAATAAAGAACTCTTTTGTAGTTCTGGGGATCAAACCCATGCCTTGTATATGACAAGCAGGTATTCTGCTGAGATAAGCCCTCAACCCCATGAGCATCTTAATCTGAAAGGGTGTGACGTATTAGCACACGATCGTTTGCCCTGTACGCATCCTACCCAGTTCTCTATAATAAGGCCCTTAATTACTAGCTGTATATGTGATCATTTAAATGAAAAGACCATATTTCCCAGTCTCCCTTACAGCTAGTTCTGGCCATGTGGCTAAGTTCTGATGAATAGCTGAAAAGGAGGAATTGTTAAAATTCATGATTCATGTCCAAATTCATGATTTCATTTTTCTTTACAACTGATTAATATCCTATTCTCTATATTTGCCATATTTTAAGAATTCATTCATCAGTTAATATGCATCTAAGCTGATTCCATTTCCCAGGGATTGTGAAAAGAGCAGCAGTGAACATGGATACGCAGATGTCTCTGTAGTTGGATATGAAGTCCTTTGGGAACATGACCAGCAGTGGTACAGCTGGGCTATGAGGTAGTTCTGTTTGTAGTGTCTGAGAAACCTGATTTCCAACAGGACTACATTACACTTCTGCTAGCAGTGTATGAGCATTTCCCTTTTGCCACATCCAGGCCATTCTTATTAGGGTGATATGGAATCTTAAAGTCATTTAAACCAGCTTTTCCCTGATAGCTGAGAGTATTGAACACCTTCTAATGTTTACTAGCCATTTTGGGGGGGAATTTTTGCTCAGTTTCATAACCCAAGTGGGTTATGATTTATTGATTTCATCTCATTTCCTAAAGTTTTTATCAAGAGTTCTCAAGTTCAGCATCTCCTCAGAATACACAAATTTGTTGTTACAGCAGTTACTTTTATCATTGATGTGGCACAATACCTGACCAAAAATAACTCAACAGAGCAAGTTGTTTTTACTCACAGGTCAGTGGAATTGTGGTAGAGAAGAATAGCCACATGAGTGACTTCCTCATGGTACCAGCCAGGGACAGATAAAGGGAAATGCCATGCTTATTTGGCTGACTCCACATTCTTTTATTTACTTTAGGATCCCATTTAGTTTGTGATGTGCAGCCCACAGTCAGAGTGAAGTTTCCTTCTTCGGATAGTCCTCACAGATACACCTACTAATGCCATAGGTGTTTTAAAATTCAATTGAATTGACAAATTAATCATAGTACTTCCCTTAAGATCTGGATAGATAACTCATTACTCAGTTCCCAGTCTAAGTACATATGTGGTAAGGAACTATCTACTAGCCAACATTTGGCCCCTTATACCAGTCTTATTTCCATGTCTCTACTTCTGCCTTAGTTGCAGTTTGCTGTTTACAGCAGTTTGAGATTCAGGCTTTGTCTCCTCCTGTTTACTTATCTTCCTGGAGATACTCCAGGACACTTCCTAGATACCCAACTCTAAGAAAGAGTCAAATCTTAGAATGCAGAATCATTTAGATCAAATATTGAGCACTTAATGGCCGAGAGCATCTTTCGTATCTATATACAAGACCAAGCACATAACTTCACATCTAAGAGTTAGTACTTAAATGGTGTATGTAAAAATCCATTCAAACCATCTGTCCCTCTCAGAGTGAGGCATGGGTTTTCAGAAAAAGGCTCCAGTTTTCTATCCATCTCCCAACTACCGAGCAGTAATAAATGAAATAGATGAACCCATTTCTTAGAGTGATTTCTTCTTTTAAACATGTAGTGATTTCCAATCCTACTAGTTTTTAATTTTTATTTATTTTTTATTTTATAAACTGAAAGTTGATCCCTGCCTCTTTACAAAGGTCAACTCAAATGGGATAAAAGATCTTAATATATGGCCTGCTGTAGTTTGAATGACAGATGTTCTCCATAAGCCCATGCATCTGAACACTTGGTCTCCCACCGGTGACCTTCTTTGGGAAGGTTCAAGAACCTTGAGGAGGCAGACATTTCTGGAAGAGTACAACACAGGGATTGGGTTTGAGGTTTTATAACCTTGTTCTACTTTCTGTTATCTCTTTCTGTTTCCTGTGTGTTGATGAAATATGATCTCTCTTCTTTGTGATAGTCAAGCTGGCTTCATACTTATGCATGCGTACCTTGCCACCATGATAATTGTGGTGGTTTGAGTGAAAATGCTTCCCCTCCAGACTCACAGAGAGTGGCATTATTAAGAGGTTTGGTCTTATTGGTGTATGTGTGACTTTGTTAGAGGAAGTGTGTCACTGGTGGTGGACTTCGAAGTTTCAGATTCTCAAGGCAGGCCTAGCTTCACTCTCTTTTCCTGCTGACTGCTGATCCAGATGTAGAACTCTTGGCTCCTTCTCCAGAATCATGTCTGTCTGCATGCTACCATGCTTCCCCTCATGGCAATAATGTAGTAAACCTCTGAACCAGTAAGCCAGCCCCAATTAAATGTTTTGCCTTATAAGAGTTGCTATGGTCATGGTGTCTCTTTACAGCAATAGAAACAATAACTAAAGACAATGGACTATATGCCCTCTAGAACTAGAAGTCAAAACAATACCCATTCCTTCTAAGTTTGATGTCAGAGCATTCTAACAGCAATATCAATTGTTCTAGTTTCTTTTCTGGTACTGTGACAAATACCAGACCAAAACATATCAGGGGAGGAAAGGGTTGATTTCAGCTTACACTTTCAGGTCATTGTCCATCACTGAGGTGATTCAGGGTAGAAAGTCAAGCATATGCCATGGAAGAACACTGCTGTCTCACTCAGTATACTGAAATAGTTTTCTTATACAGACATGGGCCATCCCCCAAGGATGGCTCTTCCCACAGAGGGTCAGGCCCTTCCATATCTGCTATCAATCATGAAAATGCCCCCATGACATTCTCAAAAGCCAATCTGATCAAAGCAATTCTCCAATTGCTGATTCCTCCTTAGAGGTGATGCAAGGTTGTGTGTGTCAAAGTAAATAAAAACTAATCATGACACTAATGCAGGCCTGAATCTTCAAAACTTCCTATTTATTGTATTTCCAAAACACAGAACAAAAACAGCATCTCAACTAGTTTCTTTGATACCTTTTATCATATTTGATTTTAGATATGTGCAGATAGTTAGAGATGATCACAAATAAATGAAGATTGAACATTTAAGGATTCATTTTCTATGGGAAAATCACAGTGCTTGCCATAACCCAAACTGTTAACATTGATAAAATCCTTTTGTTCAGAAGAAGAGAGCAAGTAATCTCTATATTAAGGGTAAGATGCCCAGCTCTTTGCATCAGACCGTGTCTGTATACTGAAGTTCACATTGTTGCATGAAATCTTCTCATATAACACATGAAGTACTCATTATTCTTACAGCTTCAAAGCTGAGAGCAATGAGATCCAGAAGACACACACTGTGGAATCAAAGGCACACTCTTCCCCAGATCACAAACACTGCCATTACAACCCATGGGGTTCCCTGTTTTATACACATGTGTGGAAGCAAAGGCATACTCTTCCCCAGATCATAAACACTGACAATCCAACCTAAGGGGTTTCCTGTTCTATTTTTTGAAACTCTTCTGTCATATCTACCTGTTTGCTTTTGATAACAGATCATTTTTAGGGAAAAAAACATTTTAAGTTTAAAGTAGCTTTAAATTTATAGGAAATTTCTTAAAAATATAATTTCTCAGATATGCTATGCTTATTTTATTATGAATACCTTGTTTTACATGTGTAATAATTGACAGAATACTGGAAAATTACTACTAATGCATTTATGACAACATTTTACTCTGGTCTTTAGAATTTCTGCCTGGTGTTTGCTTCCTGTTCTTGGACTCTCCAACATGCTACTTTATGGTGTCACCATGGCTCCTGAGGTTCCTCTCAGTCATGACAAATGATCTAGTTTCATTTCTGTGGCTGGGATATAAACACCATAGCCAAAAAAGGGAAGAAAGTGTTTGTTCACTTTCCCAAGTTATATTCCATCACATTGGAGAAGTCAAGGGAAGAGCTCAAGCAGCTAATCATAAACGCACTGTGAAGGGCAGAGAGAAACAAGCATGTCAATGCACTGATGCTACCTATTTTCTTACTTTCTTCAGTCTTATACAGTTCAGGAATCCCATCTAGGGAATGGTGCTACCCACAGTGGTCTGGGTCTTCCCACTTTAATTAACAGCCATGTCCCCTGAGGCATGCCCACAGGAAAACCTGCTTTAAATATTCTCTCAATTGTGACTCTCATCCTGGGTGGTCCTATGTTGTGGTAAGTTAACATTTAAAACTAAGCAGTGCAAGTTTTGAATATTTTATTGTTTCAGTGATCTTGATAATCATGTCCAGGTAGTTTGTACAATAGTCCTCAGTTTGCAATCGTCTGAAGTTTCTCTAATAATGTATCTTTTCCATCAATGTGACATAGGATTAAACTGAATAATGTAATGCACAACTCTGATCTCCCCAATACTTACAGTGCAACCCACTGAAGAGATGCCATGATTCTTTCAGGAACCCATTGGAAACACAGGTGACTAGCTGTGTTGCCTCAGCTCAGTAGTGACGTATTTCAAAAGGAAAAGAGCCTGCTCAGCAGCCACAAGCTTTCTCTCTCAGGATACATTAGTGCAATATTACATGCAGAGGAACAAACATCAGTAAATTCTTCACAACTATTAATTCTGATACATTCCTGGGCTTTTAACATTCTAGATCCCGCCTCCCTTTATCATAATTTGCTTTTAATGCTAGTGTTCTTTCATGAGCAATTACTCAGTGAAGCCCAGTTGCTCTTGGTTTCAAGCTCTTTTGGAAGTGCTGGTGATGCAGTTTAAATTTTAAATCTAAAGCAGAGGGTATGGGTAGGGAAAGAGCTGGAGTAAATGCTGAGAGAAGGCAGTAATGGCATGCTTGTGGTTCTGCCGGGACTCTACAGGTTAGCAGGGAAGAAAGTAAGTGAACAGGTGCCACATACAGTCAGGAAATAAAAACTCACTTTATTTATGACAAAAAGCTGGTTTTCAATGTTTGCTGAATTGAATTAGACTAAAATGAGAAAAGGGAACTGCATAATATAATATTGGTAATGTCAAAAATAATAAAAGATGAGGCTATTCAACCTCTTAATGTCAATGTATCATGGCTCAGGTTCAGCCAGATATTTTCTAAGTGAAGTTTTGTTTCTCATGAAAATTGCATATGGTGGCCACCATTTTGTTCTGCTTTCAGGAGGACATAGAATCAAGAGGACTGGGGTCATAGCCCAGTGGGAAAGTGCTTGGCTAGCATGCAGGAAGTTCATTCTTCGGTACTACCAAAAAATTAATAAACAAATAAAGAAGGAAATGGACCTAGAGAAATGACATGCCTCAGGTCATGTGTAGAATGGCCATGGAAACTAATTCAGTGTCATCCACTTTCTTAGAGACATGTTCTCTGATGAGAAAAGATACCTGACTAAAAGGAGAAGCCAAGGGCAGAGTGATAGCTGCCTGGTCAATTCCAAATGAGAAATAAAATAAAAATATTTTCTCCCAGTATAGAGTCTAAAGAATCAGACATTAGACAAAAGTGACTCTAGACTAAATTCAGCTTTCTACATTAGTGTGCAAAGATTTGGACCCACCATCCAGAGAGCTGCTGGCCCCTCTCAAGCCCTGGGTGACCCATCAAATGAAAAGCTTTGACATTCAGGAATTTTCTACATCTGTGAAGGAAAGTCATCAGCTCCTTCAGTTCTTCCTCACCAGGCCCATTTTTCTTCCCTGGCCCACTTTAGAGTCTGAGCAAACCATGGTCAGGCAATACCAGGTCAGCCAAAGGCTTTGAGGAATCCAATCCTTCACGTTTGAGAACATAAATTAAGCCAAATTTTGTCTGCTGAACTGAAAACTATATTTGCCATTTCCTGCTTTCTTAATAAAAAACATGCCAATAGTATTAATAATTATCATTAAGCTGGCCAGGAAGTTAAGTATGAAACACATCTGGTTGTATTCTTACAACCAGCATCATAGGAAACTGCCAGGCTAGGGATCTAGCCTTCACCCCTTCTCCTTCGAGAAGCCAGCCTTTGTATGTGTATGCTTCTTTGGCACCCACAGAGCACAGTTGGAAATATCACACAAATTATAACAGGCAGCACGTGAGTGTGTACTGAAGTCTGCAGAAAGGAAAGATATTTGTTTAACAGTGAAGCACATTAGAAAACTGGCATCAAGACAAAGGGGAAGGCTACTCCCTTGACTTTCAGTAGAGATACACATAATTATCCCAGAAATTTCCAAGCTGCAACTTTGTTATCACTCTCAAGAATCCCAAGGTCTACAACCTTCCCATGAAGTTTCGTCCTTATAATTCTATAGATTGTTTTATATTATCACATACATATCCCTTATTAGAGAAAGACAGAAATCCAAATTTTCCCTCCTTTGTGGCACTGACCAATGGTCCCTGCTGCTCTGTAACACACCTTCCCCTGTGGCACTGTCCAGTTGTCTCTGCTGCTCTGCAACATGTCTTCCTAGATTACAGTTACTCCAGTTATTTCCATTGCTAATAGGAAAATATTATATTTACTTTGAGTCTGAAGTGTCTCTTCTCTCAAAATGTAGTAACTTAGTTTACTTCTTGGCCTTTGCCAGTTCCTCAACACTCTATCTTCAAGAGATACCCCATCTTACAAGCAGGATGTTCTGACATTGACACGTGACTCACTCCTTTTGTAGATACAAATACACTTACCTGCACGGCCACGTGAACACTCATCTACATGCTGGACTCAACTAATATGGAATGGTAAAAAAATCCTAAAATTCATTTTGAGTTTAATTGTCCATGAGGATTTATCTTGTGCTGCTTAGTATAATTGGAAAGTAGATGGGAAAGTCAATTAAAAGAACAGTTAAACTTGGTTTAGTGACTCATTTTCATTGTCTGGATATTTCATAACTCTATTCCCAATATCTGTCAAAGGTGTTAAGTCCAAAGCCTCAGAATCCCCTCTACTTCATGGTTTGTCTCACACTTGTCTAAACCAAACCGTGTTTACATAAGGATCCCACCTGTGAGGGCAGGCCAGATGTCTCAGTGGGAAAAGGCCCTTGTCACCAAACCCGGGGCCTGAATTCAACCCCAGGCTCCATGTGATGGAAGAAGGGAGTAGACATGTATGCATTGTCCTCTAACATTCACATGACCTAGCCATTGCTGAACAAATTCAGGATCAGAGGATGTTTTTAACATGGAATAAGTACATGACACCATACCTTTGTTGGGATTTCCAAACAGTTCCCAACATAGTGTTTCTTAACTATGTTTGTGGAAGAAGTCAGGAGGGATAGGCAAGGTAGAAATACATATATGGACTGAACAATTCAAAGTGAAGTTGACTGAACGTCATTTCTCTACTGTGTAAAGCAGATCCAGGCTGCAGATGTCACAGGTTTCATCTGCCCCTGCCCACATGACTGCTGGTGCCAAGACTGAACAGCAGTGCCTGCTTAACATCTAATTTCAGAAGATGGATGCTGCGAGTACAACTAGCTATTTATTTAGCAAAGGAGATGACAAAATGCAGGTTTGCCTTGAATGTTTGGGCATCCTCAGAAATAACTATCATTCTTCTGGTCTGTAATGAAAGTACTTCCTGTTCTAATGTTCTAAACTATACACAGATGAGTTAGTATAAATGGATGCATCAGAGTTATTTAGGCCCAGCAGGTTTGAGGAGTGTGCATGTTTCTCTTTCCCATTAAGAGCAATCTCTTTTTAAGATGGTTAACTGTGTTAGAACTTCTTGGAAATTTTTGTTGCTTCTGTAATATCTGAATAACAAGACATACAAAATAGAGCATCTATTTCAAAATGGAATGTTTTAGGAGAAAGACTCTAAGTTACAAAGAGAGGAATTGTCCATTTCTCATTATAATATTTTATTGTTCTCCAAATTTTAACCATGGTCTATCAATATAATGATTTACTGTTGGGGCATGCCACCTGCCCCTAACTCTTCACTAGCTAATTAAATATGCTTATCTTTAGGGTTCTTGATGTCATAGATTATTTAGCAACCTAACATGAGCTGCACAGCACCTAGGAACAAAGGATGCAGCTTTTTGGTTCACAACAAAGAGTAGATTTGGGGAATCAAGAGCACATTCAAGAATGATACATTTAGCCAGGAGGTAGTGGCACATGCCTTTAATTCCAGCACTTGGGAGGCAGAGGCAGGCAGATCTCTGAGTTCAAAGCCAGCCTGGTCTACAGAATGAGTTCTAGGACAACCAGAGTTACAACAGAGAAACCCTGTCTTGAAAAACCAAAAAAAAAAAAAAAAAAGATACGTTTGTTATCATGGGCATATTTTCTAGTGATAAGAATCAGTGCAACGGGAGCCCAGCATCAACCACGGATAGAGAAGAGGTATCGCCCATTAATCCTAAAGGGAAAATGTATTCCTCAAAGTGGTTTAGACTTGGAAACTTCTTTGGACTCAGTTAAACCAGCCTCCTGCTGTGGGTATCTCTGACATTAGCATTTATCTTAGAAACCCAGAACTCTATCTCAAAATCTGTCTTTCTGAGACTCAACACCATCTACATCCACAGAAGTTCCCAGGCAAGCTCCTCCATGCAGAGCACAAACACACTTCTAATCACTATACTACAGGTGACTTGAAGTTCAAAGGCATTTCACAGTAGGCCTAGACTTCCTTCCTCCTTCAACTGTGACACACTAGACTGTCTACCTCCAGGCATACCATCCATAAGTGCTCCTTGATGTCACATGTACATGTCAGAAGACATCTTTCTGCTGACTCCATCGTGAAGGCTTTTAAGCATTCTGGAGGGGATGTGCAGCTGAGGGAGGGAGTCTGCTTTCTCTGTGGATAAGGCAGAGGGGAGACCAGCAACTGCTTTTTATTTTCCCTTAGTAATGAATCTTTGAAGACTAAAAGATACATTAACAACAACAACGACAACAACAAAACTATCTTGCCTCTGTGATATGAAATGGTTTAACAGCTAAAGACACTTGCAGCCAAGCCTGAGTTTAATCCATGAGACTAAACAGGTGGAAGGAGAGGACTGACACCCTCACATCATCTTCTGATCTCTACAGCATGCTGTATTGCACATGTGCACCAAATACACTAAAAGTAACAAAGAGCTACCTTGGCATGGGGAGGACCTGAGATACACACAAAGTTCATTTGGATTCCTGCTCTTTTTAAACTATGGAAATTTGACCTTTGAAATAGCTCTGAGGAACTGTTAGTACAAAGTTCATCCAACTTTTCTTTCAGGGTAGAAATCACAAATATTTTAGGTTTTGTGATCCAAGAGGTACAATTGAAGATATCACATAGGGATTCACAAAACCACTCAAACCATTCTAAACTGCCAAAACCTGCACAAAATGTGGATGTGGGTCACAGACTATTCTCCCTTACACCCCAGCCTTCTGCACTATTAGAAAATTTTTCTTAAGCAAATTTAAGCGAAAGTAAGCAAAATTAAAAGAACATTAATTGTGGCTGAATTTAAGTTACCAATTTTATAACCTTAAAAATAACAAAGCACCTTGAGGTGACTTAATCTTGATAACTTAAGTATATACAAAGGCAAGAATACAAAATGAGGTAAGAATAAGTTTTTCTCTGAATTTATGGTTGCATAGTTGGCAGTTTTTAAAGTGGACTAAGAAATACTGTGAGAGTCAGGTTTTTAGGTTATAGCCTTCCCTCATAGGTCCCTTCACATAACACCTTTGAAACTCTTCTCAGAAAACAAAAACAATTGCACTGTTAACACTTCAGTTAAAAAGAGGCACAGTGTTTCAGTCCGTGCAGATGGAGGAAACACACCAATGGTGTCACTGTAGCTCACTTGGGAGCATCACACTGTAATCTAGGACAGCCGAAGTGAAAGCATGCAACATACACATGCTTGACTTGAAGGTGGACACAGTGAGATTTTACCAACATTACCCAGAAAATCCCTGAAGGAAACTTTAAGGCCTATTGTTTTCTACATGTCATTGACCAATTTGAAAGTAATTTTATACAGTAGATACAGCTGAGTAAAATGAAAGCAGAGAAATCGTATCATTACAGCAAAAGCCTGGCAATCACAGATGTTTACAAAAAATTAGAAGTTTTGAACCCAAAATATCATTCAGAAAAATATGATATGATTATTGGGCAATGCTAAGACTTGCTTTGAATTTTGTGACTCTGTTTTTTTTCCTTAGTACCAATCAAAATAATTCTTCATAAATGCATTTTAACTTATCCAGACACAAGGTAGGTAGAGAATTGGCCTTCAGTGGCATCAGGTGACTTCAAGACAAATAGGAAAGTAGTAAGCAATCCTTCACTGTGGGAAGAAGACATTGAAATGTTGCTTCCAGGAAAGGGAATAATGACGCTCCCAGAGCAGCCATTCTTTGAGGGTTGAGGCCAGAGTGGGTTTGTTGGATCTAAGTGAACATACCGAAGCTCAGACGCATCTGAATTTCAGAGTCACAGTGCCTGAAATGTCAGTCTGTGGGTGTTGCAAGTCACATGTGGAAGGCTTTTCCTAAATGATATTGGAATTGCTTCTCTGAACTTTGAACTCAACTCAGCATCCTAGATTTCATATGGCCACTTACTTAGTCTGAGTGGGTTGTGAGGTTTGGAGGTCCATGCCCAAGAGCGATGGGTTTGTAGTGAGATAGGGACAATGCAGAGATTGACCATGGCCATGAGAGGACTGCATAAGGGTTTGGAACTGAAAGTTCAGGGCTTCTTATGAAGCATTTGGACACATGATTTTGTGAAGAACGAAAACAAGAATAATGATGGAAAGATTGGACTAATGATCCATGTGCTGAACTTCCAAAGAAAGGGGAAAAGTGACTGGGCACATTAAACATTACTACAGAGAGGAGGGCCATCTGCCTCAGGAAGCAGCCTCTGACACAGGCTGATGGCATATACTTCAGTGGAGCCTGGGGATGTAAAAGACTAGGACATAGTTGGCTAGATCTAACAGTGTATAATAAGCAAGATACCAAATATTTGTGAGATTCGAAGAGAGGAACCGAGAGTAGTTTTTGAGAGGGAGAATCCTTAAGGCAAAGGCTAGTTTCAGGTTCTTATGGCACTGAGCTTGAAAAAAGCCTTCAGAGATATAGAAGAGTATGCAGTTATTTTGACACAAAAGTCATAATAGAGTTGGGAAGGGGGAAATGAACTGGGAAGGATGAGAGGTTAAGGATGTGGAACGTCACATAAGAATTAGTAGCCAGGATGATGCTGATGGAAGACAATTTGCCAAGTGGGGTAAACAAGCATAAATCAAAAGTCCTGTGTCTCTGAGAACCTGTCAATCATTTCATAAATTGATCACTTAGATGGCTTATGGCAGTGGTCATGTAGAATTCACCTACTTCTGTCTAGCAATGTTCTATGTTCAGCTTACTTTTGCCTAGTTAGGTGAGCAGACACAGCTCAACTTTAATGGTTCTAGAAATAGGTAAGCACAATTCACTTCCACATGTCCCAGAGTTGAGAAGATCCACCTCACCTCTGCATGCTCTGGAGATGAGTAGATTCAGAAGAGCAGTGCACCCAGTATACCTCACCCTCCAGTGTCTGGGTTTTTGGTAGGTAGTCAGACCTGATCTTTCTGTAGGACAACTAGACTGGGAGTCCTTGTGTTGGCCCCAACCACACAACTACCCAGAAACCATGTGCACTTATCCTGCAAACCCAAAGACCCACAACTCTGAGAGGAAAGGATCCTCTGAGATACACAGTCTATGTCTTTCTCACCTTGTTTGACTGATCAGAGCATAGGAAGCTATATATTTTAGGAGAAAGAGCAGCATTTATAGGAGTGAATATCTGATTATAGGAGGGACAAGAGAGTGGAAAACCAACAGAGGGAGAGCTGGGTTCCTTCCCAGTCCTACTTTGGACATTGTTAACTTATTAGGGAGCCTGTGTCCAGGTAGTCAAGACTCTGTCTGGTCCCTTGGTGACTCTCATTCTACTAGGCAACACCCTGATACCCTTCCCTTGTCTGAAAAGGTCTGGTCTCCTTGGGTTCCTGTTCCAGTAAGGTTTCTGGAACTTGGTGTCCTTTCTCTGAAAATCACAAGTTATTTGATCTTCACCCATTGCATGGAACTGCTGTTTCTTAGACAAAATAAATAATTTGAAATTGGCTTTGATCAGTAAGCTGGAACCAAGCAGTGTTTTCCTAGTCCTTTCCCTGACTTGGAGCCTAAATTAAGGCCATTATTAGCCACTTGAGATAAGGATGGGGTGCATTTAACAAGCAGTGTGAGAGAACTGGCTGGAATTTCAGAATTGCTCTATCAGAGGGCAAAGCTTTGGAAATAATCATCATTTTCAAATGTGGTTTATCAGTAATTTTCTCTTGAACATAGAAAAAAATTTCTTTATGGATCTCTACGTAGTTTTCATTGATTTTAGAGTTATACATATAGGTAGTTTCTAATATAAGTAATAGAGGTAGGTACCCTCCTATACAGTTTTATGGAGAAACTACATGGGATGAGATTACTATCTGAAGTTTTTCATGGGAGTTATGGTGAAATCTTGGCACTATAATTTGGACTTTGATCATTAGGGTATGTCCATCTCTGAATGCTTTGCCTTCTCATCAGCTCTAGGTAATGTTTAAATGAGACTGGGACAAGCACAGTTAATTAATTCTGCTCACTGCTATCTGTGTGCCAGGAATTGCTGAGAGTGAGACTCCTGATTCTTGATGTTCAAAGATCAGAAAAATTGAAACACAGACACAAAGAACCACAGAACAAAGGCAAGCACAGCATGGTCTTGTAGGAAATCTGTGTCTGTGGAAGGATTATCAGCAGCTGCCCATAAAATGTCTCTTTCCTCTTCCATAACAGTGAAACAATTTTTTTCAACATCAAAATGTAGTCTTATTTTCATCTTAGCATTCTGATTTGATTGGGCAATCAAGTAAAAAAATTCCTCAATCAACCAATAATAAATTTACTTTCAATTTTCTTGAGTGGATTTCTATTTTATAAAGTTATCCATGTATAGGAAAGATAATCCAGGGATAATTCACTTCTACTTCTTGACACAAAAATATCAACTTCTGGTAAACTGAGAAAACAAATGATTGACACACAGGAATGTTTTTGCATGATAGGGAGTGTGGTAATGAATGTATTCTTTGTATCTATGTGTGGATCATCTTCCACATTCACTATAGAATTAGAAAAAAGAATTATTTACTTGTAGTGCCAGCTCATAGAACTGGTAATCTGAAGGTATAACACAGGAAAATTAGGCAAATCGGAGGAAGCCTGAATCTCTTTGGCTCTGTTTCCATGAGACTGCATAGCTTCACAGACTTTTCTACAGAGCCAGCTTTGGGATACCCTCACAGAGAATGAGAGAGCCTGGGCTGCCATCCTGAAGTTCTTTGGAGCACCCAGTATCTGATATCAGTTTCAGACCAGCACTTCCTGACTCCAATGCACCCTGTCCCTACTGTGCCCTGCCTCCCCTGAAACACACGTCCAAACCTCTTCCCTCCAACGAACTTTCATGTTGCCGTTATTTTTTGCCTCTGATGAACCAATATGCACATTTTTCCATTCTTTAGTAACCAAAGCACTTTTGGGATGGCAGAAAGCAAGGTTGGCTTCCTCCACGTCTGAGTATTTGCTGAAACCCTCCTTTGCCTGTACTAGTGAAAGTGTGGCTTTTTCATGTGGATCTTGTTTTCAGTATTACCCACTGGGTACCAGCTGCATGTCTGTAAGAAGGTTTCTTAACCTCGATGGTTCTCATTTTTCAGATGAGTAGAATAATTAAAGGTTAGACTTAAGTTGGTGAAGTCTGTAAAGTGCAGAGTCACACTGAGGCTGTGTGGTCACCATCTATACTTTCTAGCCTTGTTGAACTTCACTGTAGTACGTTTCTAGATCTACAGGGACAAATTATCACTAACCAGGTGGCTGAGAAAAACAGAGACTTATTCTCTTTCAGTTATAGAAACTGAACATTCAAAATCAAGATGTTACCAAGACTCAACTCCCTCCGAGAGTTGAGGGAAGGAGCTTTGCCTATCTCATCCTGGCTCCGGGTGTCCCTGGCTAATCTGCCTTTCCCTGATACCTTGTCTTCACCTCTTCACCATCTTCACTGAAGGAAGGCTTTCTTCTTTTGCATGTCCATGTGTGTCCTTCTTCCTTCTAACAGGGTCACTAGCCCTCAGATTGAGTACCCAGTTTAAACAATATAACTTCAACATGAATATCTACAAAAACCCAGTTCCCAAAAGAAGCCCTGTTTTGGAATTGCAAGCTGTTGTGAGTTTTGAGAAAGCATGATTCGGTCTACTGTTATGCCAGTTGCTGTACTCCTTTTAGGATGGCACAAATTTGTTCATTCATAAAATTGCAAAACATTCCACAAATTTCTGCATCTTTTAGATACTCATCAAAATGCTCATGAGTTTTTCGGTTGAACATAAGACACAATTTGACATTTCCATCATTATTAAAGCGTAGCAACTTGGTTGGGTGCTTCTAACAACACAGAAGGGTTAGACTTTTCCTTAGCATCTTGCTGCAGTCCACCTGCTCTTCTAGGCAGGTTTCTACCCACGTGCAGTCATTGTCAGGTTGCAAGTCTGCAGGGAAGTTTCCAGAGGATTCAGATCCTGTGACCCATGGCACATTACTGTCACTTTCACAGGATGTCCTGCTTTAAAATTGTGTTCTAGGAACAAGACATAAAAGTCAAAGCTTTGGTCATTTGTTTACATTAAATTAGTGCTCTTTAAAAATAAGCCGCCAAAAACAGTATCAACATCTAAGCTGATACATTGATAAGGAAGTAAGATTTAGTCTTCAGTATTGCTTTGTTTTGCCTTTTTATTGTTTGAGAATTTCTACATGCATGTAATGTGTTTTGATCAGACCCACACCCTTTTCATCCCAGTCAGTTTCCTCTCAATGCTCACCACTACTTCACCCTCCCCAAAACCCACCGAGTCCACTTAGTGTTGCCTGTATGAACATGTATGTAGGACCCTCTACTGGAGCATGAGTAGCCTCTTAGGGCCTGTGTCTTTGAAGAAAACTGACACTCCCAGCAGCTATCATTGCCAGTAGCTCCTCAGCTAAGGGTGGGGCTTCAGTACCATTCTTCTAAGTAAGCATAAAAATCATTATTAAGGACATTTACTATCAGAGTCCTAGAATCTTAAATAGAGAAAGATCTTAGAGATGTTTACTGCAACCTTCTTGATTTTCAGTTAAGAAAACTGGTACCTGGTACTGGAAAGTGATATTTCTGAGGGGAGAGAGTTAGTATCTAACAGGTTTTCAGAAACAGAACACAGGTGAAGACAGCACCATGCAGAGAGATGGTTACTATGGCAAAGAACATATAGACCACTCACTACAGGTTTGATCTACTTGCTGAAGAAAGAGCAGCAAGAAAAATTTAGAACAATTCCTCCAAGATGCACCACCATGTTAAAAACTAAATGTTTGCATTTCTTGAGTTTCTATGTTGATGACCTGACCTCCTCATGATGGTGTGAAGAGGGATGGCTATGGTAATAGTGGGGTCGATGACCAGATACGGGCCTTTAAGAAAATTCTCCCTCCCTCCTTATCTATCTATCTATCTATCTATCTATCTATCTATCTATCTATCATCTGTCTATCATCTATCTGTCTCACAACTGCCTCCCAATTGCATGTTTGCATGGAAAAAAGTCCATGTGATACACAGTAAGAGTGTGACCATCTGCAAGCAAGAAATAGGGCTCTCCCCAGGAACTGGACATATCAGAACCTTAATTTTGCACTTCCACTCTCCAGAACTGTGAAGTACAAAAATGACCCTAATTTTAAATCACCCACCTTGTAGTATTCTGTGATAGTGTCCCATGATGATGAAGGCCAACTTATAAACTACCTATTAAAATACAATATACTAATTCCACATGAAAAGAAAAAGCATTGACTTTGACACCATAGAAGGGATATCAAGAATGATTCACCCATAGCAAGCAGACCCTAGTGTTTCCTTGGGAGAAAGCACTGGAAGAGAACATACATTTCTTAGAAATATGAAAATACTTGTTGACTTATAAAAACAGCAGGCAAGCTGAGTTCTGGAAAGCTTAGCTGGCATACAGCTCATTTAATTTTCTCATTAAAAAGACTTTGTTTGAATCTTTCTCTGGTCTAGGGACTATTAGTTGCAATTCACAAACCAATTTTGCTATAAGCCAAAATAGATCTTTTAGTTCTAGGGCAGTAAATTAAATATATGATTGGCTTCAAAGAGTTCATAGTCAAACTCTCTCCAGTAGTGAGCCAAAGTATCACTATCTAAGCCAATCCAGAGATTTGTAGAAGCAAGCTATACAGGGGAGGGATATAAGAATGAGGACTGGTCTGAGGCTGAGCAGGGCCAGGGAAGAGCAGAGCCTAGGCACCTTTGTGGGCTGACAGGTCAGGCAACACTCACTTCCACTGAGATTTCCTGGGCCTGATTTGTACATGTCAGTCCCATAATCCTAAAGAAGGACATAAGAGTGGGAAAAACATTGGAGATGCAGGAAGCAAAGGAACTCTTTTCCAGTTTATCTATGCATCAATTTCCTATTGCCACAGAATAAATTACCAGAATAGTAGCATCCCACACTTGCACAACTTTACTACATTTTTCTTTTAGTAGAGTTTGGTAGAGACAGCTGAGAAATTGCCTGGTAGCTTGTTGTAAGGCTTAGGTGACCTCCAAGCCTGTGCCATCCTCAATATGTGTCTGTTCTACAGAAAGGATATAAGGCAAGCTGAGTTTGTATCATCATTCAGAAAGTCTTGCTGTGTTATTTAAAGTCAGAATCCTTCCTCATTTGTGGGTGTTTGGGGGTGCAAGCAAGCACTTCTACTGAGACAATTACCACCTATAGAAACTTAAGTGGGTACACTAAGGAGAACCACTGGATTTTTTTTCTCAGCCATTTCAGTCATTTTGATGATTTCTGGTGGAATATAAACATTGGATTTTGGGAGATGCAATCCAAACTTTATAAAATCAGGCACTGAAGTGCTGTGTTCAAATCCTGCTTGACTCAGACTGACTGTGAGACTAGAAGTCGCCTACTTTACTGATAGGGTCAGCACAGAACACTAGCCCTTGCCATTAATTCCTTGACAGCTGGAAAGTAAGAAAATTATGAGTTGGCAGGAAAAAATGAGAAGTTGCTTTTCACTTCCATATTTGAGGTACTCTCTCCTTCAAAAATAACCTTACACTTGGGTATCTAGAGTTATCAGAATATGTTCTGAAATGCTTTTCAGGGACAGACATTAATTTTCCCTGTGCATTTGATCATGATTTCAAAGTGGTTAGCTGGGCTGGGAGGCCATGTTCAGAGAGTGTTCCTGCATTTCCATCGGAGAGCACTAAGATAAGAAGATACAAAACATCTCCAAAAGAAAGCCACAAAATTAAGATACGGATATTGTCTCAATTTTCTCAGATGTGTACTATGGGGAAATCTAGTACTTAAATCATAGAGTTATGAATGTGACTTATTAATATAATTTTATATGGCTTCTAGGACCTCCTGCTCTCTAGGTATTAGCTGTCCTGATAATCAATGTCATCACCATTACTATTATCACACCCTTACCATCCCCATTGCTATAAATATCATCATCATTGCTATTGTCAACACCACCATCAAAATCATCATCATCACTATTTCATCTTCACCACCATAATCACAATCATCATTATTGCTATCAATGTTACAACCACTATCAAGAATATCATCCTCATCATCATTATCATGATAGCAATCACCACCATCACCATTATCGTCACCATTAACATTATCATCATTATGCTGTTTTCATCACCACTGCCATCAAGATTAGCAGCAGCAGCACCATCCTATCATTATCAAAGTCACTATCTCCAAATCACTACCATTGTCATCGTGTCTGTCATCACTGCCTTCAACATTGTCATCATCATCACTGTAACTTCCACCATCACCACCACCCATCATCATTATCATCATTGCCACCATTAAAATAATCACACTACTATCACCACCATCACTATCATCATCACCATCACCGTCATCATCACCACCACCACCATCACCATCAGCATCATCATCATCATCATCATCATCATCACACTGCCACCATCAAAATAATCATACAACTATCACCTTCATCAGTATCATCACCATCATCACCACCACCACCGTCACCACCACCACCATCACCACCACCATCACCATCATTCTGTTCTCCCTCTTGATATTCTTTCCAGAAACAAAGCTTCAGTCCTAAGATGTCTATGGAATTTTTGTTGAGAGTATATATTTTAAATCTCTTCCTTTATTGCTTGTGAGAAGGCATTACCTTATCTATCCTACATGTAGAAAAAAAATTCTGATTGGTCTCCTCATTATTTCTCAAAAGTAAAACTTTGAGCCTGGGTTCTCATTATGAGAGATAGGGCCTAATATTGCTGCCCCGAATAATAAGGAGCCAGACATTCACTTATGCCCTCTTAGGAGTATACAAAGCCAACCCTGAACCTGCAGCTGCCACCGCAGCCCATTTGTCAATGAGTTAATGGTAAGTTGAAAGAAGACCGTGAAAGTCTCAAGGAGAAGGTAAGGATCCTGCACTTCTTCCTACAAAGAAGTCCCAGCAGGACAGGTGGAGAAGATGACAGATTTCCTTGTCAACATCAAGACTGTGTCTGTGTCTTGTGTTCTCATCTTCTGATCTGTGTTATTATACAAGATAGAAGAAGGAAACCTGAGTAGCAGTGAGGTAGGCTACACTCAGATCAGTTCATGACACAGGGACAATAGGTAACCTTGGGATGCTAGGATAGTGGGAAGTGTACTGGGTTTGAGTGTCATTATCCAACACTTGCAGGAGACTAAAGGAACCTGAGCTGAGGATCACCGGAAGAAACAAAATAATTAACTTCTACCATGGCAGTGAAATATGCAATGGGATTTCCTGCCCCATCTTCAGGGGCAAACAGTAATGTGTACTTCTAGAGTGAGCATGAACATCTGTATTTCTCATTCCCTTTGAGTCTCCAGCCTTGGAATGAAGAAAAAATGAGATACCTTAAGTTTCACTTTTACACTCCAGGTTTTTGCTATTTGGAATAAGAACTCAAAGTCCTAAATGAAATTGTAAGTTATGTTGAGGGTGGTTCATTAATAGCAGACGAGGTATCAGAATATGGACTCTAATTCTTAAACCTCTTTTGTAGCTTAAGTGTCAAGCTTCGTTTTTTTCTTTCCTTGAACTTACCCAACAATCCTCCAGATTCCCTTCTGCTTATTTTAGCAGTGCAGAGATTAGAGATGCCTTCTGGTACAATCCAATCAGGGATGAGTGCTAGAGCAGAGAGCAGCCAAGAGCAATGAGTGAGAGCCGGGGTTCATCTCTTACTTCCCTGTGGGACTAAGAGTGTAGACATGTGCTCAGCATCCAGCTGTACATGGGTTCTGGGGATTCACATTCAATTCCTCATGCGGACACAGTGAGCACCCTAGCTACCTCCCTAGCTTATGGTTTTAAAAAATTAGCTGTTTTTGTCAAAAATGTGTCTAAAACACCTAGAGAATAAAAAAAAATCCTACTTAGGTTATTTACTTCACTTTCAAGTAGAATGTCTGTGAGAGGATATGACGAGATTCAGTGGGAGAGTTGTCGGTCTAATGCTACAAAGAAAAGAGCAAAGCATCACACACACAAACAGTGTTTGTGTGTGTGTGTGTGTGTGTGTGTGTGTGTGTGTGATGTGTGTGCATGTGTGTCTGTGTGTAATGCTTTGCTCTTTTCTTTGTGGCATTAGACTGAAAACTCAGCTTTCCGAGTGCTGAGATTTCAGGTATGCTCTCACACACACACACACACACACACACACACACACACACACACACACACCACATGAAAACCTCAAATCTCCAGAATGACAAGAGTTGTTGGTCCTGCATAGCAGATGAGCCAGAGCTCCAGAGTCAATGCATATGCTCAGTCTAGTGCCTTGTGCATTCTGTACCATAGGCCTCAGAGAGAAGGATGTGACACTGTGACGTGAGACTGACAGGGCACAAAGGATAGAGACATATTTTTATAAAAGGTAAATCATACCTACTTTCCTCCTGATTATGTAGTCAATGGCTCTTCTGGCCTCTGACCCTTGTTATTCTGCAGGGTGTCGCACTTCCACTGAATTCTCAAGCAGCCTCCCTTTGGCCACAGGGTTCTGAGATGAAGAGAGAGTGCAGGCTCTTCCTGATCACTGCTGTGCCTCAGTACTTCATCTGAAAACTTTCTCTGCCTTCATCCTTGGTAGGTGGTTCATCCATATCCTGGGCCTCACT
This sequence comes from Cricetomys ansorgei, assembly GCA_026225945.1. Lineage (NCBI taxonomy): Eukaryota > Metazoa > Chordata > Mammalia > Rodentia > Nesomyidae > Cricetomys > Cricetomys ansorgei. The sequence goes on along the minus strand of JAMJFZ010000239.1, from coordinate 935,791 downwards.
GTAGCTCTTCAAGTAGCCAACCACTTCCCTGCCAACTGGGATGGAAACCATACTCAATGCTCTCTCCTGCCTCCAGAAAGTCTTCAACATGTGATCTTTTGGAACAATGAACTGCCCATGGACAAGGCAGCATCCCGTCTGTGCAACCCCAGCTCCTAGAAGAAATTCAGATGTGTCAGCACTAAGTTAGATGAACAGATGACTCAGCAAGCATTGTTGCACTGTAACAACTAATGAATCTCTAGTCATAGTTATTGGGAGATTAGACAATAAGAATGGTTGGTTTCAGATGGACAGCAAGAGTATGCTGGTGAATCTTTTCTATGACACACTGAACCCTTTCAAAGGAAGAAGTGTTCATTAACCCAGTAGAAGCAGAAACCATAGGAGGTAGGTGCTACTAGGATGCAGCCCAGTTTCCTTGCTATGTATTTAGTCAATAATCCTGGCTAGACCACCAGCATAACCCACCATGAGGTTCAGACATCATGAGAACAAAGTGGCCTGGGAAGGCACAAATGTGGGAAAGGGACTTGTAGGAATGAGTTCATATCGAAATATTAACAACCAGTTTTCCAGTTCATATGTAATATTCTTAGAAAATGGATGAATTAAGCCCCAGGCCTCTTTCTGTTGTTTCACTTGCAGGTGTTCTGGGCTGAGAACACTCCCTCTGTCTTTGCAGGAGATGGCCATTGACTGGCCCCTTCCACTGTTGCTGCAGTGTAAATGAGCACTTACATAATGCAGGTCTGGAATCCCAATATCAGGACCAAGAAAGAGTAAATCCAATCCTGTTTGTTTTAGAAGAAAGTGACCATAATGTTTAGATAAGAAGTCAAGTGGTTTCGTGGGAGAAAGTCTGCACGGACTCTCAGAAGGCAGGATCTGCAATCAGGGTCTCCCTCTCTCACAAGTGAGAACTCTCTGAAAAATTAAATCCAAAATGAAGACCTTGAAGGACCTGAGTTCTATACACAGCCAGAAACAGGATTCTGTTTTCATTTTCTGTATGTTGGAATCTAGTTTGTTTCCCCAGAAAGTTTGTTAAAGATGCTGTCTTTGCTGTTTCTCCTCATTGCATGTTTTTGGCATCTTTGTCAAAAATCAGGAAACTGTATTTGCATGAACTTATATCTGGATCCTTAATCCTGCTTTCTGAGACGGCATCTTTCTAGATAAGCCCAGATCATCCCTGACCTCATGGCAGCCTCCCTCAGCCTCCTGATGCTGGGATCCCATGTCTGAGCTGTTCTGTGCGGCTGTATTTGCTTTTGGCACCCAGCTTGCTTGTGTTTCTGAGTTTCATGGGTTTGTAACATGGTGTTGGTATGAGATTTGAGAAAACCCAAATGATGCATGCATCTGATCATTTGGGAATCTTACACCCATTGAATGCTTTGTCCTTGTATGCTCAGTCTGTTTGAATTTGTGCTTCGGCAAATGAATTGTATTGACATCCTGTCAAGCACGGGTATTCTTTCTTGGATGTATGAAATATTCTGCATCTCCTACTAAGTTTTTCCTCTGTAGAGCTTCAATTTCTTTTTTGTTTTTGCATTTTCCACATCATTGTTGATGTTGTAACTCTTTTCATTTTTCTTCCCTCTTTTTGTTTGTTTTGTTATGTGTGTGATAGGATCTCAGTGCAATCAAAGCTGTCTTTGAACTCATACTAGTCCTCCTGCTTCAGCCTTCTGAGCGCTGGTGTTATCGACCTGGGCCACCATGTCCTGCCCATCTATTCATTCATGCTGCCATTTTTTTCTATTATGACCTTCAATGTATTAGTCATAGTTATTTTAAATTCTTAGTCAGAGAGTTTCACAGTACAGTGCTGGGGTCTGGTTTTGTTTATTGTTCAGACTCTTAGGCATTTACTGCTTTTTAACTTCTTCTTTGTCATTTTTCTTGTTGGTAGCTGCCATAGTAATTATATTTACTCTTTCTCATATTAATCTCGTCATGGGATCAGAAAACTTTGGTTTTGTTTCCTACATTGAACTTGGCTTTTTGCATCCTGGGTAAGCACTCTGCCACTGGGCTTCAGACAGGGAAATGTCTGAATAGTGCCCATCCCCCAGGACCTTGCAGTCTACAGTCTTCACAGATCTCCACTGTCTCGGGGAAGCAGCCTGGGGTCATATGTGAAGAAGAGCACATGGTCATATCTGGCTAAAACCAGTTTCCAAGTAGTTGGATACTAGACTGGGCTGTGAGCCATGGTTTATTGACCCTCGCTCTTATCAGAGTTAAGCAGAGCTTCAGGTTTCTTGTTGCTCTGGTTACCCTTAGAGAACCATAGACTTTGACCTGTGCCACCAGCACCTTGGGCTTAGCACGCAGGCAGTTGTCTAGGCTTCTTTGCTATGTCAACACATGTCTTCCCTTGTTCTTCAAACACTGCCACTTGCCCATCCTAACATGCTTCAGCACTGCACAACTCATAAGGTGCTACTTGCCTTGGTAGGCAGAGTGCTGTGCTTCCATCAGCCCCAGGCCCTAGCTGAGCTGGACCTCTGGGTCTTGGGGCCCCTCGTCCTTCCTGAGTTCAGAGTCTTTTCTGTACCCTACTGCTCCTCCCGGGCTGGAGGCCTGTTCTGTACACTTTCCCTGACTGCCCCGCTCCCAGCAAATTCGAGCTTCATTGTCCTAAGAGCTGAGGTAAAGGGCTGCTATCAGAATACATGAAAACATTATGAGGTCTAAATTTAGTTTTTCTTCTTGTTTGTAAGGTTATTTTTAATTTAGCACAATTTCTTTCTTCACAAATATATTTTACATAATATATTCCTTCAGTTTACATAACCTGCATTCATTTTTACAGTTTGAGTCTGCAGTCAAGGCTGGCCTTTTCCTGCAAGTCCTAGGCTGGCCATAGACTCAGAAGTCTTATGTCTCAGTTTCTCACAGGACGCAGTTGTCCTTCAACTCTTTCATCATTTGGAGCCTATTTGCTGTAAGAATCTTAAAGTTATTATATTATAATTTGAAGTTCCTCTGGCACCTGTACTCCCCATAGAGTTTTCATAGAAGGTTATTCCATGAATGACTTTTTTCATTTTGATGTGGTAATTGTTTTGAACACATCAAGTTCACAGAGCCTCCATGGGTAGAATAGCCTCCATTTACTTCAGCTTTTCATTTAATTCTTCCAGATGGCTCAGCAGTATCATTGGCCAAGGACCAAACTTAATATTAATTCCTCCAATTATACTTCCCAACACCTCATGTGGAGTTTAAATTTGGAATCTTCACACAGATGAAATTCTGGCATGGGGTTTTAGTTTCCCTTAGAAGACATGTTCCCCAAAACAAGACAGAGGAAGAACAAACTTCATTCCATCCAGTGACAGTTATCTCAGGCTCTCTTCTGGGCTGGCAGTCCTCTGGAGCCGATTTTCTTCTCTAAACCCACTGGCTCTGTAGTTGCTCAGGCAGCATCCCAGAGGCAGCTGTTGAGCAATTGTCCCTTTGGCTTTCAGATCCTGATGATTCTGCACCTGGCTTTCCAAACTTTTATTGAAAACTCAGACACTTTTAAATAATGCATTATTCTAGTAAATTTAAAAATATATTATAAAATTAATTTTTTTGTAATTTTAAATTAAATTTTTAGTTAGCTTTTTGACAAAAGAATATCTCAAACTGTTGATACCTGGCTGATGTCAGTGAAACTTGTCCTACCTGGATTTGCCCACTCCCTTTTCATGCTCCATACATGTCCCAGCTGCTGAACTACAAATGGGGCTGTCACCAGAGCACCTGCTGGACCCACGCAGAATATGCCATATCTGCAGAGTCATGCTCCCTATGGCTTCTGCTTGTTGGATGTGGATAAAGCACTTCCTCTGAAGTGTTACATCACATCTCATTATATGAAGACTCTGGTTCCTTTTGTGGAAGTTTATGTTTAGTTATGTATAAAATAATTGTTTTATGCACTGTTGAGTGAGGGGCTCACTAGGTCTTGGTACTTTGTATTGTTTGCAGATATTGGATTCATCTAGGGGATGTTTGATTGCTAATGATCTGCATGTGCTATCAGTAGAACACCTGAAGAGTTCTGTATCAATAAAAACACCTGAGCTCAGAGGCTCAGGGTTCCACTGTCCAGCATGGTGCTGTCAAGGAGAGTGGTTCACTCTACTGAGGTCTGTCAGGAATTATACCAAAGAATGTGCTTCCTTGTTATTCTGCTGAGCCAAGCCACCACAGCAAAGTAACTACTATAGGTTCTTAATCCCCTCCTCTCACAAATGTGGAGTTTAAGAAGTCCCATAGATATCTATAGCCAAGCTCCCAAAGGAAAGGCTCCTGGAGGCCATTGTTCTTCCCTCTCACTTTGTACCCTACTCATTCCCTGGCCTTACTACATCCCACTTGGACTGAATAGAGCTGCCTTTGTGGAATGTGCAGATCATAATGAAAAAATACTTTAATACTTACGAGTAGAGAGTAAGGATGTGTAGACCCCTGTTCTGCCTTCTCAACAATACACAAGGAGACCTCACACAGCCATTCAAACCACTCAAGAGGAGCATGATTTGGTCTTCTGAAAGACACAGTGAAGATGATCAAAATGAGATTGGGAAGAACTGACTGAATAGCTTTCTTCTTAATCACCTTGAAAGCTCAAGCATCATCTATTTCAAAAGGGACAGCTGATTTTGAAGTAACTGTTGCTTTCAGCCTGTACTTTTATAAAAGAGAGGGAGAGGAAGAGGGAGAGAGAGAGAGAGAGAGAGAGAGAAAGAGAGAGAGAGAGAGAGAGAGAGAGAGATATTGATTTATATGTGTGAGTATTTGGCTGTAATCATGCTGTGTGCAGTGCCAATGGAGGCCATAAGCAGGTGTCAGATCTCCCCTGGAAATGGAATTACAGATGGTTGTGAGTTGCCATGTGGGTGCTGGGAATTGAACGCGGGTCCTCTGAAAGAGCAGCAAGAGCTCTTGACCATTACATCATCTCCCCTGCTGTCCAGTTTTCTGAACATCTTGCATAAGAAAGTTCCCTTCATCTCTACAGCCAGACAGAGCTCCCCAGTTCTGCCTGCTTTTCTCCTTTGCAGATTAGCCTGTGCTCATTATTACATAGTGATGATCTCAGCTGCTAGACTGACAAACTGAGAAGCAACACCTTCTCAAACAGCTAGGACACTGACTGTCACATCTCTCAGTCATGTGGGGCACAGCAGTGGGGTAGGCTCTGGCCATGTAGGTCTGGGGCTGCTAGCACAGCTGCAGGGTCGAAGCATGCCAGTGTAGAAGCTCAGGCTGTGCTCAGAGTCTCAAGCATATTCCCCAGAAACACCATATTTGCCAGCCCACACCAGTGCCTTCAGTTCATGAGGCATTTTTTCATCTTGTAAACAGTGAGACACCATCCTTGGTTGTGTGAGCTCTGAAGTTAGATTTCAACTTCGCCTCAGCAGGTACACACAGCTCCAGGGCAATGTGGCCACTGTCATCCAGCTCCTGGCCCTCTGAAAGACCAGGCCCAGTGAGGGAGAAACATAGGAGAGGCAGGTAACAATGTGAGTGAGGGGCCATAGGAGGGATCCAACTAAATAGTCTTAAATCTGGGATACAGCTCAGTGGAAGAGAACTTCCTAGTGTCCATGAGGCCATAGGTTCAGTTCCCAGAACCACATAAATAACCTATAGAAAGAAGAGAGAAATAACACACTTATATATATTATTTTTATTGTAAGTTTTTAAAAAGTAAGTTTTTAAATGTTTACTATTGGAATGACATCATCAAATCAACACTTCAAGTCTGTACTTGCTGACTTTGATCATGGTGGGTATAGGCTGCAGGAAGCCTGGTAGTTCAAGGGATTGAGAGACACACTTTCATGTGAACTCAGCGTCATGGATGAATGGGAAAATGGTCTACACAATCCAGGCAGAAGTATGACATGCCAGAGTTGCTCAAGTTGGAGCAGGTGTTATGTGGTCGGTCCATCAAAGACCTATTAGATCCTCCTGATGACCTTGCTTGTCTCTATTACCTCTGCAGACTCCACTCTGAAGAAATTCTCATTCTTGAAGTCAGGGCTTCAACAGGAAAATTCCTGGACGATTAACTCCAACTCATTACAACAGTATTTGCTGCTTGTTATTATGATTACAAATATCATTTACTCCATGCTGTGAGTAAATTCCTGTCTTCTCTGGACTTGATAATCAACCTTGATTCATTTGCATATTCTTCATAGTTCCTATATGTGTTAATTTTCATCCAGATGTTTCTTTTCCTAGGTGTTAGACATCTGATGATATGGAAGAGGAATGATTCTTGAATGAGTCTCTATAACATTTCTGCAATTATTTATAAAATGTGATATAACGGAACAGTGCTTAAACAATATCTGTGGTTTATATTAAGGTCTCAGAAAGGTCTCTGCTTAGAAATAAGAGGCCTTGTTTCTCAGAGCAGAGCAACAAACTGGAGCATGAAGGGACCAATGGAAGTAGAATAACTCTCATCACTAGAAGGACATTGCTTTAGTTCATGGAGTCATACATTATGACATAGGTGAGGTATTTCCATGAGGAACACATACCTCAGGAAATCATTTTCAGAACCAACACAGTCTCCCCATTTTGTTTTGTAAATATTAGTAAAAGCAGATAGTCATTTTACCTTTGTAAAATTGAAAACATCAATTTTTAAAAATACTGCCTAAGCAATATTAAAACATTATAAGATATCTGTCAGAATGTGGTAGCACAGAGACCTACAACGGACAATGTGTAGAGAATGAGGACTGTTCAGTGCTCAGCCCTAAATGCAATGCCTACATCACACCCCTCCTCTTAGACTTAGGGATCTCTATGGAAGGGCTGGGGGAGATGGGAAGAGCCCAGAGGTCATGGATGATGTCAAAGAAACAGTGTCTTCAGGAGACAAGAGGACTAATACACATATGAACTCACAAAGACTATGCCAGCACACACATGACATGTACATGTTCAAACAAGACAAAATCTCAGCATGGAGAAGGGAAAGTAGACAGAAAGTCTCACCACTAATCAAGAAACTATTCTCAGTTCATGCTTAGTGGGAGAGGGAAAATCCATTTTCTCCAATGGAGTGTCATACTCCAGAGCAGCTCCCAGGCTCAGGAGTATCTGGCCAACACAAAATGGGCAGTATTTTTGTTGTTGTTGTTTTTAAGAAGAAAGAAAGAATATGGAATTGTCTGGTTGGAGAATTATAAGAAGATCTAAAAGGAGTTGGAAAAGAAAGAATATGACAAAAATATGAAATCTCAAAGAATAAATAAAAACATTAAAATATAATACGCAATAGCATTAAATATATGGAGGTTACAAATGTTTGTCCAGGTCCCATTTGGGGTAAGATAATGTAAAGAATAAAATCACATGGTCACTAACAACTGTCTGTGACTCCAGTTCCAGGTAATCCAACACCCTCACACAGACAAACATCCAGGCAAAACACTAATGCACATAAAATAAAAATAAAGAAATCATTTCCAGGCTGGAGAGATGACTCAGCAGTAAAGAGCGCCGTCTGCTTTTCCAATGGTCCTGAGTTCAATTCCTAGCAACCACATAGTGGCTCATAGCCATCTACAGTGGGATTTGATATCCTCTTCTGGCATTCAGGTATTTGTTCATGCAAATAAAGCACTCATAAACATAATATAAATAAATAACTAAATAAATAAATAAATTCAAATGACAACAGAGAAACAAAATTGCAATGAAGATTAAAGTGTGTTTTAGATGCCATTTAAGAGAGAAACTGAGCTGAAAATACAATTAAGTTAAACTAGAATTAGCTAGTTGTTATTGGCACTTTTCAGAAAATTACTAGGAAACTTTGAACCAGTAACTTCAGTCCCCAGAAGCACACTACACATAGTGGTCAAAGGGACAGTTATCTTTGCTAAAGGGGCATAACAGAGTTGGCATGAAATTAATTATGATAAGTAGAACAACAATACAACACAGCATAAGAAAACGTGAAAATTTACAGGACAGTTATAAATACTTAGAATATCAGAAGTGCTGCAAGAATGTCAGGTGGTAAAACAAGAACACACTAAGCTTTAGATATACCAACTTGGAAAATATTTACAAATGGTAGTACATACCTGTAATCCCAGCACAGTATGGGGCAGGAAAATGTAAAGTTTGAGGTTAGCCTAGGCTACAAGGAGTATCCTGTCATACACACACACACACACACACACACACACACACACACACACAGAGAGAGAGAGAGACAGAGATACAGAGAGAGAGAGACAGAGAGAGAGGTGGGAGAGAGACAGAGAGGGACAGATACAGAGACAGATAAATGAATTAGATACATAAATGATACATAGACACATAGATGGATAGATAGATAGATAAATGATAGATAGATAGAAGATAGACAAAGTGTCTGTACTGAGTGTGTACACATTTTTCTTGTCAATTCCCCTTAAGTAGCTCAGTGTAACCAAGTTATTCGGCACCATAATTGTAAGTTACTTAGTGATAACTTAAAATATATAAAAGAATGTACAGAGGTTTCATGTAAATACTATGCTATCTTACATAAGAGACATGAGCATCTACAGTTCTGAGGACTCTGGGGCATGCAGTTTCATCCTCTGAAGACGTGGAGAGACAACTGCATGTGCTGACCAGTGCTTTCTTGATTTAAGCATGTGTCCACAGAGGAAGGCAGATTCACTTCCAGATGCTGTTGTTATTATTGTCAATTGTCATTTTGTATAAAAATAGCAGAAAGTGGAGAGGTCATCTGAACATGTGTAAGTTTCCATTAATACATCCATGGTGTTGAAAAGAAACATCAGCATACAGGTGCATGTGAGCCTCTCTGAGAGGGAATCAGGCCTGGCTTCGAAACAGAAGAGAACACTAGGAATGAGCCTGGGCTGCTCTAAGCACAGGGACACTGTGGCCAAGATGCCTGATGCTCAGTGTGAGAAACTTCAAGCCTGGTTCCAGTACAGCCTCTGCTCTGATTTCCCACACTCAGTGGGATTAGAAGGAAGATTCCATTTTCATGTCTTTCTATGGGGAGACTGTGTTGGTACTGAAAATCATGTCCTGTAAGGAGGTGACAGGATGACAGTGGTCCCATCATTCTTTCTCTCGAAGCAGCAGACCAAGGCCTCAGTGTCCAACATTAGTCAGAAGAAATTGCGGGCAGTGCAGATGTTATTGTGTGTGTTTGACAGCCAACAAATAAGGCATACACCATGGTGAGTCTGAATAACAGCAGGAAGTTGTAAAACTTTAATTAAAATAAAAGCCCCCAGGGAACACTCAGAGACCTAATTTTTAAATATTCTTTTGTAATTATAAAACTGAAGCGTGGTTAACTTGAAAAATTTAAATGAGAAAATCTAATGATGAAATTTCAAATGCATGTAATCTTACTGCCTAGAATGAATCATTACTGGAAATTTGTTATGTTCCAACATGTATCTATCTATCTATCTATCTATCTATCTATCTATCTATCTATATAAAATTATATTTATTTGCTTATTTATTTGTATGTGTGTGGGGGGATGTATTCCATAACAAATATATGGAGGTCGTAAGACAACTCGAGTATAAATGTTCTTTGCTTCTATCATGTAGGCCCCGTGTATCAAACTCAGGTCATCAGGCCTGGTAGCAAAGCACCTATACCCACTGACCCATCTTGCTGGCCTTCAGAATATTGTTTTTGGAAATTGGCATTCTACATTACAGTTTAAATAGAAATGCAAAGAGCTTAGATGAGCCAACATAATCTTAAGAAAGAAAAAACTTGGAGGATTTACAATTGCTGACTTCAAGTTACTGAAAACCCATAGTAATCAGGAGAATGCTTTGTTGGCACAAGAAAAGATGAAGGAAATAAAAAGTTCCATTTATATGGTCAATTGATCTCCCATAAAGGCGACAAAGCAACTTAATGGAGAAATTACTGTTCTTTCTTTTTTTCTTTTCTTTTACAACACTGCTGGATGCCTGTGTGCAAAAAAATACAGGCTTAACCCTAAAGACCCGGAATTCACATGAGACCAAGCTCTACAAAGGAAGCCACCAGGTTTGACATGGAGGCAGATGCTTCTGTTTCTTCAGTGGAGTTGGGAGAGCAGAAGACTTTCAGCAGAGAGGCAGCAGTGTCCATGGGGATAGTGAGGAGAGGTGGCATCAAGTGAGGAAGCAGTCATGCAAACAGCAAGTAAAGTAGATCAATACTCAGAAGTCTGAGTTTTATCAAGATCAAAGTTAACCACCTGCAAGACAAAGAGAGAACACAGATGCGAGAGAAAGATGGCTGAAAGCAGGAAGTGAGCCCCAGCTGGAGAGACAAAGCCTGGGAAGCTTGCAATTATAGCAGCCATGAGTGCCTCTTAGTTAGAGAGTCTTCTGGAGGGGCAATCAGAACAGTGGGAAGCTTTGTCTGGGGCAGGGAGAGAATTTCCGGCCATTTTGAACTCCCTTGGTGCAGTGGGTGTGAGGAATCAGGAACTAGGGGTTGAGGCAGGAAGCTCAGAGGGTGATATGAGGCCCTGGTGCCCACTTGGATTTGCCTTTGGCACCTTGAGCACCATCTCCCCAGGAGTTCCAGCTGAGCAGTGGAGACGGAATCTGTTACTAAGGAATAACTTAAAGTGCACTGTTTACATTTTACAATCCATCCTTACTCACCGACCTCAAGGTGGGTGTAGAAACCCAGTGGGGTTTGTCACTTGCTAGTCTGAAGGCCACTAGTTATGTAATGCCATCCTGTGAGTTGGGTACTTTTGTGGAAAATGAAATCTATTTGGGGGTGATGGGAAAAATAGCCCTTCTTTCAGAGTCTATACATGGACGACACAGAGGTTAGAAACAAATTGTGTGTAAGTGAAACTATTAATGAAGAAAATAACTGGAGAGGAAATACTACCTCTTTGCGCACACACAGTGAGTGGATGACAAAATGGAGCAACCAATATTTCATATGAAACTTGTAAGACAGAAGCTGACAACCTGAAAGTCTTTTGGAAGGGGAGAGTAAGTCCAAAGGAACAATGGGGGCTGAGCTCAGACAATTCAGCCAAACAGTCCCTGAGAACTTCTTGGAGATGAGGTAGTGCCTGCATTTTTAACTCTTATCATGTACCTGGATAAGCATAATAAAGTGCCAGCATGAGTTTGAAGGAGGTAGAGTATGTATTTCTTCAGAGTACTACCTGGCTGCTGTGTGGGGGCTACACTCTGGGAGCGTAGAAGTGCAAGCATCTTGCCTGCACAGGAGCTGAGATCTGCCACACAGTGTTAGCATCTTGTAAAACTCTTGTAGGCCTATTGTGTCTTGTCTTTCTTGTCAGTTAAAAATAAAATCTGAAGAATCACCCATTTCTTGGAACACACCTAGATTGTAAGGAAATAATACTAGTAAGCATAATTAGGGTCACCCTCTCCTATTTCTTTTCTCACTTAAAAATTATTTGAAATTAATGAAAACAGAGGCTTTGAGTTTGAAAGAAAGCTAGAAGGGGTATATGGTGAGGGTTTGGAGGGAAGAAATGGAAGGGAGGAATGATGTAGTTATATTATAATCTTCAAAATAAAATATAAATAATTAACAAAAATTATTTTATTCTCTGACGATGAATTCTGGCCTTCCTCTCATCATTAACACTTCACGTCCCCTCCCCCTCTCCTGTTGAAATCTTTTTTTACAAACGTTCTCATTGACTTTCATGTCTTATGTGTGTGACTTAATGAATTTAACCAGGGATGCTTGCATGAGTATGGGTGAGGAGCTATTTACTGGAGCATGGATAACTTACTACTGCTACACCACTGAAGAAAATGAGTTCCTGATCTGTCAGAAATAATTAACTGCCAACAACCACTCAAAGAAGGGTCACTCCGTCATCCATGATGAAATGGTGATGGGTATGCTCTTATGTTAGTCTTCTGCAGGTAAATAAATATAGATACAATGAGCTCATGAAGACAATAACCATGCCATGTCCATAACACATCCTCCAGCTCTTATATTCTTTCTGTCTCCTTTTCTGCAACGCTCCCTGAGCCTTGAAGGGAGTAATATAAAGGACTCATTTAGGACTGAACATTCGCCTATTCTCAGCACTTTGGCCAATTAGGAGCCTTGCATTAACTGTTGACCACAGCAGAATTGAAGATTCTCAGATGAAGGCTGTGAAGAGCACTCCTCTATGAGTATAAACATAAGCATTTATAAGGCAACTTGACAACAGGTTTATTTAGCAAACAACAGTAGTAGGTATCCCGTAGGGCTTAAGACCTCTTGACCTATGAGCTCTTGACCAGGATTATAAAACGAGGCATGAGTTCTCTTCTGTGGAGCAGGCCTCAAATCCAATCAGAATGTTGTTAGTTCCCTCCATAATAATCATATTGCACCAGGAGCATTCCTCAGTTGGTATTGTAGCATATGGGGTTAACAAGTGGGAAAGACTGGTGAGAATTTTTCTTGCTTAGTACCCTATGTAGCACCTTCTAGCACTGTGAAAATTAGCCAAGAGAGAGGAATTTTCCAGCTTTATTTCTTTATGGCTTACAATCAAATTATCTACGCTTTTTCTTAAAGATGTAATATGTACATATGATTTTCTTGTTTCTTAGAGGAATGATAACTCAATCATAAGTAATAAATATGAAATATATAGCAGAAGCTCCGGAAATATAAATGTAAACTAGGCTTGGTGGCACTAGTTATAATACCAACACTTAGGGAGAAGAGACAAGAAATCCGATGCCATCTAAAGCTATATGGTAATTTTGAGGCTAGCCTGGGCTACCTTACAACTTGTTTCAAAAAACAAACAAAAGAAACTATGAATTAGTTACTCAAAATGCAAGGCAGGGTTTTGTAATGCAGATTCATATTTAGTCAGAACATGAGTAGTATACCATGTGTCAATGAATAATATGTGTGACTAAGAGATTATGCAGACCAAACCAACATGAGAGGGAAATGAAGGGGGGTGAGTCTGCAGCTAGGATCTGTGCAGAGAATCAAAGTGAGCTGAGATTTGGTTTTCCTAAATGGAAGGATTTTCAAATCCTCCAAATTATGTACTTTTATTCATTTCAGATAGTCTTTTTAAAAGTTTAACATTTTTATGTATCTGGGTGCTTCGTTTACATGTATGTCTGTGCACCACATGTGTGCCTGGCATCTACAGAGGACAAAATAGGCATCAGATGCTCTGAAACTGGAGTTAAAGGTGATTGTGACCTACCATGTGGGTGCTGGGAGTGGAATCAAGGTTTTACAAAGAACAGCAAGTGCTCTTGAGCAGGGAGCCATCGTCCCAGCTTCCATTTTAAGTATTCTTGTGTTACCCTGCCTATTTCTACCTCCCCAGCACAGGGATTATAAACCATGAGCTTAGCTGGGCAGTGGTGGCACACATCTTTAATCCCAACATTCAGGAGGCAGACGCAGAGGCAGGCAAAGCTCTGTGAGTTCTAGGTCAGACTGATCTACAGAGTGAGTTCCAGGACAGCCAAAGTTACAATAGAGAAACCCTGTCTTGAAAAACAAAAAATCAAAAACAAAAACAAAAACACAAAAAAAGGAAAGAAAGAAAGAAAGAAAGAAAGAAAGAAAGAAAGAAAGAAAAAAAGAAAGAAAAAGAAAAGGAAAAAGAGTCCATGAGTTTGAAGGAGAGCAGGGAGGGAGGAAAAGGAAAGGAGAAATAGTATTATAATTAAAAGCCATCCTCAAAATAAACAAATAAAATCAAAGTTTAAAGCTACAACTTCTGTATTTTTTGAGTCTATCAATCACCTATTTTACCTATCCATAATCTTTGAATATTAATCTATTTATTCATTACCTTTGATCAGTCTATCTTTACAGAATATTTAGCAGAATCTCAGATCTAAATGAAATGGGTTTATATTATTCTTTTTGTGTTTTCTTTGCCTTTATCCCGCTCCATCGTTTTATAGCTCCTCTGATTTATGTAAATTTTTCAAAACCTTGAGCATAAGAGGAAACCAAAGGGCATTCATCTCAGCACTTTGACAGCACAGACTTTAGCTAAGTCAATGTTTAGTTCTTCGAATTTACACATTTCCTGATCCATTAGGAAATGGACTAGATTTTGAAAAAAAAAGATGTAGTTAGTCAAAATACATGTTTGTGTTTGTGCATGCATGCGTCTGTATATACATGTCTGTCTCTGCATGCATGAGTCTACAAACATGTATATGTCTGTATTCATGTGTGTGTGTCTTTGAATGTATATGTGTCTGTGTATACATGTCCATCTTTACATGCATGTGTCTGTGACGCCTATGTAAATGCTCAAGATCATCAATGTGAGGCTATGCTTAAAATCTAGACTATATTAAAAGTAGACTAGTTTAAAGTAGGAAATATAATGGCCACTCTTTTCCAGAGATTATTTAAATGCCTAATATATGTCCTGATATTGGAAATCATTAACTGATAAATTTATTGTTCAGATATGCTAAGATCAGTTTCATATTCCTAAGACAGAACCTGTAACAAGATGTGAAGTGTTTCAAGTGTGAGTGAGTCCTCCTTGCCAGGAATGATCTGTACTTTTATAACCCCAGGACTGAGGCAAAAGGAAAGCAAGTGCAAAGCCAGTCTACACTTTACAGTGAGCTCTAATCTCAAACCGCACAAAACAAAACCCAACCTCCGTGACCACACTACAGCATGGTTTGAAAGGAACTCAAGAGAGACCCAGAGCTCAGGTGATTTGCATAGATGCCCTACCTACTAGGAACCATTGACTGGTTTTCCAGCATAGACTTATAGTCAGCAGAAGATACCAAACCCCAGTGTGTAGGGCAGAGTCAGCGTGAATTGGGAGAAATAAGCTGTCAGTGCAGAGGTGACAGCCAAAATCAATTAAATTGTGCAGTCTGCCACTTTCACTCAACATTTGTCTCTTGATCACCTGCTGTGTTAGGAAGGGAATGGGGTGGCATTGTGTTCTGTCTTGCTGATTGCACAGTGTAGCTGATAGGAAAGGGGACAGTATCCGCTGAATGTCCTTAAGACTGAGAACCAGGAGGCAGAGAAGGGAGTAGTGGAAGGCCTCTTCTGAATCCTGTGAAGCTGATGAAGTTTTTGAAATGGGGAACAATGGGATATATCTTAGTTTTAAAATTTACTCTAATAGATGGAGAAGGGCAAGAATAGAAGGGAGATATTCAAAGTGCTCCAGACAGAGACAGGAGGGTAGCAGAGTACACTTGGTGTTATGGAGTGTATGAGGGATGCTAGACAACTCTTAGCATGAGCATAAAGCCTTCTAAGCCTTCTACCTCTCAGCTGGGTGTCAGGTTCAATTTGACAACGGGAAGTTGCTGTCTCTTTGAAGTGGAGTCATATAAGACAGAAGCATTGAATTTTGCTGTGAAGTTTTGACCTCTTTCTGAAAGCAGAATTTCAAGTGTGGCTATAGTTTAATGTAGTGAAAGTGCAATGCTATTGTTTGAGTCATTTTTAATCAAGTCATATTGCTATACTTTTGCTCTCACATAAAAAAGGACCTAATAATTTTAGTTATGGTAGACTTAAAAGTGATATTATTTGAAATATTGGAAATAAAAAAAATCATACAACTTAGCTTGAGGAGTTACTTCAAAATGTCACATAGACACCGTTGTGTGCATGGAATTGACTTTTTAAAGTATCCTATATATTTGAGCTCATAGAAAGGATAAAGTCCTCTCTAATGCCGTGTTCTGGGAACAGATCCCGCATCCGTGTAGGTCAGCTGACCAGAACAGCCCAAAGACCTGGGGAGCAGGGCCTTGCATCATAGATTACCTGTCTTGTTGCCACCATGGGAAGTGAGGTCTGAAGTGAAAGCATGGCTGTGAAATCACATTCCAGAGCAGTAAGAATCCATGTTCAACACCATTTCATTTTCCTATGCAAATGAACCAAAGCTCATTGCTCAATCTCCCTGCATTCAGAATCAAGGATCCGGCTTCATTCTTCTACATGGGAATATTTTTGACACCTTTATTAAAAATAACCAGTGGCAGTAGCTTATGGGTTTATTTCATGGCCTTCTATTCTACTCAATTGATCACTGTGTCTTCTTTTGTGACAATATTTTTATTACCATGACTCTATAGAATAACTTGAAATCAGGTATTGTGGGACTGTCCAAGGACTATAGTGTGTTGAAGCTGGCTTGAACCCCGCATCACCCCCAGAGGGTGGAAACGGTAGGTGTTCATTGCTCCACACCCTTAGACCTGGCTTAAACCCAGTCAATTTAGATATGATGCCTCCCTGTTCTGAGAACTGGATACACAGATTCAAACTCCATACACAGGCAAGACCACACCCACATAGGATGTCCTAAGCCAATGGGAATTCTCAGGGTCATAAGTTCCGCCCTAGCCCATGATCCTTGATATACAGAGTATAAGCCCCAATAAAGGGAGCCGCCCATCAAAGCGTGTTCCAAGTAGGCACTGTTCATTGACTCACAGAAGCCCGCCAAGGTCACAGCAGGATGAGGTGAAACCCTCGGCTATTAGACCTGTAGCCACACGGCAGCCATGCCCCACCAAGTCTCTTGGCCTGGAGCCAGGAACTCCTGATGGGAGGCTGCTGGCGGTGGCGGGCCACGTGGGACTACAAGGTGTAGTGATAGCTCTGGCAATATTAAAAACTACTCAGGATCTCGTTGGCTATCCTTGGTCTTTTGTGCTTCAACACACATTTTAAGGTTTTTTTTTTTTTCCTTTCCTTTCTAAGAATAATGGTATTTGATTTGGATTGAGAGTGTACTGAATCTGTAAGTTGCTGTTGATAAGATGTCTGTTCTCACAATATTAATTCTTCTGGTCCATGGCATGGGTCCTTCCCTATTCTAGTCTCTTATTCAGTGTCTTTTATTTGCAGATGCCTTTTACTTCCTTGGTTAGGTTTACCCCACGGTATTGTTGATTTTGATATTATTATAAATGTGTGTTCTTCAGCTGTTTGAGGGGATGTTACAAAACCATTGTGTTGTTGAACTCTACTATTTCCTTGTCAATTTTTGCCTGAATGAAGTCTGTTCATGAGGAGTGTTTCTGCACCATTGTTACTGTATTAGAACCCACTTCTCCCTCTGTGTCTTAGTGTTTGTTTTATAAAATTAGGTGCTCCAACAGTCAGTGCCCCCTAGACCTGCAGTTTGCACCCTGCCTAATGCTGCAACTCTTTAATAGAGTTCCTAATGTGGCAATCCTAAACTATAAAATTATTTTCATTATTACTTCATAAGTACAATTTTGCTACTGTTATGACTCATAATGTAAATATCTGATACACAGGATGGCCTTAGTTGATCCCTGTGAAAGGGTCGTCTTACTCTCAAGGGTTTGGGACCCACAGGTTGAGAACCACTGTTATATGGAGATTTATTTTCCTTCGGTAGTCATGAATGCACTTACCTTTCTTCCTCTTCTGGGTACTGGGTTTTTTCAGGTATCATCTGTAATGCTGATTTAGTTCATGAATTCATTAGTCTATGCTTTTCCTAAAAGGCCTTCAATTCTCCTTTCATTTTGAAGTATTGCTTCACAGGATTTCAGACCCTACATCATTTCATACTGTCTTGGTCATTAAGATTTCTTCTGAGAATCTGCTGTTACTCTGATGTTTGAACATGACTTGACACTTCGGTCATGCAGCTTTTGTTCTTCTACCTTTATTCCATAGTTTTGACATTTTAACTACAACATGTCACGGGCATGTACGTTCTTGGCAATGCCTACCTGAAGCTCTATATGTCTTTTCTGTCTAGGTACTCATACCTTTCCCATGATTATAAACATTGTAAGAAAAGAATCTATTGTAGTTCAAGTTTCTCATATTTTCCTGTTGTACACAGGTTTGGCTTTAGTGGTGCTATGTAGATCTTAAATTTTCCTCTCATTCTTTTGATTGTTGCTATCTGAATGTGTTAGTTCTTCAGGCCTTTAAGCCTAGAGAGTCTCTATCCTACTTACTTGAGTTTTCTTTCCTTTAGCTCTAGTCCATTTTCAGAATCAGCATCTCTTTACTTAAGCACCCTCATGCACTCTACTCTGCTCCCCAACTTCACCTGTCCCTTTTCCATGTAGTCTTTGAATTCCTGGATTACTTTAAACATTATTTTTATTTTATTTAATTTTTCATATAATATACTTTGAAGATGTTTTCTACTCCTCCTAGATCCTTCTCACATCCCTACCTACCTAATTTTGTAATTTTATGTCCTTTCTCTCACTCAAAAACCTAAAACAAAACAAAAAATGAAGAAAGCCAGTATTTTATACTCTTTACTCTTTGCAATGAGTTTCCAGATAGTTAATAACTTTGGTGGGGGTGGGGTGGGTTAAGGTTGTCTTGTTTGCCAGTTTCTGTTTGCTTGTTTGTCATTGTTATTGTGTACATGTTGAAGTTTGTGCATCTGTAGGGATAGACTTTATTCTATTTGTAAATGCAACATTTCCTAGGAAATAGCCTTCCTCTAAGACAGAGCCTAGGGCAGTTGGTTTGCATATAGTAACTCCAAATGGTTCTTGGCCTGGCCTCTCTGCAGCTTGTTGGGCTGTGATTGGTGGGTTTGATACATTACATGCTATATCAAAACCAAATTGGAGTAAGAAGTTTTACTGCTGTTAAAATGCCCATGTTATCAGAGAGCAATCTATAGATTCAGTCCAGTTCACATCAAAATGCCAATAGTATTCACAGAACTAAAAAGATACCCTGAAATTCATATAAAAATAATGGAAGACCCCAAGTAACAGAGTACTCTTGAACACAGAGTTCCAGCTAGAGGGTAGCACATGATTTGGTTTCAAATTTTACTATAAGGCTGTTAGGATGGTCAATCAAAACAGAAGCTGCCTATGAACAGACACAAAATTCAAAACAAAAGAATGGACTCCCCAAAAACAATCTACACAATTTACAGTTAAGTAGCACTTGACAAACAAACCAAAGAGGGGGTATACATCAGAGAAAGGACAACATAATAATTTGTGCACACATGCTGAAGACAAACATGGTCTGATATGTGTGTGTGTGTGTGTGAGTGCGCACACACCCACACATACACATACACCCACACAATGTTTTATCCCTATACCTTTTGAAAGTAGGAGGTAGAATGATTCCAATGGCTGAATAGGCTGAATCAACCATCTGACTATACAGACTAGTACTGTGTTAGTTTGAGTCTTTAGTAGTTTTTTATATTTGTGTATAAATGTTAAATATATATATAAAACATTTAACATATATTTTATATAATATATAACAAATTTATTCATATATCAACCAGAGATCCAAAAGTAAGACCTCAAAATCTGAAACTCTAGAAGAAATGGAGAAGCACTTGAAGACATATAGGAAATGGTTTGGAGATCAGACCCAAAAGCATAGGCAACAGAAACAAAAGGAAACAAATAAACATACCGAACTGAGAAGCTCCCACAGCATAAAGTAAACAACGCACAGAGTGAGAGTGTCTAGGGAATGAGAGAAAGGTACATCATTCATTCATCTGATAGACAGGGAATAGCCAGAATATGAGGAACTTTCCAAAACAGCGAAAACAATTTAAAAATGAGCAAATGCTGAAAAAACTCTCCTGAAAGAAGAAAATCAAATGACCAACACACTTATGAAAAATGCTTGACCTCATTAGACATCAGGAAAATGGCAAGTTATAACCAGCATGAGATGGTGCGTCACAGCAGTCAGAATGTCTGTCCTGGAAAGGTCAGACTAGCCAGTGCTGCAGTGGCTGTCAAAGAGAGGGAACAGGAGAATAAACACTGCTGGTGAGAATGCAAATTAGTACCTCCACAGCCACTATGGCAAACACATGATGTCCTTAGAAGAGTGAAAACAAAACTGCCATTTAATCTAGCATCCCAGGTCTGGGTAGGTCTTCAGTGGAAATAATATCAGCATGTCAAACTGACCACTAGACACCCACGCTAATAGTATTTTCAGTAGCTGAGCTATGGAATCAACACAGATATGTGTGAAAAAAGCAACCTGTAGACACATAACAGTCTATTTGGCCACAAGTAGGACTGTGTGCTATCATTTGCAGTAGACATCAGTATAGGAAGAAATATGAATATATAAATCAGATCCAGAAGTGTGACATTTCTTTCCATACACATATATTAAAACATGGGAACTATAATAGTGTTTACTGGAGCCTAAGGAGCGGCAGGGGGGACAAATGCAGGATGGGCACCAGAAGTCCTCGTTTCCGCAGTACCACAAGACAGGTGACTGTAGTACACAATGACCTTCAGGTAAGCATCACTGAAGTGACAGAGGAAGAGTTTCTGATGCCTGGTAACTGTAGTGGGATAGGTAACTGTAATAAACTGCTTTGCCAATCCTGAATGAAGAACTGAGCAGGTCAACCCAGACAGTAAGTGTGGCTGGTGATCAAGGCAGATCAGTAGCAGTGTGAGGGCTGGGTAAACAAAGTGTCGTTTGGTATTTTGGTATGGAACATTGACTCTTTTCATAGTATAAGATCATACTAACTTCCAGCATATCATCTGGAAAATAATAGATGTAGAAAGTGGAAAATTAATGCCCTTGGTAGAACCATTAACAATAACCACTGCTAGATTCAGAGGCATCTTCTTCAAAGGTTATCAGGCACAAACAGCACTCCTAGGTGGTGGATTTGTAACAACCTGTTTGATAACCATAAACCAAGAGTTACTGTTGCTAAGATTTCTTAACACTCACTAGAGAGACTTAACAACCTCCCAGTAGTTGGAAGGTAATATCCTAGTGCTAAAAGAAGCACCTGTTCTTTGGCCAATGATCTCTAATTATAAGTTAGGTAGAAGAGCATTCTAGAATGTTCTCTATGGGGGCACAAAATTCATGCCCTTTGTCTGTGTAACTTTATCAGCCTGAGAATTATTGCTGAGTGCTAGTTTTTCTCTTATTATATTTGAGACAGAAGGCATGGTTGATGTGACTTATTGCTCATAATTAGAAGCTGTGATTAAAACTTACAGCATTGCCCTGGAGCTTTCTTCTCAGTGTAGAATTATTGCTGTAAAGCACCAATGGTGGTGGGCGGGAGGTGTTGCCTCCCAGAACAACTCATTGTAATGGAATGATTCCCCAAAGACCAGCTCTGTTAATTAAAATGAGACAAAACTGCCTCTCACCAGCACTGTTGGGTACTTTCCCAAAGGAGACAAGAGTGAGAAGAATTGGCAGCCGATTGCATTTAAAATTCCCAAATTAAAAACATTATTTTGTAATTCCCTTAATATAAACTGTGAGGGAATTCTCTACATTTCTAGTTGTGTGCAAAAATAAGCTTGTGATATAAATACATATACTTCTCAGTATGTGGCAACCCAAAGCAATGTGGTCTATACTTTTGAAAGTGCAATGGAACGATTCAAATGGCTAAATGGGCAAAGTTGGCCTCCTGGTTATAAGACTAGCACTGGGTGAGTTCTGATCCTTCTGTAGTATTTATAATTTTGAGGGGTCAAAATTAAGAAAAACAAATTATTTGAAAAACGGGGGCTTACATACCAAGTACATCTCAGAGCCTCAAAGAGGACTCAGTTAGAGCCAGATTAGGATGGACAACTGATGTGCACCTCTCATATATGGAATATGTTTGGTGATACAGCCAAGTTTTTATGTCAGAACAAGTGCTACAAGTATAACTGAATCCTGTCCATCAAGGCATGAACTTGTATATTTGTTTTCAAAAGCACTTTCACTGAACCTCATGTGCCTGGTATCTCCAGCTGGAGACATGGACAAAAGAAATGATCTCGGAGGTGAAGAGGAAAGTGAGACAGTGTGAATAAAGCCTTCCCTGATATTTTAGCAATTCCCTGGTGAGCAGATGACAAAGAAGAGGAACAAAGGAAGGAGAAAGAGGAAGGAAAAGGATGAGACATGTCAGAGAGGTGGGAACGTTATACAGTGGCCTGGGTAACAGGGGGTAGGAGCTCCCAGCTGAGATAGAGGGAGCCACAGAAGCAATGGGATAAAGTTGGCTTGGTGTGTGTGGAAGTGTTCATTATTTTTCCCTAAGTAAAAGACCACAGATAAACAAGAAAGCATTCAGCAGTGGTGGGATCATTCACTAGAAGAAGCTTTATCTTGACCATTGTTCAAGATGGACGAGAGAACATGAAATAAATAACATTCTGTTATTCAAATGAAGATCCTTGCTCTTCCTTTGGTATCTTCAGTGTAAGGTCAATGCAAGACAACTTGCCTTTAGGTCACCCCTGTTGACTCTTCAAGCTGATGTGTCAGCACTTTCTTCTTGGGTCGTGGCATTTAAAACACTTCCTTCTTAGTTGTTTATTCATTCTACACAGTTTCACAGAGCCCCAACTCTTTCTAAAGTACTGCCCATGCCCTGGATGGTAACAGACACCACCCCCTACAGTGCGAACTGGTATTTCATTGCAGAATAAATAATAATAAAAATAAGTCAAGAATGGGCAATATTAGATGGTGCTGAGGAAAAAGTAGAAGGCAGGGAAAGTATAGAAATATTAAAGGAGAGAGTTAAACTGTAGACAAGATGATCAGGTGGGAGAAGTAGTTCAGTAAGTAAAGCTCTTGTTGTACAATCATGAGGTCCTGTGTTCAAATCCCCAGAGCCAATATAAAGCTGAGTGTGGTAGCATGAATCTGATATTCCACTGCTGTTATGGAAAGACAGAAGGTGGAGACAGGAGAACATCAAGAAGCTCACTGGTCTGCTAGCCTACTGAGCACAGGACTGAACAACAAAGAGATCTGACTCAAACAAGGTGGAAGGAAAGAATTAATACCAGATGCTGTCCCCTGATCTCCATACATCTACTGTGGCATGTGTGTGCCAGCATGTACACACACACACACACACACACACACACACACACACACACACACATACATACACACACACACCAAAGATCCATCTTGCAAGCTCTAAGATTACTTTTTACCTGTTGAGTCCACTCACGTGGACGTTTATATTCTTTTCTGGTCTTTCCAAATCACTATGGATTTGGCAACTGTGCTTTAAGTACAGTTTTTTCCCTTATAAGAGGTCTCAGAAGCCTTGTGTGGGCCTGACAAGCTCCTCCCTAGACTCTGCTGAGTGGCTGTGGGCAACAGAATGCCCACCCCAATGGGAAAGTGTTGTGGAAGTTTATTTTTAGTAATGTACAATGCACTGTTAGGTGAGGTTCTGCCTAGGCCACTTGAGGTTCCACTGTTCATTCAGGATGGCACTTGGCGTGATGGTGGTTCCCTCTGCTGAGGTCTGGCAGGGCTTCCATGTATGAGAACTCTGTTTTCTGTGTTGAGCCACTGGAAAATGTAATACTACAGGAAAGCATGACATTTTGTGCACACTATTTTAAACGAAGGCATCTGCTAGATGTTACTTTCAAAGACAAGGGAGAAGAAAATGCAGTGGTCTCAGACATTACTTTCTTTTTTAAAAATATTAGTACAATGGGCTTGATTATATTCACCTCCTCTCCTCCAACTCTTCCCAGATCCACTATTGCTTCACTCCCCACCCAACTTTGTATCCTCTTTTACTTTTAAATTCTTCAAAACCAATTTGTTTTTCCTAAATATTCATGGTTCTGTGGTCTTCCATGGGAGCATGGTCAACTTAGCAGGGGCTACACTCTTAGAGGAAATTTACTCTCCCTCTTCCGGAAACTAACAACTGCCAACAGCTGTGCAGATAGCAGTGGAGCTGTGTGCCCAACTCCCTATCCATGCTGGGATTTTGGGCTTGCACATGTATTGTGTGTTCTGTCCCAAACACTGTGAATCCATACGCACAACTGTCCTGTGCTGTCCAGGAGATAATATGTCCTTATAGTCATCCATTGCCTCCAGCTCTTACACTGTTTCTATACCCTCTTCAGTACTGATCCCTGAGCCTTGGGAGAGGTTATGTGGTCTGTCTGATCCCATTAGAGCTGAACATTCTCTTATTCTCTGTACCTTAGTTAGTTGTGAGTCACATGTTAATCACAATCTACTGCAAATAAGAGCTTCTCAGATGACTGTTGAGAGTTGCATACATCTATGAGTATAATAATAAGCCATAATACTATTTAGCAGCATACTAGTAGTAGATTCTTTCCTAGACCCTATGACCTGTCTAGCTACAGGTTTTTGGCCCATGGCTAGGTAGGTTTCATCTTGTGGAGTGAGTTTAAAATCAATTAGAAAATAATTGTTTATTTCAATGACAACCATGCTATTAGTACCTTAATGGGCATGTCTTGCCAGGCCAGTCATCATTTTCTACTCCAGTGGCATGCATAGCACTTTCTGGCACTGTGAAAGCTAGCCAGTAGAGATGACGCTTCCAGGTCTGTACTAGCTTGATTTTCCTCTATTCTGTGGCTCAAGTATGTTGTGCCTTTAACAATAGGGCTGTATCATTAAGTTCTGGAGGGAAATGGAAAGCACTGATAATAGCTGGCAATGTTTTGAGGTCTATGAGGCCTCACTAGCCAACAATTCCAAAGGAAGTATACTTCCTTATACTGGGCTTTTTACTTTTTAGTCTATAGTGTCTATTAGGGGCTTTTTTAGACAGTAACTTCATTTTAACTCTTCTTATGTGTATGTTTGTACATATTTTAGGAAGCATCTACAGTAGTAAGTAGATTTCATGTGTTTCAAGTTAAGTAAGTTTTCATGTGCTATTTATCCCTCGCCAGGCCCTCTCCTCTATCCTGGCCTCTGCTTTCCCATCCCAGTTTAACCCTTCCTATTCCACTATTCCCATACAACATTTTGAACCAGTGCCTTCTATCCTCCCTTCCATGGAAACCCCTCACCATGGTCCCTTAGTCTTTTCCAGACCTCTATGAGTTTTCCAAATGACAGTTCTTCAAAACAGTAGGACCCATGTCCACTCTTTAGAATTGAGGACATTAATTTGGTTCTGTTGCTTCTGGTAACCAATTTGTCAAAAATATTTAGGAGATTATATATCATTCTATAAGACATATCCAGGCTCTGAAATGCAAGTACTCAAATATCCAAACCAGACTTTTGAAAATTATTTTACAAAAATATTATGTGAAGAACAGGTTTTCTGTGATTATTGAATACACAGGGATTATTTGATAATTTTATTCTAACTTTGACTTTTAGAATAAATATTCCTGAAATGGTTTTATTGATTAAAATTCCAATATGATAAAAAATCTAATGTATAGTATAATGTATAGTCATACAAGAATTCTCAGAAATAATTTTTTAAAGAATATTTTGTCTCCTTTACCACCTGCTTAAGCAGCAATGATGCAGTGGTCTGAGCATTTTTTCCACATAGAAAGGGTTCATTTGTACAAGACTGAGTACAGACTTTTGGCTACAAATCAAACTAAATTAAGAGTGGGTGACTTCATAATCAAAGCATATTATGCAAAGAAGGCAGTGTTATCCCTATTCCAAAAATGTAAGACATTTAATATCAAAAGGCATCCATCTCTGAATCTGCTATTTTCCTGAGCACAGGTTTGTTGCTATTGAATTTTGATTTTCTGACACTATGAGGTAAATATGACATCATTAGAATACATAAGAAAGACTCCAGAAGTTATAAAGATCCAGGAATGAGGATGAACCATTATAGACCACTAATGAAAGTCCATCCTTAGTGTGACAGAAGATGGGAATGAACCATTATAGACCACTAATGAAAGTCCATCCTTAGTGTGACAGAAGGCTTGATGAAGTAAGGAAGTCATTTTTTCCTCTAAAATGAAAATAAAATGGAGAAAGGAGGATGTTTTGTAGAAAAAAAGTTAGATTTTTACAGATGACAGTGGGCTCTGCTTTCCTGTCTTTGTCCATTCTGGAGCACAGTGGAGTTCAGAGGCCATGGGAAGGAGTCAGAGAGTCCTCACAGGGAAATAAGCACAACTTCTTGTTTTTCTCTGGGCAGGCTACAGGTACCAGGCCAGGAATTCTGCAATCTGCCAGGAATCACAGGGAGCATGGAGAAGCACTGTCCAATGGGTAGATAGAACTCTCCGTCCTTGTTCAAAGAGAAATGGGTAACTGTAGATGGAGATCAGAAATTTACAATTCCCCACCATAAATTCCGGTTTTCATTTAACACATAAAAAGTGATTGATCAAATATGTTGACATTTACAAAGAGCTCATACTCAACAAATCTTGTATTTAGATAGTTATATAATTTGCAAATAGGAATAACATCATCAACATCAATTGTCCAGATTTTAAAAGACATCTCATAGTAAAATAAATCTTGCATCTTTCCCCTTATCTGTCCA
The DNA here is from genome assembly GCA_026225945.1 of Cricetomys ansorgei. NCBI lineage: Eukaryota > Metazoa > Chordata > Mammalia > Rodentia > Nesomyidae > Cricetomys > Cricetomys ansorgei. Next base: position 909,422 of record JAMJFZ010000239.1, on the reverse strand, counting down.
TGGAGTAAAACATACTGTATATTGCTATCATGGACTGAGACCTCCTTACCCACAGATCAGCATTCTCTTAATTCACCTGTGGACTTGATAGCAATTCGTTAAGGGTTTGGTCATATAATACACTGCCTGAGTTTGCTATGATGATTATTCTTTTAAAATATTTATTTGTTTGTGTGTGCATGCATGCACATACAGCACAGTGCACATGTAGAGCTAAGAGGACAACATGTAGGCATTCGTTCTACTCTTCCACTGAATGGACTCTGGGAGCTGAACTCAGGTCACCAGATGTGGTAGTGTCTCTCACCTGCTGAGCCATACTGCTTGTCCTGATTACACTTACATTAGAAAAAGGTGGGAAATAATTTATACTTTCGCTTTGATAAGTAGTTTTATTTAAGTTGGGTCTTACTTGTTTCTTGAATTTTTGTTCAAATACTCAGTGAGGCCATCTGTGCCATTAGGTTTCTGTATAAGAGATTTTTAATTATAGAAGCAATAAAGATATAGAAATATGTTTTTTAAATCTCTTCTAAATACATTTTTCTAATGATTTCTTCTAAATGAATTTTTTTTCTAAAGTCCAATTTGGATAGCACTATAAACTTTCCTGATAGTAGAAGAATCACACCAGCAGAACACACAACATCCTCAGATTAATCCTAACATTTACCAAATGCACATGTTGTACAAAACTTGTGTTCATGCATTTTTAAAAGGCATATAAAAGTCATATAAAATATATTCTTTAGTGACAATAGAAACAAATTATTAATAAATGAAGACTCTGAAAAAGATTACTAAGGCACATGGAGAAACCTTTTCTGCATAGAGACACATCTGTTCATTTTCCAACACTCTTCATTCTTTCTGAGACTGCTGATTCCTATGTTTGAATGTGTAGAGTTTATGCAGATTCCTTGTGTATTAGCCTGTGGCTCACAATGTCTTCCAGATTTGATTCATCTGATGGTGTTTTCATGATGCCTTTGTATCTCAACACATTCTCTCAAGGTACAGAAGCAGTGTTCCTGTGTATAAGTTTGAATAGTGGTTTCTGACTCCCAAAGTCTGTTGAAAATCTCATCTTCCTGATTCTTGTTTCTCCACAGTGGGGCTGCTTGACTTCCTGTCTTTAATTTTTTTTCCCTTTAAGTTTAAAAATCTGTTTGTTTTTAGTATGTTTTCTTTATGCCTGTCTTTGGAGTTTTTTCCCCCTTCATTCTTAAGATCTGCCTTTGATGAGGTTTTGTGGGATTCACAGTGCATAAGATTTCCTTGGAATTTGAACATACAGATGGATGGATGGCTTTCAGAAGTTGGAGCAGTGTTACCCAATTCTTGTCTTCAGACACTGCTTCTATTCTATTTGTAATGTAGTCTTTCTTGGAATCACCTATTTAAGTGACTTTGAGCCCCCCATCCCCAGTGATGGAAGACACGATTAGACACCGTACTATAATTCCTAGTGAAATTGGAAATCTTTACATATAAAACCAAAATGAGCTCTTAGTGTCTGAGTTTTCTTTTCTAATTCCTGTCTTGAGCATGGCAGATTAGATAACCGTTACCACTGACTGTCCCAGCCTGTGCTGTGGCAAAACAGCACAGCTGAGGCAGTTCATAATGAATAGAAAATTACTGACTCACAATTCTGTAAGCTGGCAACTCCACTGGCATCTGGTCAGGGATGATGCATCTTGTCATAGTGGAAGCTAGAAGCAGAGAGGAAGAAAAATGGAGCTTGATGCTTATAATAGTATAACAGCCACATTTAAATTGTTTTCATATAATATACTCTGATCATATTTCTTCCCCTCCCCTAATTCCTCCCAGATCCTTCCCACTTCCCTACTCAGCAACTTCACATTCTCTGTGTCTCTCTCTCTGTCTTTGTCTCTTTCTTTCTCTAAAAAAAATAATAAACCCAACTCCCCCCCAAAAAACTAAAAAAAGACAAAAATATAACAAAACCAAACAGAAAGCACACAAGAAAATATGAAATCTGTTTTGTGTTGGCCAGCTACTCATTCACCTGGGGTCTGCTCTGGAGTGTGGTTGACTTACCCAGTGGCACTGCACTGGAGAAAATGGATTTTCCCTTTCCTACCAGGTATCAGAGGGTCTTCTGAAAGCCATATGGAAATCCACTACTATAGAAGCTACCTAAAATATAGACATATATGAAAGGAATTTAAATGGAGTCACTATATAATACCTTAACTAGACATCTTATGCTACCAAGTAAAGTCTCCAGAGCCAGAAATGAGTTTCATTTTGTTGAGATATTGGCCAAAGGGTACCAAACACACAGAGGCACACAGACACCGACCACACACACACACACACACATGCACACGCACACGTACATGCACACACACACACATCCAACACCACTTGCTGCTGCTAAGACTATTGGTTGTTCTCCATAACCTTGACAATAAGACCACATTGGTGAAGACACGATTTATTTATGCCATAAAACATAGAGAAATTGAACCTAATTAGAAGCTTTGCCTCTACTAACTACTGTTCATCATACTAGAACATATTTTGTATGCTACTGGAGGAGAAAAGTCATCATCAACATCACCATGCTACAAACCCTGTGACCTACAGCAGTAAACTGACTGAAAGATATTTTGATGAAATAGCGGCACAAATGTTATACAAGTAACCAACTATTTTCTAATTGGATTTAATGCCCACTACATGAGACAAAACCCATACGTGACACAGCTAACATGGCTAGGAACCTGAGACTAGACAAATCATGGACTTAGGGAAAACTTATTATTGTTCTGCTAAAATAACATAGCAATAAAATGGCTCCTAAAGACATACTACTGTGTCCACAAATTAGTGCCTTTCTCAGCTCATGTCTGAGAAGTTTCTTCTTGCATTTGATGGTAATTAACACAGGGACCCACAACTGGACAATGTGCAAAGTTAGAGATTTTAGAGTAAAAAATGTGATGTCTTCATTAAACCCTTCCCCATGGGTCCCAGTGATCTGTGCAGAAGCGGAGGTGAAGGATTGTAAGAGCCAGAGGTGGTAGATTATTCCACGGAAATAGCATCTTTCCGACACACTAGAACTGATGCACACATGAACTCAGAGACTGTGACAGCATGTATAGGATCCGCACAGGTTCAAACCAGACAAAACTGCAATAGTAAGAAGGGAAAGTGACACAATCACCTTTAAAGACAATGCCAACTACATATCAAGGTGAATTTAGAAAACGAAGACAGCCACTGCATAACCCTTTTAAAGAGAGTACTCTGAGTGTCTACTAGCCCACCTCTTTTGATGCTTCGAGTTTAGCATGATTCAACCTGTTCCAAAGTTCGCTTCAGAATTCTAAGGAGTCAATGACACACTGATAACAAAGAGATCCCTGGTCGCGAGGGTGGTGAAAGAGCACGACGCCGATGCCGCTTCTGCAGTTACTAAACAAAAACATCTCTGTGAAGCAGCTTCGGTTCTACGACAGGAGAACTGCAAGCAAACATGTCAATAAGCTCTGGATAGATCATTGAGGAGAGATCATTTTGTCTTATTTTCCTAGCAGGAAATGCTCTATATGTCATTGTTGACCTTCCTTTGACAAGAATCTTCTTTTCTTTTCTTTTTTTTTTTTTTTTTTTTTTTTGCAAAAAGAACATTCAAGCAACCCTATGAGAGCAGAAAAATAATATGCATTGGAAAGTCTCTTTTTCAGGAAGAAGTGCTGTTAAAACTTGTCAATTTCTCTCTGTATTTTTATGTTTTCCCTTGTATTATTCCCCTGTAATTATCTGCTGTATTTAGAGGCAGTGAACAAAAAGTATTTTTTTCTTCTGACCAATTTAGAAACAGCGTTGTTTTCTTCTCAATCACACGCAAAGATGATAATTTCCATGATATAAAAGCCGAGTTAAAGTTTTCTTTAAATTACAATTTCTGAGTTATTGGGAGATTAGATTGACTCATGCCTTTCTAACAGTGGAAAGAGTGAATAGTGTGCAGGTTGAGTGTGGTTTTCAGGTAAATAACAGTAATTTCAGTCACACGATTTTAGAAGTAAGGCGATATTAAGAACAAAAGGAGGTCTTTTTTGCAAGTATGTCTGAAAATGTGATAACTTAGAGTATTTATGATATGATTTTCTCTCTCATTGCCAATTTCACATAAACAGAGTTCAGGAAAGGAAGGAAAGAGGGGGACACAAAGGAAACAGAAATGGTACATAATTCAAATTCTCTCTATATTTTTTTTTACTCTTTCTTTCTACATACACACATACACAGTCCTTGTATATGTATGTGTGTGTGTGTATATTTATATACACACAGTTTAGATGGACAGAGAGATATACAAAGAAAAAGACAGAGAGACTCACAGTATGATGGTACGTGTCTGTGATCTCAACTACTTGGGAGATGGAGGATCTAAAGCAAGTTCAAGGCACGCCTAGACAATTTAGAGATGTCCTCTCTTAAAGTTTAAGAAAAAGCTAGGACAGGTAAGACAGCTCAGCAGTAAATGCACTTGCAGTCAAGCCTGAAAACTTTATCTCCTCTTACATCTACACAAGTGGCATTGTGCATGCATTTGCACGCACACACACACCTACACATGCACATTCACACACAGAGGAATTTTCTATTTGTAGGGGCTTTATCCCTGTTTTCCAGTTAATCAGGAGTAGTTTTTATATCAATAGTCTTATTTTTCAGTTTCATACATTTTATATACTGGGTGTCATAAGGCTTCATGCACATATATAATGAGTGTGCTTTCAGCACATAAGCCCCACTCATTGTTAGTCTCTGCAGACTCCTTGTCCCCCTTGTCCCCTAAGCAGTTCTGTGATGATATGCATCTATATAAAATGACAGACAGTGGCACATAAATATTTACTACAGCACTATTCACAATATCTAAGTAAGGAGCCAAGCCAGGTGTTTATCATCAGACATCTCCTTTTGATACTTGAGATAATATTATAGAAGTCACGCATAGCACATTCAATTCATCATCTTCACTCTGCATGTGTGTTGGAGTTGAGTTCATGTACCTGTGTATTCAAGTGCACCCACCTGTGAATTCACAGAGGCCAGAGAGGAATGTCAGATGTGCTGTCTTATCACATTCCACCTCGTTCTCCTGAGACACGGTCTTGCTGAACTTGGACCTGGGCTGGCTGCCAGCAGGCTCAGTCCTCTTGTCTCTGCTCTGGGGTTACCACTGTGCTCCTGACAACAATCAGTTTCCTATGTGAGTGGAGGGATTTGAACTCAGGCCCTGATACTTGTGCATTAAGAGCTTTTAGCCTCAGAGCCATCTCTCCAGACCAATTTTCTCCTTTTGAAACCTTAAATTTCTGCTGTGAAGGAACCAAATACTTATTTAAGTACCCAAATTGAAATTGTTTATCAGAGAAAGTTAACAGCATATTCAAATAATTAAGTATAATGCTTTTTTCTGTCAAAATTCTCAATAACAATTAAATTCTAAACAATAAAAAGCCTACTTAAATTTAGCTAGTCATTCTCAATGGGTACAATGTTAGCTAGATTTTCTCTCCTAGTCATGGTTTCCTTCTTGTTGAGAAAGTCTTAAAAGTCCAATTACGGAGTTGTTGGTAACCACCAAAGTATGCCTGCCACTATTTCGCCTTTAGGGTTGTTGTGCCATAATAGTCATTGCTGTGGTTCATAGGCACCATAGGTGGGCAAGAGTATTGGTCACTTCCCTCTCTTGGAAGCTTTCATGGTACCTTAGGGTGTCATGAAATCTAGTCCTCAGGGAGGAGGCATTCAGGTCCAATCCAATTTGAATTCTACAGGTCCTGTGTCCAAAAGACATGGATTTTTCAGCTATAGGTACTTACCTTCAGTGTCTCAGAGGCAAACAAGGCTAAAGCAATAACCTGTGTTTTGGAAGTCTCTTGGACTTTGGAGTCTTTGGAGTCTTGGACTCCATCGGCCAAAAATTTGAAAGCAAGCTTTTTTGTGCTTGCATTGCAACACTAATATGGATGAGCAAGTATCTTTGAAGTAGGATGTAGAGTCCTTTGTGTATGTGCCCAAGAGTGGCACAGCTGGACTTATGGAAGAATGATTTTCAATTTTTTGAGAAACTGCCACACTGACTTTCACAGTGGCTGTATCAGTTTTCACTCCCATCAGCAATGGATAAGCATTCCACTGTTCCAGCATCCTTGTCAGCATGTGCTGTCATTTATTTTATTGATCTTGGCCATCCCAACTGGAATAAGATGAAATTTCAAAGTAGTTTTAATTTGCATTTTTTCTCTGATGGCTAAGGATGTTGAGAATTTCTTTAAGCGTTTCTCAGCCATTTGTATTTTATCTTTTGAAAACTAGTTGTGAGATTATAACATAATTACACTATTATCCCCTTCCCTTTTCTTCTTCCAAACCCCCTTTCTTGTTCTCTTTCAAACTCGTGGTTTTTTAAATTAATTGTTGTAATAAGCATCTATGAATATGAATGCATGCTCCTAAATATAAGCTGCTCAGTCTGTATAATGTCACTTGTTCATATGTTTTCAGAGCTGACCATTTAGTATTAGTATTTGGCACGTTCTTCCCTGAGGAAGATTGTTTTTCCAGCTCTCAGCATTCCTTAGTTGCCTATAGTTCTTCGTGTAGCATTGAGGCCTTGTAGGCTTCCCCATGTTCATTTTGGCATGCCTGTGGTTGTTGTTCTTGTTCAGCTCATGTTTAAGCATCATGTTGGTGAAGCATTATGGATGTGTCTTCTGACATTCCTAGGACACACAATTTCACAGGGAATCCCCGGATCATCAGAATCTTACAATCTTTCCCCCCCTCCCCCTGTATTCAACATTTCCTGAGCCTAAGGTATGAGAGTTCTATAGATGTAGCTGTTAAAACTGGGCATGTTTTTGTTTTTGTTTTGTCTGACTGACTTTTTGTTTGTCTGTTTTGACCTTTGTTTCTTTTATGGTTTATTTAGAGAGAGAGGTATCTTGAGATGGTTGGGTAACATCTGGGGGCAACTAGGGGAAGGGGAAAGAATATGATAAAATATATTGCATGTAAAAAAAATTGAATAAAAAAATTAAAATCCCTATTTACATACTAAAAAAAATACCTAAGAGAAAGAACTCTTTTGTAACAAACGATGGGAAAACGCTCTTTGGTGGGCTGTCTTAAAAAACAGTGACTATGGAATTAGAAGAATCACTAAAGTGAGTGGAATACCAAAAATAAGAAACTAAACTATAGATCATCTAGATTTTAAACTACAGATCATCTTGATTTGTTAGTAAGTAAACTAGGTAAAAGAAAACTTGGAAAATTCCTCCTTCAACCAGTTAGAATATCAAAAGCTAGCTTCATGTACAAACTTTGCAGATAAGCTAAAAAATATAATTGAGTCAGATAGAGAAATAACATGTTCAAAGAAATACTTTAAACATTCAAATTGACGACAGTAACCCCGTATATCAACTGAAATGTATTCCCATACAAAGTCCACAATTCCCTCAGTAAAGCAAATGGTGTTTTGACAAATATCAATTAATTGCATATTTTTTCTTTTCTTCTCCTAACTAATATAGAAAAAAACTTTTACAAAATAGCATGTGTTTGTTATTTGGCTTTTAGAATATAGAAACACTAGACTTAGGTGGTGGATGTGATCAAAGCTATATCAGGGTAAGAAAATAACAGCAAATGGCAATTTAAAACGTAAGAGTGAAACAAATGGAGCAGCAGATGTTATAGAAAGGCCAAATCTTTTCATAAACCTGGTGTGGTTCTCTTGCGGTTGTGGATTTGGAACTACTCATTGTAGACTGGAAGAGAGTCAGTATGTCAAAGAAGACAATGACTACTTCTCCCTCAGACTCCATTAGTATCCAGTAGTTCAGCAGGGAGTAGTGGGACTCTGTGGACCCAACTCAGATCAGTGAGACTCAAAACAAAACACAACTGTGGGAAAATCACTTGGAAGAATTATTAGAAGAAGAGAAAGATAAGAGGGGAGTAGTTACAGCATTCAGAATGCACTCCATACTTGTATGGAATTTTTAAAGAATAAATTTTATAAAGATTGTTTATGTATATATTTATAAATATGTAAATACAACCTTGTCAGTCCATATAATGTTACTTATATGTATGTAATTTCAGGTCTGACAACTTGGTATTAGATAAACAATTACAGGTTTCTTCCCTGGGAAGACTTTCTTCTGCTCTCAGCATTCCTTAGTTGTTGGCAGTTCTTTGTCTAGGCTTGAGACCCCATGATACTTTCCCATTCTACGTTAGCATGTCTATTGGTGCTGTCTTTGTTCAGTCTAGTTTAGGCCACCATGTTGGTGAGACATGATGGGTAAAGTTTCTGACATTTTTAGGAAGTACAGTCTCACAGAATTTTCTGCTCCTCCGGCTCTAATGTTCTCTTTCCCTCTCTTTTAATGTGATCTCTGGGTCTTAGGGGCAGGAGTTGTGTTGTAAATTTGTAGTTGGAGTTGGCTACCACTTGGTCTCTTGTTCTTTGCATAATATTTACACATATATGTAACAGCTGTTAAAGAAATAGATGCCATGAATTTGAGAGAGAAAGCAAGAGAGTTCATAGGGAGAGTTGGGTGGAGGAAAAGAAAGGGTAAAGATGTTGTAATTATATTTTAATTTCAAAAAATATTTTATAAAGCTAACAAACATGGAGAGTGGACAGTCTACTGGGGCTGCCCAGGGTAAATATGACCACCAGGTGGCAGTAGAGCATTTCAGGCTTTATTTAAAGGACCCGTAGAGAGGCAGGGTTTTCAAAACTGACAGCTTTAAAAGATGGTGAATAGGCCACTAAGCAGGAGGGAGTTGGGCAAGGAGGTTTCTGAGAAGAGAGGAAATGGAGAGAGTGCTGGCCTAGATGCTTCTGCTCTGCAACAAAAGGAAGGGGAGCACAGAAACCTAAAGGGCAGCTGTAGCTTGGGATCTTTAAGGCTCCGTGATATACTGTGCCTGTAAGGAGTTAGTGCAAAGAAGGCATGTTTTACATGTCCACGTCTTTGCTTACTTGCTTCTTAATTAAAATATACATTACAGATCTTTTAAAGCAAATAATCCTGTGTGCCATGGAGAAAAGGCCATAAAGGAGTCAGTGTTGGTTGGCTCATTTCTTTAAGAGTATTTTATGATTTTTATTTTGTTTTTATTTTTCTTCTCTTAGCTACTTTAAAAGATAAAAATTATGTTGTAAAAACTAATAATGTATTGTCAGGTTTGTGGCACTTGTATATATTATACACATAATACTAATAACACAAGAGGCAAGTCAGAAGAGTACAAACATACGTCTTCCTGGAGTTTAGTTAATATAAATCTGAAAAAGTTAACACATTATAAAACCTGGAGTAGCCGCTAAGAAAATAACTCAAAAATATAGTTAAACATCATTTGATAAATTACTGCTCTGAATTTTCATTCAATTCAAATTCAAAATGAAGTAGTAGAACACGAATAGAAGAATAAAGAAAAATTCAGCCAATCAGAAAGCTGGTGGTGGAAATTCGGCAATGCTTAGAAGGGATTTATTGCTGAGAAAGCTATACTTTTAAAATAAAAAAATATTCCAAACCAACAATGAAGTATAGTACATACCAACAGTGTGAAGATTGACAAGCAGCCACATAGGCTGAGCTGAAGAGAGGGAAAAGGAAAGACAGAGAGAGACGATACAAAGAGACAGAGACAGAGAGAGACACACACAGAGGTAACTTTAATATCAGTGATTGGGGTGAAAAAGAAGATTTCACTACCAGCTGTACAGAAACAAATGGTTTGGGAGAATAATGTGATAAACTCTATACTACCAAATTAGGTGAAGTGAAAGGAACAAAATTCTAATAAAAATATACTGACATTGTCTCAGGAGATTTTAAAATGTTAATAGCCTCCACCACAAGGGACTAAATTAGAAAAAAAAAAAAAAAACTCCTGTAAAGAACAATAAGTAAATAATTTTATTAAAAATATCAACAAAAAGAATAAAAACCTCAAGAGTGAAAACAAGTAGACTCTGAAATTGAGATAGAAATGCAAGAAAACAGAATGACTAAGATACTCTTGAAAAGAAAAACAAAGTTGAAGAACTCATTTTCACCCACTTCAAGACTTACTATATAATCACAGTAAGAAAGTGTTGAAAATTCCTGAAAAGAGACAGGCACCCAGATCAACAGAACAGAATTGAGAGTGCATTTGGTATTCATGGTCCTTTTGACAATGTCATCAATGCAATGAAATGGAAGCAAAGAAGGCATGTTTTACATGTCCAAGCCTTCACTTACTTGCTTTTCAATTAAATATACAGCTTAGTTAATAAAGAGCTCGGCTTACAAAGCAGCAGACCTGAGTTTGATCCCTAGAACCCATGTGAAAGAAAGCTGGGATGATAGTGTGTCCTTCTAATCCCTGTGTTAGTGAGACAGAGATACATAGGTGCCCAAAACTTTCAGACAACAAACCCAGACTACTTGGCAAGTTCCAGACTAGTGAGAGACAGGTCTCAATTAAAAGTGTGGATATCAGGTGAGAAATGAATGATACCAAAGTTTTCTTCAAGTCTCTACACACATACACTCACATATGCAGGTGCATCTGCCTACCCATGTGAGCTGGAACACACATGAACACATCCGCAACACACACATGCGCGTGCACACACACACACACACACACACATATTTCATAGAGTTAAAAAAACTATATCAGCTAAACATAATTCATAAGAAAAATAACTTGAAAGAAACTCAGAAAAATACATAGATTGCAAACTTCACATAAAGTAAAAGTAGAAGAAAATTGATATGGTTTGCAGTAAAATTGATTGGGACAAACTTCAGGGCTTACTAGATAGAAATACAAAAGGAAATTTCATACAATGAAATTTCAAAAATTTTATTGGTTACTTTTCTGTTACCGTAATTAAATATCATAACCAAAATAAACTTACAGAAGAGTTTATTTCAGCTTATGGTTCCAGAGGGATAAAATTTCATCATGACAGGGATGCATGGGGGCAAGCATCAGGCATGGTGACAGGAGCCAGAAGCTGAGAGACCAAACCTTCATCTCCAGACACAAATCAGAAAGAAAACTGGAAGCAGGGTGAGGCTATGATTCCCAAAGCCTATCCCAGTGAGGCACCTGCTCCAGCAAGGCTTCACTTCCCAAACAGCATCACCCACTGAGGAACAAGTATGAGCATATGCGAGGCTATGGAAGACACTTGTCATTCAAACCACCACAAAACTTGAAAGTACACAGCAGTATCATATACAGGTACCTTCAAAACATATGAAGTGAAATTAATCAGAGCAGAGGGAAAAATAAAACAAAGTATCTGAGAGAATAAGCATCAGGGGGAGACCTTCTCATTACTAGAAGAGCATGCAAGGATAGTACAGAAACTCTAAACAAGAATACTAGCAATGTATATAGGACATTAGCAAACATCAGATATGGCCTTTCCACCTTCAGACTAGCCAACTCAAAGAAATGTGCATATACACCATAAAAGAAGTGTCCCTAAGTTCTGACGGATTGAATCATGCTTGCAGATCCAAGTAAAATGCACCGTAATCATATGCTTTGTTAGTTCAGATATGGCAGTAAACATAACCAGGATATTTCCATATTTGGAAATAATCAACAAACTTCAACATATCCATATAACATGCTCAGCAAAATCACCATAGAGATTTAAGGGAATATTTCTAATGGAATGGCAGGAAGACATCACATTTTCAAAGTGTAAACTGAAATTGAAGAAAATTTGAAAATTGAAATTGAGCAAAATTTAAAGCATTGAACATCAAAAATTTATGGAATAAAAAAGCATATAATTCACATTTGTAAGCATTCTCCCTGAAGGAATTAGACAAAGGAATATCAAATTAAATTTAAAGATGATCAAAAGGAAGAATTTAAGATAAAGCAGAGTATACAGCAGGGAGAACAACTAGGTAAGAATTCAAATACTTTCAAAAGAAATTTTTATTTGAAAATAATTAAAAATGCACATATAGGTAACAAGAGAACTCAAGACAGACATAGAGAACAAATGGAAAATGCCAAAACTATTTGAAAAGCTGCAAGCACACACATAGTGGGAGGTAATAACACTGTCAGTAATATGCTCCAGTATGTGGAATGAAAGATAAAAAAATACATGACATTCTAGATACCTAAAAAATAGCAAAATAGTTTTAAAAGGACAAGAATTTAGAATAAAAAGTAAAACACTTCATATTTTTTAAAAAATATATTTTAATTGAAGTAGAATTGCATCACTATCTCTGGTCTGGCCCTCCCGTTACCACCCCACTCTAAAGTTGGTAGCCCCCTTTCTTATTGTTACACACATGCACACACACACGTATGCACAAATATATAAATTCAACCTGTTGATTTATTTTTTGGTGTTGATATGTGTACACTTTCAAGGTAGACTTTCTGTATTAGACAACCAATAAGAGGCTCACCCCCGAGTGAGACTAACCCTCTTTCAGTAGTCATTTGTTCCCTGTAGTTCATCGTTTAGGGGTGGGACCCTGTGTTTATTAACCTCTGTCTCCAGCACTTCATTACACAGGAAGGTTTATGGTTGCATTTCAGCAAGTTTTATCATGCACACCCTCTCAATACATACTCCACAGCAGGGCAAAGCTCATTTTGTGATGCAAACACAACGTTCACCACAGCTATAAGAATTTGGCAAGAAGGGGTATTATACACCATTCATGCTTCAAAGTAAAGACTCAGATTCTAAATACACATGGAGAAAATGGGTCTATCTCTCTACTAATGAATAGGGTCATCAAATGGAACTGGCATTTGTCTTGAGTAAACAAAGATGTTATAACAGTGGGAAGTCTGTCAAGTATAATTCCTCACACAAATGAGCCAGTGAACACAAATCAAACAAACACAGCAACTGGAAATCCTTCATTAAATCTAAAATTCACTTTTCATTTTGAAAAACTTACACATTTAACAATGATGAAGAAGTTAATTACTTACTCTAACCCACAAAAAAAAATCTTAATTGAGAGAATTCTTGCTATCACAGAGAACATGGTGAAGTGTTTCCTGTCCTCTCAAGTATTATACATTTGAAAAGTTATGTGTGCATGTATGCGTGTGCTGAGACTAGAATGGGTACTATCTGGAAAAGAAAGGGACCAGTGGAGGACAAGGAAGGAAGGAGGGTTAAGAAAGTGTAATGGGTAAAGGGTAATGAGAATGCACAACAGTATAACGTATGGAAGTGTTAATACAGATCCCTCTTTTTTTTTAACCAGATAAAAATAATGATAGCAATTGAAAATGTATAATAGGGTATTTGAAATAGTGACAATAATATATTTAAGGACATACCTAACAATATATGCAAAAGCATTTTATGGAGATGTGTGAGACAATTTGAAAGGAGGGTGTTTATTTTAGCACACAGTTTCTGAGCTTGCAGTCTGTGGTAAGGGGCTTCATTTGCACTGGGCCTATAGTAAGGAAGGAGCATCAGGATGGTACTCATGGTACGGTTACTAGGGAAGAAAGAGGAGAAAGCAGTAGGCAAGCAAGATTACACCCTTCAAAGGCACCTCCCCACCTCCAGTGAATTACTTCTAGTGAGACCCACTCTCCAAAGGTCTCTACCTTCTCCTGAATAACACCTCCAGTTGGAGAAGTCAGCACATGTGCCTGTAGAGAACGCTTCATCTTCAACCCACACAAAAGAGTTCTGTAAAATTTACTAATGGATGTACAAGACCATGTACATCCGTGTACATGTACAAGTACAAGACCAGAAATGTAATCCTACTAGATGTAAAAGCTCACATTTACTCCAAAATAAATTTACAAAATCCTTGTGAAACAATAAATATCTACAAGTAACAAAGAATATTTTGAGAAAAAAATAAAGTTTAGGTGAGCAAATGTCACATTAAAATGCCTTATTAATTCAGTAAAAATACAGCTTGTCAAAGAGCTGGGAAAATCCTTACAATGTTGTGTTGGCTTTCATCTGTCTGTCCATCCATCTGCCCTCGTCTATTATTATGCAGGTGGAGTAACAAGATGTGATGTCCACCTAAGAGTCACAAGTGCCATATCTCAGCCTGGGATTTAAAGTCATGATTCTTTCTTTAATTTTTGTGCTTTTCTTCATTTTTCAAATTATTTATAGTGGGGATTTAACATTTTTAAAAATTTAATTAGAAATTTTCTAATATATGCTTTCCTACATCATTCAAATAGTTTTTCTGAGACATACAGGTCACATCCTGTCTTTCTACCCTCAGTCTGTGCACATCCACCTGTCAATCACTGGGGGAGTGGGGCTATAACAAGGAGTTTGAACATTTCCATTCTCACTCCGGTGGTGCATTTCATGGAGAGATGGCTAAGCAGTTAGGAGTACTTGCTGTTCATGCAGAAAACCCAGGTATGGTTCTACATGGTGGCTCAGAACCGTCTGTAATTCCAGTTCCAGTGGATCTGTTACCTTCTTCTGGGAAGGAAGGCTTCAGGCATACATGCGGGGAACTGGATGTCAGTCTGTGCTGATAGTACAGCTGCTCCTTTCCCACTGAGAGTCTTGAAGAAAACATTCTCAGATTAAGACATGTCCCTTCCTTGAAAAGTTAGACATGAGGTCATCCAGTGAGGACTAATATTTCTCCAAGGCAGAAACACTGACCCACCCTACACTGTAACTTCCCTTCTGGCTGCAGCTCAGCTTCCTTATGGCACTTTTACCACCATAAAACACTAAGCCTGGACGCAGGTGGTACTGGCTGCTGTTTGAGTTGGCAGATTTAGAATCAGAGGCCATGGTTGCCCAGAGAGAAGAGAAGAGAATTCACCCACAGAGGAGTCAAACGCTATTGATCTTGCTCTGTATCCTGGTGACACAATTAGATAAGAATGATGACGGAAGAACATAACCCAGGAAAGAAGATTAGAGCTCTTTATACTCTTTCCCCATGCCCAGGAGTAGTCTGCCAACACAAACTGACCTCTGTGAGATTTATTTTCAGGGAAGATGCTTTTGTTTGTTTGCTTATTTATTTATTTTTTTTTGGTTTTTTTGTCTTAATGGTTTTGTTTCTTTGTTTTGACTTTGAGTTTTTTTTTTTTTTTTTTTGAAGTAGCGTGTACTGATAATGCAAAGTAGAAAGTTAGCGAGGGGATGCTTTAGACTATCCAGACATCTGATGATACACCAGGAGATGGAGGGAGACCTGGGAGTCAAAAAGGAAGCCAGTTTCCTGGGTGGTATTTTAGTCTTCTTGTGAGAATGCATTTAGCTAAAGGATTCTAACTCATTAGCTGAGTACTTTCAAGGTGATTTTCAATAGTTCTACATGAGAGACCCATCTTTCTCTTTGCCTGTATTGTGTTATGGACCCAGTTGCACATATACATCAAAAGGCATTGCCATCCTAATCATTAGCACATATGCATGTAACCATATCTGGAACAAAGTCCTTGCAGAGCTCAGCGAGCTAGGATGAGCTTTTAGAGAAGGCCCTAATCCAGTATGATTGATGTCCTCCTAAAGAGAAGGAAATTTTGGATGCACATTGGAGGCTGTCTTGAGAAGACCAAAAAGACCAGGAAAGAAACCACAGAAAGATGGAAGTGGAGACTGACCTGACAAAGCCAGGGGTTAGAGAACATCTTGTACCTGGGAAAGCAAGGAAGGGTCCTCCCTCAGAGTCTGTGGAGAAAAAGTAGCTCTGCTTTGTTTTAAACTATTGTCCTGCAAAACTGGGACTGTTTTGTTGTTAATTTAAGTAACTGGCCACAGCAATACAGCTATGTGAGTCTGTCATGAATACGTTCCTAGATTCTTTATGACTTAATGAGAGGGATTTCTTTGGAAAAAGTTGGAACAAGCTAAAACATGAGAGCCTGGTCTTGTCATTCATACCAGATCATTACTGTTCTTTTAGATCTACTGTAGACGGAATTATTAATATCTCAGGCAGGGTTCAGTACAGAACAAAGACAGTTCTCCCAAAGGCAAGCGTAGACAACCTAGGCAAAGGATCTCACCTTACATGGACTGACCCTGAGCAAGTGGCCTCTATGTAATTTATTGATTCAGAAGTTCTGTCCTACTCTCAAAGGCCTTATTTACACAAATGAATAGAACCTAACACCCTGCAGGGTCTGCCAGCTAACTTGTTGTCCCTAGAGGCAGGTGTAAAAGCTGGGGGACCCAAGGTATTCCCTGAGTTCTGGCTACAGAAGGCTGCAAAGACGATAAGGACCCTTCATTCACACCAACTTAAACAAATGGCCTTTAACATGAAGATTTAGGGGTCTACACCCACTATTTTAGCACCTGTACAGGTGCAGGAAGCAAGTATTACAGAGTAAAACAAGCTGCAAAGCCTCAGGAAGCACCCTTCCCCCATACGGCACAGAGAGCACGTCTACAGGAGCATCACTCCAAAATGACAGAGCATACAACTATATAATATATAATTCAAATATTCTACTTCAGTCTATCACTTGGATTAATAATTGTCCAGTTCTCCTGTATGTGACATCTTACTATTGAAATTCAATTGTCCCTGAAGATAAAGTAAACTCTGACAGTGATTTTCTGATACTCACCTCTGTTCTCCTATGGGACATATTTATATAGTATCCCTCAGCCTCCTCTGCTTTTTGACACCATTCAGAGAGGTTTTGGAGACATTTTATAAAAACTATATAAATTATAATTTTTATATAATTTTATATGTTATAAAAATAATTGATCTTATGGTTATTATATTGATAACTTGATAAATAAATGATTAGATTAGTTAATATATGTTGTGCACCAAATATCTGAGAACCAAAGTTCTTTTTGAGCACCTTTCAGCTCAGAGAAGCTTCTAGCTGGCCCCGGCCCTGACTCTGCCATGCCTGCACCCTGCTGTGCATGTTGGGCCAGGCAGCTGTAGGAAAGCCATCTGAACAGTGTAAAAGTAGGGAAGATTGCTGTGTGGTTGGAGGGACAGAAGGCAAGGTGAAAGGCACACTATCAAGATGGCATGACTCTCAGAACACCAGGGACTTTCTGTCCTTCAGGGACTGACCTGGGATTTCAGAGAGCAGTTGCAGCTTCTTGTCTCTCCTGATGAGCCTTAAGTGGATAAAGTGAAGTTTTTCAGATCCAGAGATGAAAGCACAATTCTGAATTACCAGCAGACTGTTAGTGAGCAATCCCAGTGAACTGCACTGAACTGAACAGTTAGGTGGCAGCGTGTAAGACGCTGAGTGTGCTGCAGCTCTGGGATAGGAAAGGGATCTAAAGGAATAAAGGGAGCAGGGATTAAAAACCACACAGAAGTGAAGCTCAACACAGGAGCACGGCACATGATCACAACCGTTGAAAACCGTAGCCAGGAAAGGAGACCATGGAAGCCTTCCAGAAAGCCAGAGGGTGGAATAAAGACTACCGAAGTAAGAAGGGAGAGTTAACAAACACAATGAAGAGACTCAGAGATTCCAGAGTCAATCCTGCAGGAGTGTAAGAGGGAGGAGCTTGGGGATGGGGGAAGAAGGGGCAAGAGAATGGAAATAAAAGATGTCCTAGGGTGGAGGAAAAGACAGAAGCCTCAGCTTGCTCTTAGAGTACACAGAGTAGCACAATTTGAAACACTATTAACTAGACTCATGTAATAAAACTTCAGAAGGCTAAGAGCAGAATATAAGTCATTTCTATTGCAGAGACAAAATATAGGACAAAGGGCATCATATTATTGCTAGAATAATTCTCTTTGTTTTTATTTTTAATTTTGTGTATTCAGGTGTGTGCAAATATTCACGAGTACGTGAGTGTTTATGGGTGTATGTATGAGTGATGTATACGCACATTTTAAATTTGTGTTTATTTTTTAATGCTAGATTTCTAGCAGGCAACAAAAAGTATAAGAAGAAAATGGAAATACTTTCTAAAATGTCTGAGGGAATTTTCATGGATTAGAATTCTCCACCCAATTTCAGGATAAATGAGCAATATTGAAGTTATTACCTTTAGAAGAGGTCGAAGTTCAGCCACTGATATCATACTACACTTATTGATCATACTAGACTTCACAGAAATATTATATATGCCGTATTGACTAACTAATATGCAGTTAGCTTAGAAATTAAAAACAGTCAGAGAAAAAGCATCTCTGTGTGTTTGTGTATATATGTATACACATACACACAAACACACACATTCACACATATACACCCTTATACAACCTACAAATTATCAGAAAGAAAAAGGCACTTAAGTAGCTTTTGGACTAAAAATACAGGAGAATTAAAAATTAAAATGTTTAGAAATGTGTGGAAATAACCTTCAGAATTCCTGAAATAAATGAGTATAGCAAGCAGGAGAGAAGCCATGGCTGTCAGCCCTAAATTGGATGTTCATAACATACCCCTCCCCTAGAGGCTCAGGATCTACAGATCCTGAGATCTGTATCTGTATCTACAGGATACAGAAGAGGGGTTGGAAAGATCGCAAGAGTCAGAGGTGGTAATGATGTCAATGAAATGTTTTCCAGACACAAAGGGGCAGATACATGTCTGAACTCATGGAGACTGTGAGAGCATGCACAAGACCTGCATATGCTAAAAGAGACAAATTT
Source organism: Cricetomys ansorgei (assembly GCA_026225945.1). NCBI lineage: Eukaryota > Metazoa > Chordata > Mammalia > Rodentia > Nesomyidae > Cricetomys > Cricetomys ansorgei. The sequence goes on along the minus strand of JAMJFZ010000239.1, from coordinate 890,724 downwards.
CAGTGTGATGGAAGGAGGGAGCCATGAAGTCTCACCTCCAGTTGAGGAGATAATGGCATTTTATTGCTCCTGGAAGAGGAAAAGACAGCTTTCCTCCACGGAGTGACACTTCATATATCGGTCACACTCCAGGGCTGGCCCCACAGCCAGGGGGAGTTGGCCGACACGATCTGACTCCAAAATTCATAGTTTTAGTAGACAGAGAGAGAACATGATGTAAAGTGAGTAGGGCGGTGGGAGAGAACCCAATGGAGTTGGGGGAATAAATATAATTAAGATTTTTGTACTAAATTCTTAAAGACAAATAAATATGTTATTTTTAAAAAGAATCTTAACTAGAGTAATGAATGGAAAAGCAATCGTTGGGAAAGAACTGCGAGACTGTGTGATGGTGGTAGGACACTAAGTATGCACAGGGCCAGAGTTCAACCCCATTGAAACCCCACAAAAAAGTAAGGAATGACCTTCATTTAGTTATCACACATAGAAGAAGATGCAATTATTTCCTTTTAATAGTATAAAATGTTTTTCCAAAATATCAATTCTGTGAATTAAAGAACATTTTTCATGATTTGCCAATTATTTATTGTGTGTACATAAGTGTAAGGAAGAAAAAGACACGTACGTAACTTTTGGATTAAAAATACTTGAGAATTAAAAACTAAAATATGTTTAGAAATGTGTGGAAATAACCTACAAAATCCCTGAAATAAATGAGTATAGCAAGCAGGAGCATGTGTGTATATATACGTATATGCATGTGTATGTGTATGTATATATATATATGTGTGTGTGTATATATATATATATAGTGTAGCTATATAAGTTCTTTGTTATTACAATGATGTGATATAGTCTCATGCCACTTAATATACTTTTGGAGATTATGCTAGAATTTTCTATTTAAAGAAATTATAGCTTGCGCACTTTGATTTTATGTATCACTGAGAAACAGTCCCTTTCAGTGACACACTGTGATATTTGGGTGGAAAGCGCCCCATGAGCAGTTGGTAAATCTGTGTCTGTGGTCTGTTCATCCCAGCCGAGTGACTCTGGTCTCATGCAACCCAGCCCCCACCCCAACTCCAGCGCATATTCTGCTCTCAGAAGCCTTGAAAGAATTAACCACAAAGAACAAATGTGAAATAAATCACTTGCTGTAAGAGAGAATAGTTATCGAAAACAGACAGATCTCAAAATTATTTTGTTAGCCCTTGCTCTTGACAAAATTTCTCTCCTGACCATCAGCTGCAGCCTTTGCTTTTGCATTATCCCAGAGTCTCTTCCTCATTATGAATAAAAACAGAACATTTGCAACTGGGGTAATTATGTAGGATTTCATCCCATCTGTATGTCTTTGTTTCACTAAAATTCTGAAACGGTCAAAGCATAGCCTCCAAATTTCCCCTTCAATTGCCCAGATCTGTTCATTGTGACCTTTTGTCATTGTCAGTTTTACTTATCTAAGAAACCCACTGGTTTATTCCTTACTGTAACTGGCCTCTCACCAAATGGCATGGGCCTGGGTGGTGTACTGGTGTCTTGGTTGAGCAGCAGACTCACTAAATCACAGCTAAGTCAGTCTTTCAATATCCTCTTCTTAAAGACCCCAAAAGAATACCAAATACCAAGCCGTATGCTTCCACATCTAACAAGGATCCCCACCAAAGGAAGTAGGAGTTGTCGAAGCAACAGACATAGCTCCCAAGAAATCCAAAAGATAAAGCTCCTAACTTTTGAAGCTGTGGAAATTCATCTGAGAAGTTTCTTTGTGCAGTATATTTTAGTTAACACAGAAACTCACAACTGGTCAGAGTGTGAGAACAAGTGTCTGTGGAATGCTCAGCCACAATGAGAGAGGTCTCTACTCTTTCCAAGACTCATCTTAGAAGTGGCAACAAATGATTGTAAGAGCCAGAGGTCAGGGAGGAGAGCCAGGTCAAAACAGTGTCTTCTAGATATGACAGGACTGCTGCAACCCATGAACTCACAGTATCTGGGGATGTCTGCACATGATCGAGGCACTCAACATTCTAACATGGAGGGAGAACAGGTTTGTGAGCCCTTACCCCAAAATGAAGAACTATGGGCAGTTGATGGCTTCTCAGGGAGGAATAGTGGGTTTTTTTTAAGTGTATGGCTGACCACACTCCACTGGATGGTCCCACAACCAGAAGTATATGGACAGCATAAATTGGAGTCAATGGGTTATTAATATATATGTATATATTATACATATGTATATTTATATCCATACATATATATATATATATACATAGGTGTGTGTGTGTATATATATATATATATATACACATACATATATATTAATATATGTGACATTGAAGTTGGAGTAGGGGGTATCTGGAAAGATTTGGTGATGAATAAAATAAAAATTCATCATATTAAGTTCCAAAAGAATTAATAAAACAAAAGTTTTATTAATTATTTTAATGAATTAAAAACTTTTAATGACCAGGAAACAAAAATTGTGTCCATTCCTTTGTCTGGTATCCTTGACTTGGCATTTACAATTTGTCCTGGTGTGTAGACAGTCATTTGAATTCAGTTGTAGTGTTTACATGTGAAAACTAAAAAGTAACGATCACTCTCAGAGCTAAAACTTTGAATGAGGGACCTATGGGATAGAATCAGTGATTCAAAAATCCTTTGAAAAGGAATTAGATCTCTGTAGTACCTATGCAGCACCACAATCCCCCTGTCTTGCTATAGAGAGCTTTCTCCTCTGATGTGTTTACCCATCTCTTTTGATTAATGCTTTCTTCTTGATTAACTTTCTTTTAACTTCCTGTTCTGTGAGGAGCTCTAGAAGGGTACTTAGGCCAAATTGTCAAAATGTAAAAACGGAAGCCTAGAACTCACATGTTGCATAATTTCACATCATATAGTGATTTTTTTCTCCCAAGCACATAGGCAGACAGCTCAGTGTCCAAAGATCATACGAAGGCTCCAAAAGAACCCTGTCAAATCAGGAAGTTTTCTGATGGAGACAGGAAGGTGGGTTTATCTGCAGAGAATAAACAGTGTCCTGGCAATAACCTGGTAACAAGACTCCAGTAACATGCTGCAAAGAGTGTAAGTGTCCAGGCTGATATGGTAAAGGGATAAGATATCATAATGCCACCAGAACCCATAAATCATAAAACGTTAATGGCAGATTAGTCATCAACAGGCCATATGTTTCATTGAATCCTGTGTCATTAGAATGGCAGTTAGGCAGCAGATTAGTAGGGACTGTAAGTGTTGGGGGCAAATTGCTGTGTAGCCCTGTATGCCTACCCATACCTTGTCTTCATCTCCTTGTGTGGCAGCTTTAAATGAGAACATGTCCTTGCAGTGGCCCAGGAAACAGATCACTATGCTATGTGGTAGAGTCACTGAATTGGCTCCAGTAATGAGTTTCTTTTTAATTTTCCTTGTGACCTGTAGGACTGTATGCCTCTGTGCTGAGAATTGGAGGAGAACTTGCAGTGTCTTGCCCTAATCTTTTCAGTGTCAAACTGTCAAGCCTTTGGGATGCCTTGTATCAGGAAAAGTGCTTCTCATATACAGTTACTGAGTTCTGCAGTAGTCAAAGAGCCTTGATGCTTTTTTTCCTTTTTTATTTCAGAAAAAGAAAGTACCAAGGGGATGTACCAAAACCTTGTTGAGTTTACCGTTATGTTTTTCAGCTGGTCTTGAGTATTCAGGCATGGAAGCTTGCTTGTATTTCCTAACAATCTTATTGATTTACCCTAATAGAAGGAAAGTATGATCAGAGAACTGTGGGTTCAGAGAGAAAGAAAGTAAGTTATGGGGTACACATGTCATTCTCTTACCTCAGTATATCCCCAGGAGGACATAGACAAACAGGAATTTGTCTTAATTGCATTTTACTTTGGGTTTGCTAACATATATCTAATTGGATATAAGGCCCACCCAGTAGGATATAATTTATGTCTGGTACTATGAACTTAGTGAATACTCATGGCTGGTGAAGCCATGAATCCTAGAGGACAACCTATAACTATCATTTTTTGAAACTGATATAGCTCTAACTGCATTCAAAATGCTTAACCTTATACCCACTTCATTAGTGAAGTTTCTTTCTGCAGAAGACAGAGGCTACTGTAGATGATGGAAATTGGTCAAAATGCAGACAATTAGTGAGTTTGGGGTGCCCAGCCCAAAATATTATATCTACAATGCAATCTCTACAACTAAAACTTGGATAACATCATAGAAAAGTTAATATTGTCAGAGCCAGAGGACTAGGATGCCTCTTACTATATAATGTTTTCTAGACCTAGAAAGGAAGCTACACTCATGAAATCTCAACAGTGTGACTGCCCAAACAAAACTTGTGTAATGATAACCAGTTGACATGCCACCATAGATGGGGGAACTATCACAAGAACCCACCCTTAGATAAAGAGCTAAGGCAATCAATGACTGCTAAGGAGGGAGAATCTTCTCCGGGGATGAGATCTTTTAATAGGCTATCCAGTCTCAAGTGGCCAATCCTAAACATATATACACATAGGCAACACTAAATAGTTAATAATAATTAAAGAAGAAAAGAAACTTGAGAGAGGATAGAAAGGGCATAAAAGTATTTGGAAATTATGTAAGCACAGTATTCACATATAATTCTCAATGAAGCATCTAATCAGTTTCAAAATGTGATGATTTTATTTACTTCTAATCTCTATAAAAGTGCAGATACAGAATGAACACATACCTACAGAGAGTGTGTGCTTACATCTGTGGTGCATGAGAGTCACACATAGAATATATGGATGAGTTAGAGATATTTAATGTGTTAAGTGGGCATTATTATCTCCTATGTCTCCCCCCAAGACTAAATAATGATTTCCTCTCCTGGGAATCTGTCTATTTCTATTACCAAATCCATGAACAACTTTGAGATTTCTCCACTGAAACCTCCCACACCCACTCACCATTCTTTACTGTGAAGTACTGATTCATGTCTGTGCATAAAGATGTTTGTCACATGATATAATGACAAAGCATCACTCAGAAATTATCCTGTGCTGTTTTGAGAAGGATTTGCCTCATGCCATTGCATCCCAGTGCTCAGCCCCAAGTTTCACTTATAGCTGTCCTGATCAGAGCCTTTCCTGAAATGTCTTTTTTTCTGAGGTGCTTTTATGCTTTCTTGTGCTTAAATGAGTCTGGGCATGTAAAGTGGTTTTGAAATGAACAGGCTTGCATGACTGGATGTCAATTATCTCTTCATTGTCATTCTGCTCACATATAGGGATCACCCCCAGTGTGATATGCAGTTTCCATTCTTATTCTATCAGTTGCTGACTTACTTCCTTGTCATCAATCCACTTTATCCCTCTCACAGACGAAGAAACTTACAAAATAAGTCTTAATTCTGCTATTTGTATTCTCTCTTCAAGACAGATCCTAGTTAAAACCATATACCATTGCAATTAAGTGCCTTACACAAGCAGCTGCCGGCTTTTCAACCAACTGTGACTCTACAGAACTTTGGCTTATGACTGTTCTCACCTGAACCTTACTCATTAAAAAATCATTTTAGAATATTCTGTCTTGTGGGAATAGAGATATTGATTCCAAATGATGAATTGTAAATTAATTTGTTATTCATAAAATATCCCAAGGCAGGGGAAATTAAGTGAATACTTAAGTTGATTTTCAAATAAATACTGTGCATTTGTCACATTTTACTTGCTTATCTTTTAAATTGGAGAAGAGATGACAGAACTATTAATTGTAGTAGACTCAATTACTGTGGCTCTTTGGTTAGCCAACCTCTCTGACTTTATAATTGGCAGGTTTAAAATCATTTATGTGACAATGAGTATATTTCAATATGTCTTACTCACCAGTTAGTCATTGAATATATTACTTGGAAGATTTTTCTTTGCTTAGAAATTATCAAAATCTTCTTTGCACACTTACTTAAAATAAGACTCAAAATATCCTACAGTATTTAAATTCCTATTAATACTACCAGTTATTTAAAGTCATTAATATGACTTTGTGGTATAGAAACATCTGTACTTGGGTTTTTATGAGTCTTATACACTGACCAGTTTCCTCTATTGGTAGGGAATTGTCTAGGAATATTAAAACCATTTTTCAGGCTTCATTTGGATTTATCTCACATAATGACTATATCACCATGCAAGGTGATAAGGAGAAGGAAATTTGTCTAATCGCAGTCAGAAAATGTGAAAAATCTACCGTACCTTCATTGTGAATGCAAAGGGTTTGCCCAGGGTATTCTCAATGCAACACTGTGCATATTCTCTGGAGAAATCTCATAGTGTAGCTCTGGCTTTTTGTATACAGCTTTTTTATAACAGATCCTGCTTGTTAAAGATGCTCAACTCAAAATGGCTCTGTCTCCTGGACGCACGTCGGCAGGGCTAAGCTGCAGGTGAAGTTGAGTCACAGGATTATCTTTTGCTGCACTGTCCTGAGTCCTGTTTCAAGTTTGAAAAGAATATAACTTTAGGCTGAATAACTAAGAACACATTGATTACTATATTAGCCCTGTGAAAAGGGAGTGTGAATGTCCATCTTGTGGCTGAGAAGGTCAAATGGACAGATGGGATTAGGGTTCTGAAGCACCCCAAGGTGCTTGAGGATGTTCACACACAAAACGCAGTGTCAGCTGGCCAAAACAAGAGCACAGGATAGAAAACACACAATCAAGGGTCATAAAATGTAGCCAACTAGGTTTCTTCACAGTCCAAGGGCTGAGTGATGATGTCAGCCCTATTGTGTATGAAAACATCTGGTGACTAGATAAAAGAGGCCAGTAGCCAGCGGTGGGACCATGGCTAGTTGAACAGAAGTTACAAAAGGAACAAGGAAGGGTTTTTATGCTGGCTACTTTATAGGTCTTTGATCAGCAATTTCCTGCTAAAACAAAGATATTCCACACTACAGAATGTTCATGGAGTTCTTTCTGAAGGTTTGGGGCAAAGAAAGATTCCTGTAGCTCCCAAGTCCTCACCATGTCTACTTACTCTCCTAATGATCATATTCACATTTCATCCCCATGTGACCAAGAAGTAATACTGATAGTAGGTAGGGAAACAGAGGCACAGGAGGATAAATAGAACCTTCTTGAACTCACACATTAGTCATTGGCACTAGCCTATGAGGTCTCAGAGCCCACATTCAAAGCCAACAGGAGTGCTGACTAGCCCTGCCAAGGAAGCACAACCTATCCAGTCAACGGTAACTACTCAGCCCCTTCCACCTCTCAATTTGGGATTAGGGAGTACGTGTAATGAGCCAGATAAAGCCAATCCCTATCCTGATGAAAATTTCATACTGTTAGAACAGTTGGGGAAATCAGTCATGGTGCTCTGATAATCAGAGATTTAAGTTCATGCTTCCAGATTCCATCGTTCAGTGTTAGTGGTACATTCACTTGTTAGACGGTAATTCCTTATGGTATAATAGTGAAAGGATTAGAAATCCCCCTGAGAAATTGATGGGGAGGATGCCTAGAAAGTAGTTCCAATCAACTGTAATGAAGATGCATTGTGGAGACAGGGCAGGTCAGAGGAGCAGTCATCCATATCCAACCATGGCACTGTATACACACTATACACAGTATACGAGATATATATATATATACTCACACACACACACACACATACATATGTATATACATACATATATATTCTATATACAGTGTATGATATGTTTCTGAAGCTTGTTTAAGGCAGTGGTGACTCTTCACCTCCAAATTCCTGCATTAACAAAGGATTTGCATGCAAGAATGCTGAAATCCACTCCTGCTCAGGTAGTCAGATGAAAAGGGGGATTCAACATAGATTCTGCAACCTGTAGAGACAGTATAGGTGTGATTCAGGTTCGAATGGTTTTGTCAGCATTGCACACAATGTGGTAACAGAAGAGATTGTGGGTGATATAGTGCTAGGGAGAGAGCAGCTGATAAAACGGGATTAAAAAGTAATCATATCCTGAAGCAGGAACTTCTGACAAGATCAACATCAGCTCCAAATACACAGCTTGTCTCCAAGAAAACAGGACAGCTCAGCTGAATTCCAAACATCTGTATATTCTGCATCACCCTCAATATGTCTATTGGATCTAAAGATATGTTATACCACCTAATTAGTTAGATAATAAAGAAGAATTGCACACAATGTATTTTGGTCATATTTTTCTGTCCCATAGTCCTCCCAGATTCTCTCCACCTCCCTACCCACCCAACTGTATATTCTGTCTCTGAAACAAAAATCAAAAACTGAAAATCAAACTAAATGGATGAGAGCTTATATAATATAAAACTCTCATAACTGGATAACTAATGAGCTGTGTGCTGGGCAGCATCCTCTTTAGTACATATGCCTGATATCTTCTAGAGTGAAAAATAAAATCATTTTAAGCAGCTGATATCTGAACATAAAGTTCTTTAAAAAAACGTATTTCATATCTGCATGTGTTTACCACTAAGCTGGCATCTTCCACTTTGGAAGACTTCTTTATCTTAGTAGGTGGAGGCAGTAATAATATTAGCTAGAAAGTTTATGTCATGTTGGCATGATCACCTCTGGAGGAATAAAGGGAGATAAAACCTGAAGCAAAGATTGAAAAGGATAAGAGATGTTTGGCTACTGTTTTGACTGGGATGTTTGAGAGCAAGTTGGTATCAGAAGGATGGAAAAAGAACTCTAGGACCAGGATATCATCTCTGCTAAAGTTTCAGAGACGATGTATCTTGTGTAAGATATCAGCAAGGACTTCAGAATGAGTTGTCAAAAAATAATATAGCCGGACATATAGTAGGAGCCATCACTCAGAGTACTTGGTCACTCTAAAGGCTTTTCCTCTTGTTCCCATCAGCACAGAAAGTCATGGAGAGGTTTGTAAGAGGAGCAATACTTGACATGTCCTTTGCATGGAAATGGAATGAGCACTAAGGAGTGTAGGAATATCAGTTAAGAGATGGATTCAGCTGACAGTTCAAAATAATTGTACAGATGATCACCATAGTTGACTATTCTCAGAGAATTCTCAGACTAATCTCAGGCATTTTAGATCTCTCTGTTCAAACAGTAAACAAAACCAAACACCAAGCATTGCTGTAGAGTTACTGCTTTGTATCTGTAGTAGCAGAAACCATCAACTGTACCCAGAGCTTTCCCATGCTCTCCAAAGTGAGTAAGCTCTAGTTTCTCATGTATTTTCTCCAAAGCATCATTGGCCCTTCTCCACTATGTGGTTCTGGAGCAGTGGAGATTAGATACACTGCCCAGGTTCTCAGTTCTTACTGGCCTTAGAGCCTTCCTACTCACTTTTCAAAGAGAGTCTCAGCCAAGGAATCATATTCAGCAGTGGCTGCAATGGCTCATTTTAGCTGGAGGTGAAGGGGAACTCTTTTCTCATTTCTACACTGTCCTCTCAGGACTTGATATTAGGAAACCCCCCCCCATGTTTAAATATCCTAGTTTGATCATATTTTCAGAACCCAGAGAGACTTACATGAAAAACATTCCTCTGGAATTTTGTCCTATTTGTTGATCTTAGAAGCTTATAGGGAAGGGCTTACATTGTGGCCTATTATGATATTTCCTACCAAGTAAAATGGCAACTGATTTGGGGGTAGAAAATATCTGTAAGAACTATTTATTGCTATTTAATCAGTTTTGCAAGTGAAGATGCTGAATGTAACTTTGGAAATGAAATCAGTCTTCACAGGCTAAACACATAAAAATGGTGCCCATTGATAGCTTTGACAAGTTATTTAAAACCTACTGGTCATGTTCAATGCAAATTCGTCTTTCTTTGCCTGCAAAGACATTAAGACTCACTGGTTTTCTTCTTTATTGAGTATACTCTAAAGAAATCTTAGCCTCAGTACTCTTGAAAACTGAATAAGCTGTGATTCCACTATTATGAATGGCTGTTCATAATTTCTACCTACTATTTTGAAATTATACTAACAGAGCTTGTGGGCTATTCTCTCTTTTGCTGTTAAGAAAGATTTCAAATGAGTTCAAACAATTCTTCTGGTCAGAGACACAGAAGATTCTTAATTAAATTTCTTTAAGCCTCCCCTGGAAGTGAAAAGTATGCTGTTTGAAATGAAGCCTTCTCTGTGGATGAGACATGACTTGAAAGCAGTCAGATACAAATTCAAAAGTCACTTGCTATTAATGGCCTCCCCCTTGGGTGGGTGCATCTCCTATGGGACATGTAAGCATAGGCCCAGGCACGCTGTGAACATGTTGAATAGACTTGTTGCTATTGTTACAACAAGTACCTTTTGTGTCAACAACTCTGAAGGCACCTCTACCGTGTCCAGTCTCTTGTAAGGTAGAAGAATGTCTCTATACTGTGTTGTGGTTATGAGAAGGAAGACAAATCAGTAGTCACTCTGTCTAATTATAGAAGCTTTGACTTTATCTTCATCACTGGCTGAGAGCAGTATGTTATGGAAAGAATCCCCAAATACAGGGAAAACCCCTGTTATTCTGCAACAGTTTGATGATGCCGTGTGCTTTTTACCAATCAACATCTCTTTACATCCTTGCCATTTCAATCTATCTGGTCTATTTTCTAATGTTCTTTGAATTCTGTAATTTATAGGACTCTCTAACTCAAGCACTTAGATGGTTTCCTATTTCAGAGGCAATTTTCTCTGCTCAGATTTCAAATCATTCAAGAATGGTTTTCTCAGTTGACCTTATGTCCAGACGCTCTAAAGATGCATCTGTTGTGAGCCAGTCCAGACCCTTCGATGGTTCATGGCATCCCATCATCCTGATGCCTCACCCCTGTCATGGGAAGTATCTTTACTTCCTCTACTTTTCAGATTATGCCAAATATTTCAAAACTTAATTATATTTTCCTTAGCCTTTGCTTCCCATGTAGAACCTGTGGTCACAGGCTCTGACAGAATAAATGCTGGAACCAAGGCCAAAACTCATATTTCCCTGAAATCCCCCCATCTTCTGTAAAGTGTCAGAGACCATATCCACACAGAATGTCCTTAAATTATTAAATAAACTATTATATTATATTATATTATATTATATTATATTATATTATATTATATTATTAGTCCAGTGAGTGACCATATCCATACAGTGTGCCCTTAAACTATTAAATGATTATTAGCACAGTGCCTGATGCAGAATGAACTCACAAGTATTAGGCTAGTGAACATCTCTCCAGAATTGTTTCTCTAAATATTCTTACTTCCTTTGTTCACCTCACTAATTCTTCCTTTATAACCAAGGGGTATTAGATATATAATTGATGCTATTATACAATTTACCATGGATATTACAATTGGACTTAGTAACCTTTGATGAGGGAGAAAATATTTCAAGCTTCTTCATCTCCACATAACCTGGAAAAATAGTAACTCCAGGGGAGAAACTAAATTAATGGAAATGTACTCATTTGTCACTTAGTCAACCAAATGCTTCAGCTGCTCTCATGAGCTTAGAGCAGACAGACAAAGTGAATTTATTCCTTATACTTTTGGAGACCACAAATGAATGAGGAGACAGTGATATAGACATATAGATGTCAAAGACTAGGCCACTTAATGAGCAGCTCCAAAGAAGCTTTGTCTTAGGATTCTATTACTTGATAAAATATCATAACTAAGGGTAACTTGGGGAGGAAAGGATCTATTTCTTCTTATAATTCTCAGACCACACTCCATCACCGAGGGAAGTTAGAGCAGGAACTGAGGCAGAGACCTTGAAGGAACACTGATTACTAGCTTGTTCTTCGTGGCTTGCTCAGTTTGCTTTCTGTATATACTCCAGGACCACCTTCCCAGGGCTTGCACTATCCATAGAGGGCTGAACTAGGCCTTCTTATGTCAATCATTAACCAAAAAAATTCTCCCAGAGACTGGCTTACAAGCCAATGTGATGAGCATTTTCTCAATTGAAGTTTCTCTTCCAAATAACCCTAGCTTGTATCAAGTTGACAAAACAATAATCAGGACAATTGACCATTGTCAACATGACACACAAACACATCACTGTTCAACTGTGACCTTTCTCTTCTTGTATCTACAAGATTTACAAGATGTTAACATTAATATTAACATCACACTGTAAACATAAACCACTTTAAAGACCCTGCCTTTAAAAATCACTGAAAAGTCCAAAGTCTCTTTAAAATATTCAAACATCTCTAAAAGTTCAAAGTCTTTCTAACTGTAGGTTTCTGTAAAATAAAATATAAATTACATACTTTATTACCCCAAGAGAGAAGAACTGGACCTTGTCACAATTAATCAAATTAAAACCAAAATTAAACAATATAAAATATTTAGTGCTTAATGTCTGGTTTACATTCCTGATTCTCTGGGCTCCCAAGGGCCTCGGCAGCTCCACTCCTCTGTTCTGACATTCACAACACACGTGGCTTGTTTCTTAGGCTCAGGCTAGCTCCAAACTATAACTGCTATTGTCCTTGCCAATCATCCTATGGTATTAGTACCTCCAATATGATGGAGTTTCCACTCCTACTGAGGTTGGACCTTCACCAATGGCGTCTCCTAGTTTCTCTTCAGGGATTCCAGCCCTGTCTCACAATGACAAGCCTCAGCTTCTCCCTATTACCCTATCATGTCTTCAAAACCAGTACCACCAGGGTAACTCTTAAACTTAACCAACTTCAGCTGCCAGCGTGAAACACCGCCTTGGCCACTTCTGTACCACAGTATCTGTGTGCTGGTGTTGAGGAAATACTCCCAGAAGATTTTCCTCAATATTGTTGATCTCTTCTTGATGATAGCTATGATAGCTAATTCCTCAGCCCCAGAGAACCAGCATTGATTATCCCAGTAAAGGTCCATTTCAGTAGTGCTGACCTCTTCATAATTATAGTTGATTTTTCAACATCAGAGAACCACAGCCATAGATTCTTATTCAAAATATCATGTGAATGGCCATGATAAAGTCTTTGCTTCCCTCTAAAACTTTCCACAAGGACCGTATTTCCATCATCTGCACTGCTCTCAGTATTATCTTCTAAGTTCCACATCACCTCATTAAGCTTTGTATACTAGTGGCTTTCCTAGCTCAAAGTTACAAACTCCTTCAAAAAGCCTTCCCCAAATATGGTCAGTTCTGTGCCAGCTACCCATTCCTGGTACCAATTTTTGTCTTAGTTCTGTCTTTGTTGTAATAAAACAAGACAACCAAGAGCAACTTAGGGGAGGGAGTTATTTCTTCTTTATAACTTTCAGAGTACACTCCATCACTGAGGGAAGTGGGAGCAAGTACTCAAGGTAGAAACCTGTAAGGTAGGAACTGAAGCAGAGGCTATAGAGGAATACTGCTTATTGGCTTGCTCCACTTGGCTTGCTAAGGATGATATCTTCGGTTAGCATTTATTCATTTTAGAAATAAATGACTGATTCTTTGTTACATGGCATTATTGAACTTGAATATATAAAGAGATACACATCACTGTTCACCCTGCACAGAACTGTCACCAAACACTCACATAACAAATATGACCAACTTTGACCACACAGGAAATGGGACTGCAATAAGATAAGATGTTCTGAGTTTTCAGTATTTGTTGTATTAGCTCTTAATGTATATTAATTAGTAATTTAGAACTATGTAATGCAACTTTAATAAAGACACTATTCAACAATTAGAAATCATCAGAATTAGAAATCAGAATTAGAAAATGATCTGATTTTAACTTACCACTGTTTATAATCTACTTCTAACTCTTGAAGCTAAGTAGAAAGTTATCAATTCATTATGGGCTACAAAGTCAAATTTTCATTAGAGGACATCTACATTAGACCATAGTCAGATGCCCAACCAAGTTCACTTTTCATTTGTCTTTGTAAATGTGGAGTCTAATTTGAAAACAGAAGGCCCAACCTAATGTCTTTCAAATGTTTATGATTGCTTATACTTTAACTATTTGTTTTAAATTTTTTCAAACATATGCATATATCAAACTGTGAGTTAACTCTTCTGATTTTATAACCAGCTTTCAGTTGTTCTAATCCTGTGCATTCAGTCACATCTCTCTCCAAAGTTTCACTTCTCCACATCTACATCATGGCATTTCTATGTTTAGTACCCTCCATGTCATCTCCTTACTCACATTATTTTGAGAAACATGTTTCGTTCATCCATGACACATGAACTGATGTCAGAATCAATGTCACAGATAAGAACTTATTTTCTTTACTGTTACTGAAGTATTTTTATTATATTTCATTGTTATCACATCCTAAAATTATAATTTCTCTAGCAGCATTAATCATTTCAAGTATATCTCACACATACTCAAAATCCTATCTTACATATCACAAGCATCCTCTTTTATAGTTTTCATAATTTGTTTGAATATATATATGAAAAAAGCCATACACATCATGATTAGTGATAAAATTTTTTTGTCTCCATTAATAATCATCATTTTCTCTCTATGTGGTTTTTCTTTCCTATGGAGTATTTGCAAAAGAAATAAGATCAGTTTATCTGGTGCTGCTTTCATACAGATGCTGTAATTTAAATCTTTTCTCTTCATTCCATTTTTACAGATAACTGGATCTAGATTAGCTTCATCAATGTTGATTCAGTTTCAGGATAGGAAGGCTTTTGGTGACAGTCCTGTAGTCTTCATGAAGAACTGCTCATGATCAAATTTCTGCTTTCAAAGAGGCAAGCTGTGTTTGATGCACTGGTGAGACATGCCACTCTCTGAAATTGTGATTCTATTCTATTCTATTCTTTATGTATTATCTGGAATTTTATAAATAAAACCTGATTCTTTCAACTATTTGGTTATCCATGCTCTGTCACCTAAAAATAAAAATTGATGCTTTTGTTTATCTATTTTCAGACTCTGTTGGTCCCTAGCACCTTCCAAATATTCCTAGCTCCATTTAAAGAAAAATGTCACTTGACTTTCCACTGTGACTCACCCGGCAAGATACAACTCAGACTTCTACCTCAGCATAGCAATGAACAACCCTTTGTAAATGACAAAGATTTATGGGCATGTTTTAGAAATCTTTTCTACTTCACTGTGTTATTTCCCCCAATAACATTGCTATTTACAAAAAGATGAATAGTGTTGAACTTTATGAGATGTGGCCTTGAATTTACTTCATTCATATGCCTCATTCATTGCAAACCTAGGAATAAATGAGCCCAGTTGAACTCAGGCCACTACCCCTAATGATCTCAAGGACTAATTATGGCAATGTTCTGAATGCTTGTTCCCTGTTCCAGGAGTCTGACTAAAATGATGATTCTGTCAGTAATTCTAGCTAAAATCATTAACAAGTACAGGAAAGCTAATCTAACTCTCACAGGCTGTCCTCAAATTAAAGTACACCATTATTCAAAACCTTATTCTAAGTCAGACATTTGGATCTTAGGGTTTTCCCTGAATGACTCAGATTTCTCTCTGTTGGTTAAAAACCAGGAAATTTAACAAAAATATTGAGCCCTACTGTGCTGATTAGCTTTATATCAACTTGACACAAACTAGTGTTATCTGAAAGAGGGAACCTCAATTGAGAGAATGCCTCCATAAGATCCCTCTGTAAGGCTGGATCTTTCTCAATTAGTGATTGATGAGGGAGGATCCAGTCCATTGTGGATGGTGCCATCCCTGGTCTAGTAGTGGTCTTAGGATCTACAAGAAAGCAGGTTGAACAAGCCATGGGAAGCAAGCTAGTAAGCAGCACACTTCTATGGCCTGTGCATCAGATCCTGCCTCCAGGTTCCTTCCCTGTTTGGAGTTCCTGTCCTGGCTTTCTTCAGAGATGAACAGCAATGCAGAAGCTGAATAAACCCTTTCCTCCCCAAGTTGTGTTAGTCATGGTGTCTCATCAAAGCAACCACATAAGAAATTCCGTTAACATGTGTTCTCTGATGGCAATCAGTGTTAGAAAATAAAAACATCTCATTTATTTATTATATTCTACACTAAAGTTTGTGTGCATCTCTCATTTTATTCCATCAGTTTCCTTGAAAGGTCAGTGCCATTAGCCATCATCTCACAAAAAGAATCATAAAGAAAGAAGAACAAAGCCCAGCTCCTACACCAACGGTGCAGCTGGAGCCTGGCTGAGGACTGAGGCTTTGATCACAGGGCACCTGCCAGCCTCCCAAGTCCCTTAGTGCTTTAGCTGTGAACACCATCTTCTTGTGCACTGTCCCAGCAAGCGGAAGGCGGGTCCCCACCACAGGCCCTGGACAGCGGCTCTTGGGATTCACTGGCTGTTCTTTCAGATAAGGGGGAGCTGTGGTAGTGACTGGCAGGTTCCAATGAGGAATTTTAGCTGGCTATGGAATTAATTGGATAGATTGAACATGAGATCTTGACCTCAGGAAAAATGATGCTTTGATAGTAAGAGCAGTGACAGTAAGCAAAAGCTATGGAGTGATCCTCAGCAAAGCAAATGAGTATGCTCATTTCTTAATGAAAGGTGTTGTATTATGAAGGAGACTTGGTGGTACTCCTTGGGATGGCCCCAGAGTGGACTTGTCTGCTAATATTTTAATTTTTATGTAATCCCTCCAGAAAGTGTGGTGATTCATTTTAGTAAACATAATATCATGAGGATCATGGGATAAAGAATGTATGTCTTCCATCTTGAATGAGCTTTCTGTAGCTCTGAGTTGGTTCACCCACTGTGGTATGGGAACGCCTGCATGGAGAAGTCAACATGGCCCCACAGCTCAACAGCAATTAAAGATAAATGTCTGAAGCTTGAGAGCACTTCAAAAAAGATTTTTTCACTGCAACTAGAGCCTTGAGACAGCTGGTATCCTGGCTGACTTCTGGAACAGCACCATCCACATGATGATGTCATTTCTGGAACAGCACCATCCACATGATGATGTCATTTCTGAAACAGCACCATCCACATGATGATGTCATGCAGGATCTCATGGCCCACAGATACCAAAATGATAAATGGTTTTTGTTCAAGTTGCTAGGTTTGAGGGGAAACCTACTAACACAAAAGCTGTCTTCTCTGATGAATATACATTAGAACATGCATGCAGTCACTTTCTTTAGAAATGCTATTATCTTTTACCTTAACATGATAATCTCTTCTCTACTTACAGTTTCATACCCCTGAAGTGAAAACGGAATCATGTATGTTGTCAGTGGGGGCTTTTCTGGGCTCCCAAGAAACATGTGGCGATGTCTGGAGACACGTTTGTTGTTTCAATGGGACTTGAATTAGAATCTGGCTAGTGAGAACTAATCGTATCAGATAATGGTAACCAAATTGCATGCTCATTTCATCCCACACCAAGGAGTTAACCAAACCCAAAGGGAGACATCTTAATGTGATCTAAGTCAGGCTAGATTGGAGCCTCAGAAACCATGTCAAAGCTGTCAGGCAAATATGCATTCTCTGTAATTCTTTCTCATTTGTTCTTCGTCTTAACATTTTCTTGTCAAGTTGAAATGAAAACCCCTTAATTAAAATAATTTTTCTTTCTATTTATGCAAATCCTATTCGTTTTAACATGCACCACATAATACTGTTGTGGAGTTTTCAAGTTCTTTATTACTCTTATTGGTATCAGGAGCATGAGATTAGTATTTTGGAAAAAGGAATTGTTTGACATTGAGTTTGGAACATCATGGCTCACAAAACTCAACACCAATTGATGAAATTAACACTCATACTCCGGTGTGTGGGTGAGTCTAAATAAGTACCTTGAGAACAGATATTTATAGAGAGTCTACTGATGAGGCATATTTATAAGTGGCATCTCCCAGCACCCTTTCCTAAATGATTGATTGCCCTCCAGCAGCAAGAATGCAGAGGTGTGGAATGAAGACAGAGACACATTACATTCCCGTGCAGGCTTATGAATGGGATGTAGATCTGACACAACCAAGCAAATAGCGAG
Organism: Cricetomys ansorgei; assembly: GCA_026225945.1. Classification (NCBI taxonomy): domain Eukaryota; kingdom Metazoa; phylum Chordata; class Mammalia; order Rodentia; family Nesomyidae; genus Cricetomys; species Cricetomys ansorgei. The sequence goes on along the minus strand of JAMJFZ010000239.1, from coordinate 872,794 downwards.
GTTGCTATTCACATAATCCAGGAAAAATCTGTGGTGTAGACTTATCTCAATAAAAAGTCAGAAGTGTGCCCAAGTATACAGGAAGAAAATTCTTTTGTAGGAAAAGAATTGGGCATAGTAGAACCATTCAAATAAATAGTGCTTTAAAAGAGCTACAGAAGCTGAAAGTGAAACAGTAAAACAATATTGATATGTGAATACCAAGCAGCAATATTGATTTCTCTCTTTGCCTCATGTGATTGCAACAGCACATACTGTCCATAACACTCTGAATATCTGGATGCTATGCTAGAAAAGCTGCTATGATTTACTGTAAACAATGTAGCAACACCATGTATCAGCTAAATCCTTCAGTGGGCAAATCCAAGATCTGGGTTTAAATTTTGAGCCTGATGTATCAAGCCAGAAAAATTAAACAAATTGCTCATCCCTTGAAAGCTACATTGGATAAAAATAAGAATTTAGCAACATAAAACAAACATAAAGAAAATGGTTTCTTCCTTACTATTCTTAATATGAGTGAAGCTATCTGCTATGTAATATCATTGTTTTTTTTAGTAGCCTCTTCATTGAAACAAATACTACTCAGCACATAGCAGATGCTAGCCACTGTGCAGCAGCCCCTGCAGTTGAAAGTCTTTTGACTCTCGTTCTGTATATATACTGACAGTGGCTGTGAACATGACATTGGCCATGCAAAGCTCTGGCCCAATGATGGAAAGTAACTGATTGATACTGGAACTATCTGCTGAAACTAGACACGAAAGCAACTTCTATTGCCCCACAAGCTCTTATATTGAATTTCTTATGAATCACTGGGTTCATAAGTTTGTGCTCATGACATCAAACCTATACCCAGGGCATCTTCTGCTCTTTCTAACATTATTCACCATAACTTTCACACACGCAGAACACATAAGTTTCACACTAGCAGTACAACAATGTACCCAACACTCTGTCTCTTACTTCAGTAGATTTATGCTTATTGTTTTTGGACTGCATGGTAAACCATTGAGATTGGATTATATCGCTAAGTAATGACATTGTTTTTTCTTCTATAAAACTATCTTAAAAAAGCAGAAATAAAACCTGACGTATCTTTATACCTATACTTAGATTTTCTCTATAAACAGAAAAGATTTGTCAAAGAAAGAAGAGCTCTTAGCTTTATACTCTATCTCTGTATATTTCAATGGAGATGTTGCCTTCTCCTTCTACAGAGACATGTTTATTTCATTACAAAGTTGCACAGAAACCAGTAATCTTATGCTTCACAATTCTGTGTAGGATGAATGAATCAGTGTTTTAGATATACTAATTAATGGACATGACATTGAAAATCCTGGATATCCCATTGTTTTCTTCTTTGAAGACTGATTATAATGAGAGAAGAAATAAAGGATCTATTGAACTCAGAAGGATCTGCTCATCACAGACCACATCAGCAGTGATTGTAGGTGGAAGTAACTTTTTACCACAAACAGTATTTCCAATTACAAAAAAGAAAGGACTGTTGAAATAACTGGACTGGATTAGAAGTTCTTACTAAAAGATATATTAGAAAACAATCATTATGTATTCATGATTTATGCATTAAAATATTTTAAGCATTTAGGAAATATATGTTAAAATGTTAGTTTCTCCTCTCTGTAAATACTGACAGAGGTGAGGATCTAGAGCTTCGTTTTCAAGAACAAACTTAGCTTGAAGTTTCCCTTGATCATACTTGCTACAGATGATCAAAACACTCGTACATAACTAAAGTTAAATGACATTTTCAGAAGTATAGGTTGCCTTTATGTGAATGAATTTGGTTTTAGTCAGCTCTGGGACAGGGTCTAAGAGACAGTACTAGGATGAGTGAGTCATATGTACCATGGAGCAAAGGATGACTGAGAGGTCACCTTGGGTACTCTATGTTGATCTCTATAGAGTTATTTCTTCAACCACTGACTCAAAGTTTGTTAGCATCAAACTCAAAATCTTACACATTTCATTGCTTAGATATAAATCAACAGTCATGTTTTTGGTTTTTATTATGTGTGTGTGTGTACCCATGTGTGTGTGCCATCATGTGAGTACATGGGTCAAAGGACAACCTTCGGGAGTCAGTTCTCTCCTTCACCATGTGGGTCCTCAGGTTCGAACTCAGCTCATCAGGCTTGGAGAAATGTATCTTTACTCACTGAACCACCTTTTTGGCTCCAATAATGATGACAGATCTTTCGGATCATTAATGGCTAATGCTCTGTTGTTAGAGAAAAGTGTTACGATTAACAATAACCTCACAAGAGAGCTTTGAGTTCATGGGACCTATTTCTGTTAAAGTTTGCTCAAAACATTTATACTTAAAGCAAATTGAGGACAAGCAGCACAGGGGGTGATTGACCACAAAACTAATAAAACTTCAGCTTTATGGTGATCCCTCTAGTGGGGATCCCTTTATGGGGATCCCTCTAGATCCCTTTAGTGGGTGCTCCACAGGCCTTAGCTTGGTCTTTTGCTCCCTTAGACAAAATCACTGCGGATGAGTCCCTCTAGCCTCACTTTGAAGCCTGTGAGCCCATCATACTTTACTTGTTCTGTCTCATGAGGGTTTTATCTCTGCACTACCTCTGATGACAGGAGAGAGTAAAGCCAGGAAAATTCTTTGTTGTTCCTACTTTCATATTTCTCAGCTTGGGATAGTGGCCCAGATGCCATGGTGTGTGGTAAAGCTTGACTCAATCAAGACAGCCAAGTTGGAAAACAAACCTGAGAAGCCAGAACTTGCATCTACCTGATTCTCAATATGACAGGTTTTAGAGGATTCTGCAGGAACTGTCCTAAGCTGGGGACTGGGGGTGGGAGGATCTGATTGTGTTCATAGTAAGGCAAAATCTACAAACATAACATTCAGATAATTTTCCACCAAACAACCCACTTTATTAAATGCAGATTGTCTCTACTTCTCTCTTTCTCTTTTGCCTCATGCATTGTCCCCTGGTTGTGTGGCTAGGCGTTACTCTCTCACAGACTTTGGACTCATGTCCAACATCACTGGAAGGCCAGCAGAGTGCACATGGCCAGGTGACCATCTCCCACTACAGCTTGATAAGCCACTTCCACTCCTCCTGTTAACAGGTCTCTCAGCATCACCAAGTGTTAGCAGATTTAATTTTTTTCCTTTTCCTTTTCTTTACTTTTGAATGCTTTTTCTTGATTTTTTAATATTATTAGTTATATTAATGGTCTAAGGTAATGGGTTTCATGATGACATTTTCTACTTCTCTACAAAACATAATTATTAACTGTATTTACCTCCCATAATTCTCTTTTGTACTCCTCCCATCCCCTTGCTGACCTATTTCTTCCAAGTTCCTCCTCCCACATTCATGTCTTTTACTTATACTCAAAGGAACTAAAGTCACCATACAGTACTGATCCTGAATACCCTCGATATGACTCACAGTGGCTGAATTATAGACTCAGCCCAGGTGCCATTGAGCAAATGAATGGATAGCTTGTTTCTTTTGACAGGTTATTTATCTTGCCTTTTCTAACTCATTTGTAAACAAGGACGTAGCCATGTTCTTTCATAAGGCTGTTCCTAGAGACACTAAACACTTAATAAAAGCAACTGGCTTGTAAATCTCCAACACTAGGAAATGAGCTGCTATGAGTGGAGTCCCCAGAGTGTAAAACCAGAAGCAGCAGGATGGTGAAAGCAGGAAGTTTCTGGCTGGTATCATCACATGGAAGAAAGTCAGTGGCAGCTCTGTGTTTGTCTTGTGCTTTAGGGACTTTATAGAAACACAGGAGACACCATCTTATAATATCTACACATTCTAGCTCTACCTACTAACTAAAGTTCCAACAAAGACTTCTTGTTCCCAATATCCACAGACTTCTTTTATAACCTAAGCTCTCTAGAAGCAGAAATGATAGGATGTTGGATATACAGGTGACAGATAGATAGATGATTGATTCAGGATAGTAGCCAGTACAGCCTTCAAGGACCTTGAGTGATTTTTTTTTTTCAGAGCTAAAACACTCTTAGCTTCTCACCATAAGAGCCTTTTCAGCTTGATGGCTTCTCCCTCTCTAGTGACTTAGGGCTTGGCAGTACATAGTGAGCTTTTATTTCAATTTAGCAAGGGCCTGGGGGCATCTTATGTGTCATGTATCTGTGACATTTGCTTTGCCTGAAAGCAAGACTCATGAGATTCTCTGACATCCTGAAACTCACAAACAAAAATGGTCAGCCAACAAAATGCACTAAAAGATACACACACACACACACACACACACACACACACACACACGCACGCACACACAAACGCACACACCAAACAAACAAAAACCTATGGATATGTAGTAGGCTAAACTGGGCCCTGCAAAGATCTCCAGCTTGTGAATGTTACATTGAATAACAAGAATGAATTTTTCAGATATGATTAAGGATTGTGGACAAGAAGTTAGTGTGATGAAGACTGGAAGCTACCACCTGAGGACAGCCTGCAGAGGGCACAGAGGCAAGAGTTCTCTGCATCCTCTAGAGCTGTCATAGGAACCAGCCAACTGCCACTGTGTCTATATCCCTAAGAGGTAGTGTTGGAATTCTGATTCTCATAACAACAAAGGGATAGCATGTGTTATTTGAAAGCACTTCTGGCAAATTAGTGTAGCAGCAGTGAAAACGAATGCCAAGGTCCATCACACTAAATGCAGAAACATCAAGAGAGCAAGGGTCCAAAATTCTACCAAGGAAAGAATTCTATCAGGTAATTAAATTTTTATCTCCTTAGAAGCAATTTTCATTTATCACACTCCCTAGGAGGGAAGGGCTAGAGAATCTCCACCAATGGAGCCTTCCTCTAGCCTGATCCTTCTTTTTGTGAATCAGTGCTGAGGGAGAAATCTGTACTTTTGAACTGATCATTTCAAAGACACTATGTCATCCTGGGTCAGTTTCTGTTGCTTGTACCCATCCACGGGACCCTTCAGGCGGGAGTAGAGTTGGCGCAGAATCAGGAGTCAGATGAATGGCAAAAAGCAGACTCACTTTATTACAGGGGAGGAAGTCTTTTATACCTTCCACCTGGCCCAGTGTCCCATTGGCTGACAGACTGCAGCTGCTGCTCCCTGGGCGTGTCTGGGTAGTTCTGTCTCTTGACATGCCTGGGCAGGTCCGTCTCTGTATGTCCACATGGGTCTCAGGCCTTGTCCAGTTTTCTCCTACAGGTTTCCTCATACATTAGGCATCATGATCCTCCAGTCACCAATGATGAGACTGAGGCTAGGAGGAGATGCAAAACTCTTCAAGGTCACATCGTTTAGTGTATGTGGCCAATTGTCACCAAGACTCCTCTCTGATAATAATGACTTTTCCAGGCCCTGATCCAACCACAGGCAGCCCTCCATCATCAACCATCAATAGGGATTACTCAGGATGAGCTGTTTACTCCAGGGAATATTAACACTACTTGGCTGTTTACTGTACAGGAATAAATGTACAATTTTGTTGTTTTTGACTTGAGGCAACTCAAAGTATCATTCCATCTTGAGAATGCCAGACTGGGTCTTCTGAGAACCTTACTAGATCTAAAACCCATCTCTGCTTCTCCTCTATCCAGTACTGTGTCTTCCTTCTCTATAGCTGTCAATACCAAGTCATCTTGATAAATGTCCTGTACACAAATCCTCTCATACTCCACTTTTGAGAAAATTGAATCTGCAGCACTCAACTTGTGCATGCTTGTTACATGAATAATGAACTAACTAGGGGTGCGGCCTTCCAGTAGCACTTCCTGATGGGGCAAAGGAAACATTTTTCTTTCTGTGGGAAACAGAATGTCTATGCTAGAGAAAAAAAAACCTGCAAATCCAAGTGTTGTAGAAAATAGATAGCACATTTCCTGGAGCCCATCTCTGGGAATGAATCCTTGCTACTTAAAGCCTGGACTTGTAGTTTATGTTGAAGTTGTGCTGAATAAATAACATGTGGTCTCAGAGGAGGAGCATTCATCTGTCCCAATAACCTCTCCTGCTTTCTAGCAAAGGATGAGTCCCTGTGATAGCTCAGATATTGGTGACAAAATGAACCCATTAGGGCAGAATAATTTCTTGGGGTTGACAGTATATTTATCAGAAGCTGGAATCCATTTGCATTTAAAGAAATGTCACTTCTAATTCCAGGCTTGTTCATTGGCCTGAATTACCTGCATAGGATTGGTTTAATCTATATGAAATCCTAACCTCATGCTTACCAAGCACTAGTCATCAGCCATCCATTACAAAGTTATTCAAACTGTGCAAGGCCTTTCCTTCTTTCCACTGAAAAGTGTAAGTTTTCAAAGGTCCAGAAGAACCTCATTACAAACATATAAGGTAGACCCATCTTCCAGGGGACAGTCATGTGATTATGGCATTTCTTTTGGCTTATCAATATGTCAGAAAAAGGATTAATATATACCTTTAAAATCAGTAGAGGACCTGTACCTTACCTTTCTAAGATAAAAAGATACACTTTACATTTTCCAGTGGAATTTAGGAAATTCATATATTTAAAAATATTCTTTCCTGAGAAAATTCAGCATTACCTCCCTTGACTCTTCCTTTGATGCTTGTGAAGATAGCATATAACTAAGTACATGATAAAAAAATATCAAACATTGAAAGTGATGCCACCCACGCCACCTATTTTGAACACTATTGTCTTGTTTACTTGTAAACTTTTAAGAGAGATTTGACGTCATCAACACCCATATGCACAAAAGCAACTTCATGAATAACAGATACACTCATTAGCTCAGTATAATTATCCATATTCAAAGCATGAAAACCATTATTTTATGTAACTGCAGCACCTGGCCAATATTTGTCAACCAAATATCTCAATATAAAACTTTTAAAAATAACTTAGTAATAGTTATCTCCTGTGTCTCTAGCACCAGTGGAGGGCTTGACTTAGGAGAATCTCATGGAACATTTATAGCTCCAAACAGAGTCAGTGGGAAGCTTTCCTCAATTTTCCCCTTCTCTGCATGTGTCAACTTTGTGCTAGAGATAATGGAATCCAGGTGTTTTTAGCACCACCAGGAAGAACTAGAAACCTCCAAATAGGAAGGGTTATTGAACACTTCCAATTGTTCTTGGTGTACACAACATTACTTTCAGGCTTTAGTGTTTCTAAATTATTAATAACAGAAAATATTTTCTTCTCTTAGTATAATCTTGAGATTTCTATGAATTATTTTGTGAAAGACAGATGACTTGGAGCTCCTATTTAACCTGTTGCAGTTGTGGGAGCCAAGTCTGCAGAACAGTCATGAGAGGCTAAAGTGTACCCTTCACAGACACATTTCAAATACATAAACTGTGGTCCCTTTGAATGTGACAAATTTTAGACACAGGGTCTATCTAAGTTACAGTTCTGTTGCTGTGATAAAACACCATAACCAATAACCAAGACAACTTAGAAAATCAAATATTTAATTCAGGGCTTGCTTGCAGTTTTGGATGTTTAGTCCATGATTATCATGGTGGGAACTTGGCCACAGGGAGGCATGCAGGCAGCCAGAATAATGCTCAATCCATAAGAGCTACATCTTGATATGCAGACATCACCATGATGGTGGTACAGTAGTTACCCTCTCTTATTGACAACTTTACCGTCTGCATTTTCAGTTACCTATAGTAACCCAACCTCTTAAAAATTCCATTAAGAAGTAAGCTTTGGGGCCCTTGAGATGGCTCAGTGAGTAAAGACATTTGCCGTGCATGCCTGGAGACCTCAGTTCAATATCCCGAGCCCATGTAAAGGTGGGTGGAGAGAACTGACTTCAAAAAGCTGCCCTCTGATCTCCATACATGTTCCAAGATGTACATTCACACATACATATGATGCACATACGTTTTTTAAAGAATCAAGCTAAGTCCTCAATTAAGTCCTCAGCGTGTCTACAAAGCATGAAGAAATATTGTGCCAGCCACTCCATTCCCTAGAACAAATAAAACTCCTTCATGTCTCACATCTACTGTATCCACTGTACCCTCCTCTTACCCCACCATATACATATGAGTGATTGCAGTTCCATGGTTCTTATGTTCAAATGGTCTATACTTTATTTAATAATGGCTCCAAACTTTTATTTTGTATTTTATAATTTCCTATGGACTTTTTCTTGTTAATTTCTTCTGATGTCTAATTTATAAATAAAAAATAGCATACGTATGTTTGGGCATGAAGAAAGCATAGGACTGAGAACTACCAAGGCTTGAGGATTTCTTTTTGAGTCTTGGTACACAGTAATAGGAGGGGTAGAACTGTGTTCAGTTACAGAGCTCTGGAAGATTAATGCAGAGATCTTCTCTCATTTCCTCATCAAAATCTGCTCAGAGAGAAAAACAACTAGATTTCAGATAAAATTTAAGCAAGAGTTTTAGCTCTTCTAGAACTTTACAGAGGACAGGCACCCGTTATCAATTGCTCCTGAGTAGCAGCAATGTGAACATTTCTCTGAAATGGCATTGGAAAGCTGTCAACAATTTCAGAAGTTCTCCCCATTGATGTCACTATTTCCTGAGGTGGGAGACTGGACTCAGAAGAGCGAACCAGCATCACATGCACAGCGCACTGACTAGCAAAGGGTGGTTTCTGGACCTGGACCTGAACCACCACAAGGCAACAAAATTGCTTTGATTTCCATAAGTCCAGATACTGTTCGTAAACTAAATTTCTTCCTAAAACCATGCTGAGTAAGTGACCAATCACATGACAGGATATCCCACAGGCTCAGCCCAGGCTCAGTACTCTGAAATGTCCAGATATTGGTATCATTCAGTTTTTCATTTTTATTACAGTTATCTTTCTGTTGTTTTTCTGTGTTCTTAGAAGTTCACTTAAGTGGCACCCAATGACTCTGCTTTCTCCTGAAGCCTTTGGATGGAATCAATGGAATGTTGTGTTATCTGACCTTTTCCAACTAAGAGATAATTCATGAAAAATAGATTTTTCTCAATGGCAGAACATAGATGACTTTAATAGCATTTATTTGTCATTAGGAAAAAAATTGCTGAAAAACAATGACAGACAGACCTCATAGGAAGACTATTTCAACTAAAAAGAAAGTCAACCATGCTTAATATACTTGCATTTCAAATGAAGTCATAATTGTTTTTTTTTTCCTTAAGACTGCTCTGATTATTTAACAGCATGCACCAACACTAAATAAATATACTTCTTGACTTAATTTAAAGATTAGTAAAAATCTTTAAGCAGAAAATTGTACAAAATAATCCATTTAATATTAATCAAGGAAATAAATTATCCTTCATGAGCCCAGACATGGGGCCCAGCTTGGGCTTGCCCCAAAGCCCTGTGTGCTGTTGGCACATTATACCACTGGTTCTTGAACATGCCACTGAATGCCCCTTATGCTTTAGCTTGCTCATCCTTACAGAAGGGATAACAGTGTCACTGTTAACAGGGACAACACTTCACTGGGCTGTTGACTGTGTAAGTTCATTCACTCAACTCACACTTACAGCAGTGTCTGGCCCTATTTTGCCATTATTCCTATGACACAGATGCTGCTTTTTTTTTGCAATCCTGTGTTTTTTTCCAATGAGCATTTTCCTAACCACATTCTTCTGTCTGTTCCTCAGAGACAAGAGTGTAAAGTAGGTCATTTCTCACACGAAGCTCAACCTGACCCTACTTCACTTATACTCCTTTTCACACTTCCCCTTGTCCAACAGTAATATGGGACAAGACAGAGAGAGCTCACCTCGTTTTTGTTTTCTCTGGAAGCAGCACCAGAGTCTCCTCTGAATTCTATGCCTAGCAATTCAATTGAGAGGTTGAAGCCCAAACTCCGAAAACTGGATCACCAAAGATAGAGAGGGGATTCTGAAGTGTATTCCCTATCATCAATTAGTTAAAGCAAAATCTATCCAAAAATCTAGGTTGATGCATCCTCAGAGAGTTTGTTTAATTGACCATGAAATACAAAATGTACTGGAGGCTCTGTATAAAATATGAGTTTCCATGCCTATGGCACATGAACCAATGAAACACTGAGTGTGGCAGTGAAAAGCTATGCCAAGGCTATGATGATGGGTATGGCTTGGAGGAGGGGCTGTTTTACTAACCACTGCTGTTCACTCGGTATTCTACAGAGAGCTTCTTACATACAGTTTGCACACTCTAGTATGGTAGGTCTCATTTGGATTTTAAGAAAGACTATGGTTTCCCAGGGTCCTGAGATAACCTGGCCCATTTTATTTTTCCAGGTGGGTAAGTGGATACTCCTCCTCCATGGGATGACTTCCCCTCTCAAAACCGCAGCTCCCCAGTCAATCATCTGTGGGGCTGGAGGCCATTGTGAGAACAGAACTTTCTACAGCAAAGTAAGTTGTAGTACCTCAGAAGCTATTTAGTACCCCCCCACCCCGCCCCACCCCCGTCAGGACCTCCCAGAACTCCAAGTAAATCCTCTTTGGGATGTCTTCTGAACTACTCTGAACTTCATTCTCTTACCAAGTGCTATGATTGACACGTGTCCCCCAAATCAACATGCTGGGAACTTGATTCTCAATGTGGAAGTGTGGGGGACAGAGACCTACTGAGTGACATAATGGATGTGAAGCTCTCAGGAATAAATTGGTGTTGTAGAGTGGCTAGTTACTGGTTAGCTGCTGTGGAGTGTGCTCTGATAAGGAGAATCTGCCATGGCCTGTTGTGGGATATTTTACTCCTGTGTGCTGTTTTGGTTTGTGAAAGGGCTTTGATGCCTTGTAGCTGTGAAGCCGGATGCCTTGCAGCAGGTACAGGCCTTGCTTCCTACCTATCCACACCCTTGTGCTAGCCCTGCTGAGATCTCCACAGAAAGAACCAATTGTGGGTGATCAGAGAAGACTCTGATCATCCCCAGCGGAGTACTATTGTGTTGTAATGAAGGCCTGGATGCGGAGAGGGGGCTAGGGGAAAAGGTTTAAAGGGCTAAGACAGAAGCAGGAGAGGGAGTTTTGGGGGAAGAAATGAAGTCTCTGCCTAGCCACTCAGGTATTGAATTCCCTGAGATTTGACATGGCTTGTGATTAATAAAGAGCATTGGAAAATTCAGCGATGGACTCTTATTAAGCGATTGAAAATTAATTTAGCATTGGCCCCTGTTCTGTCACTCACATTTGCATCCTGGAAGACCTTCTATCATGTTCGTTATAGCATAGAGACCCTGTAAGACACCAACTCTATGTCCTCAAACTTCCCAGGCTCTAGAACAAGAGCTAAAAAAAATCCCTTTCTTTTAAATATGACTTATGTATATAAATAAACTAGTAAATATTTTTTCTATAAATATATACAAATACCATACCAGGTTATGATATTTTTTATAACATTAAGAATCAAACCAAGACCTTGCAATAAAGCTCCTCTTCATAGGCAGTCATCACGTTGAGATCTTTCAGTATTATCTGGATGAATGGGGACAATGCACAAAACCTAGGATGAATTTTGTTGTTTCTTTTTCTAAATAGTAGAGGGATTTACTCATTGATTCCCTCTATTCCCTTGTTAATCCTTTCCATTGCTTTTGAAATTTCAGACAAGAAACGACAGCATTAACTCCCTCCCACTTGCCTGCCTGCTTTCCTCCCTTCCTTCTTTCTTTCCTTCCTTTCTCCTTCCTTCCTTCCTTCATTTCCTTCCACCTTTATCCTTCCTCCTTCCCTCCCTCCCTTCTTGCTTCTTTTCTTTCTTACACCCTGAAGGATGGAGCAGCCTGTTTTTTTTCTGTGCGGATGCTGAAATCCATCCAGCTGTACCATGTCTAAAAGCTTCATTATTTCCCTTTGGCTGCAATAAGTGCCTCAGATAGAAACAGAATATCTAATTACACTGAAAAGGGAAATATCAACATCCATTTATAAAATACCTTCCTGTTAGATTCATATCTGCACATTCTGCTCAATGAACTAGAGAATGACCAGATTCACCTCCATCATTGCTGGAATGACACAGATTAGATAGGAGGGTGAGTACAGTGGCCTGGCAGCAGCAGAGTAGCTCCGTTGCTCTGGTTTCCTAACACTCAGTTGTGATAGAATAAAAAGTCTTTGAGGCTGGTGCCTATTCCTGCTGAGGCCAGTTTCCTGAATTCAAGTCCAGGCCTCATTAAAGAACCAACAGGAACCAGCACTGGGCTTGCAAAGAAAGCATCCACAAGGTACATAGATAATTACAGGCTTTTGTTCAGTTTGGGGTTTGAAGTTGGGGAAAATGACCACAGCAGGCTGAAAGAACTAGAAAGTTCTCAGACAGTTTTCCAGAGCTGAGATGCCCGGGTAGTGAATCATGTGGTTGTCTTCATTCTCCTAACTTGAGTTTTTGGGAAGCAGCCAGGAGTTCTTCTAGTTACCCTTCATCCTGCCCCTTTGAAGACCTGGTCCATTCATGTTATGCAACAGTGCCTCTAAGGAAATTCTGCTTTGTAGCTACAACAATTGATGTCCTTGAGACCTCAAAAGAACTTTCATGTACAGATGCACTGCTTCAAATTGAAAAGAATAGAAATTATTATGTGTAATATTATTTTGTGGGGTTTTTTTTTGTCATGAGATATGAAGGATGGGAAATGTTAGAGGTTGATCACAGTGTTTGTATTTATAGCAGGATTTTTTTGTGTTTATATCCATTACTTTGTAGAATTCTCTGTGTTTCAGAGCCTACATCAGTAGGATCAAAGACAAGAAATTTTGTTATTCCCATGAAAGTGTTGAGTATAATCTTGAACTTGACACGCATATAAAAGTATAAAGCACACTCTAATTCTAGATGAGCTCAACAGGCTCAGGCTCTCATTGAGGACTGGAAAATACAGTCAAATCCATCTACATTGTGGAAGAAACTCTGTTGATACTGCCATTGCTACACTAGAATGCCAACAAAAATATGGGTTTGTCAGAGAGGGGGTATTCAGAGACTGACCAGATCTCAGATGCAGCAGAGTAAAGCTCTTCATGGTGTCTATTATAAGAGAAAAACAGTTATCAGAGAAAGTAGGTGGTAAAACATTTGAGTATTTCTCATGATGGTATCTCTGAGAAGATGAGGACTCTGTCCATAGGCTGACTTTGCTTAGCCAGCAGATTGCAATCCTTATATGGTTCACATGATACTGAAGCTTTCCTCAAAGTGAAGGCTAGTCTTGACACGGGACAGTCACCCCCTCTCTGCTCCACTGAAGGGCAGCTCACACTGGGACACCCTAAGATCATCAGGGACAGAACAGCTATTGCTTTTATAGTGGCAATATTCACTGAGATCATTGCCCCTGCATGTGTCTTTGTAAGATGTAGTAGATTGAGAACCTATACACACTTTACCTGGTCTGGAAAGATCAGATAAATTATGCATTGTATTTATTGTAAATATTTTGTGTGTGTGCATGAGCACACATGTGTGTGTGTATGTGATTTTATATAAAATATAAAAATATTGTATATATTGTAAATTACATATTTCCAATTATATATTTGGTATACCTTATTAAAAATATATGTCTCAAATTTAGAATCTTTTGATCCTGTAAATATTTGCATATACACAATGAGGTACTTAGAGAATGGGATGCACATGTAAACATAAAATCCATCATCTCGCTCTCTCAAGTTAATTTTATACTATGCTCTCAGCTCATCTACATTTTGACCACAGCCCATCACAGGACACAGGGTGACATAATCCCCTGTAGTGTCATTTCATCAAACTCAAGGAGGTTGAATTGGGAGCATTGTCTGAGTTTAGAGTGAGGGGGTCACAATGCTGGCCCTGACACTGATACAGATCACTCATCTCTTCCAGACTTTCCAGATTTGCCTGTCCTCATTTGTGGGGTGTGTGTGTGTGTGTGTGTGTGTGTGTGTGTGTGTGTATGGGAGAAAGAGAGAGAGAAAAGTGTGAATGTGTGTATTTAGTTTTGTTTCATTTTATCACATCTGAGTTCCAATGTCTCTCACCACAATTAGATTTGGGAGAGTCCAAGATACATTCTTCCTCTTCTTTTAAAACCTCAGCAAATTTCTTAACTGCCAGGACCTTCTCAGTCTTATGTTGTGGGATATTTTACTCCTGTGTGCTGTTTTGGTTTGTAAAAGGGCTTTGATACCTTGTAGCTGTGAAGCTGATGCCTTTCATCCTACCTATTCACACCCTTGTGCTATCCTTGTTGAGATCTCCACAGATGGAACTAACTGTTTACAGTTGAAGGTGACCAATAACATCAAAGGTCTGGTGATCAGAGAAGCCAAGTACTATTGTGTTTTAATGAAGGTCTGGATGTGGAAAGGGGGCTAGGGGAAAAAGTTTAAGGGGTTTAAGGCAGAAGCAGCAGGGAGAATAGAAAGGAAGGAGAAGCAAGAGAGGATGATGGAATGAAGTCTCTGCCTAACCACTTGGCTATTGAATTCCCTGAGATTTGACATGACTTGTAATTAATAAAGAGCATTGGAAAATTCAATGATGGGCTCTTATTAAGCGATTGAACATTAATCTAATAATCTTAGACTCTAGCAAGCACTGATCTATTCCTCTGCATGTCTTTTTCTTTAAAAAATAAAAATTTATTTTTTGTGTATAGGTATTTTGCCTGCATTATGTCTGTGTGCTACACACGTTCTTGGAACCCATGGAGGTAAGAAGAGGGGGTTAGATTCTCCTGGAATTGGAGTTACAGACAATTGTGAGCCACTATGTGGGTGCTGGGAATCAAATCTAGGTCCTCTTGAAGAGCATCCAGTGCTCTTAACTGCTAAGCCATATCTCCAGTCCTATTTATCTGCATTTCTAAGATCATATTTCAAAACTTAAGTTGATTGTGGTGCCACACACCTGTTATCAGAGCACTTGGGAAGCTGAGCTAAATAGATTATGATTTTGAGGTTACCTAGGACTACCTACCAAGGCATTGTTTTAAAAACAAAACAACAATAATCAATTAAAATATGTAAATAGAATCATGTAGTATGTAATCTATAGATTTGCCCAAATTGTGTGCTTGTGTACATCAATTTCATGTTTCTTTTCAGTGCTGAATGCTAATGCTGTAGTCTTGAGTGTACCATGGTAAGCGTCCAGTGATGGTTGGGCATGGAGGGTACTTCCAATCTGGGGCTATTGTGATGAATATTCAATACAGTTTTCAGTACAAACAAGTTTTTCATTGCTCTGGGATAAATACCTATAGTTACACTTACTGAGTTGTATTTTCATTCTTAAGTTATTATTTTTAATTACCTAACTGATTTCCAGAGTTCCTACCATTCCACATCCCGCAGGCAGTGTGGCCGTGGCCCAGCTCCCTGTATCCTCACCAGCATCTGATGTTGTCACTCTTTTTACTTTAACTGTGTAGCAGCTGTGTGGTGATAACTCCCCATGGTTTTAATTTTCATTTCCCTGATGGCTAATGATGCTGAACATATTTGCATGTGGTGCACTGCCTTCTGGACACTTCTCCTGGAGGGTTTATTAGCATCATGACTGCTTTCTATTTGGATTATTCAGTTTGAGAGTTCTCTATTCTTCAGGCATCAGTGCTTTGGCAGATACACAGTTTTCAAACTGTTCTCCCAGTCTGCTGCTCATCACTGTGTCCTATACACATAGTCTCTCAGTAAGTTTTACTTTGGCTAAGGTCTAATTTATCCATCTACCTTCCTCATGGGGATTGCTTTCCTTATGGGGATGCATATGATCATTTTCTTATACCCCAAAGTTCTTCCCCATACTATTTTTTCTGAGTATCATTTTGTAATTTCTATAAATATTTTGTTTTATTATTATAATAATTTATATTCTTTCCTTTGCTGATAGTCCAGTTTGAGTTAATTTTCTCACATATAGTGGAGATTCCCTTCTTGTTTAAAGACGCTCAGTTTACTCATACAGACACTGAGAAGGTTTGTGACTGTTGTGTTGGCTGATGTGAATGAATCTCCTAAATCCTGGGTACACTCAGAGAAATCAAGTCTGTTCCTGCAAAGCTGAGGAAGGGACAGATGATGACTGTCCTGTAAGCCTGGATACCTGCTGGACTTTGCTATATGTCATCTTTGCTATATGTTAGACTTTCCTATATGTTATCTCCCCTTGTAGTGTCTCCTAGTTACTAGTACATAGAACATGTTCATAACTGGAAAAGAACCAAGCACAATGCAGTCCTTTAGTACTGACTGGCAAGAAAATTGTGTGAGGGCAGCCTGGATAGCATAGCAAGACCCTGTCTCTACAGCAAGAGGGAGGAGACTCAAAGGCTGCAGAGAGTCAACCAAACTATTTGGTAGCCAGCAAAGGAGAGTTAAAGGCGTTCATTCCCTGGATGATCCAGCTGTTAAGAGCTCTTACTGTTCTAGCAGAGGACACACATTTGGTTCTTAGCAAATACATAGGACACCTCACAACCTCCTATAAATCCAATTCTAGGGGAATCCAATGCCTCTGGCTTCAGAAGAACCTGTACTTATGTGTACACACACACACACACACACACACAGTAGTTTGGAAATAAAATAAATAAATACGCTCACTGGAACACTTGATTCTGCTTGTTGCTAACTGGCCAGCTTCATCGTGTTTATCTGTTATACTATAAACAACTTTTGCAAGAAAAACTGGCAGAATTTTTGGTCCTTCTTGGTTCATTTCATTTTGTGTTGTTAACATTATTACCAATGAATAGAATCTGCTTCTTGGAACATTTTGCCTTGATTAATGGTAAACAACTGTGCCTTTTATAGATTTCTCAGCTATCTCAATTTCATCAACAGATACTCATTTATTGAAGCTTTACTTTTACTAAATATATTTTTCATAGACTTTATTATTGAAAGCATCTTTGGTCCACAGGGAAAATGAGCAGAAGGAAAAAGATTCCCTATATATATCCAGCCTCTTCACATACTGTCTTTGTTGTCAGCACATTCAGTAAAATTGGTGAACAAACACTGATGCATCATTATGAGCCCATAGTTTACATGAGGGTTCACTCCTGGTGCTGAGTGTTTGAAACAATTTTTAAAGGACTTCTATCACTCAGAGTATGATGCAGAGTAGCTTAAGACTGTCATTTGTAAGACTGGGTTTGCACAGTCGTTCCTTGTCTTAAAAATGCTCTGTGCTCTGTTTTATCCTTTTCACTTCAGTCATCAACAACCATGACCCTAAGTCTGGCATTTTCTGGAATGTAATATTTGCAGTCACACAGTCTTTAGCCCTTTCAAGTCTTCAATTTCCCGTTAGTGGCTTCCATGTAAATTTCTTTTGTATCCTTCCATGGCTTGACCATTCATTCCTTTTTAGTGGTCAATAATGTCCTATTGTCTGGATGTACCACAGACTATCCTTTCACTGCTGAAGGGCAACTCAGCTGGTGATTGACAAGTCTGAGAAATTGTGAATTAAAGCATAAACATTCACGCTCAGGAATTCCTAAATTTTACACTGGGCGGCACCTTGATAAAACCACTGTAAACTGAAAATATTAAGTTTAATATTTAGAAACATCATTGCTTAATCTAATGGAACACTATGGAGTCTTATGAAGTTTTGATTGCACAGCTGACCAAAAGCTTCTCTCCAGAGAATATCGTATTACCACATAGCATTAGCCTGGAAAAAGATCAAAGTTTGAACTAAGCTTTCTACTTCATGCATATCATTTTCACAGTCGTACAAAGTCAAGGCAGTTATATCAGCTATGACAACTCAGGATATCTCTGCAGATTGGTTGCAACATAAGGCATTGGCTCTCATGTGAAGACTAAGATAAGGTGATAAGAATGTTTTTTGGCTTCATAAGAGATTGCCCAAGTGTTTTCCAAAGTTCATGCACCATTCTGCATCTTCTCTAGCAATACACATGAGGACTCAGTGCTCTGTAAACTCGCCAACATTCTAAGCTGCAGCCACATTAGACATACTGTAGGTGTGCAGTATATCCTTGTTTTCATTTTCTTCTTCCTGGTTGCATAAGATATGGAGAATATCAACGTACTGATGAACCATCTGTGTATCTTACCATAGGAAGATACCATTATACTTTCTGTTTTGTCATTTGGTGTTACTGTTTTAAAGTAGCATACACAGTAATGGATTTCATTATCACATTTGTATATATAATTTGTTCTTGTCCCTTTTCACCTACTTCCCTCCCTAGTTCCTCTGCTCTTTCCTGCCAGTCCCCTTCCTCAATGAATACCCTCCACTCTGCTTTCATGTCACATGATTCTACTAACCCTCTTTTCCATGACATGAAGGTTTTTCCTCCCTTTTCTTCTGGTCCTCATTCTAGTTTCAACACACACACACAGACACATACACACACACACACACACACACACACACACACACACACACACGCCCCAGAATTAAAAAGTGAGATTACATCAAAGTAAATAACTTCTCAAAAAACAGGAACTCATCATGAGCAAAGAGAAGAGAGCCTATAGAATGGGAAAGAATCTATGCTAGGTCTATTTCAGACAGGGAGTTAATTCCTGGAATATATAAGGAACTGCAAAATTTAAACAACAAAAACATCTTCTAACCAATAAATTGGCTAATGATGTAGTTCAGTATTTTAAATTGATTATTCTTTATTGCCAACTTTTAAGTGTTCTTTTTTTGACTAACAGTCTATTAATAGTTTTGGTTTGAAAATCCCCCCCCTCTCTCTCTCTCACACACACACACACACACACACACACACACCATTTCTTTTATATGTAATTTATTCTCTTAGCAGTTTTATTCATGGTATTGAACTTTTATTTTTTTCAAATTTTAATTTTAATGAATCCTTGTTTATCAATAGTTTCTTTGATTGTGCCTTTGATGTTTTATCTAAAATGTCCTCACAAAACTGGTGATTTGAGTGGGAATGCCTCTCACAGGATCATGAATCCCCAGTTGGTGGTGTTATTGGAGTGCTATTGGGGGTGCTCTTCAGGAGTCAAGACCTTGCTGGAGGAAGTGTGTCACTTTGAGACTTCATAGCTTCTCATCATCCCCAGTTCACTCTCTGCTCTGGACTTGTGGACGAGGACATGATCTTTCAGCTTCCTACTTTGGTTGCCCAACCTGCTTGCTGCCATTAAAAACCCTCTTTCTGGAGCCATAAGCCCAAATAAATTCTCCCCTCTACAAGTCACTTTTGGGAAAGGTGTTTTATCACAGCAACAAAAAAGTAATGAATCAGAAAACCCAAGGTCATCTACATAGTCATATATACTAACTTCCAGGATCTCTGCAGCCTTTCTTCTTACATCCAGGTCTGTGATCAAGTCCAAATTTTGTGAAAGGCATCCAGCCTGTGTTCCTATTCTCTCTTTTAAAATGTCTGCCTTGATAATGGCATTCGCCATCATATTATCTTTGCTCCTTTGTCACAAATCAATTGGCCAAATTTATGTGTGCTTACCTCTGGGCTGAGTTTTATGTCATAGGTCTGTCTGTGTCTCTTCTGATAACCATCTGTCCTGATTACACGGTATCAAGTCAGCCGGTGACTGTGTTTGTTCATGTCCTCTAGCCTCATTGTGCATGTGTCTGATCTTTTGATTCTGACTTTAAACTTTAGAATCCATTCATAAGGATATAACTTTTTGTCTCTTTCACATCTGATTGTTTGCTAGGGTGAAATTTGTCACTCTGCTTAAAATGAGGTTCAGAGACTGTAGCTAACCTTAAGCAATTATTTCTAAACCACCAGATAGTTCCAGAAAGTGAGTCTAGCATCTGGAATATTTCACAGCCTTTTAACATTGTGAACAATATTGGCTTTTAATTAAGGGCTTTATCTGGGCAAGGTACCACACACCTGTAATCCCAGCATTTGTGAGGCAGAGGCAAGAGGAGAGAGAGCTCAAGGTCAGTGTAGGCTACAACATCAATTCCAAATCATCCCAGGCTGCTTAGGAAGAATATTCCTTGAAATACCATATAAAATTTAAATATGTAATTTAAGTATAAATATAAAAGCTTTTATAAAAACATAAAATATTATATTATATATTTACACATTTATATATATTTATATTTTATATATTTATATATAATATATTTATATATAAACATATATAAATATACACATATATAATTTATATATAAATATACATATTTATATATATATATATTTATAAAAATATAAAATTTAAGACTTTCTTGACCAACTTGATATTTTCTTTTGCTAATATTTGGAAACAAAAAAAGAAGCAGTATTTAAATTTCATAAAGCATATTATTGACTCATGTTAATTATACATAGTGGTGGGTTTTATAAAGACAGTTCATACAAGTGTAACATGGACTTTGCTCATGTATGCAGGCACAGTCCCTCCCCTTTCCCTTTCCATCTTGCTCCCATAAACAGTCTCACTTCTTCTTTTATGAGACTGTTTGTATATATACATATGCATATATGTATACATGCAAATGTGCATGTATATGTACATATAGGTATATATTATTTATATATCATCGAAATCAGGGAAAGAGTATGTTGTCTTTTGTTTTTGTTTGCTTGTTTTTTTATTTATTTATTTATTTTTCTTCTCTCATATAACTCATTTGACCCTCTCCTCTCCTCCCTCTGCTCCTCCCAGCAACCCCATCTCTCCTTTTCCCTAGATCTACCCCCCTGTCTCTCCCAAAATCAGAGCTGTCCTCCCAGGATTATCTCTCAGAGAGGGCATAACAAGATGGAACAAGGACAGGCACTAGTCCCTGCATCAGTGGTGGATAGGCAACCCAACAGAAGGAAAAGTGTTCCAAGAGCAGGGTTCTCTAACCCCCTACTCCAGTCTGTAGGAGCTCTGTGAGAACACCAAGCCAGACAACCACAAGATATATCTAGGGGACCCCACAGGTTCCAAGGCTGCTTCAGACTTGGTGAGCTTCCAAAAGTGCTGGTCAGTTGATTCTGTGGGGCTTGTTCTCATGGTGTCCTTGACTTCTCTGGTCCCAACAATCCTGCCTCCCTCTTCTGCAGGGTTCTCTGAGTTCTACACAGTATATTGATCTGGGCCTCTGCATCTGCTCCCATCAGCTGCTGGAGAAAGCCTCTCTGATGAAGATTGGGCAAGGCAACCATCTATGAGTAGAGAAGGATATCATTAGAAATCATCTCCTGACTATACAGTCTCTAGTTTCTGGCCTGCCCTGCAGTAGCAGGTATGGGTTCCTTTGCTTGGCATGAGGTTCTGCCCTTCCATTGTCCCAGTGGTTCCTGTAGGGAGGACAGATTATAGGTTGAGAGTGTTCTGGCTGGGATGGTGTCCCAGTCTCACCACTGGATACCCAGATGCATCCATTTTCCTGAACATAGCTAATCTCATTTTTTTAATATGTGAAGGAAATTCTGTGTGTGTGTGTGTGTGTGTGTGTGTGTGTGTGTGTGTCCCATTTTCTTTAGTCATTCATCTGTTGACAGACTCCTAGGCTGATTCCATAACTATACTGTTATAATAAACATGGATATGAAACTCAGTGTGATTGTTGACTTAAGTCCGTCAGGTATATTTTAGTTGCTACAAATCTCTTGATTTATACTATCAATATGCAGCTATCCTTATGGAGCTAGTAAGAATAACAGAATGCCAGAGATTAAAGCCGACCATTCTTGTCTGAACCTGGTTAAATATTTCTGTGTAACAAATCAATTTCTTTTCATCAGTCTCCCTAGCAGTGATGCTTAGATGACGATTCTTCATCTGCTGGGCCAATTCTCTTCAAAAGGAACAAGCACTGAATTAATGACTTCTTAGAAACTGTAATATTTTTGCAAATACTTTTACTTTGCTTACTTTCTGATTTGTAGAAAAATTCAGTCAAAATTATGTTTGTCAGAGTCTGAAAGTATAACTTAATATTATTTGCTAACCATTATCTTCTCATTGTGTAATGAAAATAAACTTATAGGCAATGTTGTATGTTCCTTCCTGCTACAAAAGAGATTCAAATGTTGTCAAGGATTAAGAACAAGTTGCTAATATGGTCTTTTCCTATGAAACAAAATGGACACACAACAACCAGGTATCATTAAGAAGCTGGCAAAGTGCTTCACACAGAGCAGACAAACAGGGAATTTGTCCATGTTGCAAGCACTCAAAAAAGTCAAGGTGATTCTAAGACAGAGTTAATTTAGGAAACCTTACCATGTGGTTAGAGTGTCCACCTTGCCTTCAAATTCATGTTCAGAATTGGGGAATGAAGCATGTCGTGTGGAATCAAGATACCAGCTTGGTTAGAACTGAAGATAGACTGGAAAGGAAGTGATGTAAGAGGACTCTGGGTAGCTGTGACCTGTGCACAATAATGACCTGCAGGAGGGGAGATTTGATGTTAAGCAAATGAAACAAACAGGATAGTCTTTCAGCAGATCAATGTGACATGGGAAACAGATCGCACATACTCTGTTCACCACATAGGTAAATCAAAGGTGCAGGTGTGGTTGCTAAGGACTTTGGATTTGAAATTCTGTGCATGAGTCAGGAATCACTGTCAAAGGACGATTGCTATAAATAGTTCTGGAGCAAAATGTGAGAATGATCACCAGGACTCTTGGGAGGCATCTTTGTTCTCTATGAAAAGGCAGCTGCATAATTCCCACTCTGGTGTTTTTCCTAGAGTGGAGTTGGTGGTGTGTGTAGATAGTGGTACCACAAAGGCATGAGTTGGGAATAGAGCCAGGGAGACAGAGGGAGGAGAGAGGGAGGAGAGGGAAAGAAGATGCCTGACATGCTTTGGGAGAACAGAGGGAGGAGAGGGAAGGAAGTAGTCTGCCATGTATTGCAGGAATCTTGTGTCTTCTCAGAGAATGTGGATATAGACCTGTCAGAAACAACACTATGAATGTTGGTAGCAGTAACGTAAGAAATTTTCCTCATGCTCATGTGTTCTTTTGAGTATAAGCTTTATCATTAATAAAGGAGAGGGACTAGATATCTTCATATGAAGTAGGTTACTATGATAAACATGCAGGTGTTTTAAAATTACCTCTTTTCTTTTTAGATTATAATAAAATTACATCATTTCCCCCTTCCCTTTCCTCCCTCTAAACTATCCTAGGTACTCCTCCTTGCTCTCTTTCAGATTCATGGCCTCTTTTTTCATTAATTGTGATTATATATATATATATATATATATATATATATATATATATATGTTTCTAAATATAACCGGCTGTCTGTATAATGTTACTTGTATATATCTTTCAGGACTGATCATTTACTCTTCCTCTGGGAGAACTATTTCTCCTGCTCTCAGCATTCCTTAGTTGCCTATGGTTCTTTGTGTAGGGTTGGTCCTCGTGGTCTTTCCTCCATCCACGTTGATTTTTCAGTTGAAATTATCTTTGTTGATCTCATGTTTAGGCAGTTGTGTTGTACATGGCTGTAGCTTCTGACATTATTAGGTGGCATGGTCTCACAGCAAAGTCCACAAGTTACATAACATCACACATTTTCATGGCAACTTTTATTTTTTCTAAATTTCTTTTCTATTTATGACAGTTTCATACATGTATATAATGTATTTTAGACATGATTTTTTTGTGTAATTTGTACTGTTCTCAAGCATTAACTTTGTAGATGACAACATTATATTGTGATTCATACAAAATAAATACATTAAAAACAGATATTCTTAGACTGAAACATAAAAATGAATGTACAGGTTTGGTTGGAGTAGTATCTTAAAATGCTTATTAGCCTCGCATCCAAAATTGTGCCAAGTCTTGAATACCCATGGGGGAATAGTGGCTGAAAATATGACTGCATACACATCATCAGCATGGTGATTATACTTAAGAGTAACAAACTTTTAGAAGTAAATGAGAATTAAAGCCACTGTGAGATCCCATGTCACAAAATTGTGACCAAAAGAGAAAACACAAGACTGTGAAAAAACACAGTCACTTTGGAAAACAGTTTGTAGATTTCTTGAGAAATTATAAATAGAAATACCGTATGACTCAACTATACCACATGTAGATATATCCCTAAAGGATTCGATATCCTACTACAGAGACAGTTGCTCATCTCACTGATTGCTGCTCTGTTCATAATAACCAGGAAATAGAATCAGCCCAGATGTCCATCAGCTGATGAAATGGATAATGAAAATGTGGCACATGTACACAGTTGAATTTTATCTATCTGTAATAAAGAATAAAATCATGAAATTTGCAGATTAAAGGGTGGAACAGGAAAACATATTTTAGGCAAGGTAACCCATGCTCAGAAAGATGAATACCATATGCAGATCTTACTCCTAACTGGAATCACTGGAATAAAATGTAGCTAAAAGGGGGCCCATGTGACTAGCACAAGAAAGTCCATGGGAAAGGCAGAGCAGGGAGATGGGGGTGGGGTTGGGGAAGGGAAAACCAACCAGAATGGAAGTTCATGGGAACTTATTACTTTGTAAGCTAATTTTAAGAATGAAAAATTTAAATTAAAAAAAGTTATTTTAAGGAAGGAGTTCTTCATGTTTATGTTATCCTCACCAAAGTCAAGAGAAGGCTAATGATCTGGATCCTTGGCCAGGCTCTTGGGAAAGTCATGAGAAAAAAGTTCATCTATTATATACTTCCTTCCCCCTTTTCTGCAAGAGCCAGAAGATAGCACAAGGAACTGGAAAACACCATTCTCTAGGCTCATACAGCAATTGCCATCCAGCTTTAGTTACCTGCTCTTGGCCCCCCCAAAAAAATTGTCCTATCAATATTCAATCAAGAAAGGGTAAGGGCTTCACGATGTCCTTTCCCTTATGTCTGTACCAATAGATTATGCTGGAAGGGGAAATACTGTCTTCAGCAACATTTCTACCAGTCTCTGATAGATTGTTCCAAACCCATACTCACTCAGATGGCCCCAATTATCTCTGGGTCACAGAACAAAACTATTAGCCATGAACAGAAGAGAGATTTGTACAGAGGAAACATAGGTAGGAGTGGTAAGGGGTGGGAGAAAGGAACAGTTGGTATACGTGGTATTCATGTTTAAAATAGCAAAAATGAATAAAATAATAAAATTTTTGAAAAATTGGGAACAGACTTGTCAGCTTCTACCAGGTAACCAATGCAGGAAAAGAAAGGAAAGAACAGAGGTGGGGAACTGTCCTCTGTGATAAAGACTTTCTCTTGATCCAATAAAATATTTCCTTAAAGAAATAACACATGAATCTGAGAGAGGGAGAATCAGTGTACTCCAGGCATGAGTTCCCTGATAGGTTAGCCAATCCCTATGTAGTCAGCCCTAAACACATGTACATATAAGAAACACTAAATGAATTCAGCAGGTTGTGTGTGTGTGAGTGTGTATGTGTGTGTGTTTAAAAAGTTAAACAGTAAGAGACAATGACTTTTGAGGAGAATTAAGAGTAGTGAAAGGGAATAGAAAGTGGGAAATTATATGAATACAGTATATGAAATTCTTTTTAAAAATGAATAGGTTTTTAAAGTCCATGAAACACCCCAAGTCCATTTCTGCATCTTAAACTGTCTTCACCACAAGTATATTCTTACATTTCCATGCTTTCTTACATCCTAGAATGATGTATCTAGCATCAGAATTGAACTTTACATCTTTGGGACCTATCTTTGTCCAGGGCTGCACTATGCAACTCTGACTAAACAATTGCCTTAGGACACTGCCCCGAAGCTCAGCACTCCCTGAAGAAATTCTGTTTCCTGGCAGTAGAACAGGGTTCTTAAAATCTCAAAGCATTTGTAGAGAATGTTCTGAAAAAACAAAGCATAAATGCACATACTTCATTCTCAAAGCACAAACACTGTCTTCAGTGACATGTAAACCCATTGCCTTGTAAGTGCTTATAGGAGAAACAATTCTGAACATACATGCTTCTGTGTTTGCAGCTCCTACTAACTCAGCAGTTAAGTGGGGATTCATAATGAGAATAGTGGCCATGGTTAAATGTGTTTGTCTTCTAATATTTTCTATATTAGTAACAAAGATGCTATATGTGTCAATTAATGGAGATAAATTTAAGAGGCACAGCAGTGCAGGAGGCTGCCCTGTGTCCTTATGGCTTCTTCAGTGGTATTTTAGTACGCTTGGTCTTAGCAGAGAGGTCAATAAGTGGTACACGAAGAACGCCACTACAAAGACATCTTCTCACTGCATTGAGGTTCTTAGCACTCTGTAGATAGCTGCTGCTGGGGTGGCTCTGCTTGTCAGCATCATGGAGATTGCAGGAATATCCAAGATGCAAGCTATGCATTGTTCTTCTCTCCTACCCTCTGTTGGGGTTCAGAAAAATGTTATCTTAAAATATGCTGCTTCTTAAAAAAAAAACTTGAGAAAAGAGAGTGCTGGAAAGTTTCTCTGTCTACCTAGAAGCTGGGTCTGTCAAAGAGGAATGCAATTGCCTTCAGTATTCTTGCTGAGATGTCAATCAAACAAAATCAAACTCGTATCACCACAGAGGAAAAGAAAAGAAAATCAGACTCCACAGTATGGTGTAGAAGAGCTCTGACCCAGGACACTGCCCTTTGGAAACATTTCCTAACAAAACACAGGATATGCTTTGATGGTGCTCACATCCCCACCTCTCTCTCCCCTAGGAAGAGAATATTTCCATCTCAACATCTGGCCCCTCTTTAGTGCTGTGTTTTGTGTGGCTCCTAAGCCCATTTGCATTAATGAGTTTGTGTGTCCTTTCCTTCTCCTTCCATACTCTGCCTGTTATCTGTTTCAGTTGACACAGTTTCTGAACCATCAGAGGGAAACTATGAAGCTCTCTCCACAGTGAGGAATATACGCAGTGGGGAAAGCTTGTTACATAAACACACTGCAGTCACCTTGTCTGTCCCTTCTGGCATTAAAGTGGTCACACTGTAGAGCACCTGTTAGTAGTTGTAACGCAAAAAAGAAGAATAATGTATACTTTTATCTTAATAGGATTGGGTAGTTTGTAAACTAATAGTACAAACATCTTATTTTTATTTTGTTTATAAAAAATGAGAACACATTATAATGTGTAAAAGGTTGAGGCTTAGGAGCTGGAGATACGGCTCAACTCCTGCTGCGCATCAGAAGAATGGACCAGAGTTTGGATTCTAGTACCCATGCCAGGCAGCTCAAAACTGCCTGCTAACTCCAGCTCTGGAGAATCTGATGCCTTCTCTGGACTTCACAAGCACCCAGGCAGGGGTGACCCACATGTACACAGGCAAATGTGGCATACATGCACATAGACACATACAATAAAAACCTAAAAAGAAGGTAGAAAAACAAACCAAAGTCAAGCACTAAATAGTGTAATTATTTTCTGTGAGGGTTTCCCAACCACCTTTTAAGAGTAGAAGGAAAAATTAAATACATCATGGACAGACATGACTGATATATTAGCTATTTGGAAATAAACACAAAAGATCAGTGTATTATTTCAAAATCAAGGGAAAAGTCAGTGGAAGAAGATCACACAAATCCATCACCACGTTCTTTTTGGCAGAAAAGAATTCTGCTTCAAATGAAGCTAATACAAAACGGCATGCTCATGGTGTGTCTCATGTACCTCTGACTCCTGGACTCTTCTGTCACCTCATAACATAACTAACTAGATTCTTACTGTGTGCTTGGGTTAGTAGCTAGGCTTGAGAGGGGGAAAGTACATACAGTTACTTTATAGAACTCAGATTCTGTGATCAGACTCTATCTTATCAAATTATTATGCACATTGTGTTAAATCCAAAAATTTAGTGGATTTGCTGTTCTCGATTATATTTTATAAAATATTTTGATAGTATTTAAAACTTGACCTAAGTCAGCACTGGAGAAAGGAGCTAGACATGCATTTTCAAAGGTCTGAAGAAAGTTTGAGGCTGGCACTTGAGAAAGAAACAGTAACAGGGTAGATGTGGCTGTGACTTTTCCATGGAATCAAGGGGACTAGAGCTAATTACAATGAGCAAAATGATCACTTCCCAAGTTGCCTATGTTCTAACCCCAGCACCCATGAACATCACCTTACATGGCAAAGAGGAATCCACAGAGGGGATCTAGTTCAAAATTTTGAGATGGAAACTTCAGGTCAGAATTGCCAGGGCAGGGGGAGCATAAGACCATTACAGGTCTTTGTGATAGGGGGAAGGGCTGTTTTTGAAGATGGAAAGCAGCAAGCACCTCCAGAATTTCTCCCCAGATCCCTCAGATCCCCCAAAAGGCATGTGGTCTTGTCAAAACCTTGTTCCTAATCCAGGGAGACTCATGCCAGACATGGAAGCTCCAGAGCTGTGATATAATTAATTTATGCTACTTTGAGTACTAGTCTTGGAGTATTTCTCACAGTAGTCATAGGAAATGAAATAATATGTACAATATCATATATTATATGTAGTATAATAACCAGAACATGCAAAAGTTAGAAGGACTAAGTCACTGCCTGACTACCCATGTCAACCAAAGAAATATGATTTGTATCGAATAGCCAAAGATATTTTTAGAAATTCCTACATGAAATGGAACACTGATTCTAAATCTCAAACTTCATTTTTATATAGGTATCATGGTCTTGTCAACCGAACAGGACCTACAATTACCTGAGAGATGAACCTCTATGCATAATTGTGAGGAATTACCTTCATTACTTTAATTGAGGTGAGAAGACCTGTTTACAGTGGGTGACATCATTTCATACTCTGAGTTTTGGACTGCATGAAATGGAGAGCATGTACTTTGCACTAACATTTGTTGTTCTTTTGTTTCCTATGGATTTTTTGTGATCAATTGTCTTAAACTCTTATCACTATAGACTCACCTCAGTAATAGATTGTGACATGTATCTATGAACTAGAATCAATATTTCCTCCCCTACGTTGATTTTTGGTCATGGCATTTTATCATAGCAACAGGAAAAGAAGCTAAGGCAGATGGAGAAGAGAGTGGTGGAATATCACAAAAAGGTAGGGCAAGTGCCTCGCCACTGGGCCACCTAGGACTGAATGTGTGTCAGCATCATCCAGGCAGTCAGACCTGTAGAGCTTATATAGCCTCAGAATCATTCGTCTGTTGGTAGTACATTGTTTCTTCCTGGGACTCACTTCCTTTTCTCTGGCCATGCATTGCCCCCTAAGACAACCAAAGGCCTGGATCACCTGGTCACCACATTGATCATAAGTATGGTGAGAAGTCAATGGATCTCATTGTCATTCTAGCTTGTTTCATCAAGTAAGATTCACACTGTTTCTGGATAGCTAATAATATAGAAGGAAAATCTGGACCTAGGTAACTATCTTGAGAGGGGGTGTGGGGGGTAACTTGAGACCTCAGAAAATAAAGATAGCAGCAAAAACAATAGATCTGAGAAAGGAAAAATGTAGGACTCTGGTAAGCCTGTTGATGTTATCTGCATCCTGGGTTCTGTTATTGGGTCTAGCATTGAAAGTACCAAGATATCTATTTAGGCCAGAAACTATAGTACATATTTTCTGTTCTACGGAACAGTTTTGCTAGGATTGAGATTTACACACACACACACACACACACAGTCAGTATTCAGAAGGTTAAAAGGCATTTAAAAAGAATTGAAGATCAGTAATCACCCACTCTCCAAGTTTGCATCATGAGAAATTTTTAGATTCTGAGACGTTGATGATACCCAATAGCTGAGTCCAAATGAATTCTGACCTATCACCAAAATGATGGCAGTCAGAGAAAAGATAACTTTACTTGTATATAGCTTCAAAACAAGGAGGTGTTGTTTATACTGTACAAAACCAATCTCCTTATGACAGAAACTGATACTTAAGGATGTTACACATCTAGATTATTGCTCTGAAGCCACTCACTACAGCTTTCGCTTCCACAGTGTAGACCTTCATTCTGGACAGCAAATCCTTTCCAAGACCAAACTTGGATTCTAAATTGAGAATAGTTCTTTGCTCCTCAGCCTGCACTATCCAAACAATGTTCCCTGCTGTGTAGGTATGTACTAGCTTCCCTTGGAAATAATGAGACAGTGAAGTTATTCTGTATTAGAGGCCTCTCTGGCAATCAAAATTCAAGATAGTGTGTTTCAGAATCAAATACACATTCTCTTCCACATGCTGGTAACACAATAATCATTGGCTGGCAAACCAACAGACAAGGCAGTCTGCTTTGAAAATGGAAGAGGAGTGACCTTTGGGTAGCTAAAGAAAGGAACTTGTTTTGTTGTTGTTGTTTGTTTGTTTTAATAAAAATTTTCTCTTTAATCAAGGATTGTAACATGGAACAGATTTTTCAAATAAAATCAAAAGTTTCCAATATACCAAAACATCATTTGTAAGTCGCCATAAATATAACACCCAGTAAGACAAAACAAAATAGCAACTTCACACAAGCCCTGTATTAGACATAATTTGATTTTCAGACATTTTTTCCATGCAGCAAAAGACCTGTGACTCCAGGGTCACACATAGCTGAGACTGGGGCCTGAAGAAACAAGGCATGTACATTGGTGGCTCCACAGGAAAGTTTTTTAAAGTTCAGTTTGCACTTTACTGCCTACCTATGTGACTATGGTACATGTAGCCTGTGGATGTAACTATGAACTTGATCCAACATAATCCTTTACTTTTTTTCCCTCTCTAGCTCTTGTTCATTCTGTCTGAAATATCCCATTGCCTTCCAAGACTGTTGTTTCAGATTAACATTTTAGGAACCAGTTCCTTGTTGTCTCAAATACTACAGTGAAGGGCTGAAGATATAGTTCAGTGGTAGAGTGCTAACCTGGCATGCGAAGACTACATTTCATCTCTAACCCTGGAAAAAAGAAAAATTCTCAAATGCTGAATGTAGTACAGGCTTTGTAGATTTTGAAAGTCCTTAAGGAAGTTTCATTTGGAAAGGCCTCAGGACCAGGGCAGATTTCTATAGGGTGTACTGCAGATGATCCATTCATCTAAATTCATATTTAATGATGAAAGAACTTGAAGGCATGAGCTCCCATTATTTTCTCTGTAGAATAAGTCAATAAAGATTTTCCCACCTTCCTTTCAAATGTCTGCTTTTAATGCTTATCTGCCTAGCTTTCCATAGGTGAGAAAGAACCATGAAACTTCATCCTATTTAGAGTAGTAATGTCATTTGAGGTGATATTCTAAAAGGAAGAGAGAGACCATGAGTTTGCACAAATCACAGTAGTGTGTGTGGTCCTGTGGCCTCTGCATCAAGGCTTTGGTTTCTACACAGAAGGGCTAAAAACAAAGACCCTTCTGGACAGAATGGCTTGCTGGTTAAGTAGGGCTGTAAGAAAAGCATCTTATCATGACGAACAAGAAACATAGGAGTTGATGAGCGTCTTGGATTCTTTTCCTAGCAGGAGTTACAATACTTTATGCATTTTCCATCTAAAGTTTCTTGTCTGATTACATGAAGGAGAACAAAATCATTAAAAGTAATCATCATGTTAATAGGCAAGAGATTGAAGACTCCAAGTGTTGGGTAAGTCCATCTTCCTGTCACAGGATGTGGTTGGGTGTCTGCCTGAAGGCTTCCAAATGAATGTGAATTCGTAATCAGCATGTTTCATATTCATGATGCAATCAAAGTGCATATTTGATTGAACGCCTCATTTAATAAACCAACAAAATATTCATAAGTGCCATGGTGGTAAGAAGAGCTTGAATTTTAATAATTTCTATTGAGATATAATTACATATAGTAAAGTATTCAGATCTTAAATTTACTCCACGATGAGCTTCTTAGAACATATATATAATGAAACCAATATCTAGCCAAGCATATATAATTGCTGACAATTTTCAAATCCTTTTATTGCTTAGTAGATTCCCCCCTAAACTCAGAGTTCTTGTCCTATGAAGTAACTTTATGCTCTTGGACTTCATAAGCATGCTGCATAATCTTCATGTTCATCCATGCTACAAACATTTCTAGTTCATTTCTTCCTGGTACTTAGAATAACATCTTTAGATAAGCATAATGTCATTCATTTTTTTCTCTGTGTTGATGGATATTAAGATCATTTATATTTGTTATTATGTATAAAGAAGCATCAAACATTATAGGTATGCTTATATTTTCATTTCTGGTGAAGAAATACCATTGAGTTGAATTGCTGGATCATGAGGTAGCTGTTTGCTCTATGTGATGATTAATTTTACTTGTCAATTTAAGACAATCTAGAATTACCTGGAAGGTGGTCTCAGTGATTTACATCAAGTTGGCCTGTGAGAATGTGTGCAGGGAGTTCTCTTGATTTGTTAATTAAGGTGGGAAGAGCCTGCTCTGTGGGTGGCAGCATTCCCTGGGTTTGAATTCTGAACTGTAGGAGAGTGGAGAGCAGGAGCTGTGCAGTAAGCATGCATGCATTCACTCTCTCTACTCTTGACTGTGGAGATGGCTAGATGCTTTAAGGTACTGCTGTCTTGACTTTTATGCCATGATGAACTCTAACCTGGAAATGTCAACTGAAATAAATCCTTTCTCCCCTAAGTTGCTTTTGTCAGAGTTTTTTTTTATCACAGCATCAAAAACAGAACCTGAATAAATGTTATCAGAAAATACCAGCCAGTTTTTCTTACTGGTTGTACCATTTCACACAGCTACAGCAAGCATCTCTCCATCATTTGGAGCAGGAAGTCCTTTATCCTTGAGCCATCTAGGAGCTTTGTATATAGTAGTATCTCATCCTGACTTTAATTTGTACTGGCTCCGTAACTACCAATGTCAATGTTTTTTTCCTCAAGTCTTTTGTGATTATGTTATTTTCTTTTTTGAAGTATACACCTAATTCTTGATGTTTAAAAATCGGTTGATTATTCTTTTACTTGTAAAGTTCTACATACAATTTGCTCGCAAATCCTTTGTTATTTATACATAGTAATATTCCACCTAGTCTGGGATTTGCATTTTTATTTATTGTCAGTCTTCAAAGAATAGATGTTTTTAATTGTAATGAAACCAGTGTATCTTTTCTTACTTTAACATATGTTAGAGCTAATGCCTTTGTAATCTCTCTAAGAAATGTTGAACAACTTCAGTTGTAAAAAAATTGTTGCCTCAGAGGCTTTGGGGGTTTCTCTAATTATAGTTTTTAAGTTTCATCTGTTTTCCACCAACTTCTGTATGTTTTCATCTTAGAGATACAGCATGGTTCAGATTTTTTGAAGACAGATAACCAGTAATGTCTGATTATTTCCCGAGAAGACTCTCTGTTTCCCATTGAGTTACGTGTGAACATTTGCTTGAATTCATTTTCCCATCCACCTAAAGATCTGTTTGCACAATGCTCAGTTTTAGCACCTGCCCATCCTGAAGGCACAAACATGCTGTCTTGATAACAGGGAAGCTAACTAATTCAGTAGATTTTATTTTATTAATTTTGTGGTTATCATACAAAGAGATGGATTTCACTATAACAACTACACATGCCCTCTCTTTCACACATACCACTCTGCTTTCTTCTGGGACCTCTCTTCATCAGATTCCCTTCTGTTTCCACATGGTCTCTTCTGCTTTTGTGTCTTATAAGACACTACACCAGCATCCCTCTGTCCTTTCTCCCTTTGGTCCTAACCCTTCCTATAATATATCTTTCAGTATATATTTGCCTAAGGCTGGGTTATTTTGCTTAACATGATGATCTTTAGTTTTGTTTTCTCCAAATGCCATTGCTTAATTTTCCTCTAGAGCTGACTGAAATTCCATTGTGTACATGGGACACATTCTTTTACAGCAGAGAACAGGTAACCCTTAGACTGAATAATAGAACCCTACATATAGATTCTTTTACAAGTTTGTCTTTGTTTTTTAAAGTTATTTACCTTTCTATGTCAGTTCTGCTGTCAGTTTTAACATGTGCTATTATACAGAAAAATGCCTGCTAAGTTTGTTAAGATAAATTCTGTTTCTTCTCTATTTGCCCTCCAAGCAACGACACCAAAATTCTAGGTTAAAACAACAGCCCTCAGTGCTTGGTGTGCAGAAAACCAGAGCTGCCAAACTTTTCTCACCAGCCCACTCTCTGCCCTTTCAGTCCACCCCCCTTCTTGTCCGAAGCACAAACTTTTTCATCATCATGGTTTCGGGTTTCACATTGCAATGAACCTTTAAGGAGCTACTGCCCTTCAAGTTCTGGCTAGTAAGAAAGAGGGCTATTCACAGTTACCTGAGCAGATTCCCAAAACAGTCCTCCCTTCCAGAATAGGTCTATCTAAGGTCAATTCTTTGTGTGTTTCAGGGAAGGCACACATCCCAGCAGATGAACTACAGAAGCAGATAGGGGAATACTCCTTTCCTTTAGCCCAGACATTAGGTGATCTGGAAAATTTTAAAATAATGCCTCTCTTCTGACTTTTTTTGGGGGGGTGTGGGGGGGGAAGCAGGTTTAAAAAAAAACACTTCCTTTAAAATGCATGGCTTATTGTTATGTTTAAAACACACTTTAAAAAATGCTTCATTTTAATTTATTATGTAGTTACAAAAGACAGACACAATCTGCATATCAGCCAGTGCTCATATCATTTTACATGCATCCTGGTGATTCATTCACATATTCTAATATGTGATTTTCCCAGAAAGCTTCCTTGTATTTTATTTTGAAGAGGGGTGCTATATCTCAATATGAAGGTACAATCCCCTCCATGATAGATACTTGGACACGCCTTCATTCTTTTAGCATGCATTTGTTGTCCATATAATCATCTTCAAGACTATGCCTGGCTCTTGAGCCATTTTAATTCAATTCAGGATAACATTTTGATATAACTGCATAAATAAAATCAGACAGATATCAGTATTTCTTATTTTCCTTTTTTATGTTTCTTCTCTAGTAAGTCTTTTTTGAAAAGACTAAATAGTATTTAATTCAATGCATACATACTAAAATTGCTCAGATGTTTCATGGAACATCTGTGTGTTCGCATCAATCATCCTTCCACCCAAAAAAGTAAAAGCAATAGACATAAATATGCTTGTTGTAGATTCATTTCTCCAACAATCATTTTACTGAGTGATTGATAGAATTTGTCTGAAGACTGTGTCTGTGTCCAACAAAATAAATGCATCATCTTTCTAAAGAAACCTTTCTTTTTTGATACATGAGCTATTTGGAAGAAGTAAGCTTACCAGTATATGCAGGGGTTTTTATAAAGAAATCCCACACTTATTTCAAATGACAGCCCCACTATTTGATTCAAATAAAGCCGTCCTACACAAAATTGCATCCTTTATTCACAATCACATGTCAAAAGTTGTATTCTCCATACATTGGAAAGCTTTTAGAATTGCCATAACATTTTGTGAAAATTCAACTTCAACTTAACTATAAAAAGAAAATTCCAAAATGTAATAATTATTCCCACACAAAAATGAGGACTAGAAGGCTCAGGGAAGAGGTAGCCTATAATGCTGGTTTTCCGAAGGCCTTAAAAGAGCGATATTTTAAATAATGTAGTCATTTTCTTCCCTAGGGTGTACGGGAACATTCACATATAATTACGAGTCAAGCAAGCTTAGTATTTTGTACTAAAACATCCATAAAATGTAATGGCAAACTCGGTGCATCAGATTAACAATGGGGATGTAAAGGGGATTGGAGTCTGGCTTCTTTCACAACAGCTAATTTGCATAGTTGCATCAGGTTAAAGATGAATATGTGGAGAGGATGAGAGTTAGCCTTGCCTTATGAGGGCTGACTTCACAATGCAGCTGCCAAGAGAAGGAGATCCACTGTCAAAGACCCTATAGTGGTTCTCTACAATGGAGATTATCATCTGGTTCTCAGATGAACACAGTCAGAGATGTGTGTTCACCACTAAACTAATATCTTCTCTGGAGGTTCCAGTCTCACTGGTTACCTCAACTTCCTTTATCTAAGTCTATCTCTTATAGTTTCCACAACTTATTCCATTATGGAAAGGAAGCAATACTAATGGTGTGTTATGGGGTCTTTTTTCCTAGGAGGTACCCTGGGAGCAAAGAAGATGCTATGTATGCCTGATCTCTCTTGCCTCAGTCATGGTCTAAGCAGGAAATAAGCAATTAAACTGTTTCCAATGATATGAATTCAGGATAGCATTCCTCTTCTAGAAGAGTGGAACTGTCGTTTGTCCTCCTGGGTTAGAGTGTCTGCTTATCAGCAATGGTAGCCATTTACCTCTGCCCATCTGGCTACCCATAGGTGGGCTGAGGATGTTTCAGGCTTAAATGAACAATTCCATGTACAGGAAAGGCAGAGCCCACAGATGCTGAGGTTTGGGCTTCAAAGATGTACCTTGAGTTTTACTTGATTTCACGTACAAATGGAGACATCCATATTCATTGTCCAAGGTTCCCCCTATTTACTAACTTACGTAATTACATTGTGTTTATCAGCTGTCTGGTACACAAACTCATACTGGCCCAGGGTGAGCTTTTATTAAACTATAAAACACATCATGTTGAAGCATGAGGAAGAACAAATTTACTGACAGAACGCTACCCTGACTCCTCCTTGGCTGTTTTTTGATGAAGATGTATCAAATCTCAGAAGCATCAGTCCATCAAAGGTATGAGATGACTTATGCCATAGAGTCCTTCCTACATAGCCAAGCAATAGTTGTTGAGATCTATAGTGGGCTAGATAGGCAGGCATTGAGGATAGAACAGTCAAGAAGAATACATGAGGACAGGACTGCCGGAATGACTCTGTAGAGCATCTACCACACAAGAATGGGAACCGTAGTTCCAATCACAAGCACCCACATAAATTCAGACAAGCATGGATGCCCACCTGTATTTCCAACACTCATGAGATTGAAACAGACAATACTAGATCAAACTACACTGCTAGACCAGCTAGATAGATGAGTCCATGGTTCAATGAGAGACCCTGCCTCATTAAACAAAGTGGAAGGTCATCAGAAAAGACACCTGCTGGCAACATTTGGCCACCACATGGATGTGCACATATGTGTAGCCACACACATTCAAGCATCTATATGTACTGGTACAACACACAAATAAATTGACATGCAAAAATATTAAAGAAAACAGGTGAGTTCAGCACTCATACAGTACTCTTAGAGGCATGTCACCAAGTGCCTCACAAATAGCCCACTGGAGACTTGAGATTAATCAATATGAATCCTAGAATGCAGCAACAGTGTGGCTGTTCCTGGTTGTGAACAAGTCCCGGAAGGCTGTTCCTCACATCAAGATTCTTTGTGCTCTAATTGCCTTCACGGTGAGATTCTTTCTTGTTTACCAGCAACCAGTTTTTAAACTTGAGAGTTACTCTGTAGAATCAAAACAACTGAAATACTCCATTAGTAAAGTGAAACTTCATTAGCTAATTATTAAAAGTATTCAACATATATACATGACCATCACCATTGCTTGCTGGCACCCGGAATGGAACACTCCTGGTTGGATTTCCAATTAACAATGTTGGTGTATGGGTTATGAATGAACAATCCTGTGACTCCCTTTTTAACTAATTTAGGGTATATCACTGATTGACAGATTCAACCTTTGGGTCAAAAGGAGTGAATGAGACTAAGCAATAACATTTTTGTCTTAATTAACCCAAAACCAAAGTTGCATTTATCATAATTGAAGGTGCTGACACCATTTAAACATAATCTTAACATCCAAAGGTAAGATGGCTTTGTCAATGATGACAGGGGAGTATGACTCCCTGTATATGTCAGGAGAGCTAAGAGGGGCAGGGACTCTTAAGAGCTGAAAGATTGCAATCTCCTATTTAATCAAATCTCAAAGGCTTCCCAGGAAGTCAGAGTACAGAGCCCCTTGCATCCTATTTCTCTGGTATCTTTATGAACTCTATACCAAGCACAGGTGTCTTCAAAGAAGAGTGTCTGTCAGTTCACCTCGGAATGCTTTGGGACACAGTACTTCCCTGGTGTTTTATTTAATAGTTTCTGGGAACTAAGACTAGTATTCTTCACCTCATAATTCACTGTTAGAATTACTGCATTTAGTTTCTTCTTGACAGCTGGGTATGAATTAATTTGGATTTAAGCTTTTTAGCAGTAAAGCCTTATCTTTCAAACTGAGAGATTTCCCTAACAGAATCTCCAAGATGCGCTTAAAGATGACATATCTTGTTAATTACTGAACATAATCCTGATTATGTAACTACCTGAAAGTAGTTACTAGGTATTTTGAAAAGCATGTTAAATATGATCTGAATCTCATTAATTTACAATGAACCTTTGAAGAAATTCATCAATACATTAGGATGGTGTGCCTGTTTCTCATAAATACTGAAAATACTTATTATGCTTTCCAGGCCTTGGCTTAACATCAACATGTTTTTTTTTTTTATTTCATGATTTAAAAAGCATATTATTGATTGTACATGTGGTCTATTTAGAAAGTAGAGAAGGTAAACAAATGCAAACAGAAGGAACTTGCCACCAACAGTTCTGCCTACTGTGTATAACTGGTAATATGTTTCACATTTCAGTATAGTGAGTAGCTGATTCTGTGTATATTTGTTGAAAAGATAAAATGGCTTCCATAGTATTACATATTTATTGAAAATTTGATCCTTAATGTGATCCGTAGGGGTAGCCTAACACTGTTCAGTGTCTATCAAACTTCCTTTGATTGTGTCCTGTCCCTCTATCTCTCACCCACTAAAATTTGCCTATTATATGCATTGAAAATTAAAATTTTATGGTTTTAATGGTAACTACACTCAAATTTAAAGTAATTTGATATTTTATTTTGTGGTTTCTTTCATTCTTTTATTTTGTTCCATGTTATTACATGTTCATGCATTCTTTGATTTTTGTTACTAAGTAGAAGCAACACCAGCTCCCAGCAAGGCCCTCAAGTGCTCTGGGAGGGTCCTGCAATGGAGCATGTTGAATCCATCTCTCCATGGCGCCAATGTCCTTACACTCCTGCTACAGAGCTAACAGGACTTAATAGATCTCTACCTGCCCCTAGGAGATGGGCTTCAGGCCTGTCAGCCTCTGTTTACTCTCACTAGTGGACTTCCTCTTGTTTGCATATTAAATCATCATTCGTCATTGAAAAGTCTGGGTGACATCACCAGGCAGCATCAGTCTGTGTTTCTTTTCACTTAAATAAAATCTCATGAACTTTTAGATATACACACTAAAATTTTCTGACAGCTTCAAGCCTGTTTCTCTCCTATAATCTGGTTTCATTTATCATTGCTTTGTGACTTTCTTAGATTTAAGTCAACAAATATCCAATCACCAACCCCAACTTGCTCACATTTGAGACTGTAGTAAAATCAAAGGTATTCTAACCCTGGTTGTCCCTATACAGATGGGACCATACCATACACACGTATCTCCAGCTGGCTTTCATGATACCTTTAGGGTTTTCCTAACTATGCTATTCTTTGTTAAAAATGTACAAAATATCATTATCTATAACCATAGTTCATGCTTCATTATTTCCTGTAACATACTTTAGATATTTGTAGTTTTCCATTATCATAAGATACTGTGATGAATAACCTTCTCCACACATGTGTTTATGTACTGATTGTATAGCTGTCAGAAATATTAAATCATCTGTTAAATTTTAAAATTTCAATGAAAATCATGAAAACTTTACTCCAAAAAGTTCACTCCAATTCACAATATTCTGCTAAATATCCAAGACAGATTCTCTTACACTGTTAATGTTGTATTTAATCAGTTTTAAATATTTTATTATTATTAGAAATAGTATCATATTATAGTATTAATTTGTAGTTTTAAGTGTGTGATATTTGGAATATCATATGTAGTTACTGAATATTTCATCATTTTTTAATATTCTTTCTATATTCATTGCCTATCTTTATTGGACACTTTGTCTTTTTATTGCTATATCTTGATTTGGTATATAAGTGCAATTTACATTTGATACTTGCTGTTTTTCTATCATGTAGCAAGTTTTGCTCACATAAATGATAAATTACTCAGTTCAGTCAAATGTGTCAACCTCTTCTGTTATGACCCCAGGTTCTCCATTTTGTCTGAATAGGAGTATTGGGCATAAATACTGCCTCTGCCCTAGCTGCCTGAGTGTGTGGGGTTCGACCACCCTGAAACTGACCTCACCTGCTGGGCCCCCCAGATCACTGTGTAGAGCTTCACTAGCATCCCTGCCTTTCCCCCACTTCCTTTCACTCTTCCTGCTTGGGCTTGCATCTTACCCAAGCCATCCTTAGCTTCTAGTTCTTTGTAGAAAGCCCTGGGTCAGGCATTTGCTCTTGGAAATTGTTCTACACATTAGTTCCCACAACCAAACCAGGTAACAGACCCAGAGTGGGTTGACAGGTAGTGAGACAGGTTTCCATGGAAGGGTGTATAATGTCTCCAAATGGGCACTGCAGGCAGTTCTGAGCCCCCAGCAATCAAGCAGATGGGTGAACTGTCTCTGTGGTGCTATTCCTTAGCTGACAAGCAGTTAGCTGGAAGGACAATGGCTTCTTGTGACATTGTGTGAGAGGAGTCTACTGTGCGAGAGTACACACAAGCTGAACAACTACTGAAACATATTTATTGGAAGAGAAATAGAGTTGGAAGTAAAAGGCATTAATAGTCAAATATAAGCATGAAGGGCATTAAAATGTCATTAGCATATATTGTCTAAATTTCCAGTTACTGTGTAAGCTCTTATTTTTCAAGTCATGCTACAGAGTTCATTTTATAAAACTAGCAAATCTAAAGATCAAAATGTTACTTGGGCAATTTAACTATTTTACTTATGCTTAATATGTATGTTATATAAGTAAATGTCATAGGTATTCTCCTCAAATTGAAATTGGTTTCCACCACCATGAATTCCCACCCTTCTGGAGTGCCAAGCCTGTGACAGACCAACCAGGTGGTCCATGAAATGGAAGGATAAATTAAGTAAAGATTTTTCTGACTGCAGCTAATTCTCTAAATCCATTTCCTTATTTCCCCCAGTGAGAGCCCTTTAGTTCCTGGTGTGCTGATGTACACAGGTGCACACATCCAATTCTGTGCCTATATGAATGACACACTCCTGTCCTACTTGCATGGTTTGGGTTTTGTTTTTTATTTTTATTTTCTTGCAGCATCTCATTACCTACCAGCAGGGAGTCATGGTGCCCTTTAAAAATAATGACTATATGTTAAGAGGATTTGCACTGCATCGAATGAATAGAATAATACAGTGTTAGAAAGAAGTAAACAGCTTTTTTTTTTTTTTAATTTAATCACTAAAAGCTATTTTTGAGTAAATCCAGCCTGAAATAGTCTGACTTCTACTGCAGGCATTCTTTCCACACTTTCTTCTTTCAACTCTGAGACGATGATGGCTTTGTGTCTTGCTGGCTTTTAGATGGAGGCCATCAGTTGCAATCAGGGTCCTATATGCACTTGGACCCAAGAACTCACGGTAATGACCCTGCCAGGCCAATATGGACTGGCTTACATCTTCTTCACCCTGAAGAGGATGTGGCTGGAATGCCAGAGGGTGGGCTTAGCAGTACATGTTGGGCTCATGCCTCCATCCTCTGCCAGGAAAAGACAGAAGAGGGGAGAGGGTCAGACTAATAAGGAACACGCTGATGTCAGACCTCGAGCTCCTTGAGCTACTCATAGAGACTATGGTCACAAGAATACCTTTTATCTTTGCAATGCTAGGAGGTGTGACAGGATAAATCCACCCAACCAATGACTGGAGATGTGAGGGCTGCGTTCAAGATAGCTCATGACATCCCTGAACAACTTTTCCTCTTGATACCATACCTGGAAGCTTCTGTGGTCTCTCCTCCATCTCGTCTTTGATCTACATGACTCTTGCTGCACTCAGCTCTTCACCCGTAGCTCTCTCCGTTGAACCATATCATCTTCATCTGATATCTTTATTTTAGTTTCTCTCATGTGATTTCTATTTTCCTCAACTCTCTGAGGGTTTCCACTGTTTCTTACTCTATCCCTTCATCCAGAATACTGCATTTCTGAAAGGCAGCACGAATCCTAACAATGACAGAATGTGAAAGCTGTATTATCAATGAAGTAATTTCTTCCAGTTG
Source organism: Cricetomys ansorgei (assembly GCA_026225945.1). Classification (NCBI taxonomy): domain Eukaryota; kingdom Metazoa; phylum Chordata; class Mammalia; order Rodentia; family Nesomyidae; genus Cricetomys; species Cricetomys ansorgei. The sequence goes on along the minus strand of JAMJFZ010000239.1, from coordinate 830,748 downwards.
TGAGAGTAAGAGCTCTTTGATTGGATTTGAGGCCTCCACATAAGAGGAAATGGTGCCTAAAAATCTGGATGAGGAGGTATTAGGTCCTAGGGGGGAACTTACTACTGCTGTTTAGCAAAATTGACAGAGAATCAAGTTACCTTCTCAATATTTATGTTTATACTTGCAGACACATGCTATTCTCAGCTTTAAACTTCAAAGGTTCCCTTTGCAATGAATTGTAGTGTATTCAGAGACTGATGGCTGCTCAAATGGCCAAAAATCAGTAACAGTTGAGTGCTCAGTCCCAACAAGACATTATACCATCCCTTGTAAAGCTCAGTTGAGAAATGGGAGTAGGGGGTAAGAAAGAAATGTAAGGCCTAGAAGATAAAAAGAGCTGTAAAATGCTGTCTTCCAGGCATGGTACTGCCATTTCAGTCCTGATCTCGTAGCAGCCGCAGCTGCAGCTACCTGTGATGTGCTTGAACATGACAGGGCCTGTCAATATCCAACTACAGATGGAGAGGTTTTACCAGGCCTGCCCTTCACTGCTTGGTCATTATCTTCAGTTGTGGACCCACTGATGAACCAACTTGACTTCAGTGGATATCTTTAAACCAATGGTCACCCAGAAGGCCCTAGTTTAACTCAGTGAATCATAAATAAAAAAGAAGACTGAGGGAATGGGACCCATAGGGAAGAGAGGCAATAGAGGTGAGAGGGGATTAAGACAAGGTTGGAATGATAGTATCCAGAATCTGCTATATTCATATATAAATTTGCCAAAGAGCAAATTCCAGAAAAGTTAAAAATAATCCCAAGACTAGATTACTCATAGTTCCCAGTCCAGTTTTCAATGGGCTTCTTGATTAGAGTATTCAGGAAATGCTTCAATTATTTTTCTAGAATTGGGCTTTGAGATGGGCAGGTGACAAGAGAATCTTGGGGGTGGAGAAATCACAGAGAGAGATCAGGAGGAGAAGGGAATGCATGGTTTTCCACTAGGCTCCCATGGCCTGCGCTGTCACATGCTTCACCTCTGTCTACACTGCTCCCTTAGTTTCTCACAAGTTTCCTTCTCTTCACAATGTTCATTGATTCCATGCAATTCTTCAAACCAATGGTTGTACACACTTAAGACAGAAAAATACTGACCATTAGACAAGAGAACAGCAATTTAGTCTTATTTAGACAAGGCACTGTCCAAATGGAATGGAGTAAATTTAGCTATAGGCTCCTTGGTGGTGACACTTCATGGACTGGAAGGAGCAGTGGGCTGAGGGCAGTAACAGTGTAGGAAGCCATCTTGCCTTGCTCCCTTAGGGGTTATCTCCCTCTCCACACTGACAATGTTTGAGACACATAAGATGAATCATGTTATTTTTGATCATTCCAGAACTGGTTTTCATCAATAAATAAATAAAGTTAAATGATGGCAAAGTTAAGCCTCTCAAAGGCACAAAAGAGTAGATGACCTACAACTGAAGATATAACCAGGGACTCCATTGTTTAGAGACAAGTATGAGTCCAAAAAGCTCTGCGTTGACACATTCTATTTTTCATGCTATCGTAGCTTCATCTTTTAATAACTCCATAAAACTTCCTCAGAGAAGAGTTATATGTACCATAGAAGGAACTGTGAAAAGTTGTAAGTTTGGTACAGAAAAGACAAATATAAGTAGCAACACGATTAATGACAATTTGCATACAGGGAGGCACAGTTGATTTCCTAGAATATTTAGATATTTTAGTTCCTCCAGGCCTTTCCTAAGTCAAGTTGTAACACTAGATACTTCACTCCAGAAAGTGTCATTATTATCATTTTAATGTCCAAGGAGCATAAGCTGAACTTAGGCTCTCTTACTTGAAGTCAAGTAAGAGAATTATAATGAGAAGAGTACGCCCACTCAGATGAGTTGGAAAGTGTTGTTGACTACAGCTGTTGTACTGTAAGACCAATTGCTCAGTCTTTCAACTATTACACTTCCATCAAACTATTGGCAGTTTATGATGACAGAAGTAAGAGATGTATTCTATGTGTGATTCAGGCACATATTACCAAACACCTGTGTGTACACCCCAAGTATCACTCATGGGATAATTAAGTAAACTCAATGTTCATGCATCTTGTCATGTAAAAAGACATCAGGAGTCACTAAGGACAGTGACAGCTTTCTGTGCTATCAGAGTCAGCAGCTGCCAAAGATCCATGTGAAGTATATTCTTCTACTTAGTCTCTAGCTTAGCTCCTGGGCAAAGCTCTGGAAAGGGACGAGCCTCACATGAAGGTTTATGTGATTCACAAGGTTCTCTTACTGAACAGAAGATGAGAATAGGATGCAAAGGGAAAACAATGAATCAAAAACGAGAGAAATAATCCTTTGGGCTGAAGTCAAATGACTTGAGAGCTCCTTTCCAGGTCCCCTTTCTCCTGTCTCTGTATGTGGGTGGTGAACACAACAGCCCTACTTTCAAGAACACCTACACCCAGGGGGTGGTCTTCCCCTCTCCTTTGTGGGAGCTTCACACTTACTTCCTGACACCTCAAATCAATTCCCATTTGATGAGGACTATGCTTCAGATGCTCTCAGGTTGAGATCTAGGCATATATGGCTTGACTCAGTGCATTTCCTGGCTTTACACAACTAGTTCCTCCTGCAAGCTCATGCTTGCTAAGTTGATATTGCTCCACTATGTTCTGGTGTGTGTGTGTGTGTGTGTGTGTGTGTGTGTGTGTGTGTGTGTGTGTGTGTTCATACATTTCTACCTATCTCTAAAGTTTTTCAACTTTATTTGAGCAGGTCGCACCACTGTCGCACTACTTTTCCAGACAACAGAACTTTTCAGAAATGGGGAGATAACTCACTTGGTGATATAGTTGCCTTCATCACAAGTCCTGAGTTTATTTTAGTTCCACCTCTACAACAAGAACAACAACAGCAACAAATCTCTGTTGTTGGTGGCACATGCTTGTAACTCCATTGCTAAGGAAGCAGGGGCAGCATAACCATGAAGCTCCTCATCCAGCTAGTCTAGTTAACTTGACCAGTGAGAGAACCTATTTTAAAAACCAAGGTGACTGGATACCTAAAGAGGCTGTCATTTCTTGAGCAATGACAGCCTGTGTTGCCCTCTGATCTCCACATACACTCACAGAAACAGTTCATACAAAGTCGACAAATTTGGCATGCATATATGTACCCATGTCTACATTTATACACATATAATGCGAACATATACATATGTAAGTACACATTAACACACACATATACACACGTCTATACACACCAAAATAAGAAGAGGAGGAGGAAGAGGAAGAGGAAGAAGAAAGAAAGAGAAGGAGGAGAAGAAAGAAGAAGAAGAAGAAGAAGAGGAAGAAGAAGAAGAAGAAGAAGAAGAAGAAGAAGAAGAAGAAGAAGAAGAAGAAGAAGAAGAAGAAGAAGAAGAAGAAGAAGAAGAAGAAGAAGAAGAAGAAAGAAGAACAAGAACAAGAAGAAGAAAGGAGAAAAAAACCATTACTCATACACTACTATTTTAAATTTAATTCAAGCCTGGCCTGGAAGCATGTACCTGAGTCCCATCTACTGAGTGACTAAGGCACAAGGATTTCTTGAACCCAGGAGCTATAGACTAGCCTGGTAACTAAAATAAGACTTCATCTCAAAAGATTAAAACTATATATATGAATTGTTATATTAAAATATATACAAAATCCATAATTATGTAAATGAGTATAAATTTGCCAGAACATGTAATAATATATACTAAGCAGATGGTAAACCACAGATTTAATTTGAAGTAAAAGTGTATTTCTAAGTCATTACATCCAATAATAATGGTGATTATACATTAAAAGAGTTTACTTAATTAATCTTCATAACTTGGTATCTAGGTAACAATAATTATTATCAATAATGGCACTGACCTAAATTAATTTTATGCTTTGAAAATGAAATCATGAATTTTTGAAAGCAGCGCTTATGTGGTTGGGGAATTTTGCCATTATAGAAAGACAGATTCCTGAAAGCAAGTGAGCTTTATTATTCTTTAATTTAAAATTTTTCATTTGTTTCTCTCTCTCTTTCTCTTTCTCTCTGTCTCTCTCTGTGTTGGGGGATGGTGAGGGAGAGGGAGAGAGAGGCGGGGGAAGAAAAGGAGAGGAGATAGAGAGGACACCATGGCACATGTACGAAGGTCAAAGGACAGCTTGCAGGTCTCAGTTCTCCACTTCCACCATGTGAGTTCTGGGTGCTGACCTCAGGATTGTCAGGCTCGGTGGCAAACAAACATACCTATTGAGCCATCTCACCAGCCCATGCTTTATCATTAAGCATCATTAAGCATCATTAAGCATCACTAAATTAGTTCTAATTGAATAAAATTATTTTACCCCAACTTTCTGCTCCTGCCAAGGCAAGTAGCAATGTCATGATAGTATAAAATGTAAAAGCACTAATATTTAATCATTTTATCTAGTCTGGTTTGATTCTGTTTTCCAAACTGTAAGCTTAAAACAGATGCTTCATGGTCTCTAAAAATATTTTGTGATATTAGAAATCATTTATTCTAAACTCAGTTTTGCAGTGTTACACGTATTAAATCTGAGTAATGGACATATTCCATGAAGTCATACCAAGGTTCGCTGTCAGGATCTGAGCTAAGCCTTTGACATTTATCAAGAATCAATAGACATAAGCCCAGGTGTGCTGTCAGTCGACAGCTTTGAATTCTGAAGGATGAGGGACAATTTCTGGTCTCATATTCCAAATTTTAACACAAATATGATGGTCATTGAAAAACACAACTCCTTTATCATTCATCTATTTGCTGTAGCTACACTTACCAGATTCCATTCAAATGTTTTTGAAATACTGGAAATAGAACTCCCCTTACTCAATCTGTAACTATTCACTGGAGATCTTAATCTTAATCATTACAAATTCACTAGTAAACATACTGAATTTTCAGTAGCTCTCCTTATGTTGAGTCAAAATGTATCTCTCTCTTTTTAAAAACATTATATCAGTGAAGCATCTCCATTTGGCTTTGTTCACATGTTAGCTCTGTGCTTTGTAGCCATTCCTACGGTGCAATAATATTTGAGTAAAAAAATGGTAGCACAGTCTTGGAAACATTTTAGACATATTCTCTAATTTCACTATGAAGAATTTTCCCCTCTCCCTAAGAATGTGCCTCTAGAGTCCCAAGAGAGGTAAGGACTAACTTTGCTAAAAGCAAAGAGAATGCTGATTACATTTTACCTTAGCAGTAACCTTGGTGTTTTTTAATAAAGCAATCCTTTTAAAAGAAAGTCATTGTCAAGAAAACAAAACTTCTCAGCCTACATTTCTCCACATCCCCAGGGATGGGTACCACAGCCTGGAAAGGCAATCTACATTTCCTTCTTTGCTGACTCTGCTGATGTTAACTGTATAGTTAAGGCGTCTGCTTGACAGATGTTCTGGGCAGTGGCCTTCCCCACTTGGTGATCTTTCTAGTTTTCTGTGACTGGTTTGAAAGAGGGTTGATGCCCTGTTCATGGAAGGGGAATTCTGCTGCTTGAAGGTGATAGCTCTCATAACTTGACAAAGGAAAGAATGTTCCAGAAACAATGTCTTTTTGTACTCAGTCTTTTCCTATCAGAATCCTGTCCCACAAGTGTATGAGTATTCAGCAGCAGTGGTTAAACTTGGACTAAAAGTCACAAGTTCAGAGACTACTAGTCCAGATGCGGGAGAGATGATCCTTGGAACTGAGGACCTCAGGGAACCATTACCTGCCTCTTCTAGACTGCTTCCAGTAAGATAATTTACTTAGATACTTTACTTAGATACACACAGCCAGCAGTCTTCTTATTTAAAGCTTAAGTACCATTACATTTTTAGCAGGCCATAAGATGGGCCTGGGGACCCAGATCTAAGACTGCATTTAATTTTAAGCATAGTGGAAAGAGGACATCTGAAGAATATAAAACAGAAGGCCCAAGCTGGATAACAAGAGGCAATCAAGAAATAAGTCCTGGAGAGGAGAAAGGAATGTCCTGATCCCCTGACCTCTTGACAAGAAGTAGATATTGAGGAAGTTCAATGTGATGTATCATTCAACCACCGGATGAAGGGATATCATCATCAGTATAATTTTTGATGCCAGAGCTCACAAAGTATGTGTGATTCACAGTCCTGACAGTATTGGACCGGAGAGTCGGGGGAGAAAGGACTTAGCTAGCATGCTCCAGCCTCACTGTCAATCATTTATCATCAACAGCACCCCAAATTCCTTTCACACCCCTGAACTCCAGAAGACCCCTAAGATAGCTGAGATGAGGGTCCCCCACTTTGTTTGGGTCTAACAGAGTCCCAGTGACCTAAGCAGAGGTCTATTTGGAATCCCAGATGTTGTATTAGTCTGGAGTGTCACTGAAACTGGACTAACTTGACCATAAGTTATCTACCTCATCACAGATTAGGTACACCTCAGGGTAGGTACACCTCAGAGGCTATCAGTAGACTGAGCAGTTCTGACAATGGAGGATCATGGGAACCCTATTGTCCCTCCTAAGTGACACTTGGGTGATCTTTGGAAAAGTCAGGCAAATCCTGGAACTGGAGCTCGTGCCTGTGAATGACAGTTCTGGGTAGTTACAAAGGGGGCTGCTTGATTCAGAATCAGACTAAAATGTTGCCCTGGACAGAACTGTTCACCTCCCTACCCAGGAGGTGTAAACTTCATAGAAAGTTCAAATACTTATGAGAACACAAAGATGTCAATTTCTCTGAAGAGTGGCCTGTGAGCCAGTGTGAGACTGAAAAACCTAGTTACCAAAGGAAGCTTTTCTAAAAGGCTCCCTAGAGCAAAGTGGCCTGAGGTCCTGGATTCTGGTCTGCAGCACTTACTCCATGATGCCACTCTTTGGAATAGTTTATCACATTCATTTGCCCGAGTAAACAGGCGTTCTAAAATCACCAAGTCTAGATTTCATATGTGCTCATAAATCACTTTAAAATTAGCTTATTTTAATTATCTTTGATCTCTGTCTTCCAGTAATTATTATTTAATTGAAATTTATATCCCACCTATTTCTAAAATGGTTGGGAGTATCATTATAATTTGGTTCTGTCTAAACAATAACAATCCCAGGATTGTCATTAATCTGCTAACCCTTCCTGGGAATTGACAAATCAACCAGTTAGGGAAAAACAGAAATTTCCAGATGACTAAGGGGGACTTAGAAAATTAGAACATTGCCTGTGTCTTGTGAAACAAATAAAGAGCTAATAACAGAAATAAAATAATAATGTAACTCTCAGATAGTCTGATATGAGACCCCTTCCTGAAGGTCTTTATTGAGAATGTATGAGTCTAGGCCAACAACCAGAAGAACGTGAACAATTGCAATAAGCATTTGTTGAGCAGTTAGTAGAAATATCAGGCATCCCCAGGATCTATTCATTTAGCAAGAGCTGGTGAGTTCCTGCCTTGGGTTGTGGTCCTTTGTGATGATACTGTTTGGGGACAGCTCAGCTTTTCTACATATCCTGAAAGTTATCTTCTTTGTCTAGAAAAGGAGTCTTGATCTCTGGCTAAATACAGAAATTACTTTATAAATTCCATTTTATAGTTCATCTTGTTGCATTTCACACAAACATTACCTGGTAAACTCTAAGTGTTTTCAGGAAGAAAAAAAAAAGTAATTCTAGATAGTACTAACCCAAAGGATTCTGATGGATGATGTGTGACTCATTAACATAATTTGCTTTTGTTATGCTGGTGCTTTCTAACATCCCACTCCATACCTTATCCTTAAACAGTCCTGTAATACTATTCTTAGGAGGCACAAAAAGCTGGTACAATTATTGCAACATGCCAGTGTGGTAAAATTTTGTAAAACTTTCATCTGAAATAATTGTACAAAGTTAAGAATTACTCCCAATGTAAGAAAAGTGATGAAACACTCTATATGGTACACTGTACAAACAGTATCCTAGGAACAGGCATTAGCACGCTAATAAAACATGGCGTAAAGCAAGTTGAACCAATGTGGTGGTTCAGTGTAGGTTCAGCCTAATGTTGATCTTCTGTATTTCATTTTAGATACTTTAATGACAGCTTCTTGACTCCTTTTCTGTTTTCTTTCTTTATCTATCAGTTTTTCAGACAAGCCCTCTACTTGTTGGCTCCTGGGAAGATTTCATTTAGACATAAGGGCCTCAGCTGGGAGATGGGCCTTTTAGCATGTATTAGTTACTAGACTGTAATGGAATAACAAGTGTCTAGGCTTAAGATGGCCATTTTATTCCTTTAACCTGCTGAGATGGAAATGTCTCCAGCGTTCCCCAGTAACAATGTAAACACTGCCTGTCTAGATAGAGTTGGCACATTAACTGTATCTGGCCATTTAGAGCTTATTTAACCTAAGGCAGTTTGCTACAGGAACCCAGCAACCTCCTGACCATTGTCCCAGGCACCAGCTATATCAAGTACAAGAAAGCTGAGTGAATTATACACCGGGTGGTTGGTGGGCTCATGTGCTGAAGAATCCCACAGAGTCTGTCTTTTTAAGATACTGGAATAAGATTTTCTTTAACTAGTTTTTTATAAAAACTTAAATACTATGAATCTGTGTATCCAAATATTCTATTGGTAGAAACCCAGTGTTCAGACATTTTCTCCACTATTGATATAAATGACCATGATAATATTATAAGAGATAAGCCTAAGTACTAATTTTCCATGACAGTATGTTTCTAAAAACACATCCTCATGAAATATGTTCCTTAAGCCACCCAGCTCCTAAAATATTGTCTGACAATTGTGTCAAACTGTTCCAGAACAAAACCAGGATCCAGGCACTTAAAATCAGCTACTGTGCTGAGAATGGACAGAAGGTAGGGGTCAATAGAATCCCCTGCCACAGAAGATGACTCAGGAAAGGGAAGCAGATGGTGAGAAAGTGTGTGAAGCAAGCACACAGGCAGCAGCCAGGCGTGGGCCTAAAAACAGAGGTGGAGTGGGGTTGATGGCAGGGACTATGCCTTCCCTGATGTTCTGCATGCTTGGGGCCTGAATCTAGAAATAAAAGGCATTAGTGTTCCAGCAAGGCAGTTGCAGGCAGGAATAGGTGATGGATGGGAGAAGGGAATGCCTGAGACTTGAGAAGAGCTTAGGTGAAGTTGGTAGAGCTCCATGGTTTGGGGGATGTAGGCAGGTACCACAGTAAGAGGAAGAAACTGGAGTCTGGCTCAGCAGTGCTATACGTGGCTTGGGCTTAGCAGATTTGGCAGATGTCAACATTCAATTTCACATCCACCCATCTGTTAGAGAATACAGACTGTGGCCAGATTCCATTTGGAAGGAACAAGCGTTATTATTCAGGTCTGAGGATGTGCAAAGGTATCTTATGTTTTGATATTCAGTATGCTAGTAAAAGCACCCAAAAATGTACTGGGGTTTCCTTTTGAAATCTTCCACCTAATAGCCAATTTTCTGAAATTTTAATCAGAAGCATGTAACTCAATTTATATGCATGAGTCATGTTTGAAATTAAGTTTAAAAATATATTGTTTCTGTTAAAAATGCCAATAAGCACAAATACAAAATCCAGCAACCCTAGATAGCTGATTCTGAATGGTATTCTTCATGTGACCTACCCCCCAACTCTGGTATTGGAACTTACCAGTCAGAGACAACACAGGGTGTTTGAGTTTAGCTTGTTTCTATCCTTGCCTCTTTTCTGTCAAATTCATGCCCTTAAGTCTGTAGAGGTGAAGTTCTCACTGAATACTTCAGAAGTCCCATGAAGCTGTACCAATATCTCCTGCAATTGTTTTTTCCATGATGAGTTGCTGGAAACTCACAGTACCAAATGTCATTTTCTCTTGATAAAACTAACTCAAATGGTACTTCCTTTCTTTAGATACTCTTTTTTTGGGAATACATTTATTGCACTGAAATTTCTTCAGGATCTAACTTCAGATGTGCTGTTACTCTTTGCTGGATTGGTCAAGTGGAATTCATAACAATAAGCATTGAGTCTTTAGTGGAAATCTTGCCATTTTACAGTTCAAAACATGATGAGGTTTTTAAAGATACAATGAAGGAAAGGCAACATTCCATTCAGCAGCAAATGCACAAATATCAACACAGCCTCATTAGGATCTGGAAGCCTTCTGGCAGATCAGATCCTGATTAGAGAGTCCTGCTGTTACTCAAGCATTGTGCTATCTTTTTAGAAGAAGTAAATTAACTTTTTTCTTCATTCACTCATCTACTCCTTCATTCATCCATCCATTCATCTCTTCACTCATTCATGATTCACTGTGTGTAGAGACATAGCAGTGGACAGAAGAAACAAAATTGTCTACCCTTACTGAACTTAAACATCTGATGTGAGAGAGCAGATGACATTCAAACCAAAATAAGACTTTTGTGTTTACAAGTTTACTTGGCATGGCACTAATAATATGTTCTCTGTCTTAAAAGAAATAGCTTGATGTAAACAGCACATATTAACAAAAAGAAAAATTCAGCATTTAAAAAATACAGTTCAATTCATATTACCTTTAATGTTTTAACTGGGTACAAAAGTTTTCTCTTTGACCTTAAAAGGTGGGTTAAAAGTCATCCCTTTGCTTTTGCAGAGTAGAATACATTTGTTTGAAAGTACCTTAGAATAAGTAAGCCAGTTTATTACTTCACAGATGTTATCTCAGTGAAACAAGACAGATGGAATTGGGTGGAAATACCCTTGAACAATGTCACAGCACTGCTTATCACACAGAGAACATTTCTTATACATATTATACTTCGATCATAGAGTATAGCTTAATCATTCCCTAACAGCTGGAAAGGCGTTCATCACTGTGGTTTGCACATGAAGGGTCATATTCCCTACATTCCCTTGTGGGGCTCAGATCTTGGCTATCAGCTGGAGGCATCATCGGGATCACTAAAGTCTGTCTATATTAGTTACTTTTCTCATCACTGCAACAAAATGATGAACAAGGGCAATTTAAGGGAAGAAGGTTTATCATGGCTCACAGTTCAAAGAGTCTGTCATTGAGTGGGGAGCGTGGTGGCAGAACAAGCGGTTGGCTGGTCGCATTGCATCCATTCAGAAGCAGAGAGATGAGTGTAGATGTCCAGTTCAGCTCCATTTCTCCTTTTTATTCCTCCTAGGACCCCAATCCATGAAATGTTACTTCCACTTCAATTAACTTAATCTAGAAACTCTCTTAAAGTCATGCCCATAGGTTTGTCTCCTAGGTGACTCTGGATCCTGTCAAACTGACAGTCAGTATTAACCATCACAGAGCTTGAATTTCATTGGTAAGTTAATTTGCTGATCTCTTTATTGCTACCTCCATTCCCAACTCCATTTCTATCTCTCTACTCCCATCCTCCAATGCCCACTTGTCTGTCATCAAGAGAGCCACTTCTCTCCACTCTGTTCTTGCTACTGGACCATGTACAGAGCTGAGTGACCGTGGACTGAAATTTCTAAAGTCATGCCCCCCAATCAACCCTTCCCTTCAGATGTCTCAGCTATTTTGCTACAGCAAAGAAAAGAGTATGCAATAAAAATGCAAATGTTAGCTGAGTACACACCACGACATATTTTACAGTGATAATGAATCTGTTAGCAGACCATTCATTCTCTATCATATAAATTTTAGCAATATATTTGCCAGAGAGAAACATGAGCACACAGGGAAGTGCTACACTCAGCTCACCTGTATTCCTAGGTTGGTTGGCACGTGTCCACCTCTGCCCTTGGTGAGGCTTACTAGCCTGCTTTTATTTAATCAGTAAGGACACTGTGGACATTGGGAGGAGTATGGCAGCACCCTTATTGACTAAGCTAATCCAGCTGGATATGAAATAGGAACTAAGAGATGAGTTACTTTAAATGAAAACTTACTTGTGCATAAACCTGTCCTGCAGCATGATAACTTGAACTTTCAGTAAATGAGATGGGTCCCAAATGTGGAGCGTCTGATAAGGAGGCATGGGTGGAGTCTTGGGCAGAGAAGACCTTGTCTTCAGCCTGGCAACCCAGAGACTCTGCATGCAGGAATAGATAGGAATGATGCTGAATACAGCTTGCTAGGAGAACAGGCTTTCTAATTTGTGGGGCCAGCAGCAAAATGGAAATGCAAGGCACCCTTTTGAAAATTATTAAGAATTCAAGGTGATGCTAGCAGAATTTTGTACCAAGTACATGAGTCACACCCCAGAGAGCCTGCTTCCTACTTCTCACTAGCAAGATAGAAGGCTGCCCTCTAGTGTGGTAGGGAAGGAGGAATTTTCAAATGTGCTTTCTTTCCTTCCCTCTGGCTCAGTTAGAGCCCCCATAGTGCACTTCTTTGTGTAGTTTGTCATAAATTGATGTGGGGTACATTTATGGGCAAGCCCCCTTGTTCCCCATGCTTTGCTGCTGCACAGCAGTCTTGATACCTGAAGGCGCAGGAATGAGCTAGAGGACTCCTTGGGGTCCCTTTAGTGGCACAAGCCTATATTTCATGTCTTGGCTTTCTACTAAATGTTATTTTTCATTTTGTTTCATGTGGCTTAGGGCTTATTTTTCCTATTCTTTTGTCTCTCTTTCAACATAGAAACTGTGGTGAACTTTGTAAAAGATTCTTTGTCCCATGGATCCCAAAACACTGATAGAGAAATAATCATTTTAGTAGTTCACTCTTTTAGTATTGCATATAAAATGTTGAGAGAGGCTCCCATAAAAATAAGCATGCCAGACAATAAACAGAAAACAATAAACCCTGATGAAATTGCAGAGAATGCTGGCACACCCTGATCTATATGGTGTATCCTTTCTAGGTCTGTGGTGACTCCACTGAAGCTGAAAGGGGGGAAGAAGAGGAGAGGGGTGTTGGACTTTGTTCCTGGTTGCTTGTGGTGCCCTGTCTTTCTAAAGACACCGGAAACTCTTCCAAGGGTCTCAGAATGTCCATACTCTCTTTTTCCTCTGAACATTCAGTGCATGCACTGTAGGCACAAAATAAATGTTTAATTAAATGAAAGAATGAGTAACTAAAAGCTCTAAGTTACAACAGAGAAACACTGCCTTGAAAAAAATCAAAATAAAATAAAATAAAATACATTTTATTTTAGAGAAACGAAGGCATTTAAGTACTTACTGCTCCTCCATAAGTCTTGCAGCCCCCACACTTAAATCACAGATTTCCTTGTCTTCCTTTTGTGGGTGAAAGAGGATACTTCTTAGTGCAAGCAAGGAGATGAGAGCTGTAGAGGGGATGAGTAACGGCATGCTGCTAGCAGGGAAGGAGTGGAAATGGACAGTTCTGGACAACCCAGAGAGTCCTGCACTGCTACTGTTCACAGCTCCCCCACACAGGACCTGCACAGCCCACTCAACATAGTTTCCTACAAGGAAACAAAGGGATCAGCCCTGGCTATTTATAAGTTCTATGAATTAGTGCTTTTTGTTGCTGAAGTTAGCTTTCAGAATGTCTAGACACCTATAAAACCTGAGATTACAGTATTCATATTTCCCGGTTCAAAAAAAGCCAAAGGAGAGTTTGTGCCTGCAGGAGAGGTTGAGGCTAGGTCACCAAGGTTGGATCAAGGATAAGTTTTGGTTTAGCGAAGATCAGGCAGAGCAGGGAGGCTCCACAAACGAGTTTGGTTCCACTGTTAGGGCTCCCTTACAGGCAGTGAAAAGGACTACCAGGTGATAAAGGAGAAGCCTTCCCACTCATGGCTTCTTTATTTCCTGGAGATAGAAAAAGCCCAACTAGGTAAGGGGTGGTAGGAAGTCCTTCCAGGACTCTATGTCCTGGATTACAAGTCTACTGTCCCATTAACCCTATCTCTGCCCTCTGCTGTGCCTTCATCCTAGGGATCCAGTTGGCATGCACTGAGACAGGAGAATGGCTATTGGTGTGTTATTGTGTTTTAGACTCCTTAGAAAAGAATTTGGAGGAGAAAATGGGTTATGATTGTCTTTGGGCAGGAGAGCAGTAGAATAGGAACCCTTTAGAACAGTCCTTTGAAGATCAGTTGTTGTGGAAGTTTATTTTTAGTTATGTTTAAAATAATTGTTTTTGTGCACTGTTGGAAAAGGGGATGCATAGGCCTTGGCTTTTTGTGTTGTTTGCAGGTGTTGGATTCATGTGGGGGATGTTTGATTGCTAATGATCTGCATGTGCTATCAGTAGACTACCTGACAAGTTCTGAAAGAATAAAAACACCTGAGCTCAGACACTGTAGGTTCCACTGTCCAGTTAGGCTCTGGCCAGGATGGTGGTTCCCTCTGTTGAGGTCTGGCAGGGCTTCCACCTATGAAAATATCTCTGTCTCTTTCTTGCTGAGTCCACACAGCTGTGTCCTACTATAATCAGTGATTAGACCTGGCATCCAGAAAGAATGAGAATGGCCTGAATTCTAGGCACAAGGAGGAAGGCAACATTGCCTCCACAGATGCCTGCTCTGCCTGCCTGCCCACAGAGCATCTAGCTAGATCTTCCATGCCTTGCACATCTCGTGCCTCAAAGTAGCAAGTGGCATGGAATGACTGATTTCCAGGCCAACCTTGCCATTTGTTACAGAGGACCAGTCCTACTCCTCCGTGCATCTTCTGGGCCATTCAGGACAGATTGAAGGGGTTCTGTGAGGACCTGGGATAGCAAATACTGAGCCCCATGGGATATGTCCAAAACATGAAGAGCAAAGTGCAGGGCACAAGTGAGGCCAGCAAGGACTGCACATGTCTCTCCTCACTGTGGAGACACTTAGGGCCTTCCTTTCAAGAGGACCCTCCACAAGTCCTGGCAGGGACCTAACCCCTGCCCTATACTGGGAGGTAAGGTAGGACAGAGAAAGTGAAAACGAGGCCCCAATCTGCTAAGGGGTACTAAAGAGGGCTAGTTAGGTATGTGATACCCTTCTCCAGAAGCTGGGAGTATTGGAGCATGGCAGCGCCCCACCCCTGCTGCCCTCTGAGATCAGGGAGAAGCAGTGGGGATCCTGGCAGTCGCGTGGGAGATGCGAAGAGGCCAGGGGTAGTCCCCTGCTTGCTCTGACACAGTGGAGAGCGGGACCCAGCCCCACTCTGCCTGGCCGAGGTCCGACAGGGAGAGGAGGGGGCGCCCCACGGCATGGCTCACCGCAAGGTGGAAGGCGAGGACACGGTTGGCAGCTTTCCCCGGAGTGCGGCCTGGCCGTCGGGTGGCGGTGGTGGGTGAGGATCGGCGCCGCCCCTGTGCGGAGGCCCGTGCGCCGCGCGCGGGTGGGGCGAGGCGGGCCGAGGGGCCCGGTGGCTCCCGCCCTCGCGTGGTGGCTGCGGCGGCGGCGGCGGCGCCCCGGAGCTGCCCTGAGGCTGCCCCCGGCCCCCGCCCTCGCGGTAGCGTGCCCAGCCCGAGCCTCCGACTCCGCCCGCGCCCAAGGCCCCAGCGCACGGCTTCGGGCGGGCGGCTGGCGGGTCGCGGCGGCGTGGGGGCGGCGGGCGGCAGGCGACCGCAGAGCGGCGCTGCCCCGGCCGGGCGCGCACGGCGGGCGCCCCGCGAGCCGCCCCGATGTGGCAGGAGGCGATGCGGCGGCGCCGCTACCTGCGGGACCGCGCCGAGGCGGCGGCGGCGGCGGCGAGCGGCGGCGACGGGCTGCAGCGGTCCCGGGACTGGCTGTACGAGTCCTACTACTGCATGAGCCAGCAACACCCGCTCATCGTCTTCCTGCTGCTCATCGTCATGGGCGCCTGCCTCGCCCTGCTCGCAGTCTTCTTCGCGCTCGGGCTGGTGAGTGTCCTCCCCGTGGCTCTGCGGGGTCCCCGCTGGGAACCCTGTCCCGCCCGGGGCTGCTCCTCGCCCCTCGTGACCTGCCCGAGGCCGGCCTGGGTCGGGCGAGAGCTGCAGGCAGACGAAAAGTTTCCTCGGAGGGCTTTGCCCGGAATAAAGTTGTCGAGGCGTGCTCTAGGTGGCCGGGCAGGGCGTGCGGGTTCAGCATCTCTGCGCGGTGGCCAGGTCTGCGCTTTCCCCGGCGCCGCCGCTTGCAGCCCAGGCGGTGCTCGGGCTTCCTTGGCGCGCCTGCTGCCTCTCATCCCTGGCCGCGGAACTGCCCCTGTTGTCTTTAAGTTTGGTCTGGGCATTATTTAACTCTTAAATTAAGATGCCTTTGGACAGCGGTTCATGACAGCGAAAATGAAAACCAAATAATGTTGTGCATCCTTGCTTTTGAATCTGTCTTGCTGAGCCCTATAGAGAGAGCGTGATGGAGTGCTGAGCAGATGCCCATGGCTCATCCCCAGAGACTACAAGTGAGCTAAAATTTGGAGGGGCCTTCGCTGCTTTTTCCTTTCTAGAGAAGTGCATGGCTCGCCCATCGTTCCCTGCAGATGATTAAAGTGTGTTTTCATCACTAGGGGTACTAACGCAGCCCAATAGCAGATGTCAGTTTTTCTGGTTCACAGTTTTCAGTCAGGAGCGCTGAGAGGAAATCTGTAGATGGCGGTAACTTCCTCTGAGCACTCTCTATAGTGTGGTTCAAACTTTCCCCCCTGCCTTGATTTGCGTGTGTAGACTGTGTGTGAGGCCTGGATTATCCCCGGGTTGATCTGGAGATGACTCCAGTGAATGATATTTCCTGAGTCTAGGGTTTTCATGCCTGTATACACTAGCCTCCCTGAGCAAGATTCAGCTCATGCACGTCAAGGGCACAGAAACTGTTAGGTATTTGGTAATTTGTTTTAAATATCCTGAGCCATATTGTTACATTATGAGTGGAAAGGTTCCATCTATGTTCAGTTTTTTTTTAAATGCCCCCACTGGTGTGGGTCCAGTTTTCTGATTTCAGTTCTGTGAGGTTAAGGAGAGACAATCCAACGTGGCAGGCCATGACGTCACTGGTCCTCCTGTAGGAGGCCAAGCAGGGAGTTCCTTTGTACCTAGGTGTGAGAGGAGTGTGTCTCACAGCCCTGCCATGTATCCAAAATGGCCTTTATTATTTCTTGTCACTACTTACACAACAGAAAAGAACTTAAAGCAAGATTTGGAGATGGGGGTGGGGGGTTGTTGCAGGAATCATTGGCTGGCAGTCTCTAAAAGACCTCTCCATTTTCATGCTACAGTCAAGAAAACACGTCACAGTTGTCCTTTGGAAATGTGTTCTTACTAAGTGTTTCTGTTTTTGAGTCTCCTGAATGTGTAATTCAAATCCTTCTGGCTGGATCCTTCCTAAATGGAGAGGAGCAGGTGATGGCCTATTTTTAGTGCCATTAGTCTAGGGAGACAAGTGCGAAGTTCATGTTCCCCAGACGCATGGCTTTGTTTTCCACGTTAGAACGCTCCAACTTAAATCATGTTGATTTGGATGCTCTTGAATCCATGGAAGGAAGCCTTAAGCTTCACTTTTCTTCTTCCCACTCGTCTTTGGAGGGTTCCTTTTATGTTCCATTTTGTTTGGTTTAAGTGTTAGAGTGATATCCTTTCAAAATGTCTTTGAGACATCCATAGATATATACAATGTATTTGCTGGTATCTGAACTTCCTCCACACCCCACTCCTCTCCCCAGTACATCTCTCTCGCTTCTTTAAGTCTTTAAAAAAATAACCCAGGGTCCAATTAATGCATATGTGCAGGGCTCTGAGGTTTATCCACGGATGCATATGAAACCTGCCAGTGGCCACCCCTCAAAGAAGAGTGATACCCAATTCTTTTCACAGCAGCAGCAGCAGCTGCCAATAGCTCCTCAGCTAGGGGTGGGGCTCATATACTTTAAAGGGCATCCTTACTTTCCCTTAATATGCAAATCATTTCCACATTTGTCTTCATTCAGTTAAGTCATTGTTAACCAGGGTGGGTGTTTTCAGAGGCTTGCTGTCACCCCGGGCAAGGTCCACATATGACATGAAATGGATTTTATTCCTCAGAGACCCTCTGGCTTCATTCCTACTATGTAAATTTTTAGTGCAAACTGCAGGTATGTTCCAGGGAGGATGCCTGGATCTGGTCCAAAGATTAGCTTCAGGAGGGGACTATGGTTCCAGGGTTCTCTGAAGGGAGAAATGCCTGAGAGATGTGGGCACTGTTCTCCAAAACCCACACCATAGGAGGAGAGACTGTCAGAACCCTAAGTTCACAAGACTTATTTCTTGTTTGCTTTTAGAAAAATTGTAGCCAGTACCTCTACTTTCAAAAGGGTAATTCCCCATCCAGGATAATCAAAGATGGTTGAGGTCAAAACACTGACTATGCGTTAGGGTTGAGTTGGAGTCATGCTTAGGGTGGAGATGCATTCTTGTTTCAGACTGAGCAGACCTTGACTCCCTAGAGGCCCACCTTGGGGGTTGGAAGTGCTGCTGCAGGTTTGGGCTGTGCCCTCTTTCCACCTTTGAGCGAGCGCTCTCTGGAGTATCTGAGCCCTCATGTAATTCAGCAGTGAAACAGACCTAGTTTTCACTGCCTAAAATTGTGGATAGTTTCCTTCATTCGCATGTATCTGCATGATTTTGATTTCCATTAGTGTTTCATGAATTCTTACAGTAAGAAATGGGTGACAGTTTTCTTAAACACAGCTCCTATCTCCTAGTACATTTGGGTCACAGAATGATCCCAGGATGATACAAATATAGAAATCTTTTTGCTATTTGTTGTTGCCTTGTTATGAATTGGTTTTGAATTTATATCCCAAAGGAAAAAGGGGGATTTGGGGTGCAACTCAGTGGATCAAGTGCTTGTGTAGCATGGGAGCCTGAGTTCCAGCCACAATACCAAGACAGCCATCATGGTGTTACATTCTCAGAATCCAGCACTGCAGACATGAAGGAGAGCTTCAGGAAATGCAAGGCCGTTCTCATTCCATTGTGAGACCCTCTTGAGACCTTGTATCAAGATATAAATGAAAATACATAAAAAGGGGAAAATAGGCTACCTCTGTTTTGATTTAGTATTGTCCTAATTGACTCTATTACAATTTCATATTACTTGATTTCAATCAATGGTTTGTCTATGATTTTGTCATACTAACCATATGTCAAATGGATCTTTAATGTTTTTTCATTATTCTGTAAAAAATAAAGACTGACTTGAAACTTGACAGTCTTCTATAATTGATTGTTTTCAATCTAAAAGTCTAAAAATAAGATCAATGTGACACTTCCTAAGAACTATCCTGATGACTTAGATAAAATGGCAATCATTGGGATAGCTTTTATTCCTATGTCCTACTGATAATGTGAACACTTTTTGTTTGCTTGCTATGGAAAGTTTCAATAAAAAGCTGATCTATGATTTTTCAACATTGGTTTGCCAAGTGCCTACCAAGTGTTCCATAGATGATTGTCAGGGCTACCCTGAAACAGAAAACTTGGAGCTAATGAGACCAAACTAAGTTGTAAATATTATCATGTCACTTTGATTTTTAGAGCTGGCTTTCATTACTAAATGCGTGAAAACCTCTTTCAGAACAAAGTCCTCTCGTTTATTATGTCCGAAATCTTACAGTTTTTCTCAAAAATTGCCTCATTGTTAGGAAAGGTTGACATAAATTTTGTTTGTCAAAATACCAGGTGGCTCTGGCCATGTTTGTTTTGAGTAAAATTATGATTAGAGGTGGCAGCATTTGAAAGGAAAAGTTGTATTCCCATAAATTTAAAGTAGTCAGATACTTCAATAAGGTAGGGTTTGTAGCATATCCTGAAGTGAGAATATACACTTTCATTAACTATAAATATGCAATATGTGCAACTGGGCATATATGACCCACCCTCTTTTATGGTTTGGTTAGCTAGCTTTCAGAAGCAATAAGCATATGCACTTTCAGTACACATTAACTTTCCAGCATTTGGTTTTCCCCTAAAGGCACATGTATCAGACAATTCCTTTCATCCATCCACTGCAAAAAATTTTCATCTTTCAAAACAAATAGACAGACGCAAGTGTTTGTAGAGGGAACATGTTTTGATTGATCTGAGCACCTGCATTTGAGCACCTGCAGTCGGGGGGAAGAATCACCCACTTCCAAGAAGGGGTGAAGACTGGATGACAGATAGACATGTCCCACCTCTCTAAGGATCAGAGCTACAGTGCATGTTTTTTGTAGTTCCAGAATTATAGGAGTAGAAGAGAACAGAGCATTTTCCTAAGAACCAGAGCAAAGGTGGCTAAATATTCATCTTTTCAGGCATTTCTATGCATAGAAGCAGTGTTTTCTCTGCAGGTGTTTGTAATTTGCAGCCAACTAGTCACTAAGTCATTTTAGTTACATTTTACCCATAGTCTACACAAAGACCAAGGGAAAAATCTAATTTTGTGCAGGAAGAGTGGTTGTAATTTAAAGAACTATCCAGGTAGGAATTGAAATTGGAAACATTCCACGGATATTACCTTCTCTGTTTAAAAATGACAGTGGATAGCTAAACTGTTTTGGTACGACACTATAATCCCAATGCTTTGAAGGTGGATGCAGGAGGATAAGAGTTCAAGGTCATTCTCAGATATGTTTTGAAACCAGCCTGAGCTATGTAAGAACCTGCCTACAAAGTATGAAGGAAACAATGACAACAGTGTAAAATGATTAAGAGCATCTATCTGTGTTGGAATTTGGATTTTCTTCCTTTCTGTGTTCTGGTATCTGATACCACCTTAGGTAGATGGCTACCACATGTTATATTTCCTTTGTTTGTCAAATGAAATTGGGCATGCCCCAGAAGGAGATGCTCTAAATGGCCAAGAAGCAGCTCTGAAATTGTTTGACATCACAAAGTCCCCTGGAGATGCATTTTCATTGTCCTGTAGCTACTAGGTAGTAGAATTGATAGGGAGTCATTCAACATATGAGCAAACTGATATCAGGAAGCCTAAATTCATTTTTTCTAGGTGATGTAGTTGCAGAGATGGGGCTAGATCCCAGTGCGCTTGGTTTTCTCCAAATGATGTTGTAGAAGAACATTGCAAGTCTGGCCTTTCTGTCCATGGCTGTCATAGTTCCCTGGTGGAACTTCCTCCTGCTATGAACATTCTCAGACTTCACTCTGTGATAGTAGCATCTCATCCTCCTCTCTCTGTGATGAAGTATGGGCGGAGATTCTTCTTTACAAATTGCTCATTGAATTGGTTTCACTGTTTATTTTCAGTATGCTAACTCCTCCTAGGATTTGCCCCATCAAACAGAGAATCTACTTTTGGCATTTCTGAGAAGGTCCTGACATAGGAATATAGCCCAATGATAGTCATTTCCTTGAGGTGGTGCAGTTTCTTACTGATATTTTGAAGTAATGGATTCTTTTGAAAAACAACAGATAGAGCTGAGACATTGCACAGTTAACAGTGTTGGGTGGTGGTTCCCAAGAAAGTAATATATTTGATCTGTAACTGTTTTTGATAGGTTTTCAGGCAGAATCCTCTAGGGTACTAGTCTATTAGACAGGTTGCTGTCATTGAGACAGTCCTTATCTTGCCTCATTTCTTACCTCACTGAATACTTCCTGAGCACCTGCTGAGGCTGTCACTGTACTGACATTGTCCTCCACCCCCAAGTATCTCAGGACAACACATTGAAGTCATCCCTTCAATTACTGATTTACTCCCGGGAGTGGCTGGTAATTCTTGGCTCCTCAACTAAGGCTTCCTATCTACCTGTAGTTCCTGCTCCTTCCTCTGTTGTGTATTTGCATTCAAGTTCCTGGAGAATCCAGCTCTTGTTGGAACACCCCACCATTATTGATTTCTGCTTCTGATACTTGGAATTCTTGTGAATTGTACAAAATGGATTAATCCTCATGTTGCTGGGGAAGTTCAGATAGATCTATCTATAGGTGTGTTTTCTTTCAACTCTTTGTGAGCTCTATCAGAAAGGAAGTTACTACCCTCTGCATCTGACATAGTGCTGACTGGAAAGCAGTCTCCTCACAGCTGCATTTCCCACATGTGGCCACTGGTGGAAAGCATAGCATTGTTGATCAATCTGGACAGAGTCCAGATAGACACAGTTTTGCCTCTTAGTAGATAACCCTAGCGAGTTAAACCATCTGTTCTTTCCTCTATTACTTCCATACTTCCATAAAATAAAATGAATAACAGAAGAATATAAATGGAACTTGGTTGTGAATTAAGTACAATAAATCCAATGAGCGGTTAGGACAAGATGAGACATATAATATACCTGGAACGAATGTGTCCTTGTTGTTATTGATTTTATACCACAGAAGATCAGGGGTTTGTGTCGATAGATGTATTTCAGGATGAAAAAAAATGAGTACTGGAATTTTCAAATTCTAGACGTGAAAGACCAGGGATGTGTTTCTATTTATACGGTAAATGTGCACATAACTGGTTTATCTTTTAAAGGAATTGACAGTAAGAAATGTGGATAGTTTAATTAGAAGTTACATTTTGACAAAAGCTCAACAGTCTCACGACAAAAATTCTTGCCAGACTGCCGTTTGAACTATCTTCTAAACTTCTCAATGCTGTTGCCTTTGAGTGATTTTAAATAAAATTACCAAGAATAATAAGGGAGTGTTTACTCTGTAATAACATGGTATTAGACTAAGAAATATACACACATACCTGGTTCACAAACCCCAGGTGCACTTGAGAGCAAAAAAAAGAGTTATTGAGTGACTTTGTATGTTTGTTTCCTTTGACAAAATTAGTCTTGTGCTAATTCAATGCCCTCTTTGTGTAATGATTCAACAAGAGCACAAGGAAGGGGTAAGGAGAGGCCACGAGAAGAACTGTCAGTCCAGCCTTAGTGGCCACATTACAAATTATTCTTTTTGTGCCTCTTTTTATTTCTTTTTAGTTTTACTTTGGTCTACACTTTTGTTTTCAGAAACCAGACTCAGATGAGAGGAGGGGACACAGGAAAAGATATCAAGCTGGAAAAACCACCATGAACAGACTGGGCAGCTAGTTCTCAGAGTCGCCCAGAACTCTAGGGCAAACTGCACTGAAAGGGTAAATCTGAGAGGATGACGTAAGGGAAAGAAAGAAGAGGCAGGGATAGAGGGAGATACACATACACACACACACACACACATACACACACACACACACACAGAGATCAGAGTAATGATCATTAAAGATTTTTAAGACAAACTATATTTCAACCTAATTTAAAAAAAAAAAACTAGTGATTAAAATTATTAGGGACATTGAAGTATATGAACCGTATACTGTATTAGAGTTGAAACATGCAGGAATACAACATAATGATTTCTTTTTATATCATTGAAGTTCTGACAATCCCTCCAGAGATAATTGTGTCTGAGAGACTTGTAAGAGTCAGTCATGTCCAGTTCAGTGTTGCTGACACAAAAGGTCCTTTGTTCATTTCTTTGTTTTGTTGAGACAGTCTCTCACTATGTAGCTCTGAGTGCCCTGGAGCTCACAATGTAGACCTGTAGCCCAGGCTGGCCTAGAACTCACAGAGATCTCCCTGCTTCTGCCTCCCAAAGGTTCTTGGTAGAGAAGTTAGTGGGTTAGCACTGAGGAAGCTTCCCGTTTGCACCCTTCACCATGCTTCCTTCATATGTATCGTGGTTTGTTATTGCAGCTATAAGACAGAGCTCAAAGGCACCAACTGTAACTCCCAAGACTGAATTATTGTGTATAGTGCACGTGTACCAATGTGTATAGTGTGTGTTTTAGTTTCTTGTGCTATTTTAAAAGAATAAGGTATGGCATTTAAGAATTCAAGAGAATTGTCATCTGTAAACATCTTAAAGGAAAGAAAATTTTAGGCCAGTCTATTAGTAGAACCAATAAAAACTACAAATATAACAAACTCTCTGACATGCTCAGCTGAGTACAGATGAAATGGATAATGAGATGTGGACATAGCTCAGGCACATGGTGAACCTCGCAGTTAATCCATCCCCTGATGGACTGCAGCTAATTCAGACACAACAGCCATGCACTTTGGAATTGGAAGTAGTGCAGAGTGGGATTAATCATTCAGTTAGCTTGATTAATCTTCCCTTCCTGAGCACAATCCTCCTTTATTTACATCTGGATTACTTGCTTATTCATATGAAAATAAACAGCCACTGACTTGGGGGGGTTACATCTGCCACGGATTTATTTCTGTGTAGATGCTCTACCTCACCGCTCATCTCCCTCCAAGTATAAGCTTCACATTGAATTGTTTCCTGGTTAAACATTTTTGTTCATGTTATCATGCATACACCTGCATACACACAATGCTTACATATCTAGAGAGGCAGTCACCAACTTAATGATACTGTAATGTAAGACTTTTTAACTTAACAGCAGTGAAAATGATATCCATTCAGTAGAAACTATGCTTGCAGCTTTGAATTGGACTCATTCCTCACTTTAGAAAGATGGAGTGCAGTCCTCTCTTGTAATGCTGCAAACCCCACTCTGTTAAATTATCTTGAAGGAAAGCAGCCCAGACTTCAAAGCACACTGTGCTGTGACAGAACTACCAGCTCACTAGCTTGGGTACTCTAAATGCATTTGACACTCATGATATTTTCATTTATGATGGGTTCTCCAGGTGTGACCACCTCTGAGGCTGAGAAGAATCTATATATGTATTATAAGAGATTGAGATCTATGTACACATTGTCTTTTCCTTTTGTAGCAAATCAGCTTTTAGTTATTCTTCATATATCTCTCATGTGTCAAAATTCCACATGTGAGTGTTTGGTTGTAGACCAACCTGCACCATTGGTGAAAGCTACTTGTTTCTGTCGTTTCATTATTGGTTTCTATTGTCAACTTGACCCAGTTTAGTCACCTGGGAAGACTGTCTCAATGAAGGAAGGACTTTCCAGATCAGGTTGATGTTTTGGCATATGTGTGGAAGACTATCTTGATTGCTTTAATTGAGGTGGGGATACTCAATTCCAATGTGGGCAGCACTATTCCTTGAAGTTAAGCCCTGGACTGTGTAAGTTTAGAGGGGAGCTGAGCATTAGTAAGTATACACATACTCACTGTCTCTCTTAAGTGCCTGTGATGTGACTGGCTACTTCAAGTTACTGCCTTAACTTCACTGATACGATGGACTATAACCTGGCATTTTGGGCTAAAATAGATTCGTTCTTTTCTAACTTGCTTTTTCCCAAGGGTATTTTATTAGGTCAAATGGAAAGGGAACTAGAACAATTGGTTAAAATTGCATGTTTGGGCACCATTGATTAAAATGTACTTAGTTTTGTTTTGAGTTATTATTATTATTTTTTTTTGCTTTTATTTATTTGCGTGTTTTTGAGACAGGATCTTGTGTATTCCATATTGGACTCAAAATTGCCATGTGTTGAACTTAAATGGATCCTTTTGCTTCCGGTGTTGGTATTGCAAATAGGTACCATCAAGGAAGGGAATTTTTATACCACATTTCATGACAAAGCCATAACAGAGATGATCTAGAATGATTAACAATTCTAATTATTAATATAGACCACCTACCTGGTCTCATATTTTTAGTATATTCCTTCAAGAAGACAGCACACACTCCCAAAAATTCCACCCATTGATAGTATCAAACTCAGAATCCAGTGTCACCCAGTAAAGGGCACATGAAAGGAAGGAAGTAATTTCCCTGTATCTAGTTTTACTTCTCTTTGTCTGGATATCTGTAGGCTGAAAAGACATGTTGTTGACTCTTTAGCAACCACCTCATAAACAGAAAACAACCGTGCTAACACCCACCACCACCATTGCACCAAGAGAAAAATCCAATTGGAAAGGTTTACTAGACTCATACCCTTTCAAAACATTGTGGTGTGTGTGTGTGTGTGTTTGTTTTGCCTGTATGTATGTCTGTGCACCATTTGTGTTTGCCTGATGCTTACAGTGGCCCAAAGAGGGTAATGGATTCCCTGGAACTGGAGTTATAGATGATTGTGAGCCTCTGTGTGGGTGGAGGGAACTGAAGCCAGGTCCTCTAGAAGAGTAACCAGTGCTCTTAACTCGAGCCATCACTCTAGCTCCCAGGCTCCATGCTTCTAATCGGACCTTACCTCTGACTTAACCTTACCCACTCAATTTTCAACAAAGGGTTGTCTGTGTGACAGACATTTTAGTAGTAATGGGCATCTAAGATTGCCTGATGACTCTGTCACCTCTGGTGGATGTTCATTTTCTTCTCATATCTGATAGTAAGCTAGCAACTGTTTCTTAAAAGGAGAGTAGTAATTATTATCAGGTTGTAAGAATTCCTCTTAAAGCATCAGTTGGACCGTCCAAGCTGTTTCCTTATGGGCAGTCCAGATGAGGGAGCCCTGAAGAAGGGTCTCTTCATTCTATGTGGCTCCTGTTCTCTGCCTCAGTTGCTGGCCACAAGAAGCCACCATGGGAAACAAGTAAAGAGCCCCTGATAAGATGAATGCAAAGATCAGCACCAGCCATTGGGGATGCCCATGGGTACTTCTGACTGTGAAGATGTTTGATGAGGACTCTCATATGCACTTTTGCCTTCCAGATTGCTCTTTGGCTCAACTCTAGCAAAAGAGCATAGAATGAAAGGGATTCTGTGAAATGTAATTTCCAGCAAATTCAAACCTATACCATGACAAATCACCCCAGCTTTGGGATTCTTGGGTGCCCCCCAACTGTGCTGCTACTGCCTGACTTATTCATTGCTTTCATTATTCTTTCACAATTCAGTTTATGATTTCTTCTTCAACTGAAGGTATTTTACTGTTAACGTGCACATATGAAGTGAGTTTAATGTGCTTTATATGTGCTTCTGTATACATTTCTAATTTGTATTACACTAAGATCAAAGAACATGGACTTGTAGGAGAACTTCAAAGTTTTTGTACTTTTCAGCAAGTTACCTGATACATAATTACTTTGTATGCGCTAGTGATTGAACCCAGGGCATTGCACAAGCTGGAGTATGACAACTCTGCCATTAAGCTACACTCCTGCGAAATGCAGGAATTCACTGGAAAAGAGTATTGCCCTCCCTTGATATTTCTATCAGGTCAAGCTTTCTACTTATATTTACTGTTTATTTGCTCTCTTGATTTTGCTTTTGTTTTGTTTGCTTGCCCTATTGATAGCTTGTGGTTGGTGCTGGAACTTTCTGTTCTGAAGAACTGGTTTAGTTTTCTCTCTACATACATTTTTGCTTTATACACTTAGGTTTATGCATGTTTAAGATAGTCACAATTGCATATTCATTTTATACTCTGTGTTAAAATATACTATAACTCTCAGGATAGGAGTGGAAGTGATTTTTTATTACATATGCAAATGAAAACAGGAGTCTCCAGACAAGTACCTGTATCAAATGGTGAGTCTGACTATCTGCAGGTTTTCACTCCCCAAACTCCCATGAGCACTACCATTCATGGCGCTGTTGTGTTGTCCTGAATAGCCAGAGCCACTGAGTCCTCAGTGGGACCCAGGGAAGAAGTTGCCTGAGGTGCTCAGCATCTTACACTATAGAACACGATGCAAATACATTTCTGCTTTCAGGCTGACTTCAAAGCACTTCAGGGAAGTATTTTTAATAGAGAAGCATTGCTTTACGTTAAGGTATCCATTACCATCTCAGTGGAAACTGGCACTTTTAACAGAAAAAAAAAAAGACAAGTACACATGGAAGAATCAGAAAAAAAAACACAAACTGCTGCTTTGTAGAGTGGCCTTAAAGAGACCACTCTTGTCATGTAATAAATAAAAGTGATGGGTGTTTAACAGTCCCAGCAATTAGAATCCATACAAAATTACCAGAAAATGCATTAAAAACGAAGGACAAACATTTTAAAGAGAGTCATAGAAATCCATTATCATTATAGTCGATAACACCTTCCTTGGTGGGAGGCATTTAGTACATCCCATTCTGTGCATTATATCCGTTTTTTTGTCATTTGAAAGGCATTTTAGTATAACTAAAGGAATTTAATTCCGTATGTTTTCTTTCATTTGCATTGTATGTTAGCGTTCTTTTCTACTAAGAGAAGAGGGGTCGTGAAAATAAAAAGAATTTAGGTTGATGATGCTTTTATGGCTTTCATTTTCTTACTAGAACTGACTGGTTCTTTTCTGTTACAGAGTTTTATAATTTTATCTTGCTTAAAGCAGCCATGGGGGTAAATCCATGGCTTCCTTGTCATCCACTAGAGACGGTGTGGGGAGGGAGAACCATGCCATTTCAGTCTGAGGGAATGCCTTGCTTTCATTTACTTAGCCTTAAGAAAAATGCATGATGCATCAGGCAAGACCTGGGCAAGAATTTAGTTTACAAGCTTTTACATACTCTAATGAATGCTCGTCTCTGTTTTCCTTGACACTGTATAAAAAGGTTCTATTTTGTGGAGAAGTTTCTATTAAACCTCACTCAGAGCTGGAGTTCATCAGCAGATGCAGAATAAGTGGATAGCTGTCCTCTTCCTGTTTTTCAGTGGGTCCAGGTTTGGCCAAGAGTCGGGTCTCCAGCCTCATGAGTAGCAGCTGACTGTCCTGTACTGCTGGCCATGTGGGGCCTTGGCTCAAACCAGGAAGGTCTTATTGTGCAGATTTGTTGCTGCTCTGGTAGTGTGCATAATGTTTCTGGTAATGTCACCATCTAGTGAATAGAGTGTTCCCAACCACCAGGATTCCACCATGGCTCAGGGGCATGTATCCATGTCTCCATAAGAACATATTTAAACTGACAGTGTACTTTGAGTTATAATCATTAAGTCTAAAACCCTGTGCTTCCTGCCCTCTGAATGGGAATCTGTATGACACTCCTTCACCAAGACTCAAGGATCATGACAGAAGAGAGGGCAGAAAAATCATGAGCCATAAGCAGTAGATGGTCACAAAGAAAATGGTGTTTTCTGGACACAGCAGGGCAGTTGCACACATAAATTAGTAAGAGCGCTGAAAGCATGCACTGAACCTACACAGGCTTAGACCAGACAAAATTCTAGCATGGAGGAGAGGTGGGCACAAAGGCCTACTCCTAGCTGAGGAATTGGCAGTTGATAGTTGCTGGGAGAGCTAGCATCAGTTTTCTTTAAGGTTGTGGCCCTCTGGTGTGTTGACCTCCCTCCAGTGAAGACCACATATCAGAATAAGCTGTACTTCATGGATTAAAAAAAAAAAGTATACAGATTTGGGTGGATAAGGATATGGGAGATGTAGTTGTATGCTGCTGTGGCAGCTCAGCAAGAATGACAAGGAGGTGTTTTCCTAGGTGCAAACTCTGCCAGGCCTCAGCAGAGGGAACCACTGCTATGGCAAGTGCCACCCTGGACAGTGGAGCTCCAATCATTTGAGCTCAGGTGTTTTTATTGATTCAGAACTCCTCAGGTGCAGATCATAAGCAATCAAACACCTCCCCCCGCCCAAGAAATCCAACACCTGCAGACAATACAAAATGCCAAGGCCTATTCATCCTTTTTTCCAGCAGTTCATAAATACAATTATTTTAAACACAACTAAAAATAAACTTCCACAATAGGGGGATGACACTGATAGGAGTGGGGGTGAGGATGAATATGGACAACATGCATTGTATAAAATTCTCAAAGAACTAATAAAAATGTCAAAAAAACACATTTTTATAGTTTTAAAAGAAATTAAAATATTTTGTGGGGAGCTTAAAGATTGTGCAAACCAGCCAGTCTTCCACTGTTTCTAATGGGCATGCTACCAAAAGCAAGTTACGTCTAGTGACCAGACATTAAAAAATATCAATAGAAACGAGAGAATAGAGACTCAAGCTGAACAGCAGCACAGTCTTACAGCCAAGTAAGATAATAGGTCATAGTCATCTCTGCAGAGGATTCCCCATGAGAAGACATTGGGAAGGCTTTTGTGGGCCGCTCTTCTGGTCCTGCTTCCTAAAGGATAAACACTCTGTCTTCTTGTTCCTACAGCCTCTGGCTTTGCAGTTATGCATGTGAGAGCCAGTAAAGCAGAACACCGTCTCTTCACAGAATTAATGAAACAAATGAAAACTTGTTCTAGAAAAACGTCCTTCAGGCTATTGTGTAGTTAGTGCTTGTCCTCAGCTCATTGTGAGAAGGAGTTTTCATGTATGAAGCAATCATAATCTCCAACAGGGTACCTTCAGATGCTACCAGGTCCTGTGCATGTTGGCTTATGGTGTCTGAGTGCCAGGCTCACAGAGCCTAGCAGTTGCTCATCCCCCTAGCATGGTGTCTGAGTGTGAGAGCTGTAACTTAGAGACTTAATTGTAGGAGAGAGATCAGTGGAGTGAAAGAGTAAGAACATCTCATGGGTTTGCTAGTTTTCTTTGGTTGTTAAAACATTGCTTCTTCTGGCCTTTTCAAAGACATGCCTTGCTCTTTTAAACTTCTGTTTGCTTCAGGGAGAGGGCTGAGTCTCCATAGTACATACCTGCAGTGGATCCTTTGGGCTGGAGTCCTGCTCTCTAGGTTACTTCTCTGTTCCTCCACTTTCTAAGTTTCAAGGTGGCACTAGCATGAAGTCTGCCCCATAGGATTCATATAAAGATCAAAGAAATTGAGATATGTCAGAGTGCTAAACATGGAAGTAGCATTGAATACCATGAATTTCTCTTGTTACTGTTGCTGCTTTCCTACATATACCGTTTAATACACATTTAATGATAGCATGGGAACTGAAGGGCATCTGGGTCTCAGTTCTGCTTGGACTCTATACAGATTCTGGCTGCTCTGTTCTGCTCTTGGGTTAGTTGCCTGTGATTTAGATGCAGCCATCTCCAGTGTGAAGCTGCTAATGGGATAGTAAAACTGTGTGCCCAGATCACCTTAAGCATTCCCTGGCTGTAGGAAGTCTTCATTTTCTGTTCCTTTTACGTTCTTAAAACTTCAGTGTTCCTGCCCGTGTGGATATTTTTGGTGGTACCTCCAATTCATGTGTTAGTAATTTTAGAGAATTCAATGAGGATTAAAAACATTTACACTATGTTCCATCTCCTAGAAAGTGTCACCCATAGCAGGACTCCAGCTTAAGGTATTGCAATCTCAAACCTTTCTGATACAATTGAAGGGAACATGGTGTATATGGAACAATGCTAATGTTGTATACAGCTAAATATGTGTGTGTGTGTGTGTGTGTCTGTGTATGTGTGTATATGTAAAAGAGATTAGAACAAAATAAGTATTTGTATACAAAAATGGGTTTAGAAGATGGCACCAGTAAGAGACTAATAATAAATAACCATTTCCTTTTCACCTAGTAGCATGAGAGAGGTAGAGGGAGAAACAGTGACTCTTATGCCTTTCTGATCATAGATTTCTATATTTAGCCTTCCCTATTAACCCGCAATCCCTTTAAAACAATAATTGGCATACATTAAAATAAAAGCTAATCATTGTAGACATGGTAGTGGTTCAAATATGTTTCTGTTTTTAAAAAAATAAAACATCTTAAATCTATTTGGCGACTTAATTTCCTGACACCATGGTATTTATGAACCTCTAATTCAGGCTGTGAAGTTGATGGTCTTATTTTCTCCTGGCGTTAATGGGTTCTTGTATTCATTCACTTTTCTTGAAGCTATTTCTGTATAAAATCTATTTTTCCATTTTTCTTGGAAAATGTAGCTGTGAGGGTCTGGCTATTTTTCCTAGTTTAAATAGCCAGTATTGTACAATCTATTTAGAAAACTATGGTTATTCAATATAAAACTTGGAATTCACTGAAACTCTAAACTGTTCTAGTTTGAAATGATTTTCACACCCACATAGTTTGGCATTGATTACTGTTGGTGATGTTTTCTCATAAGTTACTGTCACTCTATCTCTCAACTGCAACTTCTCACTGTTTTCTGTTTCTCTTCCCAGGAAGTAGAAGACCATGTGGCATTTTTAATAACAGTTCCCACTGCCCTGGCAATTTTCTTTGCCATATTCATCCTTGTCTGCATCGAGTCTGTGTTCAAGAAGCTGCTCCGTGTGTTCTCACTGGTGATTTGGATATGTCTGGTTGCCATGGGATACCTGTTCATGTGCTTCGGAGGCACTGTGTCTGCTTGGGACCAGGTAAGAAATCAGCATACATACCTTTGTGGATTCTGGTGGATTCTGTCTCTATGCCTTGATTCAAGCCTTACTTGGTTACACAGACTTCACCTAGACTCTGAAAAAAAAGACATGAACCAATGTAGGTTTAAAAATATGTTTATCTTTTAATTTGCAAATAGTAATTTTACATTATAGATTATAATGTGATGCTTTGATGTATATGTAATTAGTAAGGTGATAAAGTCAAGCTAATTAACATATCAAACACCTGATTAGAGTATCCTTTTTGAAATGAGACTATTTAAAATCTACTCTTAGCAAACTCTTTTGAGACAGAATCTCACTATGTAGTTATGGCTGCCCTATAATTCACTACATGGGCTAGAGTAGCCTCAAATTCACAAGTCCCTCTGCCTTTGACTCTTAAGTTTTGGGATTAAAGGCATGCACCACCACACCTGCCTCTTTTTTAGCAATTTTAAAATATCTAATCCATTATTATTGACTGAAGTCAGAATACTAAGCAATAAATTACCAAATCTCATTCTTCCTGTCCAATTGAAAGTGAAATAAGCCAGACACAGAGAAGAAAGTCCTTTGAAAGATCTCCTGTAGGAGTGCTTGGTAGCAGAGGTTGTCCAGTACCTGTTGGAATCCATCTGTCCTCTTGGCAGTAGGGCTGATCTGATCCCTGGCCCTTTGTTTGGAGAGTGGAGCCACTGCTTGATA
This sequence comes from Cricetomys ansorgei, assembly GCA_026225945.1. Classification (NCBI taxonomy): domain Eukaryota; kingdom Metazoa; phylum Chordata; class Mammalia; order Rodentia; family Nesomyidae; genus Cricetomys; species Cricetomys ansorgei. Next base: position 798,118 of record JAMJFZ010000239.1, on the reverse strand, counting down.
CTGTCTGAGTTTATTCTTGTCACTCCATGAGCTCTGACTCTCCAAATCTGGTTAACACATAAATTCCTTCTCAGTTACACTTACTTTCTATATAAAAACAGACTCCATTGACACTGCTTTTCTACCAACATGATCATATCCTGTGAGTAAGCTTGCTTCCTATTCCTGTTGCAAACTAACACCTATTTTAATCCTGCTGGGGCTCTTGACTTTGCATCTGTCCAAGTCTGGGTGATATCATATCTTAACAGAGTCTGGTCTAGCCAGTGATGTCCTCAGTGCTTCTGCCTTGTGACTGGATCCTCTCATGCAGCTGTCTGATGCCTTGGCTGAATGATGTATCAGGTAGGGAATAGGTTTGGGCTGGGGAAAGGTAGACAAGCTGCTAGCTTAGCTTTTACAAATAAAGTCCCCAGGGAACAAATAAAGTCCCCAGAGAGAGAGATTAGGCAGCCCAGGTGACCCTCACAGGGTTGGTGGTGACATCAAGAGCCAGGGAGTAGAAGAGGAGGATCTAGAACTAGAACGAAGAGAAGCTTTGGCTTGGTGAAAACAGAGAGGAAGAACTGAAGCGGAGGTTGATGGAGACCAAAGTTTAAGATGGGAACGTATAGAATGTACATCAGAAAGAGTGTTTGTAGTAACTCTGCCCCAAGACAAGAATCCTAGAGGGATCTGTCAGTCTATGCTTATGTGATCACCACCAAGCTATTACTGTCCTTCAGGGACACTTTCTGCTGCTGAGGTAAGTCTGGGCTGAGTGAATGCGAGTTTGTCTCACTCTAAAACGGCACTGTCATAGTGGACACAGCAAACAATGGGTGACTTCACCTCCACCGCATTGCTTGCCCCTCAAGCTGATGAGAGGGCTGGACATGTACCTCTGTACTCATTGGCAACCTCCCTATCATCTCCTGCTGTCCCTGTTCTGCATACCTGAGACCCAGGGCACCAGACCACCCAGGTGCCTCTGCGTTCACGCTAGCCCACAGCTGATGTCAGCTGGAGGGCACTTAATGGCACCTTGCTACTGGATGTTCTGAACCTAGTGTCTCCTGGAAGCAGTACATAGCAAGTATCCTTTCTGGAAAGCTAAGGTTCCCCAACTGGATCGCAAGCTCCTTAACTTACATTTCCATACAAAGTTTAGAAATAGTTTCTCACCTTCAATGGAAAATCCATTGGAATCTGGCATTATAGTTTATTGAATTATTGAAATTTTGCTTTGCCTGAGATTTAAAGTGTAAGAATCCTCCCCCCACCACCACCAACAACAAAAAAACCCAAAAAAACCAAAAACAAAAAAAAAAAAAAACACTGGAGAGATTTTCTGACTTTTCTGTAGATTCCTTCCCTGTATGTGATGATATATTCTTTTATAAAGTCTGATGATCTTTTAAAACTTTCTAAGAATTTTCCTTCTTTATAAAATTAATAAAATTTCTTAGTTTTATTCCTAGGTCTCTAAAGATTTTGTTGTTGTTTTATAAGTGAAACTTGTAAAATTACTTTTTCTCCTGCCAATATTTGTTGTTGTCCTTGCCCAGCTCATAAAATATATACAAGTAGCATTATACATACTGAGAAGATTATATTTAGGAATATATATGTATATATACATGCATGTAACAACAATTAATACATAAAGAGGTCATGAATTTGAAAAAGAACAAGGAGGGACCTATGGGAGGGTTTGGAAGGGAAGAAAGAGAAAGGGGAAATAATCTCAAAAAGAAAAGAAAGAATGAAATTACATATCAATAAAATAAAGCAAAATGAGTTAATCAAACTTAAAAATATTGCTTTCTCTAATTGTTAATGTTGAGGACATTGGTTTTTTGTTTTTTTTTTTCTCCTAATCTATACACAGCAGTTTTGGCAGACTTAGTGCTGTTTCTTTGCCTGAGGGTTTCAGTTTATTTATATAGACAGTGTTGTCATCTGTTGGTGACTAGAATTTCCATTTTTCTTTTCAAATCCTTAATTCACTCTTATGTTAGCACAATAAATTCTTAGCTGGGGATTGCAGTATAGGGATGAATAGGAGCCCATCAGTGGCATTGGACCATCAGACCGTAATTAGATGCCTCAGGATCCAGTAGTAGCTTTGTGATTATCCTTAATAATGGAACTTTGAAATCAGAAAGGGTTCTTCCCATCTGTTAGAATATTCATCAGAAAACAGCCTTCTGTGTCTCTGTGTGACACCCCATCAGTCACCTCTGACATCCTCCTTGAATTTTCTGTATCACCCCACTTCACACTGTCTCTCTTTGTTGTTGGCCTGGCCTGCTGGATCATGGAGAAGGTGGACTGTCTTCCCAGCATGGTGTCTCCACCCCCTGGGGAATAGGAGGCAACAGGAAGCTGTGCTCAACTCCATTGTTTCTAGGTTTATTGTTGTTCATATCCACTGACTGTATTTTTACCTAGGTCTTGATTTTATAATAGGTGGTATTTTTTCTTTGTTTCCAATCTGATTTTTAAGAGTCTCTCAAGAAATCCCAAATATGCTTGCTTCACAATCATCCTGCTCCTGCTTTTTCAAGATGGAAAACCCCATGTAGCTCCTTTCTCCGAGGTTATGGACAGCAGTGGCCATAGACAACTGTTTGCTGTGGAGGTGTGTAGAGTGGTTACAGGGGCTCAGTGGATTGGACACAGCCTAGTGAGCTGAGTGTCAGTTGACAGCCTTCCAGAGACAAGGCTGACTTTGCCAACTCTACTTTATGAGAGGCTTCACTGGTACTGCTTACCCCTCAGCTCTGTCGTAGCTCGTTTTATACTCTGCCATAGAGAAGGACCCAATAGACAAAGGCACTTTAAGGAGTCAGTGCACTCCAAGAGCCTGGCTTACCTTCCAGCTGCCGAAGGTGAGGCCAGGCCACTCTGTTGCGAGGTCTCATCTTCACTGTACAACAACTTGCATGTAACACACAGCCCTCAGCCTCCCCAGTGCAGGACAAGGGTGAGGATGGCTAGCACTTGTATGATGGGGACTCGGCCAGGTCCTACTGAGTGCTTTCCTTACCTAGCTTAGTCTGCTGCTCATAGTAGGCACTGCCCTGCCCTGCTCTGCTAGTGTAGAGGCAGCTTATGCTCAGATGCTGTCTTAGGGGAAGAGCCTTGGACACATGAGGACTGACTTCAGAGACCAGCTCTTAATCATGACATCAGTGATTATAACCAGCATAACTTTCATGTTGTGGGCAGAAGCTGGGATGATGCTAAATGCTCTCCATGGAAGAGAACAACCCCACCAAAAGAATGATCCTGTCCACAAAATCAGTGACATAGAGCCTGAGAAGTGCTGCCTCACTAAGCAGAGAACTATGAAGTGGCCAGCTTTTCATGTAAAAGTAAGCACAGCAGCTCTGGTAAGGGCAAAAATATGTGATCTGTGCAATTCTGAGACAGTACAGTCAGGTCAAGGGAGCAAGCTTGGGGTGATTGTGTCCCCAACCATATGGCTTCAGAGGAATAACTGGCGAAAAGGAAAATGGAATGTAGGAGGGGCTTCAGGACACTGGCTACTGATGTATGTGGGGCTTTTCCAAAGATATTTTGGTTTAAAACGCGCGAGTCTCATCTGGAGTTACTTCACTCTGCAGTAATGGGACCCACTTTATATTTATTGCATGTAGCTGTTTGGTAGAGGCAAAGAGTCTTACATCAGTGGTTTCCTGATGTTCTGGAAGCTCCGAGTGAAGCCCAGCAGTGGACGTGCAACACTCTTCTTTGCATTTCTCATGGTGATCCTTGCTGTTCACCCTAGGCTTTCTGAGTGCCTCTTGGTTGCACTGCCACTTCTCCACTGATGGAGTGGCCCTGAGGCCGCTATCATTTTTGGATTAAAAGTACCTGAAGCATTATGGGCTTGAAATTATCCCAGGAAAATATGGAGCACAGTTTTGGTCCTGACAGAAATGGTACACTTTTTGTTTTGAAGAACTCAGTAAAAAAAATGTGCATGAATGCCTTTCCTTTACATAACACACACAGCCACATACATCTTCTATATACATACATACATGTCTTTTACATAACACATCACACAGCTGAACATCAGTCTCTGCTCAGGAGTTTGTAGATCAAGGGTTGTTAGCTGTTGGGCTACCAATGTCCCAAGAGTCAGTCCCATCTGAAGGAGCTCCATCAAGACAGACAAATGATACCATGATGAATCCCCTCCTTAGAACTTCTGAGGTACAGTCATAGCCTGAGAGGTAGACCTTGACAGCCATGAACTCATCAAAGAATGTGGTGTTTGCTCTGTGGTGGATGCTGCTCTGAGTTTCTGGGGTTGCTGTTGTTGAGAGCCTTCCCTCTGAGTTGTGTTTCATTGCTTAGATGTATTGTCCTCCGCTTTTATGTAAAGCCTGGACTGTGGTATTGGCTGGGTCATGATTTCTCTATTGGTTCTTGAGAAACCCCTTTCTCACTCCTCCAGCTTCTGATGCTGCCATCACAACTGGCCATCCTTTGACTCTGCCTGCATTGGTATTTTCTTGGTATTCACTTGGTATTCTCCCAGTGTGTCACCATTCGCCTCTCTTCCATTTTATTATAAGAACACCAACCACATTGAAATTGAACCCCTTAAGTGGCATCATCTTTATTTGATGACACCTGTAGAGACTGTATTTCCAGGCTGATTCTAAATAGTTGTAGTTACCTGTGTGAGGGTTTAAGAATTGAACAAATCTTTTGGGATTCAGTATTCAACCCTTGGCAGATTTTGTTTCTGTAGAGTACATGTTGCACGTCCCCAGTGTGGCTCTATTGCTTCTTCTCCCATCTTAGACTTGATAACCTTTCCATTAAACTGCAGATGCACCAAAGAAAAGAACCTATGTGAACAAACTGCCATCTGTTGGGTTTTAGAGATGTTCTCATGTGCGACTCTCTGGTGAAGTGCCTTCATACTGATGGACGTAAGGAGACAATCACCTGCTTGCACACATGGCTCTGGAGACACCAGAGACAGTCTCTTTAGCATTTTTATGTCACAGGACATCAGATGACATATGTGTGTTCAGGAACAAAAGTGCTGCCTTTTGATTCCTATGGAAATGACATTGGGTGTGCCCTTCTTGCCTGACACTCCAAAAAAAAAAAAATAGAAAATCAGTTCTTGCTGTGAAGTCTTGGTTTTTAAGTGGTGTCTTGCTTGGTGACTTTCTGAAAAGAACAAGTCATTTCTCCTTAGCCAGTGCTTGTTCTGGTTTCTAGAGGCAGGGATGACAAACAGAAGGCCTGGCCAGGACTGATGACCAGAAAGGCCAATGCTTATGAAGCTACTGAGAGCCAGCTAGAAACACCTCCCTCCATATTAAGGAGCTGAGTCCCTTGCCCTGCATGTTCCATATATGAAGAGTGGAATCAAACCTGCTTCTGACAGCCTTGTTCCAGCCGTTCCAGTTGTGACAGGAAGTGCTGAATGCAATTTTATGCATTATGACAGACTCAAAGGGTTGACTTTGTGTTTTCAGAAGGAAGGGACTTTCTCTGCTCTGTTATCTTAAAAGACACAGCACCCAGTGTATGCACATGCTTTCTTACAAAGACAGTAGATAAATGGCAGACATCCTCTCTTTGAAAGTAGGTAAGAGGGAGAGAACGTAAAGGCCTTATGTGGCCTTTGAAGTGGCATGAACCAGCTGGTGGTCACTGCCTTGCTGGCACTTGCAGACCTCCTTGGATGCAGAGATGGCAAGAAAAAGCCTTCCCTTTGGAGCCTTCGCTGGATGCCCAGGAAACCCTTCTCCATGTGCCATGACAATGTCTCATGCGGGCATTCTGGACTATGTATGAAGCACAGATCTGAGAAAAATTAAAAAGTAGTTTCATCTAAAAACAAAGATGAAGGAGTTTGTTTCTCAGAGGCAAAGCCTACTCTGCTGGGATGTGAGTTTTATGGGTACATACTGAGTAAACCAAGCCTGCTGAACAGTTATTTTGGGATCCCACACAACGCTGGCTGTTTAGAGTGGAGGCAGCATTTCTGAATTCTCCCTCTTGTTGGTCCTAAGCAGCACGTGGGGAAATTGCCCTGACTGTCCAGTGACACTTTGCTGTGCTCCTCACCAGGCTCTCACAGACCTGGACTCATTGGGTATCCTGTTCTGTTGGGGTTCTCAGCCTCTTCCTCCCTCCAGAGATTTTCTTCACAGGAACATGAGCCTGGACCTGGAAATCAGCTCAGTTAAACTCGGGTCGAGTCATTAGGCAGGCTGCATGGACCTTATCTCTGCTCTTTCATGAGACCCAAACCCAACCCCATGTGCAAGGTGCATTTTTATTTTGTCTGTTTTTCTCTGTGTGTGTATAATATAATGTGTGTGTTTCATGTTCTCGTGAGTGCATGATAATGTGCATGTGCCACAGTGTGCATGTGGAGGTCAGAGAACACCCTTAGGTGTTGGTCCTCCCCTTTTACCTTGTTTGAAACAGGGCTTCTTGCAGGGCTGGTTGTCACCAGGGCTTCCAGAGGTTCTCCAGTTCCTGCTTCTCTTCTCACCACAGGAGTGCTGAGGTTACAGATGTGCACTGCTGTGCTGGCTTCATGTGGGTGCTAGGCATCAGAACTCAGAACCTCTCACTGAGCTATCACCCAGCACCCAAAGTGCACTTAATTAGTACTACACTCTCACCAACAGAGCTAAGTGGCCAGCTCCTAAGTGTATTTTAAAGACCATGGGATCCTGTAAAACACACACACACACACACACACACACACACACACACATTCAAATACACAGAAACACACAAGGACATGCACATACCCACACAAATATACACAAACTCACAGACACACACAAGCACACACACATACCACAGAGACACATACACACCAAACAGACACACACAAGTACACAGCCACAGAAACACACATAGTCACGTATACAACCACACAAATACACACAAATTCGGACATAAGCACACAAACACATATCATACATGCACACACACACACACACACACAAACGCACACATAAACATACACCACAGACACACACAAATACACATACCATACATCACAAACACAAATGCACACACCACACACACATACCCAAATGTGCCACACATGTACACACACACCTCACACACAGTTACCAGACTGCAAACAGTTATGGAAATGACTGAATACATTTTTGAGGAACGTAATGGTCTGCTTAACTCCCATAAGGCTGCTGGAAAACGCCTCCAGGCTCCTCCCTTTACACACCTAACTTTATCTGTACAAACTCATGAAGTTGGTACTATCATTACTTGCATTTGGCTGATGGGAAAACTTAGTTCTAGAGAGGTTATACAAATTGTCTGAAGTTGTACAGCAGGAAGAAAACAGGCATTAAACCTGGTGTCCTGGTAGCAGCACACTTGACCACTGAAAACCCATTGCCACTAGGGACACCTTTGGAAAATCTGAATTGTTTTCTTAGGACCACTTTTGGGTTAGGGATTCAGAAAGTCATCATGGTGGGCATTCTTCTCTGATGCCCACACCACAAAGGACACAAACTTATGTTGCCAACTGAGGTCTTCATTTGGAGCTCTTTTCCTACACTTCCTATAAGAGAAATGGCACATGATTGACAGAATGAGGTCAGTCCATGTGTCCATTGTGTGTGCAACATGCACCACTCCTGTACACTGTAGGGAGCACAATTGTTTGGGGGATCAATTGTTTGCTTTTATGCAGAAACTGAAATTATCCTTCACTCTTCACTTCCTCATAGACAGGCCTGATTCTCTGTCAGGTTGGGGCTACATTGAAGCACCCAGGCACAAGGGCATTGCATGCAGGGGAGCCACCAGAAGGAAGGGGGGTGAATCCTTATCTTCAGAACAGAGCGGCAAGTTCTCAGGAAAAAATAACTTCCCAGTTCAAATTATTTCCTATTAAGAGTTGCTAAGCAACACTTCACTTAGCTCCTCCAGTGCTCTATGTTTCAGGCTTCCTCGGCTCTGTGGCCACTAGTATCATCCTCCCCTGACTCAGACAGGAAGGAACAGAGAACACACCTCAGATCCATGGCTGCGTTCTCACAGAAAGGCCTGGTAGCAGATCTGTGATAACCAACTAGGATCTGCCCCTGGCCCGCTCATCCATTGCACAGCCATTCAAACCTATGATTCATTCTCAGCCAAGGTCTTAATTTCTCATTTGTAAAGTCACATCGTTATCAGACAGTAGACGAGACTGATTCACTGTTTGTCCTGTTTTCAGTGCTTTCCTTTTCCTCTGGTTGGAGCTTTGAGTTTTTTTGCTCATGGCCTCTTTTCCAACTCCCATCTCCTAGAAGGCTTTGTGGATGCAGAAAGGCAGGTGTGACACCACCTCTGCAAGAGGTGGGGAGAGGACATTTGCATTGCTTTTCTTGTGATGATGGGAGCTTGCAGGAAACATAAGGGAGGAGGGTCACGGGTTGAGGGTACCAGCCATTGTCCATCATGGTGGGGATGGCAGAGTGCCAGGAGCAGTTCTCAGCCGTAGTGGAGGATGGTGAGGCTGCTTGCCTTGAGGCTGATGGCTGGGCAGATCTAGGAGCTGAGGAAGGGAGCCCAGTGCTCAGCTGGCTTTTTCCTTTACCCTTTAAATTTAGCCCAGGACCACAGCCATGGAAGATGCTGTCATATTTAGGGTAAGTTAGGGTTTCCCTTAATCCTTCCTGAAAACATTCTCACAGACACACCCAAGGGTGTGCTTCACTAATGCCCTCGGTGGTGTTTCTTAATCCAATTAGGTGGGCAGTCAAAACTAACCAACCATTATAGTTATCCTCGGTGGCTCACACACAAATAGGCATGAAAACTAGTATGGAGTGTGTGTGTGTGTGGGGGGGGGGAGTTTCAGAATAAAAAAGGTTTTAGTAGGAGAGGAGGGGGTGAGGGAGGATAATGGGACATGAAAAGACTAAAACTCAGTATATACACATATGAAAACAGAAGACTCAGATGTCCTATTTCACATTCTGTGTGCTGCCCCCCTCACCCCCCTTGAGATAGAGTTTTACTGTATGTCCCAGGCTGGTCTCAAACTCAGTGAAGCTACTTCCTCTAGGCCTGACGTGACCGTCAGCCACCATGGAGCAGTTGGCTATGATAACTTGCGTAATAAGTACCTTTTTCATACAGTCACAACAATGAAGTCATCCAAACAGCACAGAGATGGTAAAAGGCTGTTAGCATCCCCCCAGAGAAGTGGGGGACAGTAAACAGCTGCCACTCTCCCCAGCTCCCCAGTGCACATTGTCTTGGGGGTATAGAATACATCAGAAATGGAAGGTTGACCAGAGCTTGAAACTCCAATGACGTAGTTTTCCTCAGTCCTCCATTACAACAGGGTGAGATTTTCAGTGATACAATTTTTTTTTTGAGTCACCTGTGCTCCTGTATACTAGTAAACATATTAGTTTACAAAAATAAGAATAAAATAAATTATCATGCTACACCTCGTAATAAAAATCATTTAATTCCTCTAGCTCCGTTCTGGCCACATAGCGGCTGTCTTCTCTGCGGCAAGGTGTTGTGCCCAGTAGGGCTGTAATCACGTAATCTACTCGGGTGAGACAGCAATGAATGCCAGGTTCCCATAATTTATTTTTTAAACATTTTCAGCTTTTGTTTTAGTTTTTGTCCTACTATAATGAAATATCATAGGCAGAGAGATATAAATGGCAGAGATGTAAGATTTAATGAGCTGTGACAACTCTCAGGGATGCGGTTCTCTCAGCTCATCTCTGCTCACCTGCTCCTCTCTCTGCTGCAGCCCCTAGATGCTTTATTCATTCAAAACTCCCTCGCTCTCCACACAGGCCTTCATTACACAAATGAATGGACCTAACACTTCTCAAGGTCTGCCTATCCTGGCAGGTATCCAAGCTGGGGGTGAGTCAGAGTCTTCTCTGATCACCTGGCTGCAGAACATGAGTGTGATAGTGAGCCTTCATCTGTTTCAATGTAAACAAATGGCCTGTTCATATGGAGATCTGGGTTGCTACTCCATTGTTTTTAACACAGAGGTCTTAACAGTATAGGAATCAAGTCCTTTACATGCTGCAAGGTATCAGGAATCACCCTTCCCCCATACAGCACGTACACAGGAATATGATACCATAATAACTGTAAAATATCTAATTCAGACATCCCACAACAGGGTCTTCTGGTGTAAAATTTACTAAACATTTCAAAACAGCTTTAGCAAAGTGTGGCATCAAAGTGGGCTCTTTGTGTGGTGGAGTGGGGGAGGTAGCATAGGCCCCCTGCTCTGGGGATTTGCCTGCCTATTTGTCTGCTGTAATGTGAGGAGCTATAAGGAACTGTGTAGAAGGTGTTGCATTTGAAAAGCTGGGGATTCTAGGACTATTTACTCCTGGCCCATGACTTTGCTTCAGCAAGGACAGAAGTTCCTGTTATCAGGAGGGCTCTTCCAGCTACCTGAATCCTGGGAAAGGGAGTAACAAAGAGAGATAGGAAAAAATAGGATAGACTGAGAGTGTCTTCTTCTGCCAGAAGAAAATGGGGCTGGGGTGGACTTATGCTGAGAGTACAGTGATTTGCCTGATAAAAGTCTTGTTTTTGCTACATGTGATTTGTGGTTGCTTTTATTTGCTTGCTTAAATTAAGCTCTTATTTTAAAGAGGTGGTTTGGTGCCTGAGGGTCCATTAATGTATGGTGTTCTATGCACCAGTGCAGATTATGTTACATTTATTCCACAGTAAGTTGCTTTTAGCTATTTTATTGTCTAATAAATTTAAAGCTAAAGTGAATACGTATTTTAAATCCAGAGATGTGACCATTTCTTTGTGATGTAGGCTCTGCTATAGATGTGTATATCAAAGCAGGATGAGGTAACAGAAGCCAAAATTGCTTTCCCACCTCTAACAACTAAAAAGAGACAAAATGCATGAAACAATAATTTCAAGATAATGGGAAAGATACTGTAGGAAACACATTTGAAACAGAAGGGGATGAAATGGGCTCTAGGATTTCCCAGCTTTACATCCCATGCCCATCAGGAGTAGACCAGAGTATGAACAGAACCTCACAAGTGTGCTGAGGAGCAGAAAGAGGTCCTAGTTTGAAACAGCAGAGGGCTAGACTTCTTGGAGTAGAACGCTTAGGGTCTGTGAAAAAGAGAGGGGAGGAAAGAGAATATGAATGTGCTACAGCTTCTTATGCAGAGCTCTGATAGGCATGTGATGATGGACTTAACCAAAATCAGAGAAGGAAGCATAGGAAGGAGCAGGCATGCAGATCCCAGAAACTAGAGAAACAAAGAAGGACATTTTCTAGGGGTAGGGGAATCATCTTATCACAGGGACCAAAAGGTTTCAAGCTCATACTCCAGTGAAGAGAGATTCAAAATACATGCTTTCAACATCCATAATTCCATTCAGAGGTTTTTGGCACCTTTATTTTAATAACCAATGGACCAGGAGAAAGAAAACCATAAGAATATAAGATGTTTGAATAGCACTAGTGAAAAAGTTGATCAAGTTGATTTCTAAAATATTCTTCCCAACAATGCAACATATTGATTCTTTCAAATTTATATAGAATTTCCAAGAATGAACATGCTCTGGGCTGTAATAGTCTCCTAAATTAGAAATGATTGCCATCATTCAAAACATGAGAAGTCTAGAAAATCAATAAGTAATTGGAAAATAATAACCTACTTCTAAATAACCTATGAATCCAATAAATAATTACGAGGAACATTAGAATGAATATTGAGCTCAATAAAATGAAAACATGTATTGCAGTTTATGCAATTCATTCAAAGTTGGACTGTTTAAGAGGAGGGTCTCATCTGTTTATCTAGAAGGAAGAAAGGGCTCAAGTTAGTAGCTTCAGCTTCCACCTTAAGAAATTAGAAAGTGGAGTATAATTTATCATAATAAAAGAATAAACACTGAAATTTTATACAGCAAAAAAGCATGGCGATGATCAATGAAGTAAAAGCTGATTGTTTGAGAAGATCAGGACAATCAATTCAACTCTAACCATTCAATTAGGAACAAAGATGGAGATAGTTTATCAGTGTTGGGAATATGACAGGGGTTATTTATAGAGTCTTCAGTCTTTGAAAAGTTAAGAAGACACTATTGTGAGCAACTATTAACTATTACAGTTTAGAATGTGAATGTCCCAAGGCCCATGTATTCAACACTTGGTCCCTAGCCCATGGTTCCATTGAGTGGTAGAATCTTTAGTAGATGAAGCCCAATAAGCCCAATGGAGTGAAGTTAGCTAATTAGGGCATAACTTCAAAGGAGACCTTGACACTCCAGTTCTTGTCTATCTTTTTTCCTGGCTGCCACATGCTGAGCAGCTTCATCCACCATACTCTCTAGACATGATGTACTTAGAGACCTAAAAGTAATAAGACCAACTGCCCGTGCACTAAGACCTTCACAATTATGAGCCCAAATAAACCTTTGCTTTGTTTAAAGTTAGTTTTTTTAAGTATTTTGCTACAGTAACAGAAAACTTACTTGTACAACTTAACCCAATGAATTCTAAAACCCCAACCAACAGGGATTAAATTTCTTGGAAATCAAATTAGAATAGCTCTATATATTTAAAAAATAACTGTGCAAAAATGAGTAAAAATAATTTGAATAGGAGTTTAAGATATTTTTATATAAGAAAGCTTCAAAAAAGAATGGATTCTCTGGTGTTATACACAGATTAAAAAAAATAATCCCAGTATTAAAAATTCCATAAAATAGAAAAGATAACATTTCCCAACTCATGTCATGAAACCATCTGATTCTGATACGGGAATCAAGGACATTCCATGGAAAGATATACTATATTTTTCATGAATATAAACAAAAATTCTAAACTATGAATTCATCCAACTTTAGTACTTGTGTGTGTATGTGTGTGTGTGTGTGTGTGTGTATAAAGACAGAAAGGAAAATATTGGTATATATGCGAAAGATATATAAAGAATCAATAATATTATATAAATGGATATAGCCTAAGTATGCAAAGTTGGTTTAATACTGAAAGAACCTGTTTTTGAGATTTGTTGCATTAATCATTTTTTCAGCAGTTGCTACATTAGCCTTTCATCAGAAGCTGAAGAGTCAATTGACAAAATTCAACACTTGTTTATGGTAAAGTACAAACCCCGTAGTGACCTGGAATAAGAACTTCCTTGAGGCTGATAGAAGACATTACGAACTACAGGGTCATGCTTAGCAGTGAAATACTTAGTGAAGTCCCCCTGCCGTTAGGAACCAATTAAGGAAGGTCTTTCCTACTTCTGTTCTTCAATGTTTTGCCAAGCACACTGAGTATGGCAAAGAACAAAAAATGACTCAAGGACATGAAGATTAAAAAGAAATAAGGGTGCCTTCATGTCAAAATGCTCATCATCCCTGAATTCTGAATACTTCAGTTATATCTACTTAGGTTTGAGATGTACTCCAGTGTCAATCATGACATTTAAAGATGGCTCTGGATGAAAAGAATGTCAGCTACTGCATTGGTAAATTTCAATTACTACATAATGAAACAAATTAAATTTTGATTACCTCCGATGTAGATGCTAGGAAATTTAGAATCATACCTTTGTCTGATGTTATGATTGTGTGGAACCATACTGGCAATGGTTGGGAATCCTGTGAGGCCTTGTTAAAAGGCTTGGGCTAGTGAGTAGGTTGGGGCCTCTGTAGCATACAAGGATGAAAGAGAGAAGTAAACTGTATTTTTATATTTTGTAACTATCCAGTAAGAAGACAAAAATGCCATTTTAAGTAGCACCAAAACATATTTGGCAATTTTTAATAAATTGAATAAAGAAGTACAACCATTCTGTGCAGAAAACTATGAAACACTGTTGAAAATAATTTTGAAATTTAATTTCCTCTGTTTTTTATTAAAGAATTGCATACATAAGTCATGGTATCTATATCTATATCTATCTATATCTATAGAGAGAGATATCTATACCTCTCCCCCTGTCTCTTTCTCTTCTGATGCCTCCTGTGTCTTCCCACTCCTTCTCAAATACTTTACTACTTGACATCTCTCTGTCTTTCTGTCTCTCTCTCTCTTTCCTAAGTTCATTTTGTATTGTTCCTATGTGCATGTGTTTAGGGGGAGACTGATTTCTGATTCTCCCTCTCTGAACAAAGGATTGGAGGGATGAATTCTGTTCATGGATCCAACACTCTTCCCAGCCTCCTCTAGATTCAGCATAATCCCAGTTAAGATCTCAACAACCCTGTGGCAGAGGGTAAGAACAGGCTCTTGAGTGTCTGTGTAAAGATGAACAGTACGGAAGTTACTGTAAAGGGAAGGGACAGAAGAAATGGAAGAAAGAGGGTTACCCTATTGGATTTGGGAAAACGTGCTGTGAATCTGCAATAATCCAGGTAATGTAGGGCTCCGGTAAGCAGACACTTAGGGCAGGGGACACAGTAGACTGTGTCTAGAAACAGTTCCTTGCGTACATGGTCAATATATTTAGACAGTGTTCAAAGTATTTTGACAGGAAATTCAATGGAGAAGGTATAAGTTTTACAGAAACAACTAATGATAAAGAAGTGTAGAGCCTTGCGCTAAGGCAAAGCTCTGCCGTTAACTCACGCAGTATGTAAAAGTTAACACAGCGCATCACAGACTTCAGCGTTAGCTCCGGAGATACGCAACATCGCAAAGAAAGTTCGAGGGCACTTCTCTGGTGTTGTCAGTTTCGAAAAACATGTTTTAAAGAACACAGGAAAAGACGTTGACTACTAAAATTTCTCATAAAATGGATTTTATTGACACCATTTTGATTTGAAATAGAAAATGCAAGCTGCAAGCAGGGAAAATAGCTATAAAATATACCCAACAAAGGGCTTATTCTTAGAATATATGTTTGTAACAATTTAATGATAAGTTAAGAACACAGAATAAAAATCTAGCATAATATTCAAAACATACTTCACTCAGAGGTCAGATGGATGACAGGCCTTCTGATGAAAATATGTTCAGTATCATCATCCACTTGGGAAATGCAAATTCAGAACCCAGTGAGAAACTTGTATGCACTCTGAGATGTGCGAATGGTGAGTGCGGCAGTGGAGATAGTGGCAGCACATACAACAGGGTCCAAAGGACAGCAGGACATTCGGGGGCATTCATAATCTTGATGTGGTAGCAGTTGCACAGATATTTGCTGTTGCTGCTGGTGGTGGTGGTGGTGGTGTGTGTGTATGTGTATGTGCACATGTGTGTATGTATGTAAGAGTGTAAAATGGTAGCTACATTTTGGTAGCACAGAGATAATTATCATCTCTTAAATTTTGAGTTATTGACACATAACCTCAACAAGAAGGTAGTATTCACATTAATCACAGAGCAATATAAAATAAAAGAATCAAAGGGAGGTATTGTGACTTGCCGTAGACAGAGAGCCCCAGTTCAGAGAGGGACTGCTCTGCTCCTCCCTCATTCCCATCACTGACTGACTCGGAGACTCCAGACACATCCTTCCTTGTCCTGACAAAGAAATGAGGCCTCTGGAAAGAGAATAAAGATACGGAGAAGTTTTAGAGAATGATAATGTTTTCTTCCATTTTATGGTCTACAGAGAAGATGATTTTGTGAGCAAAGATTTAGTAGCCAATAAAAATTTCAAAGGCTGTAAAATCAACTGCTCAATCTTTTAAAGTCGGTTGCTGTTCAGTATCTTTTATGATAACAATTGTAAATGGTACACATACACAATGTTTAAGTCACTGAACTGTGTTTTCTTTATGTTCCTGGGACACAAATCTTCCTTTATCGGAATGTTTGACCTCTGGATTGCGGACATAATTGAACAGTTAGGTATTCCAGGATGTATTCCTCCAAAATTATGTAACAGTTAAATAAACCCTGCCTTTGGGGATAGATAGGCCAGTTTTCATGTGGAGAAAATCAAAGAGGGAAACTATTTTATTAGAGCAAATAAAGTGCATAGTACAGAATTGGCTCGAATAAAGATAATTAGGGCAGGAAAACTATGCGGAGCTGGGAACAGGTACCACTGCAGTTTTCAGTGCAAGCACAGTGGAGATGGTGTCTGCTATTCAGCAGATGCAAGCACAGAATCAACAATGGAATATTTAAAAAACTGAGTATCTTGTGGAAAACAGCCCATGCATACTCACTAAAGATACAAATATAAGATCTAGGTGGATTAAAATCTACACGAAGAGCACAGTTCACAAAGCTTTTCATTAAAAAATGTAAAGAAGAATCTTTCTGACAGCAGTGAAGGGAGGAATTCCTTAAATAAGCATGAGAGGCAAAAATGTTTTGCAAATGAAAAAATATGATAAAATATTAAAGCTTATAGAATTAATCCCCATTTTTGCTTCTTTATAGATAATCAAATCTTCCTGAGTGCACAGGGAAGAGCTTGCTTGTTATCTGTCACAAGAAGAGACCTACAGGATTGGTTTAGAAAGCAGTCAGTGAGATGCATAAAGTTCAGGTTCTAAAGGAAGCCACATTATCCAGAGTCCATTACGGTGGCATGGAGTTGGCACAGGAAACATTTCGTCAAACTCATCCCCATTCCAGATCCCTTGCACTTTATCCACATCTTTGGGTAATTTCAAGTCAGAGCCTTTATATAGCAATGAACATTCCCTTCTTTATTGAAATTTAAAACTAAAATAAAAGTTTAATTTAATTTACAATCACCTGGCCAGTGGAGCTTACGTGAATGCCAAAGGTGTGAACACAATCTAAGTCCTGTCTTCGAAACTGGACATAGAAGTAAGCCTGTATATCCATCTGCTGCTTCATGTAATGGCATTCGTGAGCTTCAGTCTGTCTGACTGCAAGCTCTGCAGAGGGCACAAGAGCCCAGCCCAGCAAAGTAGAAGTTTGATCTTAAAAAGTTGTGTCTCCCACATTGCAGTTATAAAGAGCCAGTTACATCAGCCAAGATTTTCTGGGTGCCTGTCCTGTGGGAGGTCTGCGTGGGTCCAGAAGGCTTTTGTAGCTGTGTACAGAGGATCTGACTGTGGAGAATTGGTGCACTTTCCTCCGGAATGCTAATTTATGATTAACTGCTGCTAAGAGAATGCTCCTGTCTGCTAACCAGAATACCTTCTTTTTGGTATTTCGTGTTAACTCTAAATCCAGACACAGCTCTGACTTTATGTGATCCAAGTGCCTTAGTGTTCAGCATAATTTAACAGGAGCTTTAGAAGCTAATAATGATTAGTCATGAACAAAGTTCCCCAGCTCATTTCCCTTTATTGGGTAATAAAGGGATTTTTTTAATGGTGAACTTCACTGAAAAAGCCACTCAACATTTAGAAGTTCTCCGAAATCGCAGTACCTGGCATTGTTTTTATTTTCTTGGGGTTATCATGGAAGTGTAATTATTGATTTCAGTTTGTGGCTTTGTCCCCTCTCTGCTGTTTGAGAACCCATTGTTATTGACAGGTCACACTGGTTGATAAGCTTATGCTATTTTATTGGTATTTTACTAGTTCTAAGATTCCTTTCAACAACTCTCTGGTACTCTTTTGAACTGATTTCCACTCTTTTATGCAAAGTGTTGTCTGGCAAAAATGATGGGTATTTCTAGAATAGTAGCAGTTTCTTCTGTCTATGGAAAACCAGGCCTTGGTTTTATCTGACATCTTCTCTCACAGACACCCTCCACTCATGGTTTAATACACCTGCCATTAAAGGAACTGTGTCCTTAGGTCATATGACATATCTGAATATCAAGCAGAGATAGCCACCATCTAGAGACACTTGTAATCAGGCAAAGTTCAGGTCAGAAGATATTTCAAAGCACTAGAAAAGCTACCATTTTATAAAAACCCGAAAATTACACAGATATGTTCAGTAAGATTTCTTAATGAGAAAAAATAATTAAAAACCATGGCCTTAGGAGTGAGTGAAAGCACAAGGTGTTGATGACCAACAGAACAGCTAAGGTTTCATTCTATTACAAGCCAAACTCTATTTTGAGTGTCAGTCACAAGGTCAGATGTGGCTCAGGCTTCACTTGTGGTTCAGCATAACGCGACAGCGGACATGGGTATTTGTAACCACTAGACATGAACAAAATCCTCAGAGTGCAGAGCGTTTTGTTTTTCCTACAGCATAGCCAGGTGGCTCAGTGTCATTGCAATTCTGGAGGAAAGCCACTGTTAAACTTCAGAAGCCCTTTGAAATGTCAGCAGCTTTACCCTAGTCTTGAGTGGAATACAAGTATAATGTAGCTGTGGGTTCTTTAATTGTAAATTTTTCTATTCAAAACCTTTTTGGTAACTCTAAAAATCAGTTCTTGGTGTTATTCACAGACAGCTCCAGAGTGTTACAAGTTGTCAGTCACCTGAGATTCTCATTCCCATCAGCCCTGCAAGAGGTGACATTCGGATTTCATGTTTTAGCTCTCGTGAAACTGTTAAGTGTCTTTTTGCATTTTGTCCAGTGTCACATTTTTGCACTTTTATGCTTTTTATTGATGCACTTGTTCTTTGGATGCCCTCTGTTCTAATCTCAAGGTTGTGAAATGCTCGGGGAGGAAATCCACACGTGAGATGAGCTTTATTCAGACTAAGCTGCTGTGACTTCAAGGCTAACGAATCAACAACACAGGTTAAATAAGGCTTTTAACAATAGCATCCACCCGAGATAATATGGAGCGGAAAAGTTGATAAGAATGCTGTGACTGGGGCTGTGAAGGAGCCTAGCCCCATATTAATGGTTCAGTTGTCTTTAATTCAGTTTTTGTGCCACCTTTATGGACGTATGTACCACAAATGACAGGGATCGATTGTGTGTGTCCTTAGGAGGAAGGGGCAGGAACCTCAGGAACAGAGTAACTCATGGAAAGACAGGTTGTGATGACTGGTCTCACTCTCTGTCTCTGCCACTGCCCTTCATGTTGTGTAGCCGATGAATGAAGCACCATGTGCTCTAGCTTTGCTGTTTGTGACCCACAAAATTCAAGCCCATCATTCAACCAAGGATAACCACTAATAAACATCAACGAACCAAGGATAACCTTAGAGCAGCAGCCCAGAAGGATTTCCAGGATTACTGGGGATCTTTAAATTGACGTTTCTGTTGAGCAATCCCTGGTATCTTTGGTAACATCTCCCCTTTCTAGCAGCTGGTACATTTGGCAAGAGACTGATGGCAGGTGGCAGCTCAGGTGACATTGCATCCCCAACTCTTTTGGGCTTCTGCAGACAGCATTGTAACAGAGACTTTAGGGATGGAACACCAGCATGCAGACTATCAAGGATGATTCTGTGATGGGCAGAGTCAGAGTCCAGGCACAAAACTTTTCTAGGCTAATCTCCTTGCAAGATTTACTTGATGGCAACAATGCAGTCATGTTGTTAAGTTCAGGGAGTCTAGCGTACTGTTTAGAATCTATTTGTGTTGCAGCCTGGCCAGTGAGCGACTCTTCTTACATCATTGTGTCAGATCCAGTTCAACCAAGAGGAGCCACTGGCAGATTCAGAATGAAAGGGCAGTCAGCGTGATAATTATGAAGACCTCACAATATACTGGGGACTTTAAAACATAATCTTAGTAAGACATAGCTAGAGTTTTAACCCAGTTTAAAACCTCACATCTCGTCTTCTCCCCATTAGGAATGTACACTCATTGCCGCACCCATTCAGTTCAAGTGATGATGGAGAGGCTGCTTCTGGGCCTAGAGCTGGCAGACTGCCTTCCCTGCATGGAGGTCATGTCCAGAGAGAAGCCAGGTTCTATGATGTGCAGTGAACAGCAGTCTGCACTGCTGGATGCTGGCAGGTGGCAGTTAGACAATAAGAGAATGTGCTGTGGACACAACAAGCTGGGCGTATCAGGAGGCAGGTGGACAGATGCCTCTCCGCAGAAGGGAGGGACCGAAAGGAGATGTGCAGAGACAGGACAGGACTCATTAGGGTAACCACAGTGCGGTCATCTGCCTGAGCTGCAAGAGCTGAAAACCCTGGACCATGAGGGCAGCTTGATGGCTTGAGTGATTTCATGTAGTCTTTTTGAATGTTCGTGTCAGTTTCCAGATGTGTGGGGTAACAGGCTGTATTTCTTACTTGATATTTGTGATAAATACCAACAAAAGCAACTCAAGAAAAAAAGGTTTATTTTGGCACTCAGTTGATACCCAGTCTATCACTGCGGGGAAGTCATGGAGGCAAGACGGTGAGGCAGCTCACACAGTGCATTGTAATCAGGAAGCAGAGAGCAATAAGTGCTTATGTTCAGCTCAGTTTCTATATTTTATTTAGTCCAATAGCTAGGGTGGATCTTCACACATCATTTAATCTAATCTAGAAAATACCTCACCAACACGCCCAGAGATTTGTCTCCAGGGTGAATCTGCATATGGTCAAGTTGACATTATAAACCTTCACATACCCTTTATTACTTCCTGCATATGTCATGTACAGAACCCATAGGTGATGCTCTGTGGAGAGCAGGAGGATCTTCTAGGAGCAAAGGGAGGAAGCTAATGTCCTTCATCTGTCCTGCGGAGTGAAGCCAGGCAACAGAATACACTGTGTACTCTTCACAGTATTGGAGGCCATATAACATTGCAGTGGAAGCAGGATCCTTGGGCCAGCTCACCCTGGAGCCAGCCAAGGAAAAAGTATAACTCCATCCAATCTTTTAGTGCCCAGTACTAAAAATATAAGAGCTACAGGCAGATGATGGCTACTAAGAGAGAAAGAATCGGTCTTCTCCAGGGATAAGTAACCTGGTAGACTATTCAATCCCATGTAGGTATCTGTAAACACATATACATGTGAACAACAGTGGATGGATTAGGAAGAGGAAGAGGAGGTCATGAAGTTGAGATGGAGCAGGGAGGTGGGGCAATCCAGGGGGGAGTTGGAAAGGGAAGAAAGGAAGTGGAAATGATATGCATATAGTACTTATGTATAAAATTCTCAAAAAAGTAAGGTTAAAAAAATGCTGATGCCAGGACTCCTATGAGTACCTTTTTCTGATGCTGGCCAGACTGAGAATGGAAAGTAGACTGATGAAGATATTGTGGTTATGTGGGAAAGCTTCCCATGTAAGGATCTCTTGTTGGAATATCCTGTAGACAACTGTAGTATCAGTTAAGAAGCTCACGTGAACTCATGTATATGTACATGTAAACAAAAATCCACACGCCTATGTTGAAACCTCACTAATAAATATTCAGTAGTCTTTATTAAAAGACCAATTACTTTTCGTGTTCCCATAAAACAAAATTTATACCTATATACTCACAGGTATCACTAGAGATCTCCAGAGTCCACACTGTGTAGAAACATCAATTCAATTTTAGTGCAAGAGCCCATGGTGCCTTGTATCAGGAATGAGCCTGAGAAGAAGCTAGGAGTGTCCTCGGACCTTGTGTATAGGACTCTGGGACAGCAGGAGACCAGTGAGTGTGAAGGGAGGTACTGTGTCTAGATGAGAGAATCTAGGTGCCAACAGCTCCAGAAAAAGGCTCTTTGAAAAACATAGCTATTGGGCCTAAGGATAGAGTGCTTGCCTGTCACATTCAAGGCTCTGGGGTTCCCTCATAGCATTACAGTCAGTCACTTCATCTGTCACTCCATCCATCAATCAGTGTAAAAATAGAGCTTTGTGTGTGCAGAGCTTCATAATGAGGTGAGAGGAAGGTGGATGCAAGGACATCTGTGTGACAACATCCTACGAAGGGTCAGAGACTTCAGAGAAAACCTCAGCTAAATACAGTGATTACAGTGTTGGGGAAAGAATTTAAAAAATGGTGAACTGAGGACAGATGCCAGGCTCTGTAGAGGCTGAGGTTGGCCACTGAGGCCTGCTGCTAAATTTGAAATGATAGGGTATTAACATCTCCGTGGACAAGAAGAAGTTCCATCATGCATTGCTTGTTAATTTACTTAGAGTCGAGCCCCACTCAGAATTGCTACTAAAATCATTTAGGAAAGGTTGTCCTTGATTTCCTTTCACAGGGAGATAGATAATTCACTGAAAAAAGGTACTTTGTTGGCTCTATTTTAATAATTATGCCCTGAAATGTTTGATTACAGAAGCTTTTCAAGTATTTTTCCCTAGTTACTTAGTAAAAAAAAAAAAAATCTTTTCATTAGGCTTCCAGAGTTAAAGCATTCTTGTCTAAGGAAGAATTTCCTGAGCTTGTTTCCACTGTGACAGCTCAGGCCGTCCTTCCACACTTGCTCCATGAAGCCTCTGCTTCAGGGAGGTAACACTTTGAGCCCTTCCATGATACCCAAAATAACACCATGTGGTAATGTGTAGACATTAAGAAGTTTGACAAGTTTGGCTCTGTCAACAATGATCAAGGATTTCAGTGACTGCATTGTGGGGAGTTTTTTAGGGGGAAATTCAAATAAGCTATAGATGTTTTCCAAATTAAAAAAAAAAAAGAACTTACTGTATGAAAAAAAGTAATACTAATTTGAAAATATCAGATAAGACGTAAATGAGCCAATTTGTTCTCAAACCATGAGCAGAGGAGGCAGGCATACTCCGAGTTAGAATAGCCTGGATCATATAACCAACCAGTGTTATTATAATGCTTTGAGGTGAAAGATGCTGCTGGATTATAGATGAGGAGCCCAAATCTCAGAAGTCTGCCTGGGACACTAGGAATTGAATGTGGTTTTCCACTTGGGGTGTGTATATGTGATAAGAAGAGAGGAAAGCATTTGGGACTCAATTTTACTAGCAGATGAGATTTTAATGTCTTTGAAAGAATCAAGTGGCCAAGAGACTCACTCTTGACTATTAATTATTGCAAGGTGTAGAAGAAGCCAGAGTGTCTGCCTGGCTGGCTGGTATTGGGGAGCACAAGGATGCCATCACGCTTCCAGGGGCTCAGCACAGGCTTGTAGTGACCAAGCTTTCTAGGCTGGGGAGTCCTGAAGATCTATCCCTGTCTTAGTGAGGAGGGGCTTAGTTGAATGTTGCTGCATGAATCATTAATGATCCTAAATGATTTTAAAAAGATAATTAGTTGACTCATAGTTTAATGGACCTGTCTTATCACCCATTCTCTTGAGTTGATGATGAGTGCCTAAATCAACAGTGTTCTGGTAATGCAGCTATCAGGGGAACCCCTTCATTTGGAAATTGGAGTATTTTCCAATTTTCCAAATAAAAGTTGCCCCTATTGTTGACTACAAGCTGGTACCACTTTTCAGAATTTCTAAGTACCTAATAATAAATGTTTTAAGTCTCTAGGACTGTGGTTCTCAACCTATGGGTAGTGACCCTTTTAGGGGTTGAATAACCTATTCACAGGGATTGCCTCAAACCATCTAATATTAGATATTTGGATTATGAGTCATAACAGTAGCAAAAATTACAGTTATGATGTAGCAACAAAAATAATGTTGTGGTTGGCAGTGACCACAGCAAGGGGAACTGTATTAAAAGATCGGGGTGTCAGGAGCTTGAGAACACTGCTCTAGGGAGAGGTTTATGGCAGCACTAGACAGTAACAGTGGCAGAAGATAAGGTACATGTAAGAGGTACTTGACATCAATTCCTAGTCATTTTTACCAGCACAGAGAGAATACAGTTGCACTCCTACTGTTCTGACCAGATGTTTACGAACCAAAAAAATCTTTTCTTTTTTAAAGTTATTTGAAAATATTTACTTTATGTATGCAGGTGTTTTGCCTGTATGTATGTCTGCGCCATGTGCATGTCTGGTGCTCAAGGAGGTTAGGAGAGGGCATGGGATTCCCCGGGGACTGAGTGACAGATGGTTGTGAACCACCATATGGGTTCTGGGAATTGAACCTGTGTCGTCTGGAAGAACAGTCAGTACTTTTAACTGCTGAGTCATCTCCGGCCCCCAGTACATTTTTCTTATGTTGCAACAGCCACCTCATCATCTGTCTTAAATGTGTTGTTTGGAAAGCTTCTAAGGAACCCAGATGTGAACCGAGTTCTTACCTGTCAATCACCCGTTTCTCCCAGCACCACCCTGAAACCCATAATGACTTGTTTTATGTATCACCTTGCTAAGTCACTGTACCAGTGATTCCATGAGCACTAGTTGGAATGCTGCCCTAGAAGTATTTTTATAGATGTGGTTAAGCATTTATAATTAATTGCTTTCAAAAAGATGACCCTTGGCATTTTGGGCAGAATCCACTGAGCTGGAGACCATTAGTGCAAACTTAGAGCATCCGAGGAGCAGAGGAAATCCTGCCTCAAGCCTGCAACATCAGCCCCTTTCTGTTTCCAATTTCCCCTATAAATTCTAGTTCTGCAAGAGTCCAAGTCACTTCTTAAACATCCATTTCTTTCTTATGTTTAATTTACCATTTGATTTTTGTCAATGAACTACGACTGATAGAAACACCATTGTCACAGATAACAAAAGTATCCTGATGTCTTGCAACTTTGCTTTACTCTCAAATGTTCACATTTTTTTCCAAAACTTCAAAATTGTCTTCCTTATTGTAACAGTACATCAATTTTGTTATGAGTGAACCTGGGTGTTCAAGGCACATTTTTATCTGTCTTTCTTTGTGACTCATGGTTTTGTGTGTTTTATTGTCTTCTGTTTTTAGGAGTCCTTTGCTCCCTTGAGATGTCTGCTTTTGCCTTTGGTTACATTGTGAAGAGTTTCTGTCCTTTTTTGTCTCTTGAATTATCTTGGGATGCATTGCATATAAAAGTTCTATTTGAAAATTTTAGGTTATCAAATTAATCTGTCTTTTGATTTTGAGAGGTTGTGTTTAGGATTGCCCACCTCCCCCGTCCACACACACATACTCTGCCCCTGGGTTGTGAAGGATCCCATGTTTGTGAGATCATTCTTTCACTTAGATTCT
Organism: Cricetomys ansorgei; assembly: GCA_026225945.1. Lineage (NCBI taxonomy): Eukaryota > Metazoa > Chordata > Mammalia > Rodentia > Nesomyidae > Cricetomys > Cricetomys ansorgei. The sequence goes on along the minus strand of JAMJFZ010000239.1, from coordinate 773,278 downwards.
TGATCCACATGGAAATCATTCAGGGGAATGTTCAGCATGTGGATCCAGTTTTCTCTTCACCCCTGAAGCTACCTCGCTGGTCCAGTACGGGCTTCAAAACTGTTGTCACTTTTCTGTGACAGACCTCCATCTGGAACTTAAGTCTACTCTTTGGGATGTTTTGTAGTTTATTTTCATATTGACCATTATTTTATATTAAACATGTTATAAATCTTTTCTAACTTCAGAAAAACATATATTAAAAACATATGTTATTGAGTTATATGGAATTGTAATCCAATTGGAAGGGCACTAAAGGCTTTGGGGCTCATCTCAAAACATTCTTCATTTACACTCTTTCATGTCTTCTTCTTTTTCCTCAAGTTAGTTTGTTAATGTGATTCATTATTGCATTTTTCTGTTTATTTATTTATTTTTTTGTTATGAGCAGCATGTTCTCCCCACTATGTCTTTTTACATTTTAATACTTTAAAAGATTATTCTTCTGGTTTTTAGATTTACTATATTTGTATGAGTATTCTCTGTGAATGTGTATATGTGTGCCATATGCCTGTCTGGTGCCTTTGGGGATAAGAAAAAGGCACTGGATCCCCTAGAATTGGACTATAGGTGGTTATGAGGCATTATGTGGGTGCTGAGAACCAAACCCGTGTCCTCTGCAAGGACAGTAAGTACTCTTAGCTGCTGAGCTATTCATCCAGGCCCTGTTTTTATACTTTCATACATGTTTGATTTTTGTGTTTCATTTATATCCTTGTATTTGACTAAATGTCTTGCTGTTTATAGAGGTTTTCTAATGCACTTTTCAATTTTTGGAATGGTTTACTGGGTATAAGCATGGCTTCTCTCATTTCCTTCCCTTCCCATGCCTCACCTTCCTTCCTGTCATCACTGTGTGTTGTTGAGTTTGAGGACAGTGGTAATAGTTGGCATACGGGCCATTTCCCTGGTAGACTTTCTCTAGTGTTTTCAACACTAAGAAATTTGAACCAAATCTCTGTATTTACTTAATTCATGTATCTACATTAAGCACCCTCAAATTCCTCTTTTACTGTTTTTGTTTGTTTTTCAGAAAGCGTTTTTGAGTTTTGTTAAGTGCTTTTTGACATTTGTTGGTGGTGGTTCTCATAGATCCAGGTCTGCAGTGGGTAAGGAATTGAGTTCTTCATTGCCATCTCTAGCATCATGAGCTGCCTGTATTTGCTTCAGTGTAGTTTTCATCCTGAGGTATAGATTGTCTGGTGTCAGACTTGGAGACTCCAGTTTAAATGTTATGTCCACTATATTACTCCACATCCTTTTACTTTAATCTTTGGCTACTGTAAGAGGTTCTTGCATACAAGGAAGGGATGTTGTTTGTGGCCTGCAAAGCTTTACATAGGTAGGATAGAGCTGCCTACCCCTGTTGACAGGCACAATATCTTTGTTTTGGGTTCTGCTCTGTGATGGAATGTTGCTGCATCCATGCCTTTATGTGTATGCCTAGATACACAGTGTTCACATCTTTGCAGAGTGTCACCTGAGAGGTAAGGGTCAGGTAAGGCCCTTCTCAGTGCCTGTGACTCTTGGTGTGGGGAGGTTCTGCCTCTGTTTCTCTCCTTTGGGAGGTAATCCCAAGACTGTGCCTGACTTAGGTCTTGGTGTGGGGCAGGGTCATTCATTATCAGCTGCCATATTCTCAGGCACTGAAGCTCAGGTACCAAATCTAAATCATCCTTTCTATCCAAAGGCATTTGTTTATTTTGAAAATTTGACCATCCCAACCACTTATAACAATAATATCTAACAAAGAGAAAAGCAAAACCATCTTGCTTTTAAAAATTTAATCTTGTAGGATAATACATGGAATAATGGTTTATTATGGGATTTTAAAATACGCCATTATATTTTCATTCTTCTTTCTTTCTCTCTCCTTCTGTCCCCACTCCATGCTCCGGGCCTCTCCGACTGGTGCTATTACTTCCCCTAGGTGTTCTCTTCTGTCACATGCATCCATGTTTCCTGTTTCAGGATCTCCTTTCCCATTTCACAAGCGACAGAGACATAAATATATGTGTTCACATTCATGCTTGTATGCACATGTAATTATAAATCTAAGTTCTGTGTATAAGAGAACCATGGTCCTCCTGTAAAATGACTGTTCTTTGTATTTTGTGCCCATATTAATGCTTGGGCAACTGAAAGTGGGGCTCTGCATGCTTCTGCTCTATGAGCTCCAGAGGTATGGGGTACACCAAAGCAAGGACTCAGTGCTACCTGCGCAGTCTGTGCTCCTGAAACAGGTAAAACAGTAAAAACAAAGTGGATCGAAGTTCCCCATTGAGATGTGTAATAACCAACTGGGAGCTAGCAGGAAGAGGTAATGGCTTTCTCTTTGGAAGTCATCAGCTTGATGTAGAGAATTTACTTTTCAGTTTCCAGTGGAGAAAATATTTCTCAAATATTTTAAAACTTGAAGTGTAAATAACCCTTTTGATTCCTGCCTCACCCACTCTCCCTACAGGTCCCCATTCCACACTTCCAAAGATTTTATTATCACATAATCTGACAAAGATGGAATTGAGAGGTGTTCACTCAGAAGACATTTGAAGCAGCGTTCACACATACAAATAACATTATATAGAATGTTACATTTACGAACATATATGTATATGAATATACATATATGCCTGTAACAGCAATTAATGAAAAAAGAAGTCATCAGTTTGAAAAAGAGAAAGGAAGGCTTTGTGAAAATATAGACAAAGGAAAGGGAAGGGGGAAATGTAATTATAATTCAAAAATGAAAAATGATTATAAAGAAGATCATCTGCAAAATTTGGCCAATAAAACATACAAGAATAGGGCACTAACCTGAGTCTGAAAAAAAATATCACAAATAATTCTAACATGCAGAGCTGACATGGCCATGGTCTGGATGTTCGTCATCCACATGTACCAAGGCTCCTGCTCTGTCTTCATCCTCTGTTGACCTGCTTGCTCTGACTGTGCCTCGTGAGCACCTAATCTCCTGGATTGATGCACAGTGTGGTAATCAGTCCCAAGTTTTCTAGTTACTGTAATCTTGTCCTGATAAATACTCTTTATATTGAGAGTATTTTGTTGCTTTTTAATACTTGTATCTTAATATTAGATACAGAAAGTGAAATTTCTGGTTTACAGTTTCATGTAGTTCTGGAAGTTTTAGGATTTTATACCCTACCTGTGACTTAGGAATCTTTCCTTTGGTATTACAGAAACTAATCCTGATGTTGTCTTTCTGATTGTTGGCTTGTATGTGGTATATAATTCCACCATGTTTGTGTAAGAGTAATAACGGGAGAGTAAAATTAGCTGAGGCTTTACAGTTCTTCTGACAGTGTATCTCCGGTGGTACTGTGTCAGTGACAGGAGACCAGAGTTATCCCTGCATGTGTAAACACAGCTATATTTAGATTTAGACATCTACCTGAGATGAAACATCCATGACCATATACTATTCCACTAAAATTTGTGATGCAATTGGTAAAAATGCCCTGAGACGGGGACATTTCAAGAACTAGCTCAATAAATGTGGTAGCATACCTTGCAGAGGCTTGACACTATACAGTTATGTGTGTGATTAACAAACAAAGCCAGTCACATAATATGTGATTTAAAAAACTATATAATATATATAACCTAACTTCAAGTATTATCATATTCATATATTATAATGTTTTATAATAAAATACTATTATATAATTACATGATGAAGTTGTACATCAATAATACATTTTCTTAATATTAACTATATAAGTGATAGACTTTCATTAGGGAAAATTTATTTCTTGGATATATCTTTATTGTATGTGCATGTGTACCACATGCATGCCTGATGTCTTCAGAGGTCAGAAGAGAGAGTAGGATACCTTAGACCTGGAGTTACAGGAGGCTGTGAGCTGCTATATGGTGGGGTAATTGAACTCAGGACTTCTGGAAGAGCAGCACTTGCTCTTAACTACTGAGACATCTCTCCAGCCTAGGAATAAAATTTAAAATTAAAAATTTACCTGATATGTCCATGTTTAATAGAGGATGTAACATAAAATATTTACAGTTTGAGCAAACAGAGGGAAATCTTTTTACATGACCATAGTTTTTACTTTGACATTATTCACCAGTTATATTTGCAGTTTAGAAAGATTAAAGTTGCTTTAAATTGGAGTATTACTTATTAATTTGAAGTGAAAAATGAGCAGAATAGTGTTGCTTTAAAATATAAAAGTCAGTTTTCAGAATTAAAAAATTATGTTGATTTGAGCAAAATGAATTCTCCTTGAAAAGCTGTCTTTGGGTATGGAGTGGCTACTCATTAATGATCCATTAAATGCACAGTTTAAAGGAGACAGGAGGGGTAGCTTCATAGTCTGGAAGGTATCAGGACTTACTGTCGGTAGACTCGGTGCTTCAATTAATGCAGATATGTTTAAATTACTGAAGTAAGACATTCAGATTGATACGTGTATAATCCATGAACTGCATGCCCCATAAACAACACTATTCTCTGAATATTCTCTGAAATGTTTTTGCAGTTTCAAATAAATGAATGTTCTGCTTGTTGTGATTTTCAAAGTTTAAATATTAATAGTTTATGAAACTACAGCTTATTCCTGCTGTAATACTTAATGTGCCTTCTATTTTTTTATAAGTTTTAAATATAGTCATAAATTATTGCGTGGGGGTAATTTATGAAGTATGTGTGGCCTAGGCAGAATAATCCATTGTTTTGTGTTTTAATATTCATGTTGCACAGCATGTCTGTATAAGAGATGTGATTCCATCTCTCCTTCTACTGAAGTTTGGTAAGAATTTCTAGTCAAACTGAATTTTTAAAAGAGATGTGTTTGTTCCTTTAGAATAGTAAGATTAATTCGCTTTCCTTTGTGAACCACTTGGTTCTAGAAAGTAATAATTCTCAAGGTTGGGCTTCATACTGGTAAACAGTGTCAAAGTATCCAAATACTTTTGGAAAGTAGGTTCTCAGACCCCAATCCAGAGTCAACTGCATTCTAGGTAGCTCAGCCATTATTCACTTGTGGCTACTTGTCGTGTGGGGGCTAGAAGATATAGTATCTTCAGTTGTGAAAACTTGGAACCTTGTATGTCACTCTGGTGGGTTTCCTCTCTCTGTCAAGAGACCACAGGTTCTATGGAAGGGCTCTTGAACAATGGTAGCGTTGCTCAGGGTCTCAAAAGCAGCAACATGCTCCCTCTGTCATGTTCTCTTGATCTCTCCGACAAGGCAGCTTCAAGAAGAGAAAAAGACCTTGCCACTTCCATAAGAGCTTCTAAAGTCAAGTTCTGAAGGGAAGAAGTGGGTAGAGAGAGAACAAGCCATCTACCACATCAGGATCCTGGAGCCAAGACTGGTGACATCTGGGTCAAGGAGCTCTGGCCTAATGTTCACTGGTCCAGTCCAGTAAAAATCAGTGAGAAAAGGGCAGAGTTCCCTTGATTGTGAGAAATAAATCATTGTGGACAAAAGAAATGCAGAATGTGCAGTCACTAAGCTAGCAGAAAGACCATGTTTGCTAAAGTCTGATGCACCTCAACTTTCAATGAATAATAGCATACAAAACAACCTGAGTAGAAACAAGTGCACATTTTATCTCAGTTTCCTCACCTGGGGCCAAGATTTCCTGTGCAGTCTCTACAGCATGTTCAAGGATTCTGATGCAAAGATGGCAGTAGTCCTGATTAGGCTCTGATCAGATAACTCAGATGTGATTTTGCAATTTCTAATATTCTGAGAGTATTGGTGGTTCACAAAAGAATAAGACGGTATTGGAAATAATACTGTTCTTGATTATGAACTTTGGACCAAAAAACTAATATAGTCTTTTATCTTATTTATAGTGTAGTGGTTTTGAATTATTCATGTTGTACTTTAAATTAGTAATGATGGCAAGAAACAGTTTGCACAATAATATACAACAAGGAAGCAATATTTAGTTGCATTTACAATGAGCTAATATGAAACTAAACCAAGCTTTTACAACCAAGCTCATATATCCTCAACTAACACATAACTGATATGCTTTTTAGAAGTACTCTTTTATTTGTTCCACAATATATATTTATGAAAATGAGATGTATCCTGTGATCCCCTTGATCTGCATTTTAGCCCCCACTTTACAAGTTCTAACCAATTCTAATAAACATATTTGTAATGATTTTTCTAATACTGTTTCTCTATAGAAAGGGATACAACAAAGTTTATTTTGTCAAGGATTTGATAAGATGCCATTATCAGTTGCCAAACAATCTCTGAACATACTCAGAAAAGAGCATTTGCCTAAGACTAGATGTTGCATGAATAAAATAACATGTTAGCCACTTGGGAAAGAGTCAGTTGTAATTGTCTCTGAAGTATCTTGTAGGGAGGTGCTCAGACTTAAGGAATTATGCTTCGTATCTGAAGAGCCGATGGAGGCCACTGCTTATCTGATATGTTAGTTACTTTTCTGTTGCTGTGATAAAATGCCATGACCAAAAGCAACTCAAGGGAGAAAGTTTATTTTGGCTTTAGTTCCAGAAGGATACAGTCCACCATGGCGGAAAATCATGGAGTAGAATGACAGCAAGAGCAGGAAAAAGGGAACAGAACAGGAGGTCAGTGAAGCTAAACATTATCAAAGCCCACCCCCAGTGATATACTTTCTCCAGCAAGGTTCTATCTCCTAGAGGCTCCATAATTTTCCTAAACAGCACCAGCAACTAGGGACAAAATGTCTAAATACATGGACAGGGCTCATTCTAGCCACTATAGGGTGGCTGTTCTACAGGTGAGCCAAAATGACTCCCAGTACTGTGTCCATCAGCACATGTTTGTATAATGCTGGAAAATAAATCATGACAATCTCAATGGCTTGCTTCATGATATTGCATCTTTCTCACCGACGACTGTATGGTGGTAGCTAGTGTGTCTCAGCTGAGCCTCCCTCTAGGCTGCAGGTAGGTTTAGATTCTCTTCCCCAACCTCCATGATTAGAAATGACTCATGTTTTCTCACTGAGTGTAACCACAGCAAAAGGACCAAGCCAGATGGTCAAGTACTGGGCAGGCACAGTTCCACTATGACTACTCACCATCACTGGCCAAAGCAAGCCATGTGGCCAATTCCACCACAGTAGGACATAAGTGTCCTTTGCTACAGATGGGGACGGACTAGTATGAACTTGGGCAACCAGAGTCCAAGATACTAAGCAAGCAGGGAAGCCTTGAAGCTGAAGATTATTTCACAGATGTGCATCTGCTCATGACAACATCTGTCATTTCTTCTTCTGATGGTCACTTCACATCCAGTCCCTACATCTTGAAGATGGTGTGAGATTTGTTTTTCCCAACACAATTTGTCTTCAAGTAGGGAGCTCTTTTTAGTGGCAACAATTCAACGTTGCTAACATTTTCCAAGCATAGGAGTGAGAGCATGGAGATTGGTTGAGACTAATGTGTGTCCTTACATTAACCCAAATAGAATAAACTGTAGTTATTCTTTGCTCATTAGGGAAAATAAATTAAAGATAAACTATGAACTGTTGGCATATATGACAGGCAGCATCAGCAATATATAGACTCTACCATGTTATGTAAAACACCTAATGATTGACAGAAGTCTGATGTAAAAGGTATTTAAAATGTAACAGTTTTTCTTTTAAAGAGGGGGTGAGGTTGTGGCTGTTTTTTGTCATTTGTGTCTGGGCCCTCAAAGGCTGCTGTTACTTTTCACTGGCAACTTGATTCCACCCCTCTGCTCCCCAGCTGCTGGATTTCTAACTTGTAGCTTTTGTAAACCTCAGTTAGCTCATAGGGCTAGGAAGAAAAGGAAAGGAAAGAAAACAAGAGGAGAGGAGAGGAGAGGAGAGGAAGGGAAGGGAACTGGTGTCTTGGTGTCTTAATCTAAGACTGGGGAACTGAACTAACTCTAACCCACTCTGGTTCAGCTTCTCCAGCAGGACAATTACTGAAAAGATCTAAACTGTAACTTTTCTAAAACCCCAGTTAGTTCATTTTATCTGAGCCTATTTCTGCCTGCTTCCCTATCAGCAGCTTTCGTGCTCTGTCTTTCCTTGTCCTGCAGGAGCTGTGCTGTAACTCTAACAGTAACTGTCATCCCAACTGTCGTTCCAATTGTCAGTGTCTCTCCTATATACCTCCTTCCAAGCTTTCGCAGAAGTCCAAGCAGCACGCAACCACAAGGGGAAGGGTTTCACTCTACAGTCTGGTGCTGGAGAAGCTGCCTTAGAGCATTTGCTAAGTTTGATTGTTGCCAACATTCCAAATAAGCCATCAGGGAGGCCTGTGTGGTGTGTCCACACTCCGACATGTCAGTGGTGTTCAGAATGACTTAGTGGGTATCCATTCTTCTTCCTCATATATTTTATTTTATCAAGTGCCTTGAAACTTTGATTGTATTTCTACATATGTGCCTTTGGTACATCGTAGACTTAGATGTAACTTCCAAGCTCACCAGACGCCAAAGAATGCAAAGATGCTATCTCTTTATAGGGGGTCATAGGTCTTTGTGGACAAATGAAACTTGAAAGTGAAAAAAAAAAACCAAACACTATTGGTCTTTCTAGTTGAGGGTTTGTGGCATCTGCATGCTTTGAGCACACACCATTGCTGGCCATGCAATCCCATTTAAATAGAACAACCTGGGGAACCAATGGAGCAGCATGGAACTGCCTACAGAAGGCAGATTGAGAATTTGATTAGGGTAAATGTGCTTTAATCACACAGCATAGTAGTCCAATGCTATGTCTCAGTTTATCTGACCTTGCGATTCTCTAGTAGCAACTGATTAACAATTGGAAGAGAATCATCCATCTCTCCGACTAATTAATGGAAATGTTATTAAAATATTGGCAGATAAGAGTAACAAGCATATCAGTCCCCAAATTGTGTTTTTCAGCTACTGATTGATAATAATAGGTCAATTGCTAATTAAATGGCACTTGTAGTATTGCTACTTTACTCATACTCACTGAAACAGATGGGAAATAATTCAGTATTTCAATCATATAGGAAGTATTTCCTTTTCTTACAAAAAATGTATATTGTTGTATAGCTACTGAGAATTCAAATTATTTGGAACTTTATTGATAGGACTTATTTAAGATGATAGTAACTGACAGCAGACATTGCTAATAATATCTCAGTGTTCTGAGATGAGTTATTAGTCAAGTAGGTGATCCTGTGCTGGTTGCAACTTTATAGCTCACTTGATTATTTATTTTCATTCTTTTCGAACCAGACACCAATTTGTCGTGTCACTGGAAATTCACCGGTAAGCAAATCTTTCTCTTCATCCAATGTGTGGTTTGGATTAGAACACAGACATTCCAATACATCGATTTGTGTCTATGGCTCTTCTCCTTGGCAGACTAGCTGCCTGAAGAGAGACCACTCTGGTGTTCTAGGTGATGTGGGACCTTTCAAATGCTACAATGCATCTGGAAAGAGAGAATGGATCTTGGACATGTGTGGGTTGGGGATCTCTTGGAAGACTTTGTAGATATGATTGGACAATTCATGGACTTGTGGTTTCACCCCGTGTATTTTCTTTGCAGTTGATTCATGTTTCTGTTAGAGTCAATAAAATTGTGTTTTAAAAGAAAAATCAGATAAAGATGATTATATAGTTGGCATGTGAAACCCAAAGTAATACTGTGCTTCTTGGCTGTCATAGTGTGTCTCCCCTCATCATCGGTATTGTTAAAGCTAGATACTATCACTGTGTTCTTTCTAATACTGCCCATCAAGTCAGCAGTGCTCTCACAGCTGTAACCCCTACCCTAGTGTAAATGGTAGAGGGAAGTGTTGTTCCATGGTGTGAGTGCTATGGCCAGCTCCTTTCTATATAGCGGGAGTGGGTTGTTTCTGTATCCTTAAGTATTTATGTATGTAAGGGGACTGTCACCCAAGTTATGTTATGTTCCCCAAACACAAAGCTTCCTTTAACTGGGACTCAGACACAGGTCAGTCCAATCCCACAACCTATACAATGTAATGTGATGCTTTCTTCATCCATTTATGGGTGACCATGTCTAGGAGTATGGAGAAACAGATACATGAGTCAGCCTGAAGAAACAGTGGGTATCCTGCTGTTAGTCCTGTGGTATCCTGTAGGAGTGTCTATAGCAGGTGAAGACTGGAAAATCCCATGGAGGTTACAGAGGGAGAGGTGACATTCAGTCACCTGAATGTCTGAAGGACTGAAAACAGCTATGACGATGGAGCTTTCCAGTCAGGGCAGGTACACAAGAAAGAAGGTGTTAGCAGCAGGGCAAAGCCACTATGGAGAATGTGGGGCGAGACTCCTGTGCGCTCCATTGAGCTTCTGCATTGGTTATACAACACCAAGATAAATGTGTGAGGTGTGGAATGGAGAACTGGTATGGATAGCTTGATCTTTCTGCAAATTTGGGCCAGAAGTGTTTCAGAGTTGGATTTTTACAAATGTTTGGAATATTTTACACACAAACATGTGCACATACACATATATGTATATATGCACTTATACGAGCGGAGTATGGAGGAGAGAGGTTTTACGGACATAATAAAATTGAACACATTATTTTTCATGTATAACTTACATGTCATACATAGCCTGAAGTTAACTTTATACATTTTTAAAAAATTTTTTTAGTACAGCTGCATTTTGACTATGTTCTATCACCCAATCCATGTGTGCTGAGTGCTCAATAGGGTCTGATTTCTGATGCTCAGGCAAGGTCTGATTGTAATGCTCCATATTATTTCTTGCTTCCCATGTGTCTACTAAACATATATTGTGTCTGCTGTCCATTTTCTCCTATGCAATGAGTACCATTTGAAGGATGGGACTGGGTGGGGCTACTGTGCGGCTTCCACTAACCGTCAGAGCTCTCCTTATGGATCACGAACTCTTTTGTCAGTTGAGCCTACCCTGAGAGTGCTACACAAGAGCTCCCAACCAGGGTCCTTGTTGAGCTTCTTTCTAGTTCCTTAATTAGGTGTCAAAACTGACACTGAAGCATCTTGGATCATGAGAGCAACCCACCTTCTATCCCAGTGCCACTGATTGGCTTCCAGTAGTGTCACATGGGATGAAAATATCTTCCCATGTGGCCCTGCTCAATTCCTAACCTATGTTGTAAATAAACTCTTAGTGTTTGAAGTCAGTGAGTTCCAGGATTGTGTGTTATATCTTGAGTACCAATCATGTTAGCTTGGGGCATGCATCAGAGTTTGGATGAGGTACAAGCTCTGTCACTTAATACACAGTAAAAAATAAAAGTAACTGCTTTTAAATTTGATAGCATCTCCTTAAGAATAAACACCTCCAAATAACAGGAGTGGGTGACATTAGGGGAGGTGTAGAGTGTAAGAAACAGAGGTTAGCAAAACTAACTGTATCTAGAATTTTAGGTCTCTCTGAATGTCCAGCTACTAAACTGAGAGCTCTCCACCATGGCTAAACTTACTTTATGCTTTCTTCTCCATCTCATGTAATGTCAGCTCCGTGTATCCAGGTGGCTGTGTCAGACACCCTGCAGTCCCTTTGATGGATCTTTTTATCTTACTCCTTGCAATGTGCTTCATCCAAGTTCCACATTCAGGTCTGCTGCATCTGGTTTCTTTGCTTTCATGGAAAGCCACCTTTTTGAGGCCACAGGCTCCACCCCCTAACCTGAGAGCCCTGCCCATGCTTTCATGTTCCCTGTGTACCAGCAAGTTCATGGATGTTGACAGCTGCTAGGGAGGATGTAGACCTCAGGCATTGCTAGAAATAAAGTTCCTGAGAATGTAGACACCTGTGATTCTCAGAGGGCTACTAAGGGTGGTTTCTTAATGCATTTCTCTATTGATGTGTAAATGACACGATGAAAATGGACAAATGTTAGAATGACAGTTTAGCAACTTGACTACATTCTGTGTATGTGTATATATAGATATAGAGGGGCAGTTATGCATCTGTTCTAAATTATTTTAGAAAATGTTCTCTTCCTCTTAGCATGAAGTGTATGTGTGTGTGAGTGTGTGTGTGTGTGTGAGAGGAGAGAGAGAGATATGAGAACAGCTAAGTTGCCCAGAGAGTTGCTGTAAAGTGGGTATCCTATCAGAGTTTTAATCCAGGCAGTTGGAAATGAGGGACAGAAGCACCCAGACAGCCCTCATTGGCACCCATGAAGAAAATATTAGCACATGCACATTTATTATCTAGTCTGAGAAAGTACCAAAACCAGGAGTGATTTACCTTTAAAATAGTTTTCCCCCTGAGGAGTAAGAGCCCCCATTATGCCCCTATAACAGGAATGGAATGTGCTCAGATGACATTCTTCCCTATGGAGACTGTGATGAATTATTAGTAAATCCAACAAATGTTTATCTCTAGTGCACAATTTTATGTTTTCAGTCCAATTTTCCAAGTTTTTTTTTCCCAATCATCACCTCCTATGGTCGCGAATAGAATAGCATTTTATGTTTTATTCACAGAATCTCAGGCTTGTCTGTAATAGATGTCTGCTGACACCTATTAGTTAAGAGGACAGGAGTTGATGACAGTTACTCTGAACTATATTACCAGGCAAAAATGTGAACAATGGAATCCATATCATTTAGAGTTGAGCCTGGATCCAGCCATGTTTAAGAAATGGGAAAGTGAGAGCAAAGAACTCTTCTGTAGCACTTGCTCTATCAGGTGCCAGTCCATCAGCCTATGCACACCTTAGTTCCCATGCTCAACCAACCAGGGGGCCTCTTTTTTTAGAAGTGAGAGACAGCTCAAGTCAGTTGCCCAAAGACCAGCCAGTGAATTGTGGAGCCAGGATGATGAGCCAGACAGACTGAGGCTCTGAGAGATGAGGTCAGGATCATGCAGCAACATTGTCCCTTGAAAACAAAAACATATTTGAACTTTCAAAGGAGCAGATCCATGGAGTGTACACCACCATTGATATGTTTTCAGATTTGTCCAAGTCTCTTTTGCATCAGTACTTCCTGACATTCACCATGGCTCAGGATGCATTGCTCCTATCAGGTGCCATGTTCTCAGGAACTTGGGTTACATTTGACTGTGACTGTCATGGAAAGTGGCTTCTTTTAGTCATGGTTAGTGTGCCATTTGTCAAAGTGAAGCTCAAAAGCAAATTGGAACTCAAATGCCTGCCTGGCTGTGAACTCACCCAGTTTCATCATTTTTATCTTTGCAAGAGAATGAAGGAATAACTTATAGTGTCTTCACAAACATAAGCAACTTGAATTCAAATTAGTGGTTTCATTCATACATCTTATTTGATTAAAACCTTGAGAGGACTGTGCCTCATGCCTGGCTCTCCAGGCACTCAGAACTTGTGGGAAAGTAAGTCATTTCTTACAAATATTTGTTTAATAGTAAATTCTTATAGATGTTGGGAAAGGTCTTGGTATTTTAATTAGTTAAATAACTGCAATTGCTAGAGAATACCAGGCGAAGGTAGGTTAAGTAGTAAGGGATGAATTAGCATATTGCCACACTATGAGATGAAAAAGCAATGAGAAGACTACCAACCTGTAAACAACAGTTCTCAATGAAGGAGAATCGAATATGCTTATTGCTTTATTTAAACATTACAAAATAAAACATTTTTGATTCTTGGTATCTGAGTATGGGGCTTATTCTATTGTGATGGTTACCACTGTCGTTTCGGAAAAGAATGAAAACTGTAAGTATGTTCTATATAACTTTGCCTGATATCAGTTAAATCAGAAATATGTCTATGTCTGTACTTAGATAAAAAGAATCAACAGTTCTTCTGATGAATATGATAGAAAGGCTTGTGTTTCATAAGATAGGCTAATGCTGGAACTGAACAGGGAGACAAGGCATGATGGTTAGGAAATGCAGTTCAGAAGACTCAGTGAAGGACCCATTGTGAGGCTCATTTCAGAGAAAGTGAGGCAAGAGCATGCCCAAAGGAAAATGCTTCCTGAATACATGGATTCCTATAACAAAACACCAAAGGCAAGCTAAGTTATAGAGAAAAGTGCTGAATCTAGCTCATAGTGTTTGAGGCTAGTGAAGCCTTTGGCAAAGATTTCTTTTGCTGTATCACAGCCTGTTGGGAACACCTGTGTATCTATATGTAGTTTCTCTCCAGTTCCGTATAAAGCCACCAGGGCTTCATAACCTTATCTAATCCAATTACTTCTCAAAGGTCCCTAAACATTTTGATAGGATTTAATTACTACTTGCTTAATACCATTAACATTAAGACACTGGGGCAAATCACATTCAAGCCATAACAGGAGAAGAGAAACCAAAAACATTAAGTAATTAAGTAATTAAGAAACCAAAAATATTAAGTAATGTCAGATTTCATTCCAGTTTGACAGCTAGATGATGGGTCAGGCATATACCTTTACAAGCATGTTTGTCGTTGCTTTAAACATTTTATGAATGATTATTATCTTTCTTTTTTGGTTGTTAAAACTTTAGCCTTAAAAAAAAATTAGAATACCACTAACAAGTGTGTTAGTAAACAAGAGGAAGAAGTTGGTGGATTAGTGATTGAAGAATTACGGCTTTCAGCATTGGACTTCTTGCTTGACTCAAAGTCTATTTGTCTGTCAGCTCTACAAATTAGACCAGGAGAGGAGGGCCTAGAGGCCACTCCAGACTGTTTACAGGACATTACTTCAGACCACACATTTAAACTCCCTCATGTAACAAGCATGAAAAATACCGGAAGCCAGACATTTAATGGCTACTTACCCAAATGACACTTTCAAGAAATGTTTAGATATTTCATGTCCAAAACAGTTGTAATCATCCATGTATGTGTGTGACAAAGCCTTCCAGCCTTCAGTGCTTAACTAGTCTATGGGGTCCCCAGAAGGGAAGGGGAGAAGGTCAGGTTGTCCGCATGCCTCCCGTTCTATTGCTAGAGCACATTGGGTGAACAGGAGTGTCTACTTCCATGGCTGACTTTGCATTTTTAGACAATTTTGGCAAATAATCCTGTATGTTTTGTGGTTAGAAAAGTAACCCATATTTCAATGAGAAATTAGAACATGCAAAAAGATCTCTCCCTCTCTCTCTCTGTCCCTCTCTCTCTCTCTCTCTCTCTCTCTCTCTCTATATATATATATATATATATATATATATATATATGTAAAATTATATAACAGTTAGCCAAACAGCTATTCATAAATACTGATGATTTTCATATATTGATACCTGGATGTTTCTGCATTATATATGGAGGTATATACCCTTATTTTCATGTATTTACAGAACACAAAAATCTTATTTTAATATGGGACTAATTATTAATATAAAATATATAAATGTAATATTAGCACTGATAGATACATACTTCTTATCATGTGTGTTAAAAATTAACAGTTGGTTATTGTGGATGATCTGAGCTACTTGCAGTCTGTATTTTGAAATTTTTAATATTTTACTAATTATTAGATAATTTCATGCATTGTTAAGACTATTGTATTCACTCATCCCTCCCAAGCCCTCTCCGGTCCTTCCCTTCAGTACCTAGACATTGCCTCCTCTTTTATCTCTTAACCATTGAGTCCAGTTTGTGCTGGATGGGTGTCCTTCCATTGGAGTATGGTCAGCTTACCAGGGGCCTGAAAGAAAATAGGCTGTCTCCCAGAAGCTGGCAAATAGCTCCTCAGGTCCCATTTCCCCTCATCCATGTTGAGATTTTGTCTGAAAACCGCTTCTTTGAGACATCAGAGCTGCTTCATGGATAGACTCATAGCAGTTGTAACAACATGCCCAGGTCCTGCCATTTTTTACTCTTGATATTCTAAGCTTGCCCTTGAGCATCTATCTCAGATCATTTCTTAGAATAAAATTCTTGAAGTGCTATTTCTAGAAGAAAGGTGGTATAGTTTTTGAAGCTCTCCCTTTAGTTTTATTGCACTCACCCTGTTTTGATGTCTGATTATTCAAATCTTCCTCACTGCTCTGATCATTTTTGCCTGTTTGTTGCAGCTAACCTTTGGGTCACCTGAGACACATTTCCCCTTAAATTTCTTTATAAATTTCATTGCATTGTATCACATCTGTAAATTAATTTAGAATAACAGACTCACAGTAATAATGCTTTCTAACTCAGTGCAGCCTCTTCTTCATCTCATCAATTTCCCCTGACTTGGTAAGGTGCTGCGGTCTTCTGTGTAATACATTCTGCACATTTATATTTGGTTATATTCTGTTTATGTCTAAATCCATCTTATTCATAAAAGAATTATGTGAAGAATTTTGTCAACTTTTTTGTTTACATGAGTATGTATTGTGCACATTTTAAGCATGTACATTTCAAGTCAAATTAATGATTGATTTTTAAAATCTTATTTTGATTGGTCTTCTGCAAACAAGCATAGTCACTATTCCCCTTTTCATAGTTATTATATTTGGCAGCTTTTTCTCAGCTTACCACTGTGACTAGACCTGGGAGAATAATAAATGCTATCACTCATGTGGTATTGATGGCAATGCTAACTTCAGTGGATGCACACCTAGAATTTTAAGAAGTGTGACTAGGATGGCTATTGGTGGGTAGTTTAATACATAGTCTAGAAAGTGTTTTTCTCTCCTTATGTCCTGTTTTAATTTTGCACACTTCTTAGCATCTTTCTGTGAATATTTTACTGAGGTGTTTTCATCATTTGTGTTTCTTGTTGCATAGCATATATTTGAAAAGTGCATTCACCATGGTTGTTCAATGTTGCATGTATCACCTGAACAGCTTTCAGAAGTTACATGATCATTTACCACGCTTTGTTTTTTATTTCAAATTTATTTAGGTTATGATTATAAAACGCACTTTATATGTCATGGCTCAGATTTGTTTTGTGGTCCAGAACATGTTTGTTTTGACAGCATTCCATGGTTGGCTGATGATGTGTACAGTCCATCGTTGTTGGGTAGGATTGGGAAAAACTGATAGTGTTTCTCACGATTTTTTTTTTCTCATAGGATTTTTGTGTTCTTATATTAATTACTATGAGAGTGACACTGAAGTTTTGAATGATAAATTTGGGTTTATTTTGTGAAAATGGAAATTTTGCTTCAGGTATTCTGAAGTTGTGCAAAATGTGTGCGTTTTCAGTTTGGGGGCCTCCTTCATGGATTAACTCCTTCCTCTCATTCTATTCTTTAGTCTTTTAAAAATAGTTCACCCGTGTGTGTGTGTGTGTGTGTGTGTGTGTGTGTGTGTGTGTGTGTATTTACCTATACAAGCTTTATGTCCATGGAAGCCAGAATAGGGTGTTGGATCCCTAGGAGCTGAAGTTATAGGCTGTTTGGAGCCACAAGGTATGGGCACTGGGGGTCCAGCCAGGGTCCCCTGGAAGAGCAGCAAGTGCTCTTGACCATACACATTAGCCTTCATGTTTTTACATTTAAATTAAATTTCTCGTAGAGCAAGGCATGGAGCCTCCTTTTGTATACTATGACTCTGTCCTTTAATTGATCTATTTAATCTCTTACTTTTGTCATACTATGTTTATATCTTGCTATGAATTTTCTATTTGTTGTTTGTGCTATTTCAACATTGAAAAGTATTTATCTAATGCTAGAGAAGAGGACTCAGTTTTTAAAAATAGTGGCTGCTCTGTCAGGTGCCCAATACAGCATAGATGTGATTTTTGGTAAAAAGAAACAAATCTATTATGTTGGTCATTTCTATAGTTCTGTAGTACCACTTGGTCACATAGAGCCAGTAATGGAAAGTTCTGCTATGGATGAATCTTCTGATTTTATTTTGTTTTTGATGTTCTGGGCATTGAACCTAGGGCTTTGTGCCTTCTGTGATCTTTCTGGAGGAAACAATCAATCCTGATGCCCTTAACACCAGCCCGGTTTCTCGAGCAACACCGCTATTTACTTCAGTAGTCTGCATGATTCTGGAATTAGCAATATGAAAAATCTGAAGATATGGAATGAACATTTATTTATTTTCTTGTTGGATTTCCCCATGAAATGGGGTTCATCTAGAAATGGAGGCTGTTTTCTATGTGGTCTTGTATAGTGAACTATCATACATGAAGCAAAGGCCAGAAACACCCACTTCACATCTAACCTCTGACCTTTCAGACTCATCGTAGCTCCTCAGCCATGTGCCAAAGACAATGGGAACTGTTGGAAAAGGCAGGGCAAAATTTTCTTTAGACAATTTTAAAAATGGCTCCCATTGGTCTTTAGCTGTATCTGTCTTTGTTTTCTAGATAAAATGTTTCTGCATAAAGTAGTGAACTGAAGCTAATCTCTGAAATTTACTGACCTGCAGGGAACCAACTCATCTTTGGGTGTATCAAAGCCCTATGCTTATACCCAATGATTTCTGTAAATAATCACAAATATTTACTGGCATCAATTATGTACACATACCACAGCAGGTCAAAATGGGCCATGAGTGGGCAAAGTGTGAAATGAATGGTACTCAACTGAGTCACTCAGCATCATATTCCATATGATATCTGAGAGTTCCTGGACTGAAATGTAAATGATAGTGGGACAGTGTTTCTCTACCTTTGTATGCTAGCTTCATCAGCATTGCAGAGTCTTTCTCTCTCTTGGGGTCTGTGAGCACATTAACCTAGTGCAACGAGTGGTGGGTAGAATTGTCTGCTTGCTCTACCAACAGTGGATGCATTTCATGTTGGTTAACTGATCTTAAAATAGTTAACACAAATTTGGGTGTCACCATAATAGAAGACTTTGAACAAACAATCAGCTAGTATGAGTCCAGTCCGTAAACAGCATGTACCGCTAGCCAGCTTGCCCATCAGTTCTTCACCACTTAAGCTTTTACTATGTTGTTCTCTGATAATTTCATATATGTATATCCTGTGTCACAGGAGAGTTTTTGTTTCTGCTGTTGCCAAATAAAGTTTAACCAGGGCCATCCCTATGGGAGTAGGTGCGACTCTGTCCACTGAGCACAGGCAACATGCTGATGGCTACCAACTCCTCCTCTCTCAGCACCTACCAACTGGGAAAGGTGTGAGCTTCAGGAGCCCTTCCCTCATTTGTGACTGAGTGTTGGTGGATCTAGTCTTGTGTAGGCCCTGTTCAACATTTTTTATGTATATTCATATACATGTATGTGTATGTATAAATAAATGTATAATATAAATTTCAATAATTACAGAATATATTTAAACTAACAGAAAATCAAATATTCATTGCATGAGTGGTGGACCTTCATTGCTTAATATTTGCTGAACTCTTTAACTGAAAAAAGAAACACATTTGATATGGTAATACTCTTTTGTCAACTAATGGTTTATGTAAGCCTAATTCCCCAAAGTATACAGAGCTACCTCTGCTTGCACAAGCTCATTAAGAAGAGCACACATTGGTGAGACATTCTCAAAAGAAATCTCTGGCCTAAATTTGCTATCAAACCTGTGTTTTGCCCTGATGACGCATAAGAGTGGCACAAATGATGGTGCGTTTTATTTTAAGTATTAGGGTTAGAGAAAGTGTGGCAAGTGCTGCTTTTTCAAGTAGCCAGGATCCTGGTAGTAGTTTGCCATCTACTTAGAGAGTTAATTTATGATTAATAAGCTGTTACAAAATTCAGCATTCATGTTTTGTTGTTTTTATGCTGTGGAAATGCCTGGGATTAGCTGATTGTAACATATCGGAGATGGTCATAAGACTTAGGAAGAACTGCTGGGGTTTTCTCTGTGATCTAAAGTAGGCTATTCTATGATTTCCTCAGAATATTTCAGGCCTTGGTGATTTTGGTGTTCAAATTCAATACAATGATGCACAGAACAAAAAGGGACACATTTTTTAAAAAGCAATAGAATTCTCAGTGAACCACAATATGGCATTGTAGGTGCACTTGGTTGGTGCATGCTTATCATCGAGGCACCAAGATTATTCAAGTTATTTACTCAGGTGTCAAAATAAACTCAGCTATGACTTCAAGAGCCGTCTAATGGCACCAATAGTGTGATAGACTGCTGAATCTGTTCCATTAATGACCTCTACCTTGTCTGCCTCTGGGATGGTATAATCCCTCTAGGAAGTTAGTTTTAAAGAAGATTCTAAGAGTTATGCTTTGAGTAGCATTATCTTGTTTCTGAGTCTATCAGTGAATGTATGTTCCTTCTGAATCAGATGTAGAAAATGCTGGTATACCAGAAGGCCAGGATTGAAGAATCAGCAGTTAGGGTTAATCCCCAAGAGCACACTCCAATTTTTTGATGATTGAAGACTGCCATATCCAGGAGGAAACAGTGCATCCCATCTTAGGAAGACCAATTGCATTTTTCCTTTAGATTATCAGTAACCAGAACTCCAAAACACATCTGTTCTGTGAGTGTCATACAGAATGAAAGAGGGCTATTAACTATGCAAGGATCAATGTTCAGTCCCAAAATACCTTGCAATGCAGTTTGGACCACTCCTGACACCATCTCAGATTTAGATATGTTAGCATTCCCAAAGGATGTTGTGGTCTTTGAAAGGTTGCAAGAGGGTAGCATCCCAATGCCACTGTCTCCTGAGCCACCTTAACCAAGAAGCTACCTGAAATTGACCTCAGCTCACAAAGAAAAGATTAGTTTTCTCAAATGAGTCTTACTGGATATATCAATCACACTTAAGGGCAGGCCCCATGCCCAACAGGAGATGGTCCACACAAAATGAACTCAGTGGGGTCTTTGTAAACATTTTGTCACATATTGCTTTGTTTGGGCATTTTTTTTGTCTTCTGGTCTTCTGCTTGTATATTATAGCTTACAATTCTGTATTTCTGTGGGTTTTGTATGTGTGTGTGTCGGGGGGGTAGTGTGCCCACACGTGCGTGTTTCTTATGCTTTTACTACACTTTTAGAAGTTCTGGTTTGTTTGCCTGTTTGCTTGTTTTCTAAGGAGAGAGAGAAAGAACTGGCATGGAGTTGGGCAGTGGCAAGGTGGGATAGATCTGGGAAGAATTAAAGAGGGAAAAGTCATGATCAGACTATATTGAATGGAAAAAAATTCAATAAAAATTCATCTGTTCTTTCGCAGTCTACATGCAATATTTTACATTTTAAGACACTGTGCTTCTGACCTCATTTATATTAAGTCACCCCTTTGTCTTTTCATTGATATCAGACCTTGAGAAAGCTGTCTATGTACCTTGGTCTCAGTTTGCCCTTGGCCAATATTTGTCCAGAGCAAATGAGATTTTAAGACAGTGAATGAGACTAGGAAGACGTATACCCTGAGTACCTGTGGGTGAATACTGCACTTCCTAAGATTACCTTGCCAAGGTCACTATCAGCTTCCAATGCCGCTGAAACTGATATCCATTGTCGTCTCTTCTTTAACTGTTCTGCATGATAGGTCCTCTTCTCCCTATGAAACTTGGATAGATGTGACTATACACCTACTTAAAACTTTTAAAAGTCTAAAAGAAAGACAGGCACATTCAATAAAGATTTTAAAGTAAACTACTAGTTTGTGAACGTACTCAAAAGTTAGAGGAATGTCAAAAATTAATGTTCTTGGTATATAGAGAGCTTTTATTCAGTTTGATAAAAAGATTAAAAGCCCCAAAGAGGAAGAGACAGTCATGAATGTATAATTCACAGACAAATAATACATGAAAAGATTAAGATAAATGTCACTAGTAACAAATGATTTCAAAAAGGTGTGCACATGTATTCTCCCTGGGCTGTACACTAGCACATAGCCACAGAAGGGATGTTGGCACTCTTCTTCCCTTAAGTCTTAAAATGCACGTTTTTTTGACACATCGGTTCCACATCTGGTGAACTGTAAGAACATAATTACATAAATGTACAAGCTGTGTCACCAAGTCTTTGTATAAGCATTCCACAGTTCAGAAATGCCAGATTAAAAATAATCAGTGGTATATTAGTAACTGCTGGAATGTGAATATTTATTAATATCCTACTTGTGATACATCATTAAAAAGAATGTGTGTAGCAGAACTCCATTCTGCTCATCGTAGGAAGCAGATAGAGGAGAACATGGGTACTATTGGGTATGGTTGTCAGAGAGACTGATAGAAACCTTCTTTCCTTTAATCATCTGTGTTGTTTCTAGTAAACCTTTATTAGTATGGGGTGGAAATGGTAAATTAAAAAATGAAGCATTCTTATTTGTTAAGGAAGTTATGTAATTAATGTCTTTTTATATTTGACTTTAGAATATTATACAAGAGTACCATATTTATAGCATTTCTATTCCACCTTTTCACCCTGCAACTCCTTCCAACTCCCATGCTCTAATACTCCTTCTCAAATTCATGACCTTCTTATCTCTAATTATTATTGTTACACACATACACACACATACATGAACATACACACACAAATACACACACACACAACCCACGGAGCTAATTTAGTGTTACTCATACATGCATGCATTTAGGGCCAACCACTTGGAATTGGATAACCTAACAAGGTGTCCATATAATTAATGTTATAAATGTAGATCCAAGGTGAAGATATATGATTTTTCATTAAGAATACACGAAGAATGGAATCTAATGAGTTATTGGGTGCCATTTTCTCTATGAAAGTGAGCAGGCCCAGATTTTATCTCTTAAGACAGGACAATATTAACAATTTTTTAATTCTAAAATTATATACCTTTATAAGTATATATGTAAATGAATATATGCATATATGAATATACACGTGTCAATATATTTGAATAATATGTGCAAAACTTAGCATATATACACACACCTACATATTCAATGTTTTGTGAAAAAAATGTAACAATGTTTAGATATACAAAACTTAGCATACATACACACACCTTCATACTGATGTGTAACGATGTTTCAGTCAATAACAAACCATGCAGGCAACCCATAAGATTTCAAAACAGCAAAGAGTATGTCCTGTCCAATGATGTCAGTGCCACTGTAGGCCCTAAAGCGTGTGGTAGTCAAGTGTTTCTAGTGCTGCTGATGTTAACAGACCTACTATGCTGATTGTCCTGTAAAGCACAGTAATTATCACAGTACAGCATACTTGAAAATGGAAATAAATGACAATTTCTAGGTTATATATTTGCTATGCTATATGTTTTTATTATTTTGAGTGAATTCCTACTGATAAAGATTGTGGAAAGTGATGTGTTCCTGCTCAAGTAGCAGCCCAGTTTTTATCCTGTTTACTTGCCCTTGGGACAAATTCTCAGGCCATACCCTGCAATTGCCATGTTCTGGCAAACATGTTCTGTAATGGTCTTAGAACATTTCTCAGAATGTACTCCATCATTAAGCAATTTATAACTGAATACATATTTTCATCTGAGTCTTCTGATATGTCCCTGAGACTTGTTTTACAAACTCTCTGTGAGTTTTCCAAAGACATTTTTAAAAAGAGCTGTAAGAAAATTTTAGTGGAAGAAGCTCTGTGAAAAAAGACAAGAGTTTCAGACAATATGGGGAAGGGTAGCAGCCGCTTCTTGCAGCAGCTGGCAGCCATGTGAGCAATTGCAAATGTCTCTAACACCTCCAGGCAGATTGTTACTGTGGGAACAGACCTCACTTTGTAAAGATGGGGGAAGCAGGCCTGCATAACCAGGCTCAGCTTTGCCTTCTCAGTGCAACATTGATTCTTTTCTTTTGTGAATTCTGGCATTTTAAAGAAATTTTATATTAAAACAAAACAAAACAAAAAAACAAACATTGGCCCTTAGAGCATATACTAACCCTGGAATGAACAGATTTGACAGTGTAGATGTTAGATGTGACCCAAAAGAAAGAGATGATACCAAATGATGTCTGTGTAGGGGCAAGTCACACTAAAGAAGCACGCACACAGAGGGAAGGGCTGCTTAGGAGGGTAGTTCCTAGAAGAGAGTGGTCTTGGCCTCATGGCCTGCCACTGGGAATTTGACACAGAACTTGGCAGTGGCTAGGGGCACAGGCTTCTTCCAGATAGTTTTGGAGTGTCTAGTGCATGATGGCAAAAGGAAGGTCTGCTCCTCAGGTTTCCTTGAAGTGATGTAGATGACTGGATATGTGCCCTGGGAAACAAAGCATCCTCACTACACTGAAAATAGTGTCCATGTACAAAGCCTTGCTTGTTCATTTCCAGGCTTATCCTTCTCTTACACACCAGGTTTGGTGCCAGTGGGGCTTTGGCTTCTCATCTGCATCAGTGAATCTGAACCTCACTTCTCATCCTGTGGGGTTCCTGCCACATTGTCAGAGAAGCTTTCTCTATATTGACCCCTTCACATCACACCATCACACACAAGCATGATGG
Organism: Cricetomys ansorgei; assembly: GCA_026225945.1. Lineage (NCBI taxonomy): Eukaryota > Metazoa > Chordata > Mammalia > Rodentia > Nesomyidae > Cricetomys > Cricetomys ansorgei. The sequence continues at coordinate 749,008 of JAMJFZ010000239.1, read as the reverse complement.
TCATTTAGGTCCCTATGCCTCATATCCTCAGTGCACATGTCCTTTCCATGGCCTCATCACTGATCCACAAACCAAGTCTTTCATAGTCACTTGTTTAGAGGGACCTTATCCTTTTAGGCTGAAAACTTTTTCTTTTCTATTCAGATCCTGACAGGGTTTGAACCTTCGAGGGTCACATTTTGTGTACCATGATGAGACATATGGGGGTCCTTTCCCTGAACATAGGCCCTAAATGGCACATTCCTTTAGGTCCAAATCAGAGCCTTTGTTTCCTGAGAAGTCAATATCTTCATTCCCATTTTCCCAGTAAGACAGGTGATGTGATGTAACTGAGGTCATGGTCCCTGGATGGGTAGAGATGGGTAGATGTTCGGATTCTGAGAACAACCCATCCAACATGAGACCATTTTTCAAATGGTGATTTTAGTCATAATTTGAATTGATTTCCATCTTTGATTCTAGAACTGAAATATGCATCCTCATGTGACAAATTTAGACTGTTTATTTAGATAGGCTTTTATTGGAAAACTGCAAGTTGTGTGGGTGAAAACTTGTTATATACAAAGCACATCATGTAAAAAGTGTTTTAGAATTTCAGTTTCTCCTGAAAACATCAGAATATTAATAAATTAGCCTGTAAGTGGCTTTGCCAGGATTTCTTTATGGTGTGTGAGCGATGTCAGGCCATTCTATGGCTCTCACCCCGATTGTGGCTAGATATTTTCCAGCTCAGCTTGCTCTGGAACTTCTGTCCCTACTGAATTTCTCAGTCTGCTCTCTCAAGCGTGCTCTGAGTCTAGCCTTTTTTAAAAACTTGAGAGCTGTGGAGGAACTTTTCACAGACCACTAAGGGAGCATAATATTGAAAGTGAAGTTCCTGGAGTGGTCTGGCCTACCTACTAAGGAAATTTTCTTCTCAGCCCTCTTCCTCAGAAGCCAGGAGTCTTAGCATCCATTCATCTGGGGCTACAAAGGCCTTGTGATAGGTTCCATTCTCACTGCTGTGACAATACCTTAAAGCCTCTTGATGGCTCATACTTCTGGTATGTGCAAGTCCATCATGGGTGAGAAGGCATAGTGGTAGCACAGGCTCCAGAGCTCATGGCAGCATGAAGCCATTTGTCACAGTGAGTGGCAGATAGAAAGGAGGAAACTAGGGCAGGAAGCAGGGCTAGGCTATCACCTCACACCTAATGATCTGCCATCATCAGCCATGTCCTATATGTCCCACAACCTTCCTGAACAACACTGACACCTAGGGACCAAGTGTTCAAGTGTGAGCCCAAGGGGAACATTCCACATTCAAACTGTAATGTCCTTTTTAAGAACTGTCTTTAACACAAAGATTCCTAGAGGGCACAAGCTCTTAGTCTCTTACATAGTCATCCGGAGGCCAGACCAGCTAGTGAAGCTCCAGAAAGGCATGTCATGACCTTCTGTAAAGAATGAGCTACAAAGGGGCCATGAAGAACTGCAGGCAACTAGGGAATGCTGGAGAATAGTCTTCCCCAGAGAAGAATACACCAACTGGTTATTCAATACCAATGGTCATCCCCGAAAACATATATACAAGTAACACTATACTGACTGAGTGGGTTGTACTTATGTAATTGGGGTTATATATGTATATTCATATATGCATGTAATAACAATGAAAAAGAGGTCCTGAATTTGAAAGAGGATTTGGAAGGAGGAAAGGAAGAGGGGAAATAATATAATTCTATTATAATCTCAAAAAATAAAATAAAACATTAAAAAAATAAAGACAAAAAAATGAGCTGCTTCTGCTAGCCAGCCAGCATAAGAGAGGGATGTAAAAGGCAGAGACTTGGGAGAGCTGGAGAGGGGAAATAAATATTTCATTCCATACATATTTGAAATTATGAAAGAATGAAATGTTTAAAATAATAAAAATTATTTTCTTAGTAAGATAAATTACACTTTATAAGGTGTATTGAATAGAAAACCCACTTCTTCCCCATCCTAGAATTTCCATAAAAATGGAGGAAACTGACTCCCCCACCCTCATCCAGAGAGAAGTCCTGAGCATATTTCCTCATGTCCTGTCTATGGCCATGCATACATTTCACCACTTCCTGTCTGTCTATGGCCATGCATACATTTCACCACTTCCTATCTATGGCCATGTATGCATTCACCATTTCCTGACTGTGTGTGCATTCATCATTTTCTATCTTAGGTCATGCATGCATTTCACCACTTATGGTCTCTCCCCCCACCCCCACGTTTAGGTTTCTTTGAAGCAAACTTCCCATAGTTACACATTTGGGCCTTGGATCTCCACAGTCTTCACAGGAAATACATGAGGATAACAAAAGCCTATGGAAGTCTCCCCTCACAAGTGGCAGCCACTTAACACAGTGGCTGCACTGGAGCCACTGTTTCTGACATATGTTCCCCCTGCATGACTCAGATATCTGTAACATCTTTCCTTAGGAGCAGCAGCCATCCAGCACAGGGGCTACTGTCCCTAATATACTTTCTTTTCTGACATCAAAGGTTTTCTGGAATAGACCACACATGATTTGCCCCTCTGCCCAGATCTTCCTTGGTAGGTCTGCCAGCCTACTTTAATCATAATTTTTCTTCACTTGTCTCTCAGCCCCTCCTGGGGTCACTGAACTCTCAGCATGGTGTGGTTCTATCCAATTCTCATGCCTGGCCCTTGATCCCCATGTGTAAATGGGGTGCAGACACTTAGGTTGTCAATACCTGGGAGTCCCACTGTTTAAGTAAGGCAGGTGGATTGTTCTAAAGTAGCATCCCGTGGAGTTACCTGTGCACTTTCTGTCTGTAAAAGTGTATGTGTAAATGGAAATTCCTAGAAAAGAAATGCCATGTTATGTTGAAGATTTCTACAAGGCTGCATGATTAAAGAGAGTTGCACTACTGTAGATCTAGATTTTAATTATATTATTATTGTAGATCAAAATTATATGGATCTATCTTTATTCCTCCTACTAGCCATTTATTGCCCACCCTTGTATCTGAACTGACATCCTTTTGACTGTCAGGGATTGGATCTTATTCTCAGTATACCTGATTAGCTTCTACCAACTGAAAAGTTATGACTATCAGCAGATAGTGTATGATATAGCAGATATTTTCATTTTGCTCTAATCTGCTTAACCTAATGGTCCCACCAATTTGGAAATGCAGTGATTTATGACTTTCTTTAGTTATGGGACTATAAAAAGGCCATGTAACCGTGTGGAGCATGTCATTCAGAGCAACATGAACACTTGTGTTTGCTCAGAATAAACTATCTCCTTTTCTTCTAAAGAGAGAGCTGGGCTTTTTGTTGTTGTTGTTGTTGCTGTTTCTGTTTGTTTTTATTTTGTCTTGTTTGTTTGCATTAGTAGTCCAGGATGTTTCCCCTTTGAAACTCATGTGAGCAGACCTAAGCAACTCCGTGGAGTCCAAAAGGGCTTCACTTGGAGATTCCAGTGTATGCAGTGGGCCTTCAGCTACTCGTGCCTTATTCATTTTTTGATTGAATTCTGAAGACAAGTTTAACATGTCATTTAATGCTCAGGTGAAGACGTGAAGGATATAGTGGCAAAATTGATCATTTTTAGTGGGTAGGGATATTACTCCTGACCAAAGGAAACTGGATATGTGATTGGAAGCTCACTCTTAGTGTGAGAATGGGTGGCAGTTTTCATAGACTGAAATATATATGCGCTGTTGACACCAGCTCTCTTTCTTTACAACCAGTAGAAGCTGTAGAATGTTAACAGCGCCTATAATAGCTGTCCTTTTATCCTGCTAATGCCATTATTCACATCTTTCAGAAGTTTTGATATTAAATGGCACTGTTTTTTAAATGAAGGCATTTAACAATTCACGGTTTCCTGTGAGTGGACTCCTTCCTGCCCCACCCACGCTGCAGCTGTAGAGTGAATAGGAGGCAATGGCTGCTTCTCAGAGGCCAGGAGACCTTGATTAGGGGGATTTAGCTTGGATGGTAGGGAACAATGAAGCAACAGAGCCTTTGATATAGACAGAGGAGGCAGTTCTCCTCTGACTCTATTGACTCAGTCTGAGAATAAAATAAACCAGGAAAGAACAGAAATATACTTTAGAATTAAGTAACACATGCTTCTACAGTGCTAGATGTAGTCTGTATTTGTCTCCTGGCTCTTTACCGTGACAAAATAATTGACAAAAGCAACTTAATAAAGGAGGGGTTTATTTTGGCTCACGGTTTAAGGGGATAGTCTGTCATGGTGTAGGAGTTTGCAGTGGCTACATTGTGCATGTAGTGAGGAAGTAAGAGGCAGTGGGTAAAGCAGTTGTCATGCAAGTATGGGACCTGAGTTCAGCCCTTTAAAACCTACATTAAAATAGCTAGACATGGTAATTGTAGCATGGCTTTGTAATCTCAGCACCCATTTGGTGAGGTGAGAAGTAGAGAATGGAGAGTCTCCAAAAACTTACAGCTTTGGCAAACTTAGCTGTGAACAAGAGACTCTGCCTCAAAGAATATAGAAGGTGAATACAAACATGTACCATGGCATGTGCTCATCCATACACATACACATGAACATACCACAAACATACAAATACACATGAACACACCACAAACATACACTATGCAAATGTAGCACCCCAACCCCACTATGCACAGAGCAAGAGAGAGAGAGAGAGAGAGAGAGAGAGAGAAGGAGAATGAAGCAGAGAAAGATGAATGCTTATGCTGAACTTAACTTTTGCCTTTTTATTCAGTCTGACACCCCAGCTCCTACCATCCACATCCAGGGACTGGGACTTCCTTTCTTAGTTAATCACCAACAGACATAGGCAAAGTTTATCTCTTAGGTAGTTCCAAGTCCTGCCAGGTTGAAAACGAGGATTGACCATTGTAGCATGGGCACATATCTGTGCACCTAGAGATTATCTTCAGTGTTTGGAGGGATTACTTTTGATAAAACCATTGCAACTTGGAAATGTCTTGATTTGGAAATGCAAATAACTGAGACGTCCTTATTTAGAAGCAGAACACATTTGGCATCAGTTGTTTCCCTTATGATCTCCTAGAGCATACTTGCTGCTCGCTACTTCTGACTGCATCTCAAGAGAGGATCATATCACGTATCAGCATCCCAGGAAATGATCGGAATTCAAGAATGAAAGGATGATTCTGTAAATGCCTGCTGAATTTAAACCATTAATTTAGGATTTTCCCCAGAGGATTAGTTTGCACAGCACAGCCAGGGAGGTGCTGTGGTACTGAGCAGAGAGGCATGGTAAAAAGGCATAGATCAGGGACCAGTGTGTACTTGGAAGTAATGCCAAATTATGGCGATGAAATCCACTGATAATCAGGACACAGTGAGGGGCTGAGAGCCATAATACTGGATTATGGTGGCCATGCAGGAGCCAAGCCAGGGCACTTTTGGCTGAATTCTGTGACAAGCGATAGCTGTGGGGAGGGAAGTGATGATTTTCAGTTTTTAAGGCAAAAGAGATAGCAAGCCATTTGTTCTATGGTGGTAGTGGAGAAACCCAGAGAAAGAGCTGTTGAAGATAACTGCAGATAAAGAAAACTTGGAGCTGGCCCTGAGGTGATAGTCAGAAGCAAGGAGACTCAAGAAACAGGAGAGTCCAGCTCATCCATAAGTAGAATCTAAAGAAATGAATGGCCTTCAAGAAGTTTCTGCAGAGCTTGGAGGGCAATGGCTGGGCATGGAATGGAAGAAAATTAGTAAGAGGAATTAAGTGTATATTAGTCCTTGAGGATTCCATATACTGAAGGAAAGAGAAGATCAAGGTAGAGTTGTCAAGTGGTTTCATGACACTGTAAGCTGACGGGAAGGATCAAAATATACTTATGTATGGAATGAATGCTGTCCTGTCTACAGTGTTTGGTCATATGTGACAAGAATGTGGCCATGAGAAGGCTCTGGGTGTACACATGCAGGGGTGGGGGGAACGGTGCATTGTTGTGGAAGTTTATTTTTAGTTATGTACAAAATAATTGTTTCGTGTACTCTTGGGTGAGGGGCTGCCTAGGTCTTGGCATTTTGTATTGTCTGCAGGTATCGGATTTCTGTGGGGGATGTTTGATTGCTTATGATATGCACCTGAGGAGTTCTGAATCAATAAAAACACCTGAGCTCAGATGCTCAGGGTTCCACTGTCCAGGATGGTGCTGGCCATGATGGTGGTTCCCTCTGTTTAGGTCTGGCAAAGTTTGTATCTGTGAAAATGCCTCCCTGTCTTCTTTGATGAGTCACACAGTACAAATAAATAGTGCATAGGGTTTTTGTGCCATCTTCTATTTCGTAGTAGAGTGAGATTGATTCGTGAGTGGGAGGGGATGGCATGATGGTAGGACTGAGGACATAAAGGATTAGGTCAGTGGACACTGTAAGGACAATTTTGAGGTATAAGAATGTTTCTTATTTTAGCCAAGCCAAAAGTCAGTATTTTCAAACTCAAGTACATTTTCTCTACAGAAGGGTAGGTTGAAATGTATAAGGAATTAGCTAGGCTAGGTGCAAATCTACACCTTCGCCAGACCCATAAACCCCTCAGCCAAATTTAAGTGATCATTCCACATTTAGGCAGAGATTGGATGAGACTCATCTGGAAAAGAAAACTTGCTTATAAGAAGGTGCCCCTGGTTCTCACCCAACCTAAGCATGCAGTTGGCTGTACCTTTGTAGTGCACTGAGCACATGTGGGGCCACAAGGACAGGAGGAATATAAGACACCAATGAGCTTCAGCCAGCTCTCTAACTTCTACAAACAGACCCCAACTTTGATGACACTCTTCATGGGGAGGTACCTTTCGCTAAATCAGCTACTCCAGTGAGATATTTCCTTCCTGCCCTGTCTTGCCTCTATCTTGGATTCCTTCAACCCAGTTTCATCAGGTTATGGCAACCTTACTAAAACCCATGATGTCCAGCTCATGGACATGCTTAGCATCCTTCTGTGATCATCAAGTCATCATCCAAATCTAAAGTTCTTGCTAAAGTAAGAACCTGTAAGTGCTTGGACCCTCTTGTACCTCTGCTTTCAAGTCTCTATCTTCCATCCTTACACATACACACACACACACACACCTGTGCATTACTGTTAAGTCTTTGCATATGATTTTGAGCTTCTCATAGTGTTAGTTTGATTATCATATAAATGATATATCTCTCCATATACTTATCATTAATCTGTCCTCTTGAATAGGAGCTGGATCATGTTGGTAGACACTCAGGTAAACCTGTAGATGATTGAGTCTCAGAAGGCAAAGAAAACTGATGTGTTGGTCAGCAGCTGATGAGGAAATGCCCTGAAGTCCCATTTTACTGTTATAATAAAGGCTTATCAATCATTCCTATGTGTTTCCAGCCAAATATGAATTGAAGCGACAAAACTTTACTACAGGTACTTGCAGCTTTGACTCAACTTTTAGATGTTGGGTGGAAAAAAAGAGTACATCTTTCCAACCCATGATTTCTCACCATCTTCTTGGTACTGGCTGTCCCTCTAGAGGGCCACATACCCCCTTTGAAGAATCATTAAGATGCTCCTCATCTCTGTTGTCAATTCCTTTTTATCATTTCTTGTTCAAATCCTCTGTATCCTTAAGAGAAAAAAAAACAACTCAAGCCCACACTCAGTTCTTAATAATTACCTTTAGCTTGGCACATGGTTTTTCTCAGGTACAAACACAGACACATTTACTCTTTAGCTTTTACCTCTCCTGTGTCACATTTTTGTCGTGTTATATTCTCGACTTCACTTACTGTGAATAAGCAGGTTAGATCTGCTACACAGAACCTTTGTAGTTCCTGTCACTGATGCACAGTAAGCCAACATTGCCTTGTCAGGGACCCCAGAGCTCATTGCATCAGCTAACTCACTTGTTTGCAAGGCCCTATTATATGCCCATGAACTCTGAACACTGGATAAATGTATCACTTTGGGAAATTGATACTACAATTTTAATTTTAAAAAATGCCATTGCACAAGATTAGTAGCTCTTGAGACCTGACATTTTGATTTGTTTCCAGGATATAAAACTATTTGCATTCATAATGGAACAATCCACTTTTTAAATGGAATGGTCTAAACTGAATGTATGTGTTTTTTTTAAGATTAAGGAGCATATTTTATTCCATATTTTGCTAATTAAAGCTTCTTAAATGATACTTATTTTCAAAGAAGTTGGTCTAATTTTAAAAGCAGCCCTGGCAAAAGTCATGTTTTACCCCCTTAAACTCCCCAGAATTTACACATGCATGCAGAAATTGAAGATTTTGACACTTTTTCTAAAAGCAGTTTGTGAAATCGTTTCATTTCTTCTATATGGGAGTAGTCCAGAGGCAGATTCAATGAATTATTTAGCCACTCAATGGAGTTTCCTTCATTTCAAAAGAAGGCATAATCTTGAAGATGATTGGATTTATAAAATGTTCTTTCATGCCTACTAAAATGTGAATGTTCATCCTGTGTGTGGTAATGCATGGTAAGTGCTGATTACTTTGCAAGAATGCTGAAGGAGCTAGGGATATAGCTCCGTAGTGCAGGCTTTGCTGAACATGCAGAAGGCCCTGGGCTCAGTCTTAAGTACTGGAACAAAAAAGAAAGGACAATGAAATATGAAGCAATATATTCTTCTGTTAATGGAGACACAATACAAGACTGAAAGGTGGGTAAGAAAATTAAAAACCATTAAAGTAATTCAGTACAGCATGTTTTTTGAGAGAAGAAAGTAGATAATATAAATGGTGCCTGGGCTAGTCAATTGTATGTTGCAAACACAAAGTTCCCAAGGCTGGGTATTTTATTCAGAATAGAAGTGTATCAAGAAGCAAGTGTTAGAGGTTCAGAGTATAATAATGCTGATTTCAGTTAATCTCTGATAAGGAACTCAAAATGGAGGATGGCATTACAAAGTCACATAGAAATAACCAGAAACAGATAGGCTCAGGAGGACCCAGTCTCATAGCAACCTTCTCTCAAAAACCAGTATGGACTCACCATTACCTTAATCTCATTTGAGGAAATATCCCAATGAATGAACAATTCAAGATAAAGGCCATCTCTTAAAGGTTTGACCATTGTTCAGCATCACTATACTAAGGGCCAAGTTCCAACACATGAGCCCTTGGGGAACACACTTAAATTATCTCTGTTGGGAAGGTTTTTATTGTTGGAATAGACGAAAAGAGATAGAACAGAGAGAGAAGAAAGATGGAGAAGGGAAGCTCTTTTGTGATGTTCCAGGGACCACACAACGCCAAAGGGAGAAACCTCCCTATAGAGGTGGTGCAGTCCTGAAGGGAGAATATCCCAACAGGACTGATGAGATGCTCAGCCCAGTAGAGCTGAGGTGAAGTGTCAAGCTCTGCCTCGCCTTGCCTCGTGCTTCGCCTTGCCTCATGCTTCGCCTTGCCTCAACTTCTGCTTTGCCTCATGCTTTGCCTCACCTCGCCTCGCCTCCTGGAGATGATGCAGTTCTGAAGGGAGAGTATCCCAACAGGACCAAGGAGCTTCTGGCCAGGTGTCCCCAAGGCTGCAGCTCTGTAGGGCAATATCCCAGGCGAGCTATTCTTCTTTCTTCTTCTGGTGCAGCTCAGTAGGGCAATATCCCAGGCGAGCTGTTCTTCTTTCTTCTGTCTGATGATCTCAGCAGGCCAGTGACTGCTTCTGCTCTGAAGAGAAACAGGAAAAACTGAGGGTTGCTCAGTCCTTTTTAAAGGGTTCTGGAGGGGGTGGAGCTATAAACATGGCCTGTGATTGGTGGAGTTTCTTTGGCCTGTGATTGGTGGAATTCTCAGTCCAGAGAGGGTTGGGGGCCCCAGCTCAGGGTCATTTGTGTTTGTTGGGACCCCTTCTGTGCTGTACTCTCAGGTTGGGGAACCCCTCAGCCAGATGAGAGTAGGGCCCCTGATAGTCCCGGGGGGAGCTTTCTTATGAGGGGTTTCAAGTCCCAGAGCTCCTCAGCCTTGCAGAGCTAGACTCCCCCAAAAGGGAAATATGCTGGCTCCTCAGTGGTCTTTAGCATCATTTGGGGTTCCTGGTGGACACAAGGAATGGTGGCTGGGCCCCCAGAGTCCCCAGCAGGGTGACAAGGGAGGGAAGCATTAGTCTTGAATAGCAGTTGGACAGTAGGAGAGGCTAGATTTGCTGGTAAAGTTAACTTTGTTTCCTGGAAGAAACACAGATGGTTGTGAGGGTCCATCTTGGAGGGGGGGGGGTGTCAGCCAAGAGTGCTGATGGCTGTTAGGTTCCATCTGTGTGGGGAGGGGTCATCCAGGAGCAAGCACAGTCCTCAATCAGGTCCTCCTTCCATTTGATAGCCAGCTGGGGGTTTGGACCTGGCAAGGGGCGGAGCTAAGGCAGACCTAAGGCAGAACTTTCTTCACAGGGCTGTGGAGGCTGATCATTGATGAATGGTGGCCTCATAATCTCAATGTATCCTTCCTGAAAGAAGCAATCACATCATTAAGGAAAGCAAATAATAGTGTGTGTAATCATTCCAAAAGCATAACAGAGAGAAACTAACAACTGTTGATGCCATTTTAGTGAGAAATAAACTTTGTATACAAACTACTAACAGGGCTAAACTTAGAGGAACACCTGAGTAGAACAGGGAAGTACTACACAGGATAGAGAGGATCATGACAGTCAAGGAGTGAAACAAATAACATATGTCATTTGGGACTAAGTGATGATGGAGAGCCGTACTCTAAGTAAGACAGAGGGATCACTCCCTCCAAGGATTAGGGAACACTGAGGAAGATGGGGTTGAATGAATGTATGAGACAGGTGATGAGGAGACATGTAGCCAAAAGTCTTCTGGACATGACATGGCCATTACACTGATGGCCTTCCCTACAGGCTGTGGGTAGTTAATGACTGTTCGGGCAGGTAGTACAATTTTAGTAAGTGGTGTAACCACTGATAAATTAGTATGCTTTAGTGAGTATCCCACCTCATCTCTCTCTCTCTCACGCACACACACACACACAAACACACACAAACGCACACTCACAAAATAATGGGGTAAGCACCTCTAATTAAACTCAGGTAATTACACAAAAAGGAGGAATAGAAGCAGGAAGGTGAAAAGTAGAAGGATCTTAGCCGGAAAATAGGGGATAAAATAGGAGGATCGGGTTGAAATGGCTGTATTTCGTTAGTTTATGAAACTGTCAAAGAATAAAGAGAAAATTTAACAAAAAGATAAATTCATTTCCAGAGAGGAAAAGGAAAACTTTCTGAGCATGAAAGTCCTTAAACTTGATGTATTAGAACACTGACTCATGGAGAATTTGCAGGAAGCAACTGAGAAGTCCCAGAATGGGGGTGCTCCGACAGTCTCAGAAAGGCACTGCTGCCTGGCAAGGGGAAACAAAAGAGAGAAGAGCACACTCACTATATGCATGGTACTGAAAAGAAAGAAAATGGAAATTAGTCATACTGAAATAGAAGAACAACAACAACAAAAAAAAAATCAGGAACCACTCTGCTTCCTCCCATGAAACCATTGATTGCAAAATGTGTATGCTGCACTTTATTGAACTTAGTGAGCACCTCATTACTGCCCACATAGTCTTGCATTGTTTCTTCATGAAATAAACAAAACTTGGCAGACATCTGTGCAAAACTCCTGTAAGAACAAGTTAGAAGTTACAAATGGAAAACCTCACAAAACAATCACAATGTGTGCTCAAGCTGAAATCTAGTCTGAAGGAGCACTTTCAGATAAATTAAAAACTTTATATTAGTCTGCTGGGTGTAACAGCTCAGTTGGAAGAATGCATGTATTGCAAGAGGACCATGGGATCCATCTCTAGCAAGGCATAAGATGAGGTATTCAAAATCGTCCTTGGCCACATAATAAGTTTAGGGCCATTCTGGGCTACATGAAACTGTCATATAAGTAATTCAAAGGCTCAGAACAAAAAAATAGATTAAAAAGTAAGAAGACGAGTTGAATATTGACTAATGTCAGGGAAAAATTTAAGAACCCACAAAGGTACATAAGACAGAATACATGTCTCATAACGTGATGAAAGATACTGAAGCCTCGCCATTAGCCACAAGAACCAAGGTAGTAAGATAAAGACGTTAAATGAATTGGACATACACATATATGTGTGTATTATGTACTGATTTCATTGTACTGCTTTTATTTTCTGGATTTATATCACATAGCTTTTGAAGCATATCCCTGAATATAATGAAACAGTCCTAAAATTTAAAATGCAATATGATAATTTCAGGAAAAAAGCAGTTAAACTTTATATATCTAAGGTTCTATCAAGAACCTGAGGAAATTGCCCTGAAATAGCCATACCAAGACATTTCTAATTACTAGGATTAAAAAAAAGATTTATTTTATTTATATGAATGTTTTATCTGCATGCACACCTGCATGCCAGAAGAAGGCATCTGATCCCGTTATAGATGGCTATGAGTCATCAGGTGAGTCCTGGGAATTGAACTCAGGACCTCTGGAAGAGCAGCCAATGCTCTTAATTGCTGAGCCATCTCTCTAGCCCTGATTACTAGTATTTTAAAGATAAGAAAATCTTCAGAGATTTGATAAGAATAATTTACTAATTACATAGGAAATTAAATATTACTGACAGCAATATGCTTATAGTAGTTTACCAAAGAAGAAAGATTTTTCACAGTCTCATAATTTCATATCCAATCACTCTGTTTCTAGAATTCTAGAATTCTAGAATCTACATCCAGAATTTAAGGATGTCATGGTAATATACACACTCTAGCAATCATGAGGGTGGCTCTTTAAGGACTCTGAAGAGATAAATAACTTGTTCTTGAAAGTACTCAAGATCCCACTTGCTTTGAGAAATAACACCTTGTTCACAAAACAGGTGAGCAAACAAAAATGAAGAGCAACAAAAAAAAAACTAAACCAAACAACATCTTTCTTGCAATCATCTCTTTAATCTTGAGTTTGTCTTACATTTTCACCAGAACCTAGTTCAAGCAGCATCATACTGAAGGGCAAGATTTATCCAGGAGATGCCAGGAAACTTCAGTCAGAAGGAGCAATGTGATATGTCCTGAACCTATCATGTCTTGTAGACTACTCAGGGAGTCTGGAAGCATAGGGAAGCCAAGCTGTTTTCCAGGCCATTGTTAATTTTTAAACAACAATGAAGAGCATGAAAAACGTCTGAACTGTATGGTGTCTTGTACATCTCTGAGTAAAATTAATATCAATCAAATGGGGAAAATAGTACCTCTAATTCCTATGTGTCCTGACAAGATAAAGATAATGAAACTTAAAAAAATGGAAGTTGTATTGATAAGGATATGAAGCAAATCAAATGTTTATATAATACATTTTATAATATAAATTGGTTTAGCTATTTAGAATATATGCATGTGTACCACAGTTCAACACATTCAGAGCCTTCTGCTCACAAATATATCTGCAAAATGTCCTCACCAGCAGTTGAACTAGCAGTCTACGTCTGTGTCTGTAAACTACTCACAGGGCCAATAGAGGAGGAACAGCTGAATACATTGTGGCGCATTCACAAACTGAGGCAGCAGTGCAAAGGAACACATACAGTGTTGATAAGAAGACAGCAGCCAATAAATGATCTTGTGGCTTGATTTAATTCATATAAAATTAAAAGCATGTTATTCTGTAGCGTTGATGCCAGGAGTCACTTTTGTGGGGTGGCTCATATGGGTGATCAAGACAGATTCTGGGAGGCCTGAAATATTTTATTGATTGACTTGATTGTAACCACATTTACTTTTGATACACACATAGAAGTTTTGCATTTCTTTCTAATGCTCTTTCTCTTTGCTACAGAGGTCATAGCTGGGAAAAATAGAGGAGAAGGAAGATGAGTGGAGCTTTTGATAACTGTTAAGGAATGACCAGGAGTTGGAAGATCTAACTCAAACTTGGGAAGTAGTTAGTGTATGCCTACTGAGATGGAATAAGAAAACTAAGAGTGAATATATATGTGATATCAATATAGTCTATGTTGCCACTAAACCAAAAATATGCAGAAGCATAAATCTTTTTTAATGCAAAGAAACATAGCTCAAAGCAAAGGAAACTTTTCACAGAGAAATAAACAAACACAATCTGACATGCCTGGTAAAACCATTGTACTTTAGTCACATCAGCAAATGTAAGTGGTGCTGGCAAAATTATGCAGTGGTTAAATTGCTTGCTGTACAAGCACAGAGGCTGGAATTTTATCCCCAGGAGCTATGACTGAGTGTGGAGGAAACAGAGATGGGTGTTCCATGAGGCTTGCTAGCCAGCCAGTCAGTGAAAGATGCTGTCTCAAAAAATAAAGTGAGGACTGATTGAGGAAGACTCAATCCCTGGTTTCAGCTCATACCTGCACATACATGCACACACACATAAACACATACACACACATATAAATGCATGAAATAGATACGAATGGACCTCACCTATTTATAAACGATGAAAACTATTCTCTATTTATACATGATGAAAACTCTATTCTCTCTCTCCCTCTCTCTTTCCCTCCCCCCCCCCCCCCTCTCTCTCTCTCTCTCACACACACACACACACACACACACACACACATACACATACACACATACCTCAATCTTGCTTTTTACAAGAGATCCAGACAAAGTTTTTAAAAGACTGAAAGAGCAGACATTGTCAGCTGTATTTTGGGGCTATATCCCTGTCATGCCTGTCACTGTGAAATGAGTTTCAATTTCCTGTTTCTGAACACTCATTTGCACCATGAGGAAATTCAAAGCTGGGAGAGTTTGAACCCAAAGTAAACAAGGTAGTGTTGGATTATAATCTGTAATCTGCAGCATAAAGGACTAATTTTCATATATCTGTTAAATTATATGTGTCTTCATAAGTAAGAAAGTGGTCAAATCTCACCTGTGGTAGAATTCTGGATGGCTTTTATAGATCTCCATTCACATGGAAGGGAACTGGCTTCAAATCCCTCCAGTGTGCTATACAGACACCCTCCTGAGGACTGCACAGTGGAAGGTGAGAAAAGAGGAAGTTGGAGGAGAGTCCTGGCTGATGTTTCTCATCATCAACCAAGGTCTCTAACCGCAGTGTGGGTCACACAGCTCTTGCTGTGATGGGAGTTGATAGGATCCCTCTTCCTCAGGATCCTCCTTCCTGAGTGCAAAGTCATAAGGAAAACATCAGATAAATTTCAATGGAAGAACGTTCTAGAAGCACATTATTGATGTTCATGTTGTCATGATAAAAAATCCATAAGTCAAAGGCCCTAAGAATGTTTGAGGACTAAACAACATGCTGTGACAGAAAGTGGTGCCAGGTGAGAAGGAACTCTGAGTGAAGTGTAAGCTTTAATTAGTGGTGACATGTCAACACAGGTTCATTAAGCCTGACAGGTGCACCTGCTAGTGTAAGGCGCTAACCGGAGAATGAGGGTGATGGGTGTACGTGTCTGCATTGTCTTTACTTTTTGTTCTGTAAACAGAAAGATGACTTTAAAAATACATGATTAAGAATACTTGATTAAAAGTTTTAAAAGGAAATGTTCCACACAAAAAAAGAGAGTGTTGTTATATTAGGAAAAAACATAAAACCCTCTGGAACTGTGAATGAAGTTGAAGTAAACCCTTTCCTCCCCGAGTTGCTGTTTGTCGTGGTGTTTTATCACAGCAGTAGTAACCTTAAGACATCCACTTTCATGAAGTACAGAATAGAAGATGATACAATGAGGTATAGACCAATAAGGACAGGGTAAGGCTTCAAAAATAAATGAACTACTGAGCAAGTCTATAAGAAAAACTAAAGATAATAAAAATCTAAGACAAGTGATCATCAATACTTGTCTTGGGATTACAATGAAATGATACCCACTAATAGAGGTGATGTGTTCATTAGAATTAAAATAAAAATGTATTCATTTGAGTTAAAATTCTACTTTGTAATAATGGTCACACTTTGCACTCAGCTCCTAGTTTCTAAATATTCTTCCCCTTAATGAAATGAGGGTCCCTGGGGAAATCTTAATTCTAATTCACAGGTGGAGAAAAACATAGTTTGAAAATCATCAGCATATACTTATTGGATGAATGTTTCTGAAGTGCACATAGACTCCAAGTTCTTCAAGAATGATGCTACAGGATTTAAGAAATTTTACCAGATGCAAATTCTGATGTCTTTCTACAGGTTTTTTGTTAACAAGTAATGATGACCCTTAAATCCCCCCGCAAAGAAACTATCTCCTGATATTTACTGTTTCTGTTATTATCTGTTTCCATGTGAAGGAAGAGAGTACAGAAACTAGTGGCAGACTGGGTGTTCCTGCCTGTATCTGCCAATCTCCATCAAAGTGATGCAGTCTTAAACACATAGGAGGGTTTCCAGTCCCAACATGCTACTCAGCATAAAAAATTACTTCATTAGGATGCTAATTCTTTGCAGTTAATATGTTTGATCTTTTACATCAGTAACTTAAAGTTACACTTTAAAAATAGTATTATAGTATTTGGGAATAAATTAAATTATTTTGATAGAGAATAAAAAGTAACAAGTTTTTTCCAAATACTCAGTGGCTAGTGGAAGAACTGGAGAATGAAGTTATGTAAGAGATACTTAGACCCTCTTTACCGAAGAAGATGAGGTTTGATTCCCTCAACTAAAAACATTAAATAACTTCAACTTCCCTTCCATAGAAAGAAAATGGTACAGGTAAAGATAACATGGGCTTGAAAATAGAAGATATTTTGGTCCCACACTGACCTTGAGCCTGGTTTGGCTGGAAATAAGGTCCCTTAGAGATAGAAAGCCATAGTACTTCAGTAAGTTGGCTTATTTCTCTGGATTCCAGGATGAACTCACCCATAGGTGGGTACACAGAAGAGGGACACATCATATTCAGGGCACCTAAACGTTTTAGGTTCCCACTAAGCGGTGCATTGTGGGTGTCTCAGCTCAGCCAGGGCATCCTTCATTGATGTTTATGGGCCTGGGAAGGGAGTGACTCACCACAGCAATCTACCTTGTAGAAGGGAAAGGCTAAAGGGAGAAATCTAGCCCCGATGTATAAATGTTATTGTAGACATTCTTTTGGTAATCCATCAATAGTAGAGAAAGAGAGGAAAGGAGTTGCTGACAAGGACCATAGACATCAAAGGGAAATTCAGCAGAGGCCTCTCTGCTGAACCTCGCTATGCTATTTACTCAGTAACTACCTCTTGTCTGAGTCCATATTCTGCTGAAGCCCAGTTGTGAGACTGGGTATCAGCTGCTGCTGGGGGCATCTCATCTGTCAGTCAGAATCAAATCTTTGAAGGGAAGGAAAAAGGACCAGTCATCTTCCACTGCCTTTCTCACCTTGAAGTTACTTCTAATTCCATAGAGACCCAGGGTAAATAGACCTCATGGTGTCACTGCCATTAGACTTACACAACTCTCTTTCTGTCCTCTTGTCTGACAGCATGGCCCTGATGGACAAGGGGGTCCAAAATAAAGGGACCATCTTGAGGACAGGTAGAAATGGAGGTTGGAGTTTGTACTTGTTGGTTTTTTGTGAGCTTAACACAAGCTAGCATCATCGAGTCATCTGGAAAGATGAACCTCAGTTGAGAAAATACTTCCATCATATTGGCCAGTCGGCAAGTTGGTGTGTAATTTTCATGATTATGATTGATCTGGGAGGACCTGACCCACTAGGGATGGTGTCACTCCTGTGAGGTGGTCTTGGGTTTTGGGTAGTATAAAAAAGCTGGATGAGCAAGCCTAAGCAGTGTTTTCTCTATAGCCTATGATCAGTTCCTCCCTCCAAGTTCCTATCTTAAGGTCCTGCCTCATCTTCTTTAATGATGGAGTGTGATCTATACAGGTGAAATAAACCCTATCCTCCCCAAGTTGCTTTTGGCTATGGAGTTTATCAGAGTAAATAGAAAGCAAACAAGGACAGAGATCCAATGTGTATTCAGTAGAGACTCTGCTGTGAAATTTTCCTGCTTTGAGGATTGATAGCTAAGACTACCAGTGTGGCATGATTCACCCATAGATTTGTCTATCAGTCTATTAGAAGCTTTTCAGATAAGTATAAATGGCTCTGGTTCTAGCTGGCTTTTACCAATGCGATGGTTGACATATTAAAATAACCCAGTACTTAGGAACAAGAGAAGCAAAGCCAGTTTGTGAGAAAAAGACTTTGACCACAGAGTCCTATCTCACTGGGATATTCTCCTTGTGGGGATAACTTTTGCGTTTTTGAGATCATGAGAGCTATCAAGATAAAGCCAGCAGGTAACGCTTGGCGGTTGTTCCAGGGGCCTGGTTTTCTGGTCCCTCCTAGGCCACCAGCTCCATTGGATTGAGGCTCATTTCTCTTTGTTCTCCTGTCATGCAGCATGAGTGCAGAATCAGGCACACAGTAGGTGTCTTATTCAATAAAGACACTTGATGCTACTGGACCTCATTTTTTCACATATCAGTTAATTCTTCTTTCCCTCTGTATTCATGACAGTGTTATAGGAGCATTTATTGCCTTTAAATTCTGCTCTCAGAATTTTTTAAATCCTGAAAAGTATTCAGTGAGTTATATAGTAAAATACTTAGAAGTTAAAGTGTATCGCCCACAACAGATGCATGCATAAAAGTTTATAAGTGGTATTAAGAAAGCAATCTCTGGCCTTCCTTTGCTTCTGCTCACTGATAATTATTAATCTATATGGACTTTTAGATAAAACAGGCTCAACCTAAGGTAATGTCAGTTCAGAGATCCTGCCACAGAGATGATCAGGCTGAGCTCAAAGGCAGGAGGTAGGACTCAGGATACAGACCTCCAGGTTCCCATTTGCTGCTCATAGCTGCAGGGATGCCTGGGAAAGATGCTTCATCGCCAAGTTTAGTCTCTTTATGTAGTGGACCTCTGGACTCTCCCATAGTTAGCCATTTATGCTTATGCTTACTAACATTCGGAGAATGGAAGTGTGCTGAGAGTCCATGGTGCAGTGGGGAATGTTTTCACAGCAGAAAGTATGCCAGTCAGGTGTGGGCACTACACACTCCAGAGGAAGACTGGCTTAATACCTGACTTAGTGAACCAAAGAAGCAAGCAAGCCTAATCTTAAAGACAGAATCTTATTCATCTGCTTCTTTTTGTTTTTGTTTTTTTTTTTTTAAGGTTAAGGATGAAGATGACAGTGCATGGGGGAAACCATGAGTTTTTGATCGAGCTCTAATTCCGGGGCCTGCTGGCACTCCGGTTATGTGTCTGTGGTATGTCTCCATGGCCACTTCTTAAGTGAATGAATTTATTTATTAAATAACAAAGTTGAAGCAACTTATGAGCCATAAGAAATAAGTGAACAGAAGGCCCAGTATCAAACTTTATAGGCTCTAAAGATGAAATATTTCTTTATTAAGCCTAGTTATTTTTGAAGAAGTGGAATTGTCAAAATTTTGAGTGTGAAGTCTTCCCGTTTTGTTTAGCCCATACTGCTTTCTGGAACAAATTGTTATGCAAATAAGAATTAATGAACACTTATTAATATTTAGCTGATAATATGTATTACTCAGCCAGAAGTAAATGTGGTGTTTTCTTCCCTGAAAATGAGTAAAAAGCAGTGCAAAGCTTGTGGAAGTATGTCATTTGTTATGTGTTTTCATGCTACCAATCATCAAACTTCACTTCTTAAAATGACATGGTACATGTCATAACAATGACTTAAATGTAAATTGTCAAAATGGATATATAAAATAATGAGTAGAATGACACCATCCTGTGTGAATTTTGGGCTTTGTTCTGCATGTGAGGATTGTTGGTAGTGTATGGGGTGATAGCTGAATCCCTTGGTGATGTGCCTGATCTGAAGGCTGCTGGTTTTCCCTAAGGAGAGATCACAGGAGCCTGGGTACCTCCACATAACGCTGATTGGTTAGAGCCCAGTGCTGTGTAGGAAGTAACTTTGTCATTCAAGAAAGCTTCACACAGTCAATGCTAAGATAATCTGTCTTACAGCTCAAGGATGGGCATCCTGTCTGCTGAGGTTTTCTTGTTTGGGATAAAGGGAAAAGCAAGCCAAGGCTGTTGAGCTCGGAGGGTCTCTGGAGAAATCCTATGCTGCTTTATGAGATGTTGGATACATAGTTTAAACTGGAGTCCCAAAACAGTATTTGTTATTAGATGAATAATTCATTCATTTTCCTGACTTGATTTTTCTCATCTGAAGCACTGGCCTTTCAGATTAAATAAGTATAGTGTTTCAAAAGAATATAGACATGAATATTCATAAGAACCAAAACACTGAATATAAATAAAAGACCTTTTACATAACATTTTATTTTATTATTATTATTTTTTTTTTTTGCAAGCATGTTGCTTTTCTCCCCACGTCACTGCTATTTTTCCAAATAATTTTCCAGGACACAGTTTCTTTCACAAAGCCAAGATAGAAATCATTTCATTTTCCTAAACATCAATAGAGAAAGGATAACATTGATATATGACACTACCAATTAGCCACAGATTCAACCCATTCTGGTGCCAAGGACTCAGTACAGTGTTTGTCTAGAGAAGTGGAAGAATGTCCAACAACAAAGAAAAATAAAATAAGATTGCATATCCTGAAAGTATAAAGCTAGTTCATCCACACTGAGTATGCAAACGATTCCTTGGCATTTTCATGTATAGGCCATGATTTAAAATTTTAAAACCTTCATATATGCAAATAGCACATTATTATGCACTAGGCATACAAACAGCAACATTTCTTTATTGCAGTTCCCTCATGGGTAAAGTTAGACAGCTGACATTGGAATGAAAAGAGAAAGACACACAAGAAAGAACCCTTCAGTTACCATTGCCCAAATGACTATTTAAGAATGGCCAGTGTGTTACTGTGCTATTCAGTTGATTAAGATAGAAGATTCTCAAAGCACTCCTATGTTAGTGATTTCTGAGCCAGCAGGGATTGAACTGCATTTCTGCCTTTTTTATTAGCTACCAAGCGCTGTCTCTGTTGTCTTTGAACATTGGACTTTTAATAGTCTTTGATAATTTGTACCTGAGCATTAATGAAAACAAAGCTAATACAGTCATGACAGAAATGGTTAAACTTTTGGCACAACATATCTGCTGTGTGGTTATCACATGCCACACTGGAGGGTGTGGTTCTGCATAGGAAGCTCTGTCCAGTGTTGCCTTGGTGCATACACAATGAGGGCCAGGGAAGGATGAAGTGGGCAATGTAGCCACTTCTACAAAAATTTAAGATCAGAAAATAGAAAGTTATCAACTAGCTGAAAAAATAAATCATTAAAATAATAGATAAAAATAAAAATAAAATTTAAAATGGAGGCTAAAGAGATGGTTCAGTGATCAAGAACACTGTCTACTCTTCCAGAGGACTCAGATTCAGTTGCAAACACCCATATGGTGACTCACAACCATCTATAAATCTAGTCCCAGATTTTATGTCTTCTTCTGGCCTCTGTGGACACTGCACACATGTGGTATACAGACTTACATTTAGGCAAAACATCCATACACTTATGAATGAATGGATGAATGGATGGATGAGCAGATGAATAGGTAAATATCCCTTGAATGAACATTATTTTCTCTTAACAATGCAACTAGAAAAAGTAAGGGATAGACAATTTCCAATATACAGTATTTTGCTTGACTCTGGCTTTGCTCCATGTCCCCTTTAGACCCATTCACTGTGAAGGCTCAAATGCCAAGAGGACTGGAGGAAATGAAAATGAAAGCCTCCTCAATGGAGGCAGTCCATCACTTCTACTCAAATCCCACCAACCAGAGAAAGTCATGAGACCAGGTCTAAGGCAGTGATAGGGCTTATCTTCCAATGGTGAAGCCAAGGCTGAAGAAGAGGAGACACTGTGGACAGAGAGCACATTCTGCCTCACTGGGGAAAATTCAAGGAAATTGTCCTTGTGTTCAGATTGTTTTGTGGCCAAAAGACCAGCATCCAAAACGAGTCTTTAAAGATCTGCATGGATCTTGTAGGAAATAACCTTATGATGTGGAAAGGATATGTACTTTCCAGATGCAGAAAATAATTTAAACACTTTAACAATAAGGATGGACATGGTGCCTACTTTCAGAAAAAGATGGTTATTATTAATTATCTCTGGAAAGTCTTCAGTTTTTAGCTTCACAAATCAGGCTTCAGGCTTACAGATAGACCCAACATTCATCGTGTTTGTACAAGAAGAGTAAGGAGACACAGGGGACTTGGAAGACATCTCAGTGATCAATGAGTTTGCTGGGCAAACATGGGGACCACATCATGAGCCTAAAATAAAGACCTTAATGTGACAGCATACCCCTTTGGTCTCAGCATCCACCAGGGAGATGAAACAGGGGGATCCCCAAGACTTACTGTCTAGGTCTAATATGCATTAGGCTAATATGCATTAGGCTCAGTGATAGATGTAGCCCAAAAATAAAGCAGAGTGATTGAGGAAGATGCCAGGCTTGAGCCTCTGGCCTCCATATGCATTCACATATATGTACATGTATATGAACATATGTGCAACCATAAACATTTTCCCACACAAAAGAACAAACAAAAATTTAAAAAAGAATAAAGTGACAAAAGGACTTATGGGAAATAATGGACTGATTTAGAGCCTGGTATTAATGGAAAGAATCCAAGAGTTCAAGAATACTGGGAGAAGATGTTAGCTTCTAACAGGGATGAGCCCCTTTATTGACTGTCCAGTGATGAGCAGTCAGCCTTGAAACCACATACATAGCACCAACAAATAGTAACTCAGTAAGATATATATATATATATATGCATATAGATAACACATAACATATATATGAAAAGAAGTTATTACCTTGAAAATGGAGTATGGGAGGGGCTTTATGAAGGGCTGGAGGGAGGAAAGGGAAGTAAGTAAGTGATATAATCTTATTTTAATGAAAACATATTTTAAAAGCATATGTAAAATGTCTAAATATTATAAGAATAAATGGTGGAAATCTCTACAGGACAAATTATTGTCTTAATTATGTAAATTTTGAGGACCATCCTTTTCTTACTTCCCCTAAAGGAAAGGGATGGTGATAGAAGCTAAGGATGAAACTATTTGCAGTATATGGATTTATTTGGAATCTGTCTCAATTAAAAAACAGCTTTAGAACAATAAGTTCAGGAACACTGTATCACATTAGGTGTGGGTGGGAGTTCTGCTGATCAACTCTGAGAGGAGAAGACTCCTTTCAGCTTCTGGTTTTCAAGATTTGCAACTATGGCCACTTTCTTCCTTGGCCTGTGGTGAAACAACACATTTTGGAGGTGGCTGGGAGATGGAACAGGTGTTAACCCTACAGTGGCCAAGAAACAAAGAGACAGGGAAGAATTCAAGGTCCCAAAATCCCTTTCAATGACACATCCCAGTGACATAACTTCCTTCAACTCAGCCCCAATCACTGAAATTTCCAACACACTTTCCAGTAACACAGGCTTCGTATTGAGTCTAAAATATGGCCTTTTGAAGGATACTCACATGCCAGACTATAAAACCTTCATGGCTGGTGGAATGTCTCATGTGGTTTAAAGTTAGTATAGTGTGAACATGGGGCTTGCCGAGCCCTGGATTTGATCTCAGCATTGAAAATCACAGAGTGGAAAATGTGAACAGAGGAAGGGAAGGTGGAGACAACACTCTGAGGTAGATGCCCAGAGCCAAGCAAAGCTGTCTCTCCTACTCTCATATTTTATTAAGCTTTTAAAATATGTTTGTTCTGCTTCCTGCCTGTTTCCAATTAAAAGGCACAGAAAAGTTATTATTTTACATTCAGTCCCATTGTCATTTTTCTAACACTCATAACGTTTTGAAGAGAATAATGAAGGTCTCCATGTAATTCATGATTTCACCATTACCATTTCCAAACCTAGGGTATCTATCAAGGAGGATAATGTGTTCATTTGATTCATAGTATAACATTGAAAGTAATGTTTTCACATTCTATACGGTTTATGTTCAGAAGAGTTTTGGTCTAAGGTATGGAATAAAATAGAACCTCTTATATTATCTAGTCCCCAATATGTATTTCTTTTTGTGTATATTTTGTATTACTGCTATAAAGGAGATTTGGTTTAGATTAATGTAACAATGTAACTGTAGCAAGAAGCAGCATGAGGGTTATGAAAAAATTAAGTAGAATGATCTATAATTCAACAGTCCCATGCTTGTTGTGTCCACACACAAAGAACAAAAAGCCAGGGTCTGAACAGCTACCCTCCCCTTTCAGGTTGATGAGTAGGGAGGGTGGGACAGCTTGAATTTCCATCAGTGAAGGAGTGAATAAAGAAAATGTCAGCTATAAGAAAAGACAAGACTGTAGTGGCTCATGCCTGTAATTCCAGAACTCAGGAGGCTGAGGTGGAGGATGTCAAGAGTTAAAGGCCATCTAGGGCTGTGTATTAAGTTATAAGCCAATCTGAGATTGGGAGATTCTGTCTTAAAAATAAAATGTGATATACGTACCCAATGGAGTAACATCTTAGCAAAGAGCAAAGTTCTATCATTTGGGACAAGGCAGGTGAATGTGGGGAATGTTATGTGAAGGAAAATTAGGCATAGAAAGAGAAGTACAGCATGGTCTCACACACCCAAGTAAAGAGTTATGAGTACAAAAGATATGCCAAGTAAGAAGGTGATGTTTGCAGCAGTCTGCAACTGCTGGGTCTTACAGTCTTTTCGCCCTCTCTCTTTCAGGGCTCCCTGAGCTTTAAGGAAAGGGTGTGTGTGACAGGTGTTCTGTTTAGTCTGGACACTCCTCCATCACTTGGTCTCTTACTTTGGCCAGTTGTGAGTCTCTGTACTAACTGCCATCCAAAGCAAATGGAAGCTTCTTTAATAAGGGTTGTGGTGCACCGCTGGGTTAAAGATAAATATTTAAAAGGCAGTTTGAGATTACAGATATTTAGCAAAATAATTGAAGTAGATGCTCCTCTAGGGCTTATAATTTCTCCAGCTATGGCTCTTGGTCAGTCATACATTACCAGACATGAGTTTCCTCTTAGAAGGAATGCCTTAAATCCAGTCAGAATAGAAGGCACACATTTTTACAGCCTCAAAAAATCGATGAATTAAACCTGTGAAGGTTTCAGAAGTGGCATTACTATGAAGTGGTAAAAGATAGGAAGTGGGCTTTATTAAAACAAATGAGTCATTGAGGGAATGCTCTTGGGACTAGTCGGTGGATTTTCCTTTCCCTGTCTCTCTGCTTTCTTGCAGCTGTGGTGTCAACTGCTCTGTTCCCACCACAATGAAGTGATGTCTCTAACCATGAGACAAAGAATTCTTCCTTCTTTAAGTTGTTTGTGTCAAATATTTTATCATAGACATGATAAATTAACTAATATAGCTATTATCTCTGGTAAAAATCATTTTAACATTTCCATAATTGGTGTAATTTACATTCCCAGTGACAGTGTAAGGTACTTGCTTTTCCTGCATCCTGGAGAGCACTGGCTGTCTTCTGTTTTTTATTCATAGCCACAAGGCATAAGATAGTATCTTCTTGTACTTTTCATTCCCATTTCCACCAGGATCAGTGAGGTTGAAATTTATTCTATACAACTATCAGCCATTTGTATATCTTGTTCTGAAGAATTCTACCTTTACTTTGGGGAAATTTGCTGTTTTTTGCATTTATAGCTAGAGTTTCCAACACCAATGAGATACAATGTTTTTATATTGATACCCTGATATTATAGTTAAAATAATATAATTTCTATAGTTTGGGCTTAAAATCTGTTCCTTTAAAAATTAGGAAACTTGGGTATAGAGAGAGATAACTTAGCAGTTAAGAGCACTAGCTGCTCTTGCAGAAGACCTAGGTTTAATCCCCAGCACCTACATGGTAGCTTACAACCATCCACAGCTCCTGTTCCAGGAAATCTGACCAAGACACACTTTTCTATACCCGCATTAAGACATTATGACAAAGGCAACTTATACAAGAAAGGTTTGTTTGGAGTCTACAGTTTCAGAAAGGATGAATCCATAACCATCAGGTCAGGGAGTATGGCAACAGGCAAATCAACTTTGGAGGTGGAATGTTTTATTTTGTCTCCTGGTTTCCAATGTTCAGTCCATGGTCAACTGTCTGCATTTCTCAGAACTTTATGGAAAGTTAACCATCATGGAATCTGGGAGAGTTGGTAGAGAAGGCTGCTCACCTGATAACGAACAAGCAAAGAGAGAAAGGGTCCAAAATCCACAGGTATCCTCTAATAACATGCCTCCTAGTGAACTTCCAACTAGATTTCACCCCAATTGTTCATCTTTGAAGTTATCTATAGATTATCAGTCATGATCTAGTCATTGCCCAAGGCTCACCACTGGATATTGCCACCTGAGAATCAAACCTCACTGTACAAATTTTTATGGGATATTGCACCTCTAAACCACATCAACTTGGTTTTCTAAATGTAGATAATCTTGATATCATAGACACGTTGGCTTCAGTGTCTGATTTGGGAATGAAAGAGGAATGTAAAGTAGAGGCAAGGATTGAAAATCTAAATACTGGTATGTTCTGTAGCACAAATTGATATCATGGGTTGAATTGTGTCACCCAAAGTTCCCATCCTCAGTATCTATGACTCTTACCTCATTTGAAAATCTAATCTTTTCACATATGATCAAGTTGAGAGATCACACTGGAATTAGGGTATAATCTTAGTCCAGCAATTGGTGTCTTTAAAAAATGTTGGCAAAGATACATAGAGAAGATCCCAGGTAAATGTACCTACAGATAATAGGAGAGATACCCAGGAGTGATGCCACCAAGATTGGAGTGTCTTGTCTTTTAGCAAGTGAATGCCCAGGTTTCCAGGTGCTGTGAGAATTGGAAGAGAATTAGAATTAGAATACTCAGTAGCTTTTCCCATAGCCCCTTCCCCCTGCCCCCCATGGA
Organism: Cricetomys ansorgei; assembly: GCA_026225945.1. Lineage (NCBI taxonomy): Eukaryota > Metazoa > Chordata > Mammalia > Rodentia > Nesomyidae > Cricetomys > Cricetomys ansorgei. The sequence continues at coordinate 722,063 of JAMJFZ010000239.1, read as the reverse complement.
AGTGCCCTTCTGGCACTTGCAATTTAAAATTTGTTTTTCAACAATTAGAGTGACTTTGTGTTGACATTTTCAGTCACTGAACATGTGGTAATTTGTTATGACTGAGAAGAATCTGATATACTTAGCATATGACTCTAAGTAAGTGGTTAAGTCACTAATGTGATTAGTCTCCCAAGTCTAGATTTCTCCAGAGTGGAATCAGTCTTAATCCACAGAAGGATCAGCTTGCCCCTTCTGTACAGATAGACACAATGGTACCCCTAATCCATCATTTCATTGCAAAATTCTATCTTGGCGTTTCAAAACCTCAGTCCAAGATCTCCTAAACACTAGGACTTTGCACTATGAGGAGGTACCCTTGCTTCATGCTAACTCAGGGAGCTCTGAAGAAGGGCTTTCTCCATGAGAAAGGATGCTTGTCTTTGGGTTTCTATTGCTGTAATAAACATCATGACCCTACACCAAGTCCCAACTTGGTTTATTTGGCTTATACTTTCCTATTGCCATTCATCATCAAAAGAAGTCAGAACAGGAACTCTAGCAGGGCAGGAACCTGGAGGCAGGAACTGATGCAGAGGCCATGGACTTCTGGCCTCCATGCTGCAAATTGACTTGCTCCTCATAGCTTGCTCAGCCTGCTTTCTTATAGAACTCAGATCACCAGCCCAGGGATGGAACCATCCACAGTGGGCTGGGCCCTCCCCCATCAATCACTAATTAAGAAAATTCCCCATAACTGGATCTTATGGAGGCATTTCCTCAATTGAGTTTCCCTCCTTTAAGATAACTCTAGTTTGCATGTCAACCTGACATAAGATTAGCCAACACAGTACTGATGTTCAGTTTTGATCATACTGAACTCATCCAAACCGACTTGTTTTTTGTAAGTCTGTATTACTAGGAGCACAAAGCATTTGGCAGAATGAGCCTGTCTCCCCTCAGGTGGTGTATCATTCAAGCAAAAAGCCTGGGAGACTTGAAAGTCACCAGCACTTCTGGACTGATCTCTGGCAATCCCAAAGTGCCTGGACAGCCTAAGGAACCTCTGTCATCAGGTTGGTTGTCCAAAGCTTGGACCATTTCCTATCTTTTGTTGATCAAGACTGGCTTCTTTACTTAAGTGCTGATGTTCTGTTTTGTGTAGGATTCAGGAACCACGGGGATTGGGTGGGAGAGAAAGTTCCAGGTAGGCAGTCCCTGTTCAAGAGACTGCTCCCGGATTATTATCTGATGCTGCCTGCCATGGCAATCCAGTCAATGTCTATCCAATAGAGAGGTCTTTTTTCCATGTAATTGACCCATTAAATAGAAAAGTGTGAATTCAGAAATCAACATGTTTATAGTTAATGGTGAGGCCAATTAGACCAAAGAGGACAGTGAAATACTTTAGAGATGCCTTTCATGAGTGATGCTCCCAAGAAGGGTGAGCTGGTTTCGCATTGGCATTCACATTGGTTCTTGTGAGGACAACAAAAATTTATGAAGCAACTACCATGTCAGGTACAGCCCTGGGCACTGTGCTCTCGGCTCTGAGTAAACCAAGCCTTGCTCTTGGAGGGTCATTGTCCCTCACTGTGGTGTATGGGGCAGTATTCATAGATGAAATAAGAACCATAAATGTGATAAGGAAAGTTGAGGAAGAGAACTAGGGGTGTGGGTGGAAAAGGACTTGTCATGCAGAGCTCTTAGGGTACAGACCAGAGGAGTACATCATAGTACATATACATACATAGATGTAGTACATAGATGATTTTAGACCAGAGGAGTACACCATCCAAAGAGAAAAGCCTTAGATCTTTGTGCTCGAAAGCATGAACCTTGCAGTGAGTATTATCTGGATAAGAGAAAATAGAATGTTGAAGCAAGGTAGATCAGAGAACACAAATTAAAGTCAGCTGATGGGTGCTTGGTTTGCTAGGAAAGATCAGCACGAAGGGAAACAGTACCATAAATGGCAACATACACATTACTGTGGAATGCTTTGAACTAGTAAAAGTAATGTATTCACATCTATAGACTTGTGCCACAATGAATAGTTAAGTTTAAAAAAGGAAACCGATCAGTAATGTGTATAAAAATAATCCACTTTTATAAGCATACCATTAATAAGAAGAGGGAGGAATATATGGCTGTGGTGTGCATACAGACAAGCTAATCTATGCTTGTTGACTTGGGAAGTAAATACTACAAATATGTATCAATTGCTCATACGATTGTATATTACATTGGACCATTTGAAATCTCTGATCCTACCCTCCTGTTATGTTAGAAGAGTTTCAACACTGTGATCCCATGACTGCCAGGGAGAAAAGGGGATATGACATATCATATACATTTATTTCTATCCAGAGAGGCCACACTAGCTGTGTTTACGTTTCATAGATAGTCAGGGAACCTCCCCTCTCTGACAGGAAAATGGTGACAGGAAGTTAAACCAGATGCTGAAAAACATGGAGACAGTTGGGTGGATACAAACAAGAAAGAATGCACTCTGCTGTCCCTGTTTAGCTGGCAGAGGAGGGAGGGAGAGTAGGTTATATAAGCTACATTCTTTTCAAGTAGAAAGGCCCTGAGGCGGTGTCATGGATGTTAGGGCAGAACAGCAACCAGACATCAGAGTGTAGTACGATGAAATCTAAAGCCAGAAGACAACATGGCTGAGGATAGGCTTCGGTAGTGTGTGCCTGGGTGATTGCAGATGAAGTGAGTTGGCTACAAAAAGTGTCCCTCACTGTCATGTTGTAGCCCTTCTATCCCCTTTTCCATCTCAACAAGCTTCTTCTCTTAGAGAGGACCCCTCAAGACCATTTCAGGTCCCTTACTGGGACAAACTACGGCCACAAACAACAGAAGCTTCATTCATGTGAGCAGATGCACAGGAGGGTGGGGGTGGATGACCCCTCACTTGCAATGCTCATCTTCTCATGACCTTCTGGGGGTTGCAAAAGGAAATTATCAATGTTTTAATGAATATTGTAAATCAGTATCCAGCACTAAGTACCTCCCTTAAAAGTGAGTGTTTGGAATTATCAGAGCTCCAGACATTTACAAATATTGAACCAAAGACATGAATTAGTGAAGGGAGAGGAAAATTTCTCTCAGTCAGATAAAATTCCAGTGAGCACAGAGGGAATCTCTAAGGGCCAGAAAATTATAGAGCTCAAGGTTCAAGCAGATATGTGGAAGATGTGCATGTCTTGCAGAGGTTCAATGAGAATATGTATTTGTGACTGCTTGATTGACATGAGTATGGCCACTTCAGACTGTGTAACTTGATGTCTCCTACAGTCCTCAGAACAATGTATTGCTTTTATTTCCAGCCTCTGTTCACACACCAAGGGAAGAGTACAGCTAAGATGGGTCTCATGTCTCCATGGTTACATGGAAAATCCAGAAATTGCAAGAGAGTTTCTGGAGCATTTTACCTACGTGTTCTTTAGATGTGCCAGACCCGTTTATGTAGTTATTAGGCTGCTGTGGTGGCTCAGCAAGGACAACAAGGCTTTCTCATATGTGCAAACCGTGCCAGACCTCTGCAGAGGGAACCACCTTCACAACAAGTGCCATACTGCACAGAGGAACCCCGAGTGTCTCAGCTCAGGTGTTTTTATTGATCCAGAACTCCTCAGGTATGCTACTGATAGCATGTGCAGATAATGTGTTATCAAACATCCCCCACATAAAGCCAACATCTATAGATAATACAAAAGGCCAAGACGTACCCTCACCCAACAGTACACAAAACAATTACTTTATACAGAACTAAAAATAAACTTCCACAACATTTCCCCCTTTTTGTATAAGACCGAAAAAAAAAATGCTTTATCTATACAACACAATTTAACACAACACCAGCAAACCTATTTGCGAGGGGAACTGAATATTCATGAGGGTTGCTAATGCACAGAACCAAATGAAACCAAATATCTATCAAGCTATGATTTTCACAATGTCTTTGCACAGCAGAAAGAACATTATCAATGTCCAATTATCTAGAATCCACTCATGATCTTTTGGGCTCCTTCAAAGGGTCTGGGTCACTTCTCTGGCTTTGACACACAGCTTTACCTCCAGATTCTGGCTGACTCCATTCCATTGCTGCTGCTGCTTTTGGTGATCATCCCACGGTACTGGCATTTCCAGAATGCTGGGCTACACTTTCACCAATAGTGTCTCCTGGGCTCTCTTCATGGTGCCAAGCCTCAACTTCTTTACATGGACCCTTCAATCTGGGCCTTCAACTGCTACTGAGGCTGCACTTTGACCAGTGGCCTCTCCTAACCTCTCATAGTGCCAAGCCTCAGCTGTTCTACAAAGACCCCTTCATGTCTTCAAAACCAGTTACCACCTGGGTGACTCTTAAAGTACCAAATTCGGCTACTAGCATAAGATACAACCTTGGCCAGAGCTGAAAGACAGATTCTGTGTGCTGACCCTTTGGAAATGCTTTCCAGATTTTAAGATATAGTCTAGTTTGCAGGAAAAATGACTAGTATCTTTGACTGCAAGAAAGGTTCCCTCATGGGGTGGAGTTCTCATCACCATAGCAGATGTGTCTTGTCAGGACTGCCTCACCTCACCAGTATCTGGACAGGTTTGCAAACAAGACAAGACAAGACAAAACAAAACAAAATGGACTCTGTAATGTCTGGAGTTACTTTTTCTTCTTCCCTGTTTCCACATTGGATTAGCTGAAGTAATGTCAGTGTCCCACATTGGGCATCATTTTTAGTTGTTTTAGGCTGCTGTGGGGGCTCAGCAAGGACAACAAGGAGGCTTTCTCATATATGCAAATTCTGCCAGACCTCTGCAGAGGGAACCACCATCACAGCAAGTGCCATTCTGCACAGAGAAACCCTGAGAGTCTCAGCTCAGGTGTTTTTATTGATCCAGAACTCCTCAGGTGTGCTGCTGATAGCATGTGCAGATAATGTGCAATCAAACATCCCCCACATAAATCCAACACCTGCAGACAATACAGAATGCCAATATCTAATAATTATTTTATATATAACTAAAACTAAACTTTCAGAACATGTTTAAGATTTGCGTATAGTGCTCTTTGAAATTGGGTTAAAAAAGTAGACTTAATAATATGAGAAACTTTGGAGATTAATAAGGTATAAAGACAATTCCTCTAGAAGACTTGAACTTGACCTTTGTTGAGCAGGCCATATGGTGAATGTTGCACAGGCACCAGCATTGGAATCCTGTACTTGATTTGATGAAATTGCTTACCTCAACTTTGAAAACTCCATTTTGCTAGGTTAGTCCTTAGTAAATGCTGGCAAAGGTTATCAGTGGACTTGAAAGATGGTGATTCATTGATCCCCTGAGTGCTTTTTGCACATTCTGTTCTCAGGAAGATGTCAAGAGAGAGGCCATCCCTTTCTGTCTCAGCAGATCATTGTGTGAAAGATTCCTAGAAGCAGTTCTGTGTCTCTTCCACACTTTGTGTCTTCATATGTAAATGACTTAAGACCAAATATCTGCCTTGTTCCCCATACGGAATAGGAACAACGGAATGTGTGTCACGCTGACTACCAATGCTTTGCTGAAGAACATCTCCATGGTCTTTTATTTTGAAGAGGCACAAGAAAAACTATTTGCTAGAAAAAGTATTGCTATGTTAATCTGCTCACCCACATTTTTATCATGACAGCCCATATAAATATAGCTTGAAGGGGAGGAAGTGGGGGCTTGAAGCAGATGGCCCACACCAAACTCAGGCTTCCTGAGGACTTCTGGTCACTTTGTCCACCCATGATGGTATTCTCCTTGGCTGTCATTCAATGACAATAGAACTTGCAAGAAATAGAGAAGACAATTTAGAGCTATTTCATTGTCTCCTCAGAGTGGGGGCTGAGTGGGAAAGGTGGCCCCCTCTTAACTGTGAAGACAGCTGGCATGTATGATAGACTCACCCCTCAGTTGTAACAGCTCGGAGCTGTGATTGAGCCACCTCTCCTCCCTCTTCAGGAGCTGCTGCCCCCTCAGAGGAGCTCATCCATGTTTGTGGAATGAATGGATGTCCTGCTTAGAATGCCCCAAAGGAAACAAAATGACATGTTTTAGGAATTCACACTTATTTCTAGGGTATAAACCTCCTATCTTCTTTGTGTTCTTTCAGCTGTGACAGTCATACAAAGACAGCTTGTAAGATGCCACCCTGAAACTACCCATGGAGATAAGAATTTTGTGGTTAGAATGTGGTGCAGAATAGGCAAGAGAAAATGAAGACTAGCACTCTCTGGGCTTCATTGTTTTTGGGTCTGTAGGAAGTAGAGCCTGGTGCTCCTGTCAGTCTCCCAAGACTGACACAGAAAACTTGCACCAGAACAGCTGTGGTGATCTGTCCATGTCTACCCAGCTGACTAGGCCTCTGTGTCTTCTTCAAATGGCACAGGATATGTGGGTACATGCTTCTCTCTCTCCCCTGAGGCCCATGACCTCAGCTCTCTTCCTATAGTTATCCCCTGCTGACTCCCCCACCACCCCCTGCTCTCTGATGCTCTACCATTTCTGGTTCTTTTACAATAAAAACATTCTTGTTTTTATTACCTAGTGAGCATTTTCATTCCCATTCTAAAACATTCTCTAAGTAGTTTCTTATCGATTGTTTTTATAAAGATGAAATTCATAAAACATAAGTTAGCCTTTTTAAAACGAAGAATTCAGTGGCACTCAGTACATTCCCAGTATTGGGCAATGAACATCTTTGTCCAATGCAAAAGACTTTTCCATCACCCCAAGGAAGTCTTTACTTGTTAAGCCATGACTATACTTCTTCCATCCCTCGGGCCTGCTCACAGATCTTGCCAACCAGGTCATCAGTGTCTCTTTCCTATCCTTCTGAATTTACTTATTTGCATAGTTTATATAAATGGAATCGTACAATGTAGAGCCATTGAGGTTCATCCACACTGTATCGTGTGTCAAGATTTTAATCTGTGTTATTCCTGACTCACATTTATTGCTGGATATCTGCATTCCTGTCTTTTGATTGTTATGCAAATGATGTTATAAATATATTAGTGCATATTATTTTTCTATGTAATTGTTTTCAGCATACCCAGGAGCAAATCTGTGGAATCAGATAGTCATTCTATATTTAAGCTCTTTGTCAGGAAATAATAAATTGTCCCACAGCAGCTGAACCATCTGCATCCATGCCTTGTGTATGTCTAACTTTGTTAACCCTAAAATAACAATTCCAAGCCCTGGTAACTTGAGCCTGGTTTTGCTCCTTCACACAAAAACCCTTAAGCTCAATCTCATGCCTGTAGTAGTTTACCAAAATTGAAAGTCCTACACAAGAAATCTTTTTTCCTATCAAAATGATTAGTTCCCCCCCCCTTTAATATGTGTGTGCATGCCAGAGTTCATGCTCTGACACACATGTGAAGGCAGAGAACCACCTTGGGGCTTTGTTCTCGCCTTCCATGTTGACACAGAATCTGTTTTCTACCACTGCCATGCCAGGCTGGCTGGCCTGAGAGCTTTCAGGTATCTTCAGTGTTTACTTCCTGTCTTACTGAAGGAGTGTGACTATCACATCCATATTTATATGGTCTCATGGATCCCATCTCAGGTCCTCACACTTCCATGGCAATTGCTTTACCCACCTTGCCTAGACTTATATCTTTGTTATAACTCAGTCTGTTCCACTCTGTTTTATGATGATGATGTTTCTCAAATGACCACCTTGTTTTCTGCCTCCTTTGACAGTAAGGGAGGGGGATCCTCTGACACTCCATGTTTTTCTTCCCTCCATAGGTGTCATTCTTCCTCTTCATCATCTTTGTGGTGTACACCATGCTCCCCTTCAACATGCGGGATGCCATCATTGCCAGTGTCCTCACTTCTTCATCCCACACCATAGTTCTGAGCATCTACCTGTCTGCGACACCAGGGGCCAAGGAGCACCTGTTCTGGCAGGTGAGTGCCTTTCGACGTGGAAACCACAGGCCTTTCACAGCCCTTCATAGCATTGGTGGGAGATACAGGTGCCCTTCCAGGTGTGCTTGTTGACTGCTCCCTGGAAGCTGCTCCTTTTCTCCTTGACACGGTCCAAAGGGGCTGCTGAGCCATGTTCTCCTCCACCAGTATTGTCAATAGTCACTTAGCCATTAGCAGGAATGAAACTGATGTTTGCAGGATAATTGGATATAGAAACACCATGTTGCTGATATTGAATGGTGTTATGATTTTGGAGGCAAAGGTATACAGTGTAATCTTACTATACATTATAATTATAAGACTTTTATTCTTGGAGTGAAACAGCATCTCCCCAACCTCTCTCTTTACAGAATATAAAAAGAAATCTCCATTTCTCAGTCTTCTGGCAGATCTATGAGCATTAAAAAACAGAGTTCTTTAAAATGCTACAGCAGCAAATTTGTGCATTGCCAATAAGTGGCATTTCAAGAAGCCATTCTATTTAATTAGTTAGAAGCATTTTTAAAGCTATTTGATTTCTTAGTATGTATATCCATAAACATGAGAGTCAGTGATTTGAAGTTATTCCTAACGGTCTTTTTTTTTAACCTGAAGAATGTGTTTTATTTTGCTATTTGGAGATAGTTGCAACAAATATGTCCACAGTATAAAATGTGCTAAGGCTATAGGTTTCAGTGATGGTGAGACTGTGACAGGAAAAGAGGTGTTTTAATTTTTGTCTCTGATGGAATTAAAGCAAAGCCTTGCAATGCTGGGTAAATCCTCTAGCTCTGGGCTGCATTCTGACTACACAACAGGGTTTTTTTGTTTGTTTTTTAAGATATAACGAACCTGACCTCTGTGGAGTAAGAGAAGCCAGGTGTTCATCGGGTGAAAGCAGAGTGGCTTACTTAACTGGTAGTCAGGAAGCAAAGAGATAATGAAGAAGGATCTGGGAGAAAAACATGCTTTCAAAGGCATGTCCCCCGTGCCCTCAATGACCCACTTCCTCTGATAAGCCCCACCCCCTAGCAGCCCATTTACCCATGAAGTTATCAGCAGTTTAATTCCGTCATTAAGTTCGAGCTCTCTTGACTCATTCTCCTTTCAGTTGATCTGCTGTTTAGGGACCAAGCCTTCAACACAAGAACATTTGAAATTGTTATGAAATTCAAGGCATAAGAACACCCTCTGTCTTCACTGAGAGTAGAGGCCATAGTCTCTGACTTTAGAGCGTACACTTGGGGCTGTACCACCTGAGACACAAACAGAGGCCAGCCAGCACTTACTCAAATAAAAGAATGAAGGGGAAGTATATCACTTTAGAGTGCTTAATTGGTTTAAAAAAAAAAAAAAGGACTACATACATTCAAGTTGCACAGCATAATGAGCTGATATGCTAACACATTGTTTAATGATTATTAAACAGACCAGTTAACATACCCATCACTACACATGGTGTATGTTAGATGTAAAACATGTTCCTCTTATTACTTGTGCCCTGTGACTCACATCTTCCCAATATTCCCAAACCAAACTCTGTACAATTCCCATACCATTCAAGAGAAAGATGATACCACAGTGGCCTGAAGAAGTTCAAGAAACCTCTCTCTGCAAGTTCCACCCAGGATTTTCTCCCCTGATCTGCCTTGCATGTTGCCCTCTGTGCCCCAGGGGAGATTTCCCCCTCCTCCTGTCAATAACGATACTATTTTGACTGCTGGCACCAGAGGCTCAGTGTCCTGAGTTAGCTGTGTACAGCATCGAGTACAGAATCTGCTTTACCCATTTACATTCTAGACATAACTATGGGAAACCTGTCTTCAAACCAAATCTTCTCCTTGGAAGATTCATGATTTTTTTTCCCTGGATACTCCTAAATAAACAACCTCTATTTCTTCTTTACACATTTATTCATTCATTCATTAATTTATTTATTTACTGAGACAGGGTTCAAGTATTCCAGGTTGGTCTGGAACTCTTTATAGCTGAGAATGAGCTTGAATTTCTGATTTTCCTATCTCTACTTCCTGAGTGTTAGATGAGAGGTGTGCACAGCCACACCTGTTTCGTATGATACTGGAATCAGACAGGGTTTGATTGCATGCTCAGTAAGCAGTCTGCCAAATGAGCTACAGCCCCTGTCCTCTGCTTCTTTGTAGTGGAGAAGGTTTAGAGGTAACATCTGGGCATTGGGTATTTTGTTTTTCCTATTGGGATGTCATCATGACAAGGGGAGGCCCGCACATTGACAGCTTCGTTGTTGTTATACACACCTCTTTTAGATAGCTTTCCATGCTGTAATAAAATACCCTAACACAATCAATTTAGAGGAGAAAGGGATTCATTTTGGCTTGCAGTCCCACAGAAGGTAAGAGTCCATCATGGTGGGAAAGACAAAGCAGTAGGATCATGAGGCCATATTGGCAGTCAGGAAGTTGCTGTCACATTTTATCAGCACACATGTATGTTCCTTGACCAACAGTTACAAAAATAGCTTCTGTGAGTCTTAATCTCCTTATAAAGTCAGTCTCCCTCATCAGACATCACAATGTCTTGTTATTGGGTCTTTACTTTGAACACTATGCCCAGCTTTCCCTCAGCAACCTGTCTTCTCCAGGATCTGAGGGTGCAAACATATGAGGCTGCCATGGGACTGCATTATCTCTGAGAGAAGCAAAAGGCCAGGATAAGAATGAGAAGAGGCGGGCCAAGGATGAACACAGTTTGAATACATCATTGTTCTGGGGAGAGGAAGAGATGAGTCTCAGTTGCTCACTGATTTACTCTATTTGTTTGTGAAACATTTTCTTATAATTATTTTCTCTTTATTTTCCTAACTGGGTTTCAAATAAATTTTTATGAAACCTGAGATTATGATCACATTCTGGAATCCTTTAATAATGAATGGAACAAAATATAAAACATCAGGAATCTTAGCAACAGTTTTGCATTGACCACATAAGAAGACTCTTATTTCTATGTGGTAAATTTAGTATAAATACCATAGATTTTTAGTAATTCATTATTAACTAGAAAATAATGATTTTACTTTTACTTGTGGGATAATAGGTGTTTGATTACTGTTTCTAAAAATTGGACGCGATGAGTCATTTTTACTTACCTTTAAACAAAAGTACAAGAAATGTGGTCAGGGAAGGCAAAATGAGACACCCTGCCTGCATTGTGTGGGCTGTATCCTGCTTGAGCCTGAGGATGGAGTTAGGCAGTCATTGGAGGAGAACAGAAGCCAAGGGTAGTGGACCAGGACTCAGTAGGCCTAAGCAGGACTACTGGAACTTGTGCTGTTGGGGCACTCTTACATCTTAAATATGTGTCTTGCTTAGTTTCTATTTTCTTTACTTTTCAGAGTTCTCATCACTCTTCACATAATGCCTAACCAACTTAAAGAAATGTTCATGCATTCCTATCTATGCACCACGGCTGCATTTTGTATTTGAGTTCTAGTCACACTTCTTGCATCTTTATTTCCTTGGTATTCACAGTGCGTTCTGAATTTTCATTTCATATATCTTTTCTTTTTCTCTGGGAGATGGGGCCATTTGAATATAGCTTTCTTTAAGTAAGTCAGTTATATGAGAATCCATATTTATGAAAGAAGATGTGCTAAGGACTGCTTATTGGTTTTCTAATAGGATCACTCAGATGTCAGGGAAATTGATACAGGATTCCTTGATACCACAGAAGCTTTAATATGTTTAAGTTGTAAAACATGTGAAGCATTTTCATTGCACCTAATGTAGACAATTGTCTGTGGCGAGTTTGTCATCAAGGGCGATGTTACACATGTAATAAGGATCTGTTACACAACTGAGATGAAGTGTAATTCAGGAAGTGTATATTGGAGTCTGGAATAAAATTGCATTTGGAGGTCTAATATCAGAAGCTCAAAAGGAAACAGCAGGTTACCAGCTGCCCAGTTTCTGCTTTGAGGAGACTAATTGCTAGGAATTTGGATCTCCCTCTTCCTGTTTGTTTTCAGAGAAGTACTGAATATTATTATCTTCCCACAAGGTACAAAAGGAGACAGCTCATTCTTTATACCACAAAGCTATGGATTGAGTATAATTCATATCTTGTGTTAGTAAATTATTGTTTCTGTGTTTTAAAGACATTTCAATTTGGAAGGAAAGGGGATTAGGATTTGGGAGAGGGCAAAATAAGATTCAATATGACTAAACTTAAAATCAAATGTGAATGCATCTTGTGCTCTTCTTTCCCTCCCCAACCAACCCTCGCACCACCTGATATGACTGCAGAGAGTTTTCACCCTGTTCCACGGGGAGGGAGAACAAATGAGCAACATTAACTCTGACTTCAGGATATAAAATCACACTAAAAATGTCCCAGCAATTTCTAGATTGAAAACACAAGAGTCTGAGACTGAATCTCATGTTGTCAGTTAGCAACTTAACTGTTTTAGAGTACGATCTAAGTTGGTTCTCCAATCTTTATGGGTCAGATGTATGTGAGGGGTGGGTGTTGAATAGAGGTGAAGGGCAAGAATCTATCACAGCACAGAGATGCTGTTAGAGATGTGATAAAGGGTGGATGGAAAGAGGGATTTCCTAAAAAATACAGACAGGTTGTAATCTGTGAACCATGTCTATCCTCTTACTGATTTTAGCATCTGAACTGCATAACCTCCATCCTTCAAAAGGAATCATTCTCTGCATACATGCTACACTGTTACAGATTTATCACAGTTTGCCCTGTACCTTTCACTGGCATTTTATTTGACAAGCCGGGGAGTGATTTTCCTCATCCCTTCACTAATTCATGTGTCTTTGGTTCAATACTTGTAAATGTTTGCATCTCTGATATTCCAAACACTCACTTTTAAGGGAGGAATATACTTTGTGATGGATACTGATTCACAACATTCATTAGAATATTGGTAATTTCCTTTTGAAACCCTCAGAAGTTCATGAGAAGGTGAGTATTGCCAGCGAGAGGTCATCCACCCCCACACTCCTGTGCATCTGCTCACATAAATGAAGCTGCTGTTTGTGGCCACAGTTTGGTCCTAAGGGGTCCTTGCTAAGAGAAACAGCTTGTTGAGATGTAAAAGTGGAGAGAAGGGTACAACATGACACTGGGGGATAGTTCAAGGAAAGACAGAGCTGTAGCTGGACCCACAAAATGGGAACAATTATCCTGGCATGATGGTAGCCTGTGATCTTGAATGATCATATTGTAGGAATGCAGTCATTCAGTATAGGACAGGATGGACAGTGCAGAGCATTCATTTTCAAGGCAGTAGAGATGGTGAAATGAGGAGACGAATGAAAAGGGATTTAACGAATGAAAAGACACATAGTACTCAAAGCATCAAGTATTAGTTTCGACTGCTTATTGGTAGATGCACAGCATTCCCAACATGTTTTCAGAGTGTAACAAACCAAAGAGACTTATGGGAAAGCATGCTTTTTGTTTGTTCAGAAGTCATCAGAGCATGAGAATACCAATTCTCAACTTCATGTTTCCTTAGAGATGAGAAACGTTGGTGGACAGATGCCAGGCTCATGCTCACCATGACTGAAATTCCTCCCAGAAGTTCATTAGCATTTTGATGTATCAAGGAACATGGGGAGATGGGCAGAACAAGCTTCTCAATATCAGGAAGGATCTGGGTTTGGATCTCAGTTCTGTCTTATAGCTGTGTGTGGTAGACACGGAGGTGATACACCCAACTTCTCCCACAGAAAATATGGGCTGCCAACACTTGGAGGTGTTGTCAGATGCTAGATTTCAGCTGTCAGCCCTCACAATGACTGTTTAATACTTATGGAGACCTGCCTACCCAGGACCATATGGCTCTTGTGAGGGTGTTCTACCTCCATGACTGACCATATTAAGACTATAAATTCATTCAATGTTGGCCCAGTGATGGGTATCTTTAGCCCCATAGAATTCACGGTTTTTTCTGAAGTATGTCTATGATTCAATGAAGTATGTCTATGTTCAATTTCTCCCTCCACCCAATCTACTCTCTTCCCTCCTCTTGGGTCTTGTTGCTAGGGCACTCCTAGTAAACCCAAACCTCTGTTTCAGAATGTTGTATATATTTTTCTGTGGCAACAAGAGCAAATGCCTGTTTGCTCCCATATGGGACACTGACCACATACCAAAGAAGTAATACCACCCAATTCCAGTTTTATGGACCAACGAATTCATTAGGGTTACTCCCAGGAGCATGAGTGTGGAGTTATTTACAGGAACAGCTGCATCAATAAAAAGCATATAGATGAATACTCAAAAAAATAGCATCATTGGACTTCCTTATGGAAGGGTCTCTTTTTACTGTTCCTACAACCTTAGAGAGGAGGCCTTGTGAGCCTTGTAAGTTTTGTGAACTTCCTAAGTCTAGTAAGTTTCATGAGCAATCATCTATTCTCACCTGAACAGTATCAATGGAGATGGCCAATGAGTGGTCATGGCTGCTGGCCTTGGTCCTGAGCACATAGGGTACTCTATTAGTTATTTTTTGTGTGGCTGTGGTCATAATACTTGACATGAACAACTTAAGGGAGGGAAGTTCTGTTTTGGTTTATAATTTCAAGGAATCTACTTGTCATGAGAACTGGGAAGCATGGTGGAGTTCCTGATGAGGAGAGTGTGTGACATCATGAAGCAAAGAGTATACTACCTCAGAGACTTGTCTATAACTTTCAAAGATCTGTGCATAGAAACCTATTTTGGCAATATGGGCTCTTCCACCTAACCATTCCACAGCTTCCCAAAATAGCAACACCACCTGGATATCAGATACTGGATACCAAAGCATGTGAAGACATTTCCAATTCAAACTATAACAATAGCAGATACTGTGTAAAAACAGCCCATCATCAAGCCAGGCTATTAAACAGTTGACAGAAATAGCAGTAGTAATGTATTTTTGCTTAGTTTATATGGTTTCACAGACTTTAAGAGAAATGGAACATAAATATATTTTAGAGAATAAAGTAATAATGAAAGTCCACAAGTCCTACAGAGTTTTATATGGCAGGGGATGGTTCATACATGTGTGAGACCCTTGGAACTGAAGTCTGGTTTTGATTATCCATCCTGTGGTGTTCTTTCCCCAGATCCAAAATGACAAGCTTCTTGCATGCTGGTGACGTTCTACAACCCCACACCAAACTGACAAAAAGTCAGTCTGCTAATCCCTGAGGGTCTGAGCTTCTTTAGGTTCAGATGACATGGCTTTGGAAGCTCCTATGATATAGCTTCACTATTCTTTCTGGAGTCCTTGTTCCTGAGAAGCTCAGTGAATCTGTAGTGAACCAGCCTGGAGGATGGTTCCTTTCTCCTCATCCTCTTCACTCCCTTGCTGCTTTGCTTAGTTGGACTTGACCATTCTGAATCTCAATGCATGATCTTCAGAACAAGCAGTCACTTTTGTCTGCATCTCTCCCACCTCTGCCAGTTGAGATACAGAATCATTTCCTAAGGCTGCTGCAACAAATCACTACAAATGTCAGATCTTGAAACAACAGAAACCATTACATCCTCATGCTTATTCTCCGACAGACCCAAGCAACAAAGACCCATTAGGGTTGCTAGCTTCTGGAGACTCCAAATGGAAATTTGTTTATGCTCATGTCCTTGCTTACAGTGGGTGCCAGTGAATCTTGTTCCATGGATTCAGACTCCATGACCCTATGCCTCTTCACATGATACATCTTCTAATCTTTGTCTCTGTATCTTCATCACTTATGCCTCTCATGAGGACACTGGTTCTAGTAATAAGACCCATTCTGAATCCAAAATGTTCTGATTGTGACTTAATCTGCAAAGTTCTTATTCCCAAGAAAATTTATCCTGTAATTCCTAGTGGGCATAAAGCTGGGGAATCCCTTGTCTGTACCCACAGTTGTCTGCAGGTCCACATCTCTCCGTTATAGTTGGTGCAGAGTGCTCACTAGCTCCCTGATTCTCTAACACTAGTTAAGCACTGTGGTGCATTGAATGTGAAGACACATTTTGGAAAATATTTGTGATGACGTAGGAAAACAAAGCCAAGCTAAGAAAAATAAGAGTGTATGGGGATTTCACCCTTGTTTAAATAAATGTCTTTCATAGGGAAAGTAAAAATGATTGTTTTGCCAGATGATTTCAGATAGGTTAGACAAGTAAACAAGTGCCCTTGGCTCTTTGCCCATCTTAAAAATGAAAGATTAATAGGGGAGGAGGGAAGAGAGAAGTGAGGGAAGGAGGGTGGGAGGGAGGCAAGGGGAAAAGAGAGGAGAGAGAGAGAGATATGGGGGAGAGAGAGAGAGAGCTCCCAGTGAGTTTACATGAATACACTTCTTACTACCACTAGTGAATTCTCTTGTTTGTAGTACTTTCTCATTTGATCTTAGCTCTCCAGGCAAACAGTAATGGTATTATCAAGTGGATCACTTTATGTTAAAAAGCAAGACAAATAACAATAGCAACAACAACAACAACAAAAAAACCTTATTTCTGTTCCTACTTGTTTTCAGGCTACTCCAGGAGAAAACTTCCAGCATGAAGGCTGAGGTAGACTCACTGGTCTAACTTCTGGTTTAGTGAGAAAGAGGCTAGTGTAAGGGTTAATCTAAATAAAGCTTTTAATTGGAAGGAAGGAACCATTTACTCTTATTTACAGTAATTTTGTTTCTCTGCCTTTTCTATAAAGAAGGAACCTGGAACTGAAACCAACAAACTTGTATAGCTAGTGTGGACAAGACTACACAGTTCCATACTTACATAATATTGAGTAAATCTTGAGAATCTATAATTATCCCTATGGAGGTATTCCGTACTTTTCTCTAATTTTCTGCTTGATTTTTTGGGCTGGTAGTTTAAGGATTTTTACCATCTTGAGGATGGTAAGAGTAAGCATCCCCATAACTGGTGATGGCTCTGAGTGATTTTCTCATTCACATAGTTTAAACTATTTACAATATTAGCTTAGACTACGTTAAGTTAGATTAGATACCATCTTCTGTTTTTCCTGTAAAAAATGTTTCTGTTTAGACTTACTTTTTCCTCCAAGAGTTTGTTTTGGTAAAATATATTCCATTATAAATACTGACTCATTCAAAATTAAATAATCTATTTTTTAATTTTTCCATATTTCTATTTATTTTCCCTGGTTAGAGAGTTGTTTGTGAGTTTAATCCTTATTGCAACTTTGAACCATCCAGCTAATATTTTGCTTATTTTATTTATTGCTCCAAATAGTGAATTTTGTATATATGCATTATTTTTATGACTTTCCAGTTTTTGTTGTTTCCTTTCATGTTTTTCTTCATTAACATACTTTTTCTTCATATTGCTTTGTTGTGTTGATAATTTATATAGTTTAGTTTTTCTTTCTCATATATAAAAATACTGAACTCTTAGTCTTAGATATGTTCCTTATTATTTTCTACATTTTAAAAACTTGTTTTGCATATCCTTTTTTTGTGTAGAAAAACTTTTGCTGCTGCTGATGGTGGTTTTGTTTTCTGAAAATAGGCTATTTTTTATTTTCACATTTATCAATGATAATTGTTTTATTGCATTAAGATTAGAGACTATGTCCTATTTATTTTTATGTGTTATTAAGAAATAAATACTTTTACTTAATCTTACTATTATTATTTATGTTTTTATTATTTACTGTATGTGTATGTAGTAGGAGTATTTGAATGCAGGAATACATGGACCATGGTACAGGTGTGGCCACAAGGAGCAAGCTCTCAGGATTTGATTCTATTCTTCCACTATGGATTCTAGGAATGGAACTCAGGACATCAGGCTTGCTGGCAACTGCCTTTCCCTAGTGAGGACCTCCCCAGCCCCAGCCCTCTTTCTGTTTCTGATGTAGCTTTTCAACTTGAGCTCCGCACTGGCCGTACTGCTGCTTCCATCACTAGAACTTTGGGTGGGTGGACTGCTGTCATGATGCCTTGAGTTTTATCCCCAGAATCCATAGTGGAAGGAGAGAACCAACTCATGAGGGCTAGCTCCTGACCTCCACACATTCATCATTGTGGTTCCCCATAGCCTGTGGAGATGCTCACAGAACAAGTATAAAAACCCACTATCAGTGTGCTTTGCTCATACCCTTCTTCCCATAGTTTAGCTTCTTGAATATCCAAGTTCAGCAGGCTCTCACTGACAGCTCCACCATCTCACACTGAAAATATAAGTGGCTTTTGTGTTTCCTGTCTCCTCAGTGTTCTGGTTAATCCCAGGCTGAGAAGATGAAATGTCATCTTTGTGTGGTAAACTGTAAATATTTAGTTCTTTAAAAGTTCTCTAACAACCTCTTGTATTTCATGTCTGAGCCTCAAACTATAGGTCAAGACGGTGACCTAATAGAGGGTAGAAGGTTCAGATGCCCAGAGTACAGTGTACACTATTCTTAGATCCTCACCCTGGGGTGGTCTGCCTGAATACTTAGTTCAACAATTTAAAGCATCAAAGTCTTCCATTCTGATTTTTGAACGTCCTTTCTCTGTCTCTTCTTTTAGCTCCATCTTCCAGAAGACATGTTTGCGTCTGGGTAGGAAAGAAGTGGAGTTGAGGTGGGGACAGTGTCAGTATCCCAGCCTTAAGTGACTGTCGTTGGCTTACAAATATATGGATGAAAGAGAAAGGAATGAGGCGCCCACACCCAGTGCTTCAGTAAAAACCTGCTCTCCGTTTCATTTCTCATCTTGCATAGGATGTTTCACATCAGGGTTCAGCATGTTTATGTGTCTTTGTGTCTTTCTTGCCATTTTTTTCTTCTACACATTCCACAGGTTTTGAGATCAACTTTCTGTGGAGGAACTCAGAGACTTTTAAGTTATTTTTGACCCATCACCAAAGGTGCACAGTATTAAAAGGGTGTATATGTAACTGAACCCCTGAGATGTGAGGTAATGTAGGGCACAAATGTGTGACCAAATGTAGAGACTCTCAGCAGGTACCAACTGTCTTTGCTATCACCAAGCCGAGGGAATCAATGGATATTTCTTTCTTGTGGCCCTCACCCTCCCAAAGCAGTCCCACAGGGTGTTAAGTGTCAATCAATTGGGTTATGATATCCATTAAAGGTAATTTTGAAGGATTTATTAGTTACTTTTCTGTTTCTATGATGAAATACCAAAACCAAGGCAACTTATAAAAGAAAGTTTAATTGGAATTATGGCTCCAGAGGACTAGTGTCTATGGTTGCAGAGTGAAGGCGTGGTGGCAGGGCTGAGCAGTTGCTGAGAGTTCACATTTTGGCCCACACAGGGAAAGCTGAGAGGCTTTTTATCCTCAAAGCCGGGCCCCATGACATACCTTGTGGTGGTTCAAATGAGAATGGCTCCTATAGGCTCTTATGTTTGAATAAGATCTCCAATTGGTGGAACTATGTTACAAGGTATGGTCTTGTTGGGGAAAGTCACCATGGGCAGGATTTGATGTTTCAAAAGCCCATGCCATTACCAATTAGCCCTCTCTGCCTTGTGGTTGTGTCTTGAGATGTGAGCTCTCAGTTACTCTCCAACGCCACACCTGCCTGCCTACTGCCATGTTCCCTATAATGACCATGGGCTCTAAGCCCTCTGAAACCAGAAGCCCTTAAACGCTTTTATAAGTTGCCTTGGCATTGTGTTTATTACAGCAATAGAAAAGTAAACTGAGATGTACCTCCGCAAACAAGACTGCAGCTTTTAATCCTTTCTAAGTAGTTTTATGAATTGGGAATCAAGTATTTAAACATATGAAACTCTGGAAGTCACTCTCATTTAAACCACCAAAAAGGACAATAACAATCCTACCCTTCTCAAACACTGATGTCACTCTTTTATTTTCTCCAGGATAACCCAGGTCTTTTCATGGAATTTAAAACATCTTCTGAGCTCTCCAAACTTACAGTACTGGAGAATAATCAGAAGAAAGACACAAAAATGATTGAAAAATGAGATGTATAACTAGAATTTTGAGCATCTGGGATTTCTGGTTGTTCACAGAAAAAGTGGACTAAAACTGAACTGCCCTCATTGATGTTAACATGACTCTCAGGAATAATAGTGGCTAGAAGCTTACCTTTATATAGCCCCCATAACTTCCATCTCTGGCCAGTGAAGATTGACTTATTTTATCTACTTAACCAGGCAGTAAAGAACACTGGCTTAATTTCCTATATACACAGGGGCATTTTCAGAACATTGCAGCAAAAACTGAGCCCACCAATCTAGTGAAAAGTGCCTTATTCTTCACTCAAAATATTGTCAGTACAGGACAGCTCTCATTTAAGACCTATTAACAAGGTGGAGGGAGATGTTCCTTGTGTGTGTTGAGCAGAGTCCCTGAGGCAGATCAGAGCCTTTCCAGGGAAGCCCTATAGCCTTCCACTCCTGGAAATGACCCAAACTCCAATAGGGTGGATTATCTCATGGTGGCACTTTCAGGGAATAGTAGCCCCATATCAAAGCATCACTTAAAGGGGCCAGAGTACCTAGCAGTTGTTGAATTAGAATAATGGATCCCAGAAGAGATGTCAAGGTGGCTTGGAAACCCATACATGTGCAGGTAACGTATGTTATAACACCATCATCCCAGCAAGTCCTGTGAGACTTGTTTAGTTGCAGGTTGTACAGGAGATTATTCCCATTTTGATTGCCTTGTTTTGGGAACATTTTTCAGGCATTTTCAAGAACCCCAACTCATGCCTGAATGCCTTGAAATTTCATGGGTAATCTAGTTTGGTTTGGGTTTTGTCCTGGTAAAAGTGGCTTTATTGGTAAGACTCTTGATCACATAGAATTTTAGAGTTATCATTGGGGCCCTTCTTGCTAATGGTAGACACATTGACAATTAAAGTGCATTTGCTACAGGGCTCAGCCTATCTTCATCTCCTCCTCCTCTTCCCCTCCTGTTTCTCCACCTTGGAAGTTTGCCCTCTAATTTTCTAGCATGGGCCAGGAGACTTTACCTCCAACTATGTGGCCAGCTACTAACAGAGAGGTCAGGGTCTCCACCCCACACTGGCCTATGTGGTCTCCAGTGGCATATTTGCCATATGCATGGCATTTTTAGTTCCTGTTGTATGATCTGATGGCGTCAAATTCTCCCTGCATACCTTTCCATCCAGTGTCCACTTTGCAGTTCATTTAGTAGCTTTAAGGGTTTTGGCGACCTGCCAGTTAGCCATAGATTGTCTTATGAATAAACTTTCAAATTCATCTAAACTTTTAGGGTAAAGTTGACCTGTAAAGAAGTAGAGATGAAACTAGGCGTGCAGACTGCAGTGACTTCCCTTCCTGCCTTTAACTGTTTCATGGGGAATTCCAAGGCTTGTGTGAGCTTTGGTGAAGAGACAAGAAAGGAGACGAGCATTTTATCCTTGTGCTAAGTACACTTTTAGGGGAATCTTACAAACCACCTCAAGTTAATTTTGGGGCCAACTTGAGAGTCTCAATTATTATTTAATGTGCTTAAAAATCTAATATTTATAATGTCTCAAAATAAAGATTTCCATTTTACTGTTGGCCTTTTGACTTGCATGTGATTTAGAAATCATTTGGGCAGTCTCTACTCCAGATTCAGTGTGCGTTTTAAATACTAGTCAGCTTACACCCCAAGAGATTTTCAACAGCTGTCCCCAAACTCAACTTATTACTTCCCAGCTTATGAATCTTTCACATCTGTGGAAGGAACTGGTTCCTTCTGGCTTCGTTCTGTGACTTTGGATTCACTGTGCTCCCTTCCCAGATGCTGGGCCTTAGAGTGCTTTTCAGTCCCATCTGTCCCCCAGGTCACTTCTCTGACTCTCATTTTGACTTGGGGTCCAAGCACTTTCCTTTCTTCCCAGATCTTTGAAATAGCTCAGCCTCATGCACATCCACCCAAGACCACCCTACAACCACTGCAATGCCTTCTTAGTTTTTAACCACTAGAAGAATAGAATCATCTGTGATTGTTGAGATAATACAGAAATCCTGTACAATACAATCTCAGTTGTCTTACAGTTGCCCATGTCCTTCCTTGGCATAGGTTCTGAGCTCCTTGCAGATCCTTTCAGTTCTGTTACATCTATTCTGCACTCTATGGAGCATTCTGTCATCGACACCTAGCCAGTACTTGATAGCAAGTCTAGGTATCATCTCAGTGACCATGCCCCGAGTATCTGGGTATCTGTGAACGAGTTCTAACATTAGGCCTGTTTCCCTCTTTCTTGTTCCCATGTTATCCTGGAAGCTCCTGCAGAGGAGAAGCATTGCCTTCGGTCTCAGGCTCCCTGCAGACACTGCTGCTGGGTTTATAAACTGTCTTTCTGTTCTGTGTGAAAATTTTAACCTTAAGTTATAGAACTTAGAAGGATTACTTGTTTTCTATAGAAGTAAAAATAGAAGCTGCGTTCTTTTGCAAACTATAATTTTGCTAAATCTCAGGATCAAAAGCCGTGGTTCTCTTTTACTACAGTAGCATGGTACATCATGGAGAGCCTTCATTCTAGAGTCAGGAAGGTGTGGGCCCAGGTCCTAGTTCTGCCATAAATGTGTCCCATGGGGTTGAGCAGCTGATTAGCTTTTCCAGCCACCTTTAACCTATGGCTTATGTGTGGAAGAAGAAGAGTAACAGAATTGGACTGAGCATGTGGGTATGTGTGACCTTTAGCTAAAGGTGTGGTCACATGTCCAGTGAGCGACAGCACCTTATCAGGTTGCAGCTTTCCCCATCCCTCTCTTTGTCTGGCTTATTTTTTTAGTAACATACAAATGTTCAGCTTTTAAAGTTAGGAGAGAGCCACTGCCCAAGAATTTTAAATAGACGAAAAATTTTCGTATCTATCAAGATATTTGTGGTCATTTTCTGGAACAATTAGGAGGTAAATCATATGATGTTTGGCACTGTATCAAACAGAACAATTACATGTCTACTACAATTATGGAAAATGATTATATTGACTCAGAGTCAATATAAAGGATAAAGAGTATTATAATTGCTTCATAACATTAAATTATTTATCTTCTTTTGTTTTAAGACTGTATCTCAGGTGCTCCAGGATAGCCTCCAATTCCCCTGTAGTCAAAGATGACCTGGAGCTCCTCATCCCCACATGCTGAGATTACAGGCATGCTCCACTACAATATTTTGCCTCAAAACTGTTTTCTTAAATAAAATTTTTTAACAAAATTTTGTTCTTACTATAAATTTAGACAACTTGTTAAAATTTGATGTCAGTTGGCAGGTCATCATCCAGAAGTCTTATTTCAGAGAATTTCTACATCCCAAAATTTCTGTCAAAATGAGTGTGTGTGCATGTGTGTGTGCATGTGTGTGTGTGTGTGCATGTGTGTGTGTGTGTGTGCGTGTGTGTGTGTGTGTTTTCATGTATGTGAGTTCAATCAAGCATGCCAAGACACATGTATGGAAGTCAGTGGACAACCTCAGGTATTGGTCCTTGCCTTCTTCTTTGTTTCAGAGGGGATCTGTTCTGTCATCCCCACTGCAGTTACCAGTATAAGGAGCTCTGGACAGTCTCCTTTCTACTTCCCATCTTGCTGTAGGGGCAATTGGATTATAGGTGCATATGCTAATGTGTCTGGCTCTGTGGTTCTGGGGATCTGATCTCAGATCATTGGGCTTATGCAGCTGGACTTATCTACAGCTCCATGGATAAGGATTTTTTTAAAAGAAAAACAAACCCTTGAATATTTGAACATCTACTCAGAGGCCTGTAAGCAACACCAAAATCTAGGAATGCAGACTAAACAGCTCACAAGAGTGACCATTTCCTTCATGATGTGCCTGTCTACTGACTAGATTACCGTGTCACATACTGTACTTTGAGAATTTGTGATGACTCTTTATAATGATGCTGGGTCTTGCCAGTTGCTGGACAGTGAGGTTGTCATAAGGGCTCATGAAGAAAATCTTCAGCCACAAAGACAGATTCATGTGTCTCTAGAGTAGGGATTCTGTGTTTTTCTCGGAATGGCTGGGAAGTAAATATTTTCAGATCATGGATCATCTGGTGTCAGGCCTGCTCAGCCCTGCTCTGAGAACAACTGCAGGCAGGGAATATGTACACCAATATGTATTGCTGAGCTTCAAGAAAATTGCTTATGGAAACAGGCTCTGGACAGAGGTGGCCTGTTGTCTGTGCCAGAAAACAAACTGTCAATCTTATTTTTACCCCAAGTAAGGCAGGGCATCATCCCACATAATACTTGAGTAGCTACTACTACCATCTTCTTACTCAAGATAGCTGTTTGTTTTCTTCCAAGACTTAGAATATGCAGCTTCCATAGCAAACTTCTTCTTGGAATTATGTCCCATCGCCATGTTCCTTGAGTCTCAGAATAAGCACACTTGCATAATCCCTTATGGAAGTTGGGCTTCTTTTTATCTAATTGGTCTCCATATCTCTCCTCTGGGCTGTTATCATTTTCCCATCTCTGATTCCAGTGGTTCCCAGATTGTGTCTGAACATTTTCTGGATTCAAGTACACACTTCCATTTCAAGCAGAACATCCACGTCTTTTGGTGCTGTGAGTGTCTGGGAAGTGCAGGCACATGTACATGCTGTCAGTTCCCTGGCTGGCTTTGTGTGGTCTGATAAGCATTTTCTCAAAGAGTCTCCAGGAAAGCCAATGGAAGTGTTCCAGCACTCACTGGTCACCATTCCCCATGGCTCTCCTCCTGACTGCCTGGCTGGGGTCTTTATTCTGCAAAGACAGAT
This sequence comes from Cricetomys ansorgei, assembly GCA_026225945.1. Classification (NCBI taxonomy): domain Eukaryota; kingdom Metazoa; phylum Chordata; class Mammalia; order Rodentia; family Nesomyidae; genus Cricetomys; species Cricetomys ansorgei. Next base: position 697,423 of record JAMJFZ010000239.1, on the reverse strand, counting down.
CACTCACTGTTCATGAAAGGAGATGTTTTATTTTTCCCAGACTACTAGCTCCTACCTCTGTGCTTGCTGGGCTTTTTTTTAGTCCCTATTCAGAGAAGACTAAGGAAAGACCAGGGCTTCCAGAAAGTACCCACCCTGTACTTTGATTGCCACGCTTCCTACTAGCACCACTGTGAGCTCTCTGTCTCTTGTGAGAATATTGCCCTGGTACTTTTCCTCACACAGTTGACCAGCCATAGCCAACCTCCCTGATCAGTGTGTATGGTCCTGTCACAGAATCCTCTGTTATTTGAGCCTTCTCAATTTGCATTGGTTGTTTCTTTTTTTATGAAAAAAAAAAGTGATTCTAAGTGGCTTTGGCTTCTGACATGATCCACTCTTATTAGATCTTCAAAGGCTCTTGAGAATTTTTGTTGAGAATGTCTGAAAATGTAGCCTAGAGGGTTTTCATGCTCTGCCCAAAGCTGGCATCTAAAAATAAAATTTAAGCTGACTGGCAGCAAGAGAAGTGCCCAGATCAGCAGATGGTGTGAAATGTAAGACTTGTAAAAGGAAAATGTATTCATGAAAATACACATCCCTTCCCATGTATTAAGGTCTGCTAGGAACACATGTTCTCAGTAGACTTGAGGGCTGTCAGGTTGTCGGAAAAGGAAGGCATCTGTATTTGAACTTGCTGAGCTCTTGCCTGACTTCTTTGGGATCAAAAGACATGGATAGGAAGGCAGGGCCACCGGAAGTGTGCCATGCTACCGAAAGGTCAGCACTTCTGAGGATGTGACTCCTTAGTAATTGATGGATGTGTGTCTCTATGTAAAGCATTTTAGAAGAAACTTGCATGGGTCACCCTCATTCTGCCTGTCCCACATTTTGATCAAAGGTGTGTTTGATGACAAAAGTGATAATGAGACATTCCTGTAGAAATCTGAAAGAGAAGCTGACAATAATTGAAACAATACAGATCCCAAAGTGTGTGTGTGTGTGAGTGTGTGTGTGTGTGTGTGTGTGTGCGTGCACATGTGCATGTGCAGGTACACATGTGCATTATGCATGCAGGTGCTGTGTACATGTGTATAAAGGACAGTGCTCACTCTTAGGCACAGAACATCCTATAACAAAGAAATTTGAGAACCTACTTGTACCTACTTAATGTTTGTGTGCATGAAACAACAATAAGAACAGAAACCCCTCTGTTTTATTGCCTTTGCCACAAGATTTTTTATTGCCTTTGCCACAATTATTTTTAAAAGTGGGTTGATAAAAGTGGTTAATTAGAGTGGAGTTGATGGATACTTACAAATACTTCTCAACTATTTCCACATCCAAACATCAGGGCTCCTTACCCTTCTTTCTCCACAGTGGAATCTTCCAGGAGGTAGTTCAGTTTATAGGCAGTCTGACTTGACCCAAACCACTGTGGAACATGCTGGCTACCTGTTTTAAGTAGTAAATAGAATCTTTTACCTTCCTGGAAGCCAGCACAATATAAACAACCTTAGAGGACTGCCTTGGCTTTATTCAATGACTGGGAAAGAGTTAATTTTTTGACACACTGCCCATAACTACTATGCTTGGTTCCAGTTTATGGAAAGGCAGTTTAAGTATTGCAGAAATAGTAGGTCTCATTGAAGAACAGGAGTTCTGACAGTTGCCCGGATGCCTCAGCTGCAGAGGGGAAGCTTGAAGACAGTAAGCCTGAATTCTACCCCAGTTCTGTCCTATCACAATTAGGCATCAGAGTTGCTAAAAACCTGCTTAGTAGAATGGAGCAAGGACAAGGACCTGGACCCACTGCACAGCCAAAGGAGGTCTTCAGTAATGGGGGGCTGAGAATGGTCAGGTGCCAGCATTCATTATGGACTTACTCAGAGACCCCAGCTGGGAAAAGACCAATGCAAGTATTCTAAACTCAGAAATCCACTAGCCTGCTTGTTTTCTTGCTTTTTGTTTTATTTAAAACAAAGACAAAACAAGAATTGTTAAGGGTCAGGATTGTTTACCTTGAAGGACTCTTTGAAAAGCAGAACCCATTCATATAAAGCATTCCGACAGGCTACCCTTTAACTGGTACATACACAGCAGATATCTGAAGCCCAGGTTCCCAGGATCTGTGTCCATTGCATCAACACATCATGAAATTATACTTGAAGTTACCCAGTGGCACTTGCCAAAATCCCAGACTTTGTGACCTCATGGCACTGGCAGTTTCATTGTTTCCATAATCTTCAGACCAAACTGGTTCAGTAGGAAAAATAAAATACACCCAGAACTTCATTCATCTGCATGCAGAACTACTGTGTGCAGTGAAACTGGCTGTGTCAGCTGCCCTCCACCTGTTCTTAGATTTTTGTTTCATTTCAGTAGAGATGTATCATTTTATTCATCCTTTCAAAGGTTTGCATTTTTAGTTTTGTACCATTTTATGACTTCAGTTTTATTAATTTCTGATTTAATCCCTATAACATTATTTGGGGTTTAATTTGCTCCCCTCTGTCTAGGAGATGGACATTTTTATTCCATATTTTAGACCGATATTTTTTCTTATATGTGGATGTAATATTATAAACTTTTCAATAAGCATTATGTATGCTACACCCCACAAATTTGATAAATTATATAATTATATAGACATATATTATTTAATTTCAACATATTGGGGGGATTCTAACTACATTTCTATATTGGCTTTGAGTTTAACTCTGTTATGAACATGGAACATTGGTTCTGATAACATATTCCATATGGTCTTTATCCTTCTTATTTTAAGGTTTGTTTTACGATCCAGAACATAGCCTATTATAGTAAATGTATCTTTGAGGAGAACACCTGTGTTCTATTGTGAAGTGGAATGTTCTGTAAATGCCAACAGGGTCAAAATGGTTTATTAGTGGTGTGCATGTCCTTCCTCCACCTACTGATTTTCTTGCTTTCTCTATGAGTTATTGAGAGAGGAGTGTTAAGTCCCCTACCCATCACAGATTTGTCTGTGTTTTTCTCTGCTCTGTGTTTTTTTATGTGTTTCTTCTCTGTGTTACTAGGTACACAAAAATTTAAGATTCTTACGCATTATTGTGGAATTCACTTTTATCGCTATGCAAAGCTGTTCTTTATCCTTGAAATATCTTTCTCATTCTGGTGTCTCTTTTCTCTAAAATTAATGTGGCTGTACAAATTTGACTTTTGTTATCAGGTGTGCCAGTCAGAATTCTCCAGGAAATCAGAACCAGATATACACCCACCCACATACATTATGAGAGGTATTTCAATAGATTGCTTACATGATTATGGGGTGATACTTGAGATTGGTAAGGAAGCCTAGAAGGCTGGGAACTTTGAGAAAAGAGCAGTCTTGAGCAAAATTGACTGCTTCTTTCATGTAAAAACCTCTGTGTCATTCATAAAACCTTCAACTGATTTGATGAGACCTGTAATAATTACCGTAGTTGGATACTTTTAAGGTTTGTAAAGACTATAAATGTTTACCACATCTGCAAAACACCTTCACTGCAACACGTAAGTTATTGTTTGATTTAATAAATGAATACTAAAACCTAACCAAGTGGGCACATAAAACTTGACAGATTCCAGCCTTTATCTACCTAGCACCACCCCACATCTCTAAACACAATATTCAATCCACAAATAAGTGATAGCCATATCTTCTTATAACATGATACAGCCATCCCATGTGCAATGAAGATAAACCAACACTTACCTAAGAGAGAATGTGAAGATGTTGAGTAATCTTCACTCTTCTCCTTCATATCCTGTTGCTTGAATTCTGTGATATGAATTTAACTGTTATTAACAAACATTGTTAGATGATAAGATGATTAGAGAGAAGAAAGCATGTGAAGCCATGTGAAGCAAGCCAGTAAGCAGCATCCCTCCATGGCCTCTGCATCAGCTCCTGCCGTGCTTGAGTTCCTGACTTGATTTCCTTCCATGATGAACAACAATGTGAAAGTATACACTGAAGAAACTCTTTCAATTCCAACTTGCTTTTTGGTCATGGTATTTTGTCACAACAATTGAAACCCTAACTAAGACAATGAGGGATTCAGATGGGATTTAGTGGGGCCCTTTCTCTCTTAGTCTCTCTGAAGGGTTGTGGTGAAGATTGTAGACTGGAGTCATAGACAAGCCCCTGCTCTGCTGAGGGCATCATAACGAAGCTTCTTCTCATGGCTGTTGGCAGTATTCAGTTCCTCATGGTCAGTCTGTCCAAAGGTCTCAGATTCTCATGAGATATAGGCCAGAATCTCACTTGGATAGTTGCCACTTGGCTGCTCTGTGGCCATCTCACATCACACCACCCCTTTTTTTACAGACAATGGTGAGGAAGTAGAGAAAGAACATAGTAGAAGCCATAGTCTATAACCTACTTTGCCAGGGGTAACACCTAACCCTCCCTGTTCCCTTGTTCTAGTCATAGAAAGGAGGACACTGGGCCCCACTTTCATTGAAAGGGATAACACCAGGGCATAGATATCAGCAGGCATAGAATGCTGGGTGCCATCTAGAAATGAGGCAACTATAGACCCATACCTCAAAGACAAATGCCCTCACAATTCCAGATGCTTCCAGGTTCTGCCTGGAATCATATTGATTCACTTTCTATGTTCTCTCCTTGTTGCTGGGCTGTTCTCTGTTTCTTCTCCCCACATACGAAGAGAAATGATACATTAGAGCCTGTTCACTCTGGCAAGTATTTAGGAAAGTTTTCCTTCCCTCTTAAAGATGGTACCTGTAATTCAGTATCTATATTCCTGAGAGACGGAGAATCCTGTGCCTGTTTTGTGCTGATGGATGGACTGCAGAAACTTATAATGGACAGGCATGGGTAGGAATACATCCAGTCTCAGCTCCAACAGCCACAGGGTAGAGTTTAGAGAAGGGGGTGTAGTTCTGCTATATGTATTGTAATTGCATCTGAATGCTTGTGCTTGTCCTTTAAAAGGGTAGTTGCGTCTCTCTGAAGGTCATTTTGAGGGTGGATTGACAGTCCTTTAGCACACAACTGGAGGGGCGCTCTCCAGCTGATAAGCAATCTTTCTGCACATTTGCTCTTCTCTGCAATTACATTTTACCAGTAATCCCCACCTTCTGAGCAGCTTGCCTGGGTGATGGAAGGCCTAAGGACTGGGATGTTATCAGAGCCATCACAGCTGTGCTGGGAGAGGCATTATGCTTGATCTTTTAGACAGGCCATCACAGATATTTTGGGAAATTTCTCTTTCTGAATTATCATTTCCTAGAACCATGGGAAGAATGGACCTTTTCTATCTTGTGAAATTATCTGCTAAGAACGCCTTCCCTTCTATCACTGCTATCTCATACCTAGAAAAACAAAGACTATTCAACTCTTCCATTAGCAAGTGTGAAAAGCCCATTGAAAAACACTCTGACGAGGCAATGTTTTTCCTCTATTTATCCTTGAGGTCCTTCCTGTATAAGACCAATCAGAAATCTATTTCATCTGACATGTCCTCATAGGTCTATATGTCCTGAATGCCAAGCCCAGAGGAGGTTTTAAATGAAGGAGAGTACCTGAATAGATATGTTCAGAAATAGTAGAAGTTGTGACTGATCATGACCTTTCTTTGGCACTTGTAATGGGTGAGCAGTACCCAGTATGTCCAACAAGTTCCATTTTCTTATTTTTGTAATAAGATCTCTACCTCCTTCTACTGAGGTAGAAACAGCTCTGAGGGGATAAATGCCTTGTCCATAGATAGCAAATGAGTGACAGACCAGGTACTTGGGCTCAGGCATCAGGACTGAAGGCTTCATAGGTATTTTAGGGTACTACATCTGCATACTTCCAGATCATAAGTGCCCCAATTCGCTGCTACTAATGCAGAACTAACATGGAAATTCATCAACCAAGAGAAAGACATAGGGAACGCACTCAGAATTGTATAAGTGAAAGACCCAGAACAGAGACCTCTGGCTTCTTCATCTTACCAATTCTTTCACATACACTATAGTACCTGGCCTTTGACTTTAATTTAAGTTAGGGACTGTTCTGTGTCCTCAGTATCTAATCATGGAATGGAGAGATATATGACTATTCAGCAAGTAATTTCTATACCTCTGCCACTGAGCCTGGGGTAGGATACAGGTTAGGTGGCAAGAGTGAGGTAGCCCTACTACAGTCTAGCAGGCCTTGGCCTTGGGAAGTTTACCAATGTAAATGCCAGTCTGGGTCTTGCGCACTTGTTTCTCTTGGGTGTGAACACAAGCTGCAAGGAGGGGTTTGTCTAGGAAAATCAGTAAGCAAGGTACCCCTTGTTTGTAGCATGAGGAAACAGGTCAAATTTCCAGCTGTTTCTAGCATGATACCAAAATTTGTTCATTTCTGAGCTTGCTCATCTTGCTCCTCTTGCTATTAGTGATACAATAGATGTCTCTTGTCTGGAAGAAGGAAAACTTAATTGTTTTTTCCTTGTAGCTAATGTTGGATTAGCTGTCAAGTAGTTCTGTCAGTTGATGCCAACTGGCTTTCTCCTTTTACTTGCTGTTCCTGCACATTAGTGTTTGCGAATACAACTGCTTCTCTGTTTGTGCTCACCACAGCTGACTTTCTGCACATCGAGCTACAAAGCTTTTGGTGTCCAAGTCTTTTCTCTCCAGTGTATTGCTTTTCGCCAAGGAAGCTTATAGCCTTTTACCAGTTCATTGTGTAATGAATTTTAGAAGTCATTACTATGGGAATGGTTTCTACCAAATATGCTCTGACTATAAATTACAGAGGAGAAAGTTTTTGGAGCCTTGGATTCTTTCTCTAGGATTCACACACAGCTTATGTGGAACCATTGCTGCTTTAATGGACACCGACACATCAATCTCATGGCTGAGCCCAGTAGAAGGAAGCAGGACTGTAAAATTTTTCTTTTTTTACAGAACCAAATTATACAAACACATCACCTCTGACATACAGCAAAACAGTGTTGTCAAATTAAAAAAGAGGACCTTTTTAGTTAATGACTTATTATATTTTCAATATTTTAAAGATATATTTTTAATTGTGTGTTTATATGTATCTGTGTTTGTGTGGGTATGTACATATATAAGTGCAATACACGCAAAGGCCAGATGAGGGTGTTAGATTTCATGAAGCTGGAATTCCAGGTGGTTGTGAGTCACCCAACATGGGTTCTGGGAAGTGAACTAGGATCCTCGGCAAGAGTAGTAAACACTTTAACCACTGAGCCATCTTTCTAGCCCCAAGTGATTTATTCTTTAGTTGATTTTTCTCCCTGATGTAGAAAAAAATTACTTACAATGGCCATAATGATTCTCTTTACTAAGTATACTTATACACATACTTTTATATTAAAGCAAGCATAAAATGTATGTATTATAAATTGTACAGCAGCTCACATGCCATGATGTAAAAGCCAGTTATTTGAAGCAGAAGCGAAATGTCCCATAGAAACAATTATGTCAGGACTCAGGAGTCACCATGGGTTTTTTGTTCTCAGGAGAACCAGAAGAGCTGCTGGCTTGAAATCTGTGACTCTGTCTAGTGCCTGTGTTTGCATAAGCAATTTTTACTTCAGTGTTGCATCAATGACCCCTAATTACTCTATCCCTCACAGGATTATCTACTACAATCTCAGCTTTGCCAGCATTTTTAATAATTTCTTCAAAGAAGCAAATCAGAACTTTTCCTTGAGGCTCCAGCATTATAATTGCTGAGCATTGCAAGTGCAGTGAAATTGGACAATATGCCCACATTTAGGCCCTAAAGAACCTCCCTGGCAACTTGCCCAGGAACCCAAAGCCATCTGTGATTTACATATGCATGAACTTTGTGGAATTAAAAATAAACCCTTAACCATAATATTTACTTGTCTGCCTTTGTTCTTCGATCTAGGGCTGTAAGTAGTATGCAGTGCACATCCGTTCGCTCTGAAGCCGAGGTTGAGCAGTGCCTGCTGTCTCTGCACTTAGCAGCAGAGAAGTTACAGTGGTAGTTTTGTAGGTGAGGGGATTGCTGCAGAAAGTTAGAAGGGCCTCCATGAAGATCATGGTATTACCAGCAGCTCTAGGCTACATAAGGTTGGAATTATCTTATAATTCTTACAAATGATCAGAAATGATACAGTCATTTTAACCAGGACAGACAAGGTTATGCTACTACAACACATAATCTTGAAATCCCCACAGGTTACATGGTTGCATTTCTTACTCACATTTAGCTTCTGTCATGGATAATAGGCTGCATTCTCTCTGCTTACCCCTTGCTGCAGACATGTGGAAGAGGTGGCATCCCCACCTAAAGTATCACTTAGCTTAAACAGATAGAAGGCAGTTCCACAGATCCTGGGGATGCTGCTTAATGTTTCTGCTCACAAGTGACTGATATTACTTTCATTGTCCTTTTTTTGGCCAAGCCTAGTATTATTTGGCAGAAATTTTTTCATTTCTCTAACTGAAAGGGGACCATGCATGATAAAAAACCAAGCCTGTGTGTAAGGGACAGAAAGGTCTGATCCTCTGCAGGGTGGTGTAGAAAGAGTCAGTAGAGTTTACACATCCTGCCTGTGAAGCCCAAAGGTTTCTTGAGTTATTTTGCTTTTAAAACATAAGGTCTTTTGAAGGTGAATATTCACTTGTTGCTCAGTCTTTCCTATACCATCCATAAGGTCCAAAGAGCTGCCTTTATGCCACTGTGACTCTTGATGAAGTTTTGGCAGCCTGTCTGTTAAGAAGACATCACTCATTTGTAGTTTTGAGCTCTACCAGGTCTTGCCCTCAACAGTTCAGGAGACCAGGTCACATGTGAACGATCTGACATAGCCACAGGCCATCATCATGGCTTGGGTGTCCCTGCCAAAGGCCTTGCTGAAGTTCAATCTTCGAATGCATAGGTTGATGGTACTTGGAGTCAGTACATTGCGAAAAGTGTGAGTCATGGGAAGGTGTTCATCTATGTTACACCATGAATGGACTAATAGTTTAACTGATTAATTAGATCTGTTCTAAAATGGAGCTTCCTGGCATACATGCTTTGTCTTGTTTTCTGCTCTGTTACACTGCACACAACTGCCTTTGCCAGATGACAAGCAAGTACCAGCACTGTTGTTGAATTTTCCATCCCCCAGAATTGTAAGGAAAATAGGTCTCTACATAAATGAGTCAGTCTAAGGCAGTTTGTGATCATAGTAATATCAAATGGACTTTGAAACCCATGTGGAGATGTGTTTCTCCAGCCGCTGCCTGCCATGTCATGGACAGAGCAAACTTTCAGTAAGCCCTTAATTCAGAGAGACAATTCCAGCAGTGAGGAATGATTTGGTGGATTGGGCAAAAGTTCCAGGTAGCTGAGTGGTTCACCCTTCCTTCAAACTACTGTTAGGAGGACCAGATGTGGTGGGATGAATCTTTAATTCTAGCACTTCAGAGACAGAGGAAGACAGATATCTGTAGTTGTACAATCCTGTAGGGGCTCAGAAAGGATGACAGGGAGACACCCTTTTAGGTGGAATCCCTGCCAGACCTCAGCATAGGGAACCACCATCATGGCCAACACCATCCTGGACAGTGGAACTCTGAACATCTGAGTTCAGGTGTTTTTATTGATTCAGAATTCCTCAGGTGCAAATCATAAGCAATCAAACATCCCCCACAGAAATCCAGCACCTGTAGGCAGTACAAAATGCCAATGAGGTTGCCCTTTTTCCAACAGTGCACAAAAAAAGTTATTTTAAACACAACTAAAAGTAAACTTCCACAACAATTCTCCTTTTCTGTATAAAAATTGCTTTGCCTTTACAACACAGTTTAATACTACACTAGCAAAACTATCTACAAGAGGAACAATCACAAGGGTTACTAATGCACAGGACCAAATGAAACCAAACATCTATCAAGCTTTACATAATGTCTTTGGCCAACAGAAAAACATCAATGTCCAATTATCTAGGATTCACTAATGATCTTTTGGGCTCCATGAAAGGGCTTGAATCACTTACTTGGTCTGCCCTCTTCAGCACAAATAGCATGTCCTCCACACTCTGGCTGGCTTCACTCCACTGCTGCTGCTGTTCTTGGTGGTCGTCCTATGGTACTGGCATTATTAGAAGGCTGCTGGGCTGCACATTCACCAGTAACCCCTCTTGGACTCTCTTCATAGTGCCAAGCCTCAACTTTTTTACATGACGCCTTCATTCTTCATCTTCAACTACTATTGAGGCTGCACTTTTACCAATGGCCTCTCCTGGCCTCTCATAGTGTCAAGCCTCAGTTGCTCTCCATGACCTCTTCATGCCTTCAAGCCCAGCACCACCTTGGTAACACTTACAGTACCAAGTTCTGCTACCAGCATGAGACAAAACCTTGGCCAGTTCTAGAAGACAGCTTCTGTGTGCTGACCCTGATATTCAGATATAGTCTGGTTTGCTGGAAAAAATAATTAGTCCTTGTCTGCAGGAAGAGTTCCCTCATGGTGTGGAGACCACTTGTAGGCAGATTTTCAAGGGGAATAAATCTGTTCAGTTTAACTAAGCAGCTCTTTGGCTCTAAGCTCGGGCTTCCACAATATCAGGGGGTCCTGGGCCCATAGGAAGTATCTCTGGTTGTAACATTCTGGCTGTTTGGCATTCTTTCTCACCACCACTTTGGGGAAACATGCACCCTTCTTCATAGATCGCAAACACAACATCTTGAACACCAGTGACAGGAGGGAGTGTTGGTTCCATGATAAGAAAAACCAGTAAGAATCTTACTTTTTCCTGCTCCCAGCTGAATACTTTATCTCTAAGGGCTTCCATTGTGTGGCTCTTTATTCCTTATTTATTAATTAATTTCCCAGCCTTTTCTCTTTATAGAGGCTTTTTTTTCCCTTTCTCTCCCTCCTCTTACTTCAGGAGCCTTCAATTCATACTTCAATTTCCATCCTCTGGTAGCTTCTCTGAGCGTACTTTACTGGACTCTGCGAGGTCTGGAGATTCTCTCTCTTCTTCCGTGTCTCCACATTGGATTAGCTGGCATGATGTCCTGCCCCACATTGGTGTACCATTTGTAGTTGTTCGTTGCTGTTACAGCTCAGCAAGGAGACAAGGAGCCATTTTCGTATGTGGAATCCCTGCCAGACCTCTGCAGAGGGAACCACCATCATGGTAAGCACCATACTTGACAGTGGAACCCTGAGCCTCTCAACTCAGGAGTTTTGTTGATTTAGAACTCCTCAGGTGCAGATCATAAGCAATCAAACATCCCCTACAGAAATTTAACACCTGCAGACAATACAAAACACCAGTCCTAGACTGCCCTTTTTCCAACAGTGCACAAAAACGATTATTTTAAACATAACTAAAAATAAACTCCCACAACAGATATCTGTGAATTCAAGTCCAGCCTGGTCATCATAGCAAGTTAAAGGCCACTCAAAACTACAAAGTGAGACCCAGTCTCAAAAGAACAAAATCACTATGAACTTTCTGGTTATTAAAAATATAACCCACATTTGTTTTAAAATAATCTTGTTCTTTTGTCTGTCTATATGGGTAGCAGTCCTTGGGTCCAAACATCCATCTCTAGGAATATCTGAGGCCAGGGTACTAAGGGCAGTGAAATGAATGTATACTTTGCTCAAAATCATATGACTGTGACTTCCACCCATGTTTATGATTTCCCAGAGTAAATCCCATTTCCTATGTGCTGCCAGAACAAATATTTCTTCTTAGACATTCGTTATTAACTTCATGATTGCCAACCCTGTTTTTGGCAGGAGCCCATGAGAGATCTGTGTCCTTCTCAGGCTGGCGCAGTCTTCTAAGAATGGGATGAACATAGTATCTTTTGTCTCTCTCCCTGTCTCTAGTCCTAGCCTGCTCATGCCTCACTTACCTGTGAACACACTTATCACCATATAGTATTCAGGGTCATCTCCAGTCCTTCATACTCACCCACCCTTTCACCTCCTGTGTATAAGAATTCCAGAGCCATCCTGTTCCCTGTGAAGACTGCAGCATCATGGTTGACCATGCAGGACCCTCTTTCTTCTCTACTTACAGAATTCCTATTCATCTTTGAAAAATCAGCTTCATGATGTTGACTACTCTTTGGAAGAGTAAACACATTCCCAGCCTTTAGCAAAAATTCCAGCTTTCTGATCTTGTCTGGGGGAATTAAGTGTCACCTGGTCAAACTTCCCTATGTCGGTGGTTCATTTGGGGTTGAAGGAGCAAGGGGGAGGGAGTCTCCGGGCTTATGACACTTAGAATTCAGAGTCAGCACAGACTCTCCGATGGTTTCCTTCATCTTATCTTAAATACTGTGAATTGAGGTCCCAAGAGTAGAAATGGCCAAAAGCAGTGCATGCTTATAGCAAGTGTCCTTATTCTACACAGTGCTGTCTTTCAATGCATTAAGACTTCCTGCAAAGACTCACAGCACACAACCTTGAAGCTAACAATGTATATGGTCTATTTTAAGAATATAGCAAGGAGTGTACCTCTTCGTGGGTGTTTTTACTTATTCAGAATATATAAGGAAGTCCATGATGGGGCATACATCTGGTTCACCCAGTAGTCAGTGATTGAGAATAGTTGTCCCTGGTATCTGGATATAAATGGGGTCCACCTTCTCACTAACTCTGGAAAACTGCAAGACATGTGTTTAAAGAAAAATTAGAGTCCAAAGACATTTCTCATTGCCTATGGGATTATCTGTGCCATTGTGTGCTTGTGTGGAAATACCTAGGAAAGCCACCCAATGGCAAAACTATTTCTAAGGTTATGCCTTCTGCTTTTTATTCTCCATTTGAATAAGCCTGTGTAAAAGAGTGTTATTTATTTTTCCTCTGTATAATTAATTTTATTAGATGAATAATATGTTAGCAGAAAATAATGAAATCAGTACAGAGTTGCATCATTTAGTTAAAATTGCCATCAATGGCTTAATGAGAATCCTGTAATATTTGGAGGTAGATTTTAATAGGACTATTGATTGGGAAGAGCAGTAAATCTATTGTAATTCCTTTCAATGAATAGAGCTTTTTTATTAGACTGAGAAAAGACTCATAAAGAACTGAAATAGTGGCATAAACCTTCAGATAAACTGACTTGTTAAGGAAGAGAAAAATAAAACATTTCCTTACTCTACAATTTAATTACATTGTTCTTAAAAATTCATCTGAAAACTAGGGCCTTTGATCAGTTGGAAGCAGCATTTTGATGGCTGAAGACATAGTCCCTTATGTCTTTACCATGATAGTGCTAAGGAACAGGAGTCTTTCTGTATTGCAAATCTTAAGGGCTTTTTTTCTCCTTTCTGGGGAAGAATAGATCTCAGTACCATTAAAAATGTTAGAAGAGGACAAGAGAGATCACTCAGTAAGTACGTGAAGACTTGAGTTTGGAGCTCTAGCACACATGCAAAGGGTCAGGTGTAGCACACATTCTTGTAGTCCCAGGGAGGGGAAGTGGAGGCAAGAGGGTCTCAGTGCTAGTCTAGTCAAATTGGTGATCTCCAATTTCAGTAAGAGACCAGAAAAAGTCAGGTGGAGAGTGATGAAGAAAGACACCAACATTGACCTCTGGCCTCTGAATGCATATCTACATGTGTGCCTTTGCACATGTGAACATGCACGTGCAGAGAATATTAGAAGTTGGAGCAGTTAGTCCCCATAGTCTTGGACTCTATGTATTTTATTGCATAAAATACAATAGTCTTTGTTGAAAATATTTACTAAATGTAACACATTCTAATTTTCTGTGATTTCTGATATCCTTTGGACTGGGTCCCGCAATTCAGTTCATAGAAGGAACTCTGTAAAATGATTTTTCTTCTCTTCCTCCCTCTGTTTCCTTTCTTCCCTCAACTTCTCTTCCAACTCCTCCACCCCTTTCTGCCATGTTCTTTCCTCTCTCCTCCCTGCCCTTTTACCTCTCTCTTTCTCTCCCTCCCTCCTACCCTCTTCTTTTCTCTTGTCTTTCTTCCAATATTGGTGACCGACCTCAGGTCTACACTCATGCTGAACAAGCACCCTAGCACTGCAGTACACACCAGCCCTGTTCTGTGCACTCTAAAACCACTTCTTTGTATAAATTGTTATCATTTTTTTACCCTAAATATACCAGAATAAAGGTTTCTTATTAACTTTTATGGTATTTTAGAGTTTTCTGTTGTTTGTTTCTTTTGCACTAAGGATTTGTAACTATTACATAACATTTAAAATACTCTACTGATAATGTAATATTTGTTAATTGCTTTTAAAAACTGGGGTGACTCTGCAGTCCGATCATCCCCCAGGAAATAGATTTCCAGAACTTTCTTACCAGAATATTTCACGGGATGCAAAGAAATAGAAGCATCAGAACATGCCTTATCTGCTTCTTGAAACACAATGGGAACTGTAGGGAAATGGGAAACATGTCAAGGTCTAACCACTGATGATGTTCTGTCTTGCATGACACTGAGAATTCCACATGATAAGTAAAGATGTGTCAATCAAGCATCCTGGTCTGTTAAAAAGGTCACAGAGCAAAAGATCAGATGTATGTGTATGCTGAGTTAAATAAACAGGCATCAGCTCATTCCTTAATGATTTCAATGCCTGAAGCCAGTGCATAGGGAACAAAATGATGGAAGGGAGATAGTGCAGTGGTAACCTGCTTGCTTCTCAAGCAGGAGGCTGAGTTTGATCCACAACATCCCTGTAAAAAGGCAGGTGCGTTGGTGGCATAATTGTAATTTCAGTGTTGGGGATAAAGACAGGATGATCCCTAAGCTGTCTAGCCTATCTGAAAAGATGAGATGAGATCCAGGCCAAAAAGAGAACATACCCTCCAAAGAATAATGTAAGCAATGACGAAGAACAAAACTGAAGATGGACCTCTGTCCTTCACAGTCAGCAACATACTTAACCACCTACACACGAATAGACATTCAATGCACACATGTACCCACAAAAAAATATATGTATATGTATAATTACCCCAAATGACTAGCCAAATTTGAATGTATTTAAATTTCTACATTTCTTCTTGCAAATTAAAGATACAGGATTTGCCCTGATTTTTTAAGTTACATATTGATCTGACCACTTTTATCCTTCTTGGAAAAAAATGAGTACTCCAGTGACAGTTTGAAAGCAAATTTTTCTTTTAACTATAATAAAGAAAATATGCTATTCTTAATAAGGAAGTAGTTGTCTGAGGAGGGAACACACATTTGATTATAATGATAACCTCCAGCTGTTTACTAGATGTAAATAGCTGTCTAGATAGGACTTGAGTAGCACCTGTGTTGCCATACGGTGGAGTTTTTGGAAAAACAGATTACTCTAAACTTTCTGTAAGCTCACAGAGACTCCAGATCTGATCCTTTAAGCAAAAGTAGGCCAGCCGGGTAGGCAGCCCAACTGCCTTGGTCATTGAGATTTTAAAGTGCTGACAGTTGCTCTGGATAGCAATCCTTCAGGTTTCAGACTGTAGCTTGACAGCCTGGAGCACACAGTGCAGATTGAACGACATGGGGTCTCAGGGACCAGTGCCTCTGGGAAATCGTCACATCTTCAACAGTTTTCACTAAATATTCAAAAAGGTCAGTGGCCTGGCCTGGAATGTAAAAAGCAAATGTGTCACAAAATCACTTAGCTGTTTCTTTCCGACCTGGTTCTTTCTCAGCTTGCCAGAGGCCTTCTGAGATGTATTCCCTGTCCCTAGAGATGTGGAGGAAATGGAGCTTTTACAATCACTGCATTCTCAGATCAAAGGTCAGGCCTCTTCCTAGAAGTCAGGCCATTCATCTTAATTCACATGTGTGCATTTTTCACGTGCAGTGTTTTAAAATGTATCTTGAAAGACATATTGTCCCAGCTGGTGATGTAACACAATTGGTAATGTGTTTACCTCACATACATGATACCTAAATTGGGATTGTATATGAAAAATGAACATAGTCATGCTGCTTTGGGGATATAAGGCTAGAAATTTTTATTTTAAAAACCTAGATTGTTGCTCGCCTATAAAACATAGTTGATGCTTGATTAACTCCTGGAACATCTCTGGGTGTTTCCAAAAGACAACTTCCAAAATATTGCTTTCTTTTTTGCTTGTGTTAGCAAACCATTAGAAACAACTTAGTATTATCAAAGAAAATAAATTCTTACCTATTCAATGCAAAGTGATAGTCAGGGATGGAAGATGGGAGCTGGTTTTCTGGTTCTCTGTGCTCTGAAGATAAACACCAACAAACCTCAACTGCTTACAAAAAAATCAAGCTACTGGATCTTGTGTATATAGTAGGATGCTATATTGGACAGCAGACGCATCTAGAACACTGCCTCTGTTGAGTTAACATGTTGAGTTAACACATATGACAAAGCTGGGTGACAGGAATTCTCTAGAAGGGAAAAGAGTGTTCTTCATCTCAGTAATTGCTCTCTTTTTCCCCCTCTTTTTGTTATTGAAAATAAGCTTTTCTCCCTTACTATACATCCCAACCACAATATATCCTCCTAGTTCTCCCTCACCTTCCCTCTGCCCCAGATCTACTCCTGCTCCACCTCCCTTCAAAAAAGATCAGGCCCTCCAAAAGATGTAAGCCAAACACAACACAAGAAGATACAATAAGACAAGGCACAAACCCTCACTGGACTAGATGAGGCAACTCGGTAGGAAGAAAAGGGTCCCAAGAGCAGGCAAATGAGTCACAGACACCCCTACTCACATTGTTAGGAGTCCCACAAAAACACCATCCTTATTCACTGGTATTCATGCCAAACTCACAAACAACTGTTTATTAATTTTTCTGTACTATTGGGTTTTAAATGTTTTAATATTTTGAAGTAGTTTAAAAAATAGTAAAAAAAAAATTTTTAAAAGTTAAAAAATAGAGAATGTGGGAAGAGATGACCAGAATTGGAGAACATTTAAAGGGTGGTCTGGAGACCTAGTGCAGTGGAAACTCCCTGGTGTCTATGAGGTTGGCCCCAGTGAGACCTCTTAGTAATCATCATAGAGAGCTTCAACAGGCTGTTTTCTATAACCAGACAAGGCTTCCAGAGGTAGGATAGGGACAATAACTCAGTCACAAAACCTTTGATCTATAACTTATCCCACCTGTAGGACCTGGTGAGGCAATGGAGGGGCAGAAACCCACCCAACGGAGGGAACCCATGCCTGACACCACAGGGCTGGCCAGGAACCAGAGACTGGATAGCCTGGAAATAGTTGCTAATGATATTCTCCTATGCTCATGGATCAGTGTCTAGCCCAGTCGTCATCAGAGAGGCTTCCTCCAGCAGCTGACAGGAGTAGAAACAGAGTAACAGGGCCAAGCATCGTGATTAGCTCAGTGAACTCCATGGAAGAAGGAGAGAATAGATTGTGGGGACCAGAGGGGCTAAGGACACCAGGAGAACACACCTCATGGAAATAACTGACCAGGACTCTTAGGGGCTCACAGAGACTGAAGCAGAAGAGACAAACCCTGTATGGGTCTTTGGTAGGTTCCCTTCATATATCGTATGGTTGTATGGCTTTATGTTCTTGTAGAACTCCTAACAGTTGGAGTTTGGGGAGTCTCTAACGTTTTTACCTGGTCTTGGGATCCTTTTCCTCTTGCTGGACTACCTCATCCAGCCTTGATGTAGAGGTTCATGACTGATGTTCGGGGGACCTATGGACCTCTTTGGTCAATGACTCAAGATGTAACACATCTATGGCACTGAATGTTTTACTTGATGGTATAAGATGACTAGCCAGGGCACTGCCTGCCCCCCATTATATGGTAACTCCATTTAAATTCTGCTGTTTGTCGATTGGGTACTGTTTTTTTTTTCTGTTCTGTGAGCTATCACAGGCACACTGCATGTGGTTGCATTTCTAGGCTCATGAGGGAGAGGATGCACTGTAGTCACTTCTTGCAATGGTGAGGTAGGGATGATGCATGACAAATTCAAGGAGCTCACTATGATTTAGATTGAAACAATAGCATGGAAGTCTGCAATGCTTCCATGTGCCCAGTGACTAAAGATGCCCTTAGGGTATATCAATTCAATTCTCACAAAATCCCTGTGACATACAGAGAGGGTGATCATTTTACCCAAGAACACCAAGCTGTCAGGTAGCATACTCTGGAGCCCATTCTCTGCTTTATTTTCCTATTGCGTGAACTCCCCTGTCTCTGCAGGGGCTCATTCTCTGACTGTGATGATGGCCATCATTCTTTGGATGAGATTCCATTTTACTTGTGCCACAAGTATTTCCTGAGCCAGGCTACCGCCAAAGTCTTGGGTTTTGAAGAAACTATAACTGTATCATATGTCACTTTGGTGAGACCCAGATACTATGGCTGCCTAAAAGAGTTCAGACAGCCCATGGTAGAGGTCATGTGCCCCCCCATTTGTATAATTCTACTAGTCAGGATTCACTACAATATCAAGATGGTCAGGACTATGACCAATGGACAATCAAGAAGTTTTAACTGGTACCCAAAATGGTGGAAATTCAGGAATATACTGTAGCAAATAAAGGGCTAGATTTTAAGCATGTGAAATTTCCCAATGGCCATTCAAGTGCAATCTGTGGCTTCATTTCCCTCATTTCATTTAGCAAACTGTTCATCAAGACATTTACCAGAAGTATTCTTGTTGACAAAGTGGGGCGTGTTAGTCAGTCATCTTTCCTGTGTGCTAAAATAACCACAGAATAGCACACAGACACCCTTGGTTGTGATCTGTCCTTTATTTTAGCCACTATAATAAGGATAAAGAAAGGATTGTGTCTCTATGTGTACTGTTTCAAGCCATTTACTAAAGTGGGTAGAAATGCAGTTACATTCCAGCCAGACACTCAGAGAAGACAAGTAATATATGTAACCGTGTCTACATTACTCCACATGTCAGTAGCACTTTCCCATGTCTGGCACCTAACTCACTGCACCCAACACTCAGATCTGGTGTACTATACCCAGCACCCAGATAGATCACAGCACTCAGCTCACAACATGAGGCTGTGAAGCAAAACTGACTCCTTCACTTGATTCCTTTGAACTAGTCTCTGACATTGAGATGTTAATTGTGGGTCCACTTGGCATTGTTCAAGAGCCTTCTAAACATACAAATGAAATGCTGAGCCATTCATTGGAACATTTAACAGAAGTGCCTTTTGGTTTCTTTTCAAGGCTGGCGTACTAAGGGCAGACATGAGGTGTTCCTCAAGCATCTTCCTTCTGTGCTAAAATAACCACAGAGCAGCCCAGAGACTCCCATGGTTGTGATCTGTTCTTCATGACAGTCACTATGATAAGGCTAAGGGGAAGAATCATGTCTCTGTGACCACTGTTGGAGGCATTTTCTTTTTCAGGTATAAGTTGACTTCAGAAGATTCAGGAAGAGGACCTAGGACCCCAAGCACAGACACACTAACAGTAGTGCATGGGGCACTTTCTGGTGGCTTTCCTAGCCCAAAGGACAGGGGAGGGCACTTCTGTCCACAGGCCTGTCCCCAGAACATCACTGAGGAAAGGAACTTGTGTGCTCCCCTCTGAAACTTGATCAGCAGGGGATTGCTGACAACTCTTAGAAGGACTAGGCAGCCCCAGTGTTTCTATACTGTTACCCAGTGGCAACAAATAAGCATAGTCTGACACTGCTGGTGGTGGTGAATTTGAGAAGCACAAGATTGAATTACTTTAGTCATGAAACATTTTACCATTGAAAACCAATACCATTCCCAGTTCCTACAGACATGCTTTGAAGAACTTCATTCAGCTTTCTCCAATTGAAAAGAAAAATCAACCTAGCCATATGCTTCCAATACTGACTTGGATATTCTTTATAAAGAAGACTTCTCTCCTGGAGTGAGGGCAGTAATTGCACAAAAGTTCATCAAGGAAGGAGCTGTGGGCTCGGTAAAGAAAGACTGCTATCTAGGTCAGCACATTCGGAAGGCAACTCTGAGATGGCCATGTTGTCTGCCAATCCATGTCCAGGCCTTCCTCCTCATTCTTATATGTTTCTGAACACTGAAAATCCCATTTTATGTTCAGTGAGTCTGTATAAATGGAGCTCACTTTCTAAGTGTCGAATTAATGTACTTAAGATGTATGATGGGGATGTGGGCATTCAAGACAGAGGCCCAGTTCTTACATGGTTAGGAGTGGAGTCTCACGGGAAACTGTGATTCTTCAAATGGCAAAATGACTAAATTGACTACTGCATGACCTAATCAATACTTCCCGAGCAGAGTTACTGCCTTTATACTTTGCCAGGTATTACAGTATTTCAGAATTGGTCGGGGGAGGGGGTTCAAAATCATTAAGTTAAGGCAGCAACAACTTTTCATTATAGTTAATTTATTTTTCTTTATTTTTAAGAATTTTACACATTGAAATCTGAACCTATATACCCACTATTCCACCCACTTCAGCTTCTCTTTCCCAATGTCATGATAGCCACTAGTTATTACTACTCATCTGTGCATGAATGTGGGCCCATCCACTGGTACAAATGAAACCTACCAGTGGCCAAACCCTCAATAAAGACTGATTCTTCTTCCTCCAACAATTACCCATTGCTTATAGCCTGTCAGTAAGGGGTGGGACTTGGAGATCTTCTACCCCATCTGTACTGTGACTTTTGCTGGCTTGGTCTTTTGAAGGTCTTGTACAGAAATAATTGCTGTTGGGAGTTCATGATTTCAATAGTCACACCATGCCCAGAAGACAGTATTTTATAGCACTCTGAATGTTACATTTTTCCAACATCAAGAATATGTGAAACACTATCAAATGACCTTTTCACACAGGACATTTTAAATAATTCTAAACAGATTACATCAATAATTCCATCATTTATCTGATGTTATATTTGTAAATGTCTATTTGATCTGTATCCATCATTGGGATAATGTTTCTTAAGGCTGATCACAGTATAAAAATATGCTTTCTACTTTTCAGAAACTGAGAAAGATACATCTTCACTCCAAGTGGTTTTCACGTGCCATTTAGCGCTTTGATTTCTTCCCTTACTTCTGCTTCCTCCTCCCCCTCCTTTACCCTCTCTTCCACACTTCCCATTTGCTTCTCTGTTCATGTGGTACTGCTGATGGTGCACAGTCTAGGCAGTCTCTCTATCATTGATTACACGCTCCAGCTCCATGCTTTGATCGTTAAGTCTTTTATTTCCAGATGAGATCTTTGTGTTTTATTGGCAAATATGATTGTATGCAGTGATGATTTCCCAAACGGATACACTTTTATTCAAGTGTATCAAATAAAGGGACCCTCTTCTTCCCCACGGATGTGACTTCCCTTGCTTAGCCTCTCTCACACACATGTACATGGAGTACTGTTTCACAGCTGACAGTTTTTTAATAAGTAGAAGGAATATACCATAAATTAATAAAAAGAATAATGAATATCCAATAACATAGTCATTTATTATTAGGAGATACTATGGACTGTGTATCTGCTGTAGTGAAGCATGCTGTGTTCAATACCACCAAGCACACAGCAGGTTTCTTTTCATGTTAGCGTCCATGTATTATGGAACATTATGGAGGACACACATCACTAAGTGACAAGAACTTATAGCTTCACCGTGATTGTATGAGGTCATCAAGGTACATGTAGTTCACATCTGACTGAAATGCTATCAGCTGCACACACAGTATATAACACACAGGGTTGTGATGGCCACACAAATGGACCCTCTCATCCTCTGCCCCTAACTTTTAATTTCTATCTCATTAGGGTGATGAGCTAGTCAAACCTAGCTTTGACCTTCAAGTGTAGATTAACCATGATCACAAGAGAGGCTTAAAACCATGAACCCTAAGGAAAGCTCTAAGAGATATCTGCAAAAAGTCAGCTTCTAAGAATGTTTGCTTTTTTTAAGGTAGAAAATCATTTATCTGATGGTCAGGGATGAAATCACTAATTGTTATTAACAACTAAACACAATTATATAAACTTGTCAAAGAGAATACATATGAGAAATAGGCATTTACAGTACTTAGTGGAAATGGGTCTTAAAGTTTTGGCAACAGGGTAGTTCCATCTTTGCAGTGGAAATTCTGGATGTGAACACAAAATCTGGGAGAGTTGTGTGTCAAAATCCCTCAATGTGTTATTTAGGGTTGCTGAGATTTTAGGTGATTTTGATATTTTCCTTTAAATTATCTGTGTGCTTTCCATTATTTAACCATAAAATGTTACAGAATCATATAATTTACTTATGTTTAAGATGTAACTGCTGTCATTTAATAAAAATGGTCCTACAGGATTTTGTACTGTGAAGTTCCTAGGCATTCCGTCATTCATCTGTTAATTTGCTTTTTAAGCAGTCACTGTTAGGCTAAATGATTGGTTT
The DNA here is from genome assembly GCA_026225945.1 of Cricetomys ansorgei. Taxonomy (NCBI): domain Eukaryota; kingdom Metazoa; phylum Chordata; class Mammalia; order Rodentia; family Nesomyidae; genus Cricetomys; species Cricetomys ansorgei. The sequence continues at coordinate 675,090 of JAMJFZ010000239.1, read as the reverse complement.
AATATTCTAAAAATATTCTAAAGCTAGGCTTTTTGAAATCGAGCTAATAGATTTTCTGTAGTTTTGTCTACATTTGAAAAAGCTGTTTGTTTTACTTTATTTTTAAATATTTTTGTTTAAGTTTTTTAGTTGGCATACAGATTAATGCATTCTGTTATGAGATTCTCGCACAGATATATAATTGAATACTGCAAGTGGTACTAATTTAGTATTCCCATTTTGGATCAATTAAAAACTTAAACTGTGGTTTTACAATGAAATATTCACCATGCATCTTCCTTAATAGGATATACTAGTTCAACACCAGTGAGGAAAATGGAAATTTTTCCATTTTCCAGCCTATGGAGAAACAGAATTGAAAGTGTTTAAAACGTACTACCTCGGAACAACATTATAGGTTTTTCAATAATAAATAAATGACCTTGTTAGCGAGTGTGTGCACCTATGTGTTGGGGAGGGGGGGTGATTTGGAAAATGACTGTAATTATTTTCTGTTTTCTAAAGCAACGTGGAAGTCCTGTTCAGAATGAAATATTTTGAAACAGGCCCCTAAGTATGATGTTCTTGGTCTTTGGCTTCTTTACCAGAAATCCATTTGTATGTGCAGCCTCTGCCTCAGCTTCTGCCCCACCCCCAGAGTGGAGACAAACATGTTTTCTTTCTGGCTCATTGTGCTGCACATGGGCCCTCCCAGGAGAGGGGGGCAGTAACAGAGCTGTCACAGGGCTGCCGCAGATGGTTCTGTACTAAATCTGCAGCTTCAGTTTGTGACTCCTCTTGGGAGGGATGGAGCTGGCTGGAGAATATTCATGCACTGCAGAGATGCTTCTGAGGTGATAGGGCAGAGACCAGCCCTTTAATTCTTGCAGACACCTTCTCAGCTCCAACTCTCGTTCTTCTCGGGTTGGCCATTGAAATCAATAGGATAGTAAAGTTCTAGGTAGTGAAAGAAAACAAGATCTCAGAATTATGATAGCTTATGAAATAGCTAGTGTTAGGCTCTGCAAGCTAGCCCTTCAGAGTGCTGGCTGCTTTTTGAGCATCAGAGTCAGATACTGTACAAAGTAACATGGTTTGGCACATTATTTTGTTTTAAATACTCAGAACTGCCTTAGTCCTATTTCACAGAACAAGGACAACTTAACAACTTTAAGCAAGTTATTAAAGGTCACACAACTTGTAAATGGAGACAGAAACTGAACCTTTTAATCAATACACTCTTTCAACACCATTAAGAGCTTTCCTAACTAAGATATTTATTCTAGTCACACCTACAAACATTGAATATTCTGATTAGCAAAGTAAGGCAAGTAACTAACTTAAAGTTGGCAAGGTATTTTTTATGAAAATTTATGTGCAAATTCACCAAGAGGATTTATCTTTACTGGAAAGATAACTTTTAATGTAGAAATTCAGAAAATGTGTGTGTGTGTGTATATATGTGTGTTAAAGAGACAGTCTCAATATCTCCAATGCCCAATTCCTTCCTCATTAATGTGCATTGAATGCTATTTTATGTCCACATATTGTGATGGGGAATTGGATAATTTTTTCCCCTATTTTTCATAGATTATATACTGTTTCAATCAGACTCTGCTAGTCAGGTAAGTACGATTTTTAAATGATTCCAGTCAGGTAGATATGGTTTCTCTGAATAGATAATGTCTTACAACTCATTTTTAACCTGCAAATTTAGAACTAATAAAATAAAAGATTCTCTTAGCTTCATATCAGATGCAAGATATGCGATCCCAAAGCAAGAGTGTGCAGAGTATATGTGTAAAGCTACTTTTCATCCTGTGAATGGCTTCAAAGCTGGATGATTCTTGCATTTGCAATATTCTAAAAACAATTATACCTCCTGCTGAATTTGTAATTACCATGCATATAGGCCATTTTGATACTCATATAGCCAAGGTCAGCTTTTTCTAAAAATGCTGGTGATTTACACTCAGGTAATAACTGGTAGTGGATGTGGCACTGTGAGGCTGGAGGCAACAGCTGGCAAAGTGTTGAGCCTGTTGCCTGGGCCACAGCTCTGGACATCTGGAAAAGCTTTTGAGAAAATGGCCTCATGATGTCACAGACAGCTGATATGTACTTGCTATTTGTGTAGCTGCTTTCATATACTGCCAATGTGAATAATAAATAGAATAAAATAGAAGAGAAATGGTTTGCTGCAAAAACCAAAAGAACTGAAAACTCTGAGAGTTTGTTACCTGACTCCAGAAATGGGGCAAAGCAAAGCACAGTGTTTGCTGACTTGAACAAAAGACAAGTTCTGTGCCCCATGTGGGGAAGGGCAGGAGAGAAGGGAGGGAAAAGCCAGCATGCTCTTCATAGCTGTCTGCACTGATGGGAAGACACTAGGACTGTGCTCATCTCTAGAACAAGCCATTCATGGTTCTCAGGGAAGCTCTCTTCAGTGGTCTAGATTCAAACAAAACAGACTGAAGGCTCCTTACTATGCATTTTGCCACTTATGTGAAATCTGTGGATATTGTTTATTGATTGAAAATACATAAATAGAGAACACATTTAACATGTTTTATTTCTTGAAATATAATTTACCAGAGAGTACTGTGAGAATTTTCATCAAGAGACCTTGAAATGTGGGTGTGAACATTGATACAATGCAAGAGGCCATATTGATATGGTTTCAAGGGTCACACTGAAACTGGAGCCTTCAATATTTTCCTGGTGCTTATTTTACTCAGAAAATTACAGAAATAAAGTAATGAGTTATCCCTCCTGTAAAGATTTTTTTGATTGTTCTCACCTTTACCCCTAGTCTAAAAAAAAGTGGGCTTCCATTTGCTGTCTGGTTATTTTTAAAGGAGAAATTGTTTTCTTTGGCAAGTCTTTGCTTGTATGTATGCTTTTCATTTTAGGTACTTTTGCAATACACTGGCTGCTTGTTCATCTGGTTTTTTCTGTGGTGAGCAAATGTTTTGTAATCATGGACATTTTATTTTAAGAGCTTGCTTTTATCTGGCTCTAAAGTGGGATCCATGCTAAAGCTGGTAGGCCCTTCTCATTACTAGTTTCCATGTGTAAACAGTCAGTGTGCCAACAGCTGCCTCATAGCCTACAAGTCTGCTAGTTCTTCATGTAACAAACCTGGTAGAAATCTACAAATGTATAGTGGAAGATCTTTCATGGTGCAGTCCAAGGCTACCTGCTGTGAGTCTGTTATGGTTGTGAAATGTCACCCATAGGCTTGTATGTTTGAATAGTTGGCTTCCAGCTGGTGGTGCTGATTGGAAGATTGTAGGACCTTTAAGGGGTAGAGCCTCATTGGAGAGGGGTCACTGGGGGATGAGCCTTGGCAGCCCTGGATTCCTAATCACTCTCTGTTTTCTGAGTGTGGGTATAGTTTTACCCCCCAAACTCCTCTTCCTGCTATTGCACGTGTTCTGCCTGTTGCCCTGTCTTCCCTGCCATATGAAAAGTATCCCTCTGGAACTGTAACCAAAATAAAACTCTCAGACTAAACACTATCTGTCCTGGGCCCCCCTGAGAGATAGGAAAAAAGGCAGATTTGGGGCCAAATCTGTATGTACAGATTCAAGTTCATTGAACCCTTTACAAACCAAACACAAAGAGATCCAGCAATGACCAGATTGGAACAAACCACAATAAAACAAAACTTCTGCCTGTCAACCAATGTAAATGGCCTCATCAGGGGTCACCAATGACATCAGAAACCTCAGTGACCTCAGAAAACCATCTGAAGCCAGAGGGCTTAGGGAGCTTGACCGTGTAATGGTTCTCAATAAACACACATTAGTCCACCACTCTGAACCCAGAAAACATATCTATAATAACCCAAGACAAGTGAAGTTCTCCAAAGTACAGCTGAGGCATTAGTCACCAGGAGGCACATAAAGGAACAGAGCAGGATCTTTTTCAACTGAGGATGAGACTTGCAAATTACAAATATGCTCATAATTCTTCTGTCTTGTTTTAACTTAAACATACATATAGACTTTCTGTTGATGAATCTGTTATGTTTACCTCGTAATACACATAATGAAGCGTCTAGTGCACATATAATATATAATGCCTTGTCTGAGACTCATACTACATCAGGTGATTCATGTTCATGCTAATCAACTTTGAAAAGTTAGTAATACTTCTTGTAACAACAGCAGCAGTATACCAGTGAAGGCTGTGCACTGTTGAGAATACAATAGGAATTGAAATGGAATTCAGATACAACTGTCCAAAGAAGAAAATTTGGAAAAGTAACATAAACATATAGGGCAACCATGAATTAACTTGTGAATATTAGACCTCAATCTAACTATATTAAGAATTATGTGGAATGCTAAGGGATAAATACCCTAAATAGGAGGGTTGTTGCATCAGAGTTGGGAACATCCATGGCACAATCATATGCAATTTTAAAAAGTCACTTTAAATATAAAGGCATTCTGGTTAGACTATCAGTGAAAGATGCAGCTAAGGGCTTTCAGTGGCTCAGTTAATATCAATGACCTTAGCTTGAGAGTTGAAGCATTACTGATAACTTCACAATTGTGTAGTGGTGCATTCATTAGTAAACTATCAGCCCCTGACTGTAAGGATTTATTTTTCACATAGGGATTGCTGTGTAAGCTATGTTATCCAGAATTCACTGTGTAACCCAGTTTGGCCTAGAAACACCATCCTCCTGCTGCTGTGTCGTGAATACAGGAGGGATATAAGGAGTACTTCATCATGCCTGGCTAACAAATCTTCGAAATAATTCCATGATAATCAGGAGACACACAAGATCCACCTTTCTCAAACCAGTTCAGAAGAAGAAAATAGTAAAGAGGATATCTCAACTAGGCTCGCGGGGCCAGCATAACTCAGTTATCAGACTGTGCTAGGATAAAAGAGATGCTCAGACTGTGTTTCTAATAAATCTGTATGCAAAATCTTTTAACAAATAAAATCTACCAATATACATACCAGAAAACATATCTTAACCATGTGGGTTTCTCTTTTATGTATAGAATTTAATATTTGAAACTTAAACAATTTATTTACCACATACACAGAATAAAAGAGAAATTGTATATGAATAATGTAATAGATGTAAGAATTTTTCAAAATTCAACTCCCATCTTTGCTTTAACAAAACAGCAATTTGGAACAAGGCAGTTTCAAATCCATAAAAGGCATGTATGAGAAATATACAACTAACGTTGTACTCTGTGGTCATACTTTGAACACTTTCCATCTGAAATATAGAAAAAGACTTCTGTTCCATTTTCCTGTAGGGCTTGCAAGTAAAGTGAGACAAGGAAAAACAAGACAAAAAAAAACCATAAAAAGGAGGAAGCAAGCTTTCTTTTCATGAATACAATATTCATGTATGGATTCCAAGGAATCAGACTCAAATGGGAGCAGAATTTGTGACAAAGCCCAGTATTCAAAACTCAGTTTTGCTTTGATACATAGTAACAAGAAAAATCGAAAAGTGGAGATATAATTCACTTCATATTTTTGTCAAAAAACAAAATATTTAGCAGTATTTTAATCACAAGTTAGATTTCTCTATTTCACATTACATAGTAGCTAAAAGGCATTTGATTAAAGGCCAAAGAAAAGTATACTCAATATAACTGGTGCAAATGCAACTCACAATTATTAAGATGAAAAGACTCTCAAGAACATTGCATATATTCAATTAAATTCACAAGTAAATCCAAAAGGTGTTTTGTAGAATTGTATGATTTGATTATAGTTTCTACAGAAAGGCAAAAGACTTTGGATAGTCAGAATAATCGTGTGAAAGTAGAACACAATTGAAGTCCTTACTTTGATTAGCTTTAGTAAACAGAACAGAGTGCAGAATATTGATCTATAAAAAGTATTTTGAAGTGCATAAAACACTTGGTGGGTTGATGAATAGAGGGAAGAACGTGTGATAAAGTAAGTAACCATTTATTATTGCTGCAACTTTTCCTAGAGAGATACGAGCAAATGTATTTTTATCCTAAGATAGAGCAGCAGCAACAGACCAAAAAATGATTGCACTCAAGTCTTGCTCAGTGAACCAAAGAGCTTATTGGGATCACTTATAAGAATGTAAGTGACACGTTATATACAGGAATGAGTGACTCAGAGTCAACTGTGTCATGAAGGCCCCCAGCGTGACTGGCAAGTCATGAAAGCTACATTCTTGGGAATCACTGAATAACATGCGGCCACTCATTAACCTGCCTTCTCTACCACCACTGATACCTCTGGTTTCACCATGGGGAGGAGCCTTAATAAAGGAATGTATGAATACTTCATGGGAATTGAATCAATTAATAGAAGAATGACTCAGACATGCTCTTGGCCTTCTTGCTCTCATTGTTGTTAGCATCTATGCATCTGTAACTATTATTCTTGAGTGAGACTGGCTGGGGAGATGGGTGCTACAGACGCATCCCAGGGTAATCCAGGCACCCTTGGCCACATCCTAAGATCCACCAGCCAGCTCTGTGATGGAGGTGATGCCCACACTTTACTTGGTGGTTCTACGAAACTTTTTGACATGGCTTTAAGTTGAGTTCTTTGCCCCGTGGATAGGACTCAAGTCCTTTTCAGTTCTTTCTTTCCAACCTCTTCCACAGATAAGTTGATGAAGATATTGACTCTTCCCTCTTCAGAGGACTCATTGTATCAAAAAAAAAAGAGCAAAGTGGACCTCCAAGATTCAGATTCAGTATTTGGGTTAAGGGAAAGTGGTACCCTAGTCAGTAGTCATGGGCAGTAACAGATACAGGAAGCACACATGTGCAGAGTGGGTGAGTCACTTTAGACGTGTGATTCTGTCTGTCCTCCAATGTGCTTGTAGTCCTCCACCATGCTGTGAGCTGAGAACCTCCAACTGCACTTGTCAACGATTAAGTTTTCTTGGTTTGAAATATTTTCCAAGCAACACAAACCAAAACAATATTTTCTTTTGATGACACTAAACAGGGCTGCTTTATGTTTTAAACTTGCAGCTCTTTTGTACTTATTATCACAGAGTCTTCAACTGTACTTCATGTGGAGCAAAAATGTTATTCATTTCATTGTTTCCTTAGCATCTGCCTGGCATTCGAGCAACAGAGCAGAGCACTGAATGAAGTGCAGGCTTTCTGTACAGCGCAGGAAAACAGCTGTCTTATGAAAGACAAATAGTGTGGTTGAGTCTAGGTTGGTATATATAAATAAATAAGCAAGCTTAGCAACTTCAGTCATTTAGTTGAACATGGAATGGTGAGTATGTTTGGAAAAAAAGTCATGTGCTGATTTTATGTATCTATTTCATTTTTGAGTCTAATCAGTATCGTAAATTTGGATGAAAATTTCATGAAAATTTCAAAAAAATAGTTTAGAGGGTGAAGAAAATCCCATTTAGGTTTTACAAACTATTGATACAAAATAGTTTTTGTGAAATATCGATACAAAAAGTCCAACTAGAGTAACAGTGTTTTAAAAGAGTGATCTTTAAGGTCTCAAAACTGACTACACCTGACCTTTCTATCCTTGTCCCTTCCTCCTTCTATACCTTCCTCCCTCTCTCCCTGACTTCCCAGGCTCTCACCATCCCAGGAATACATCTGTGCACACTATTTCTGATCACCTTATGAATTCTGACAAATGGGATGTAAGCAGGTTGTATACTTAATTAAATTCTGTTATGCTTATGGAATGCTTCATTTAAGAATAGAAGACAAGCTAATCGGATACACAGCAGACAGAAACCTGGGTATGTTTCCAGATAGTGAGCTGACTGCCTTTCATTTACCCAGACATGTTTATGGTGCTCTGTATGCAGAACTGCCAGAGAAATGCCTGCCACCAGTGGTCCTGTAAGTCTACAGACTGAGGGCCGATGTGCTATCTCACTGTGTATGTGAAGGAAGAATCATCTTGAAATTATGGCAAAACTTTACCCATACATTGGTGGGAATGCAGATTCTGTGTCCCTGTGTCCACATACCCATCTGTTGGTCTTTCTGCCTCTGTCACCATCTGTTTCTAGATGGCATCTACTCCTTTACCCACCTATAGAGAGGTTTTTAAACTTTAACCTCTGTGTAGGAATTTTCTTTAGATGTCAGATGATGCAAGGCCTTTTCTCTCAGAGTTTCAGCCAGCTCTTAACATTATTTCCTGGAAATTCTTCATGTCTTCACTGGCTAATAAAATTCCAGTGTCTTAATTACTTACGTGTATCCCTTTCCCTAAGAAAAATAAAAGAAATTTAGAAGAAAATTAATTTCTCCCTCAGGATGTATATAATAATACTATATTACTGGGTGAAAATTGTATTACAACTGGGCCAGCCTTTGCTAAATTCATCTATAAGGTTAACATGCTTAACTAAAACCTCATTGAACCCATTGTTGGTAATTTGATAAAATTAATTGACAATCATTTGACAATGAAAAAAGCAATACCTAAGAAAATGTATCATCTTTGAGAATCAATAGATAGCTAGGCATTTTGTTGTGCACCTACAGTCCCTGCTACTTGAGGGCAGGAAACCAGACAGGGCAGTGCAGCACAACGCAGAGATGCTCCCATGGTAGGCAAGGCTTCTCTAACAGGACCCAGACAATGCTTATCTACACTCTGCATACCAAATGATCTTCAAAGCTCTAGCACAAAAGAGACCACAAACAAGCAAGCATGCCTCTGTTTCTGTAAACTTTATTTGTCTCGAATTTTGAAATGCATATAGCATTCATGTACAATGATGTACATGAAATTGTTGTCTTTGTTGTTTTTGTGTGTTTCTTTCATGTGTGTATGTATGTGTGTGTGTGTGTGTGTGTGTGTGTGTGTATATATATATATATATATATATATATACATATATATATATATATATATATATAACACTTTCCTAATTTATCAACAATATACACCAGCTGTTTATATAGCTGTTCAATCCTGGGCCAGATTGAAGAGCAAAGAAACAGATGTAGGACTGGTAAGTGATTAAGATGTTAGAAAGGAGACATCACTAACCAGTGAGGAAAATGCGGTTTTCCAATAAATATTGTAAACACTTGACTACAGTGTTGACAGAAAATAAAGGTCCTCTGCTTGTTCATTATTCCACATCAAAAGTAAATCTCTTATGAAAGCCCAGTGATGCTGCTCAAAGAGTAGAGAAATTACAGCAAAACCTCATCACCAGAGTCTGATTCCCTGGGACCCATGTGAAGATGGACAAAGAACTGACTCCACAGGGTTTCCCTTTAACCTCCATACATATGCTGTAGCACCCCTGCATACACATAATCCATATACACACAATAGAGAATTTTAAATGAAATTGACGAGTGAAGGTATTCAAAAGTTATTAAAAATAAGGATAAATACAGCAAATCAAAATAACTTGAGAACACTGTTAAAGTCATTAATGAAAGTCATTCACTTATTGTACATTTGCCTCTACATTTACAGAAAGCAAATGACAATAGGTTGCCTAAGACTTGTATCTTCCATGCTGACCCCAATTTATTTTTAAGGTGTTCTACTGCTGTTGTCTCACTATTTTATGAAAATATTTTAGTAAAGGATTACAGCAAATAGATAGAAAACATACACAGTAACCAAGCTGTCATGATCCCAGCTTGCTCTTGCCAAATGCACATAGACAAAGAAAATAGATTAGAAAGAAATGAAACCAATATATGTTATCAAAAAAGGAAAATATGATTGGTTTTTGTGCTATGGAAATTCTTCAAATGCTTAAGGAAATGCCCGTGTGACTTTAAATTCTACCCCATGCCCTGTTGATCCCTGTTAGTTGGTTGGTCCCTGAGAAAGAGGGACCATGGATGGAAATGTTACTGTCTTGCTCATCCAGAGGCCAAAGGCGAAAAGGACTGATACCTTAAAAAGAAGTGGCAGAAGCGAAGTTTGGAGCACTTGCTGAGATGGCACCCTGTAGGGACTATTAATTGATATTAGTAGTCTTTAAGTTTTGTCATTTAATATCTTTTAATCATTTCTGCCATGTACCAGTGAACAATATATGTTGAATGCACAGTGCTGCAAAACTGGATTATATTTAAATTGTACCTAATTGAAAAATCTATTTTTAAAAATAGCTACAGTATATCATTCTAGGATCCCTGTTTTCTTTTATTCCAAAGGTATATTTAAATCATCCATGTTGTTTGTTTCTATATTTAACAAGAAGTGTTTCATAAACCAAGATTTTCCTCAGTGTTGACAATTTAATAGTTAAAAAGCATTATCTGCTTTTCGTTATCAGTAAAGGTCAAAGAGTACATGGAAGTATTTGTTAAGGGAATGTTCTATAACTTAATAAAATTATCAAAAGCAGAAGCAAGATAGTATGGGCAGAGGCAGACTGTAGGAGTCTGCAATATATATGTAGTTGAGCTTATATTTGATACATAGAGGGATTGACCATTATTTTTGCTTCTGAGCATTAAAATCAAGTGCTAGTTTATCTCAATCATTTATGGATTTGCCATATTATTTTGTTTTTCAGTTCTGTAGTTTCTTTTATTTTTCATTTTTATAAGCCAAAATTAACATTGAAACTGAAAAACAAATTGGTTGTTTTTCAAATTTGTAGATATATATATACATATATATATATTTGCTTGTATATATATATGTGTGTGTGTATATACTAGTATATATATGTATATATATGTACACACATATATATGAAATGAAAAAAACATATATAATGTGTACAGACACACACACACACATACATGTATATGGGTGTTGTTTGTATGTAACTTTTCCTTTGCTTTTGTAGTTCTGGGAATGGAACTCAAGGCTTTACTTATGCAGGCAATCCTAGATCCATTGAGCTCAGTCACAGCTCTCCCCTTATTTTTAGTATGTGTTTCAAGACTATTTATCTAGGTCTATTATTATTTACTTTTCTATTGTTGTGGTAAAACAACATGACCAAGGCATCTTATAGAAGGAAGAATTAATTTGCACTCATAGTTCCAGAGGGAAAAGAGTCTATCATGGTGGAGAGGCATGGTGCCAGGTAGGCATGATATCAGCAGGCAGCCATGGCATCAGCAGGCCATGGCCGGATTAGCAAGCTGAAAGCTCATATCTTGAACTACAAACAAGAAGCAGAGAGAGTAAATTTGGAGTACGGTGAGGCCATAAACTCTCAGAGCTCACCCCCAACTGACATACTTAAAGCATCAAGGCCAAACCTCCTAAACTTTCCTGTACAACACCACCAAATGGGAACCATTGTTCAAATTCAAGAGCCTATGGGGAACTTTGTCTGTGTTTATATTAGCTCTTTTGTACTCGATGTAAAGTCTAGGTGCCTAGCCATGGAACTATTCCTCCAGGTTTTAGCCTTGTTGCGAAAAAACAAAGTGCTACCCTAAATAGTTATTAGCGTATTTTGTTTTTACTGACGAATTTTCATCTGGAAATCATTTTTCAGTGTTATGGAACAAGACTTGAGGGATAATTCCATCCAAGTGGTAGCTGGTAACATCAGACAAATAAAAACAACATTATTTAATAAGAAAATATTTACTATGGGTTATATTCAGCAAACTAATTGAAGTATAGGTTCAAGTATAAGAATGTCTCAGCCCTTACATAAAGATGACATTTATTGTTTTGGCTTTGTTTGAGAGAGAGAGAGAGAGAGAGAGAGAGAGATAGACAGACAGACAGAGACAGAGATGGGGGGTGAGAGGGAGGGAGAGGGAGAGGTAGAAAGAAGGAATACAAAATTAGGTGAATAGGGATATGGGGAGGATCTGGGAAGAATTGGGGGAGGGGAAACATGATGAAAATATATTGTATAAAAAAGAGTTTTTGGTAAAAAATAAAAGGAAACAGTATTTGAAGAAATGCTGAAGAAAACAGAGCTCCTGGTAGGGATACAGAGCCCCAGCTTGCTGGTCCTCTCTGACTTAACACACAGAGACCACCTGTCATCCTGGAGGGAATCTTTACCTGGAATTAGAAAAAAAAAGAAAAGGAGTATAATCTATAGATAAGTCCAAATCTTAAGAACTTACAAGAGAAGAGAAAAATCAACAAAATTGTAAGGGTCTCCTTACAATTGCTTACATGTTATTATAACATTTCAAAGCAAAATTTGTTTTGATGCAGAAATATACAAATCACCAAACACAGTAAAGGTCCCTACAGCAACTACATAGAAAAAAAAATCTTGATGGAGGGAAGGCTTCAGAATGAAGTAAAGTTGAGCAAAAATTCTAGGCTTCATTTGGGGATAGACTGTGGAGAAAATTTTCAGTTGAGTAGAACATTAAACAGAGTAGGGAACAACAGGAGAGCACAAGAGCAGGTGACAGAGTTATTAAATAGTGGGGATAGGACTTATTTCCTTCAGAAAGCAGAGTTTAACAAAACGAGAATTCCTCCAATGTGTATGTGTTACGCAAGACAGAATACAGATCTTGGAGTTTTGTTTTATATTTCATTGCTATTGTTGACTCCCAGTCCTCTCCATAAAGAAGTAACATACTGATCTGTTGGGATTTGAGACAGAATGGGGACCTGATGCAGCCCCCAGAACATATGGGAGAGGAGTGGGGACAGCTGCCCTGCTCTTCTCAGGGAGGAGTATCCTCACTTATTTATTGCATTGTATGGTGATATAAATGTGTTTATTACTTGTGAATCAGAAACTCAAAGGCTTTGTATTGTACACACAGAAAAAGCATTAGCTCTCATCAGTAACCCAGTCTTCATAAAATGTGGAAAACATCTCTACATTGTAGCAAGACCAGCCAAATCCAGACATACCAGGGAGAGGTGCACTGGAGTTGGGTCTTGTGACTGCACACACCACCCAACAAACCTAGAAGGTACAACAGTACCAAGAGGTGCTGTTGACCTTATGGTCCCAAGGGTTCCATGAGGCTTCAGGGTAGAGGAGCCTCTAGACCTAACATCAATTAGGGTAACTTTCAAGAGTTTATTACTTTGATAAAAAGGTAAATTTACATCAAAAACTGAAAATTGAACCAGTGATGTATGTGTTCAAGTGCTTAACACAGCCATTGAGAGTTGTTGGATCTACTCCATTTGTTATTGTTTGGTTGGTTTTTAAAACAAAGTGCTGATGTTGGGGTTATGTTTTACAGTATCCTGAAGGCAGCAGTGTTCCAATCAGCAATCTCTCAGATACTTTGGGATATGACCAGATGTTCCTTTTCATTAGTAGAGTGTCTCCACACTGAGCACTTTCATTTTTAGCCAAAGGAAGTTTCTTTTTGTGTAAGTTCTGCAGAAATGATTTCATGATTTCAGTATGATGTGGGAATCAAGCTCATGTACAGAAACTGTGTCAACAAAATTCACTTGTTCCCATGGGGGTTTTAGCTGAATGTGTTACTGGCTTTCCTTTGGCCAGCTCACTCATGCATGGAGGATGAAGTCTTTTGCTGCTGATCTGGTGAGCAATCTCTCTCCTGCCTGATTTAGTATCACAGCATTTTGTGTAACAAGCATGAGTAGAGTATAGGAGAAAGAACAGATAGGGTAAAGGGGGAAGAAGTAGTGACAACTCACTGGAAGAAGAACCAAAATGTCCTTTTTATGCAATAGTAACCCACAGATATATGCATCCAAAATATCCACTGAAGATGCACATGTTTTAATAACCCCACATGCTTTTTCTTAAAACCAGGGAAAGCATTGCTTATGATGATGGATCTTTGCCTTTAGGACATTTACACTAAGGATGAGGTAGGGAATCATTACTGGTTGAAAAGTGAATCTACACAAGGTTGATGGTAAAGGATGCTATTACCTAAAAGGAGTTAACCAGGGAAGACTTTCCTCACAGTGTTCTATGAAGATCTGAGCTCTAACAGATGACATTATCTACATCAAAAGTATGAATATTAGCTAGGAAGCCAGTGTGAGAAGAATAAGCCGAGCAATTGGAGAAGTGGCTGTGGTACAGTGGGAAGGGCATTGACTTTTGTCTGAGTTGACTGGAGCAATTACTTGGCCATCATTTTCAATGAATGATAGTGTCTTACTTTTGCTTGGTGACGTCATTGGCTACAGTGCTGTGAGGAGGAAAGATTCCAAAGATGCACTTTGAGGTCATTGCTGTTGCAAGTGAGATGTGACAATAGCAGTTTGGACCTGGGTGTTAGTGACAGACATGGTGAGAGATACTCTCTGTGGGGTGCACACCACCAAAGGCTGAACTGTCTAGATTTTCTAGCCAGTCAGACATGGAGGGTGAGAGGCACAGACTGTACATATCCCTCCCAGGTTTGGAGGGATACTGTACAGATGGGTATTAGGCCACTCTCTTGAAGGACAGTTGAGACATCCCAACATTGTGCAGAACAGAGCTGTAAGTGCTCTGGGTTTTTAATAACAAGGCTCACCGTTTCCCAGGATGTCCCAATCTTTGCAAGTACCCAGTAATGCTTGTATAATTCTCTTCTAGGTAGCTTTTTTTTTCTTTTTTCTTTTTCTTTTTCTTTTTTCTTCTTCTTCTTTTTTTTTTTTTTTTTTTTTTTTGCACATAACAATCTTTATTTAATTGACTAATAATGAGCTTACATGCTGGTTGTCAATTGTATCCAACCAGAAACATAAGTTTGCTTGAAGGCAGAGGATTTGTCTGTCTTGTCTTGAATAAAGTGTTCAGTGGATAAATGACCAAATGAACAAAATTTTACCAACACACTGGCTGTTTCTGTATTGAGAAGCATTCACCTCAAAGACGTGATTTAAAATTGTTAAAGAAAATTACCCAAAGTTCTTACATAAAGAGCTATTTCCTTTACCTTATTAAACCAATATTATGAACCTTACTTCAGAGCAGGAAGAAAGATTGTGTCCTTGGAAGAGTGCAGCCTCAAGGCTGGTTCCAATGGCCAGAACCCAGAGCCTACTTCTGAATGCTATCTGTCTGCGTGGCTCTAAGCCAATTATTTGGGACACTGGTATATCATTTTAAATTAGTTTGCCTTCCTCTACCCTTCCTTTTAATCTGTTTTCATTGTCCTTCAAGGCAGAGTGATTTGCAGGGAAAGAGTGCTTTTATTTATTATCTAATTATAATTGTTCCATCTAATGAGTGCATTGAGGCAGGCATCCAAACACCTGGTCACACCTCCACGCCAGCCTGTAACGTAAAGTGAGAGCAAATGGAACAAACAGCAGTAGGGTGTGAGAGTGTGTCAGAAGGAGCTAAACTTAAAAAAACAAGACACCACATCCCTTGTCCGTGGCTATGGCTACTCTCTCAGCATTTGTTTACATTCATAGCTTAAAGTCGGTTCCTATATCTTTTTATGCAGTTTACACTAATCTTCCAAACCTATGAAGCAGAGGCACTTAAATATGCTGTTTGCAAACATACACAATGCTTGTTCATTCATTCTTTGGCTTTTAAGAAAAGAGTGGTATGAAATTAAGGGAAGGGGTTTTGCCATTCAGTTAGTTTTTCCCACATAGCCGTTGGTTGGGAAAAAAAAAAATCCTTTTCTGATTTTTTCTGATATTAAAAAACAAAATCTGTGTCTACCACTTCCTGAGCAAGTATCTCTAAGTTGCAAGTTATGTAAATATTAGAATATGATATAAACATACCAAAAATTTATGTATGATATTTAATAAACAGTTCTTTAAGCTTTTTTAGTTCTGCAAGCACATTCCTGGCAGAGAACTTTATACAGGACATCTCATACCCACTCATTGCTCAAGCCTCACCCCTGCACATTCCAGAGGGGCCCCATCTCACCTCCCTTGCATGTCTCCTCGACATTGTGTCATTTAAGAGCTCCCTTGGGCACCAATGTATTTCCTAATACCAGAGCATGCTTTCTAGAGTGTTAAAAGACTTTTGATAGAATGTGAATTCATTAGAGCACTAAAGGATACATAAACCAAACCGCACTGAGCATGCGGGGCAGCTTTGAGCTGGGCTCCAGCTAGGCAGCAAGAGTTCATTAAATGGGCTGGTGAGATGGCTCAGTGTTTAAAAGCACTTGTTGCTTGTACAGAGGACCCAGTTTCCCAGCATCTACATGCTGGATCACAGCCATCCCTAACTCTAGTTCCAGGGGATCTGATGACTTTTTTGACCTCCAAGGGCAATAAGCATGCATGTGGTATACAGACATAAATGCAAGAAAAACACACATACACATAAAAAAAATAAATTTTAGACAATTATTTAAAGAATTCATAGGCAGAATGTTGAAATAGGCAGAACAGTCTGGCTCATTGTGCTTGGCAAACCATGGAGAAGGTTTGAGTGGTGGTTTCACATGAAGAAGTCTATAGTTTCATTTGGCTTTGGTTGGTTCATACAGAAACCTGGATCTATCTCTGTCTAATGACCTTCGAAAAATATTTTTATTCTATACATGCTCAGAAAATCCTTGTTAGGTGTTATTTATTTACTTAAAGATTCATTTTATTTGTTTGTGTGTATGTACATGTGTCCTGTGTGTGTGTATGTATGCGTACCACCTGTATACAGGTGCTCACAAAGGCCAGAAGAGGGGGGTCAGATCTCCTGCAGCTGGAATAATATGCAGCTGTAAGCCGCCTGATATGAATGCTGGGAACCAAACTGAGACCCTCTGAAAGAACAGCAGTGCTCTTAGCTGCTGACCCATCTCTCCAGATTCCTTTAAGAGTTATTGAAATCTTGATTAGGTGCTGTTTTACAATCATGGATTTCTTTGCCTCTCAATGAATGGATAGTTTACATCCTCTTTATCCTTCAGTGATTGGAAGCACTGTATATTATAGTGTGTCTTTCACAAACAGCAAGTATAATGTGACTGTTTTTAAATGTTCCTTTCTTCCCCCAGAGAGCCTGGGTTGACAAATGGTAACAGCTTTGTTGGCAGGCACAGCCCTGCATTGTCCCTCCTGAGCTGTGTTGACAAAGTTTCCTCCATGAGCCCAGAAAAGGGGTCAGAACTCAGTCAGAATGTGCACACAGCTCCAGACCCTACTCTCAAGGAGTTTCCCTGTCCCTCCCTGACTGTGGGGGAGAGTCTGATGACTTGCTAGATTCATTCACAAGAAGAACCTCTCATTACTTGAGAAAATGTCAACAACAACAAATCAGAAGTGTGTTTCCAAAAATTTATTGTGTAATTTCCTTACCCGAGGCAGTGAGTGGGCAACTGAGTTGGGAGCTCTGGAGTCAGGCTTCCAGCTTCCCTTCCTGTCTCATATTCTCATGTCTCTGTCTGCCAAATGGGAGTTAAGTCCGAGGCATATACCATTAAGCATGCAGGAGTCCAGTAGTGCCCAGCACACAGTTCCTGCTGCTGCTATTATTAGTGCTCAGAATTAAATGTCACAGGAAATGCTTCATGCCCCAGTGTGGAACCTATATTGAGTCAGTGAACTATAGTCTTTTTAAAATTTACCCTCCATTTCCAAGTAGGAATTAATCCAGATGCAATGCCTATAATCCACACTACCTAGGAGACTGGGCAGGGAGATCTTGAGCTGAAGGCAAGCACGGACACAGCAAGACCTCCCACCTCATCCCAAAAAGTTAATAAAAGAGAAACAGTAATGTCTTCAGTTCTCCTGAAAGCACAACCCATGGTATAAGTCTCAGGTAGAATCTATGTAAGAAGCAAAGCCCAGAAACTTGCTGGTCTATTTTTCTTTTGCTCTTAAAAAACTATTTGAAGATCAAGGAAGCATTAGGCTTCTGCTGGCTCCTCCCTTCCCCTGCCAGTTGCTATTTCTGGATTCTGCCTGAAGGCACTGGGGGAGTGAGGGACCAGGGTGAGGCTGGGGCTGTGGTTTGGGCTAGATTCAAAACAAATGTTCAGGAGGCTACTAGTGAGAGCTTCACGGGGCCTTGTTTGAGCAGTCTGAGCTCCCAGACAGCACAGGCCTTCAGGAGCTCCAGACTGCAAAGCAACCCCTGCCGCTTTCTTGTCTGTTGTGCTGTTCAAGATGACTTCCTTCAAGGAGGGTGGAGAGGGTTGAGAGATGCCGAAAGGGCGTTGGATTACAGCACTTCACTCTCCCTTCATTCACTCATGTCACTAACTCACACGACAGACGTCTCCTTTCACT
This sequence comes from Cricetomys ansorgei, assembly GCA_026225945.1. Lineage (NCBI taxonomy): Eukaryota > Metazoa > Chordata > Mammalia > Rodentia > Nesomyidae > Cricetomys > Cricetomys ansorgei. The sequence continues at coordinate 657,012 of JAMJFZ010000239.1, read as the reverse complement.
GTGTGGAGATGGAAGTGTCCATGCTCCTAACTGTGAAGTCTAGCCAAGGACTTGTTTTTCTGAACTTAATTGCCAAGTCCAGTGGAGGGGTATCCTTTGACTTGGCAATTAGGCTTCAAGCCAGGCCCGATGTTTACATACATCAGAACATCACATTCTACTCCATAAATACATACTTGGGGCCAAGCCAGATGACCCAAATTCCAACCCTAGAACCCATGTGACAGAAGGAGAGAACAAATTCTGACAAGTTTTCCTCTGACTGCCATATGTTCCGTGGCATGTGAATGCATGTATGCACATTCGCACGAGTGTACATACATGCATACCTACACACACACAATAATTAATTAAAATTAATAAATTTTAAAAATAGAAAAAATAATCCATAACCACATAACCAGACTAGTAGTGGGTAGGAGCTGAGCTGAGCACTTCCCAGTATCCTCCTTCCTTTAGATGTGGCCAGGCTGAACTAGGAAAAGGGGGGGTGGGATGGACAGGAGGCAGAGAAGAGGTTGTGCTCACAGAGGAAGGGACTATATCCTACAGAGAAGGAGCCGCACCCTCAAGGAGTGGACACAAACAGACTTCCAGAGAGGCTGGTCCAGCGTTGTGGACATTGCACTAGTTAAGAAGCTCAGATCTAGTGTCTTAGCCAGTATTTCTTAAAAACTGCCTTGTGGACCACCAGCAGCATAATCCCATTGGTTGTTATTTAAAATGCAGGTTCTTGAGCTGCATCCCAATCCAGTCAGAATTTTCTGGAGGTGGGTCCTAGTATTTTGAACTCTTGATCTTCTTTATGGATTATGAAGGTGGGAGATCAGAACTGGAGGCTGTCAGGGTGCTGGGGATTCTAAGGAGAGGCCTGTGGCATGAGTGGCTGTGACCTAATCTGCTGGCCAAATGATACTCTGCCCTTAGAGCTCGGGTGACCTGCTTCCCAATGACAAGCAATAGTGGGGTGACACACATCTTTGAGGAGCTACTGTACTACTGATTCCCCTCTGGTATAAGAGTTTTGGGTACCCATGAGGCAATGACTCGCCAAGTCTCCCAGGCAAGAGGGTGAAGCCTCCGAGACCCGGGAGCCGCACCCCATCACAGTGTCAGTCTCTCCGTGGTACTGATGCAGGGAGCTGTTTGCTCACCTACATTGCTCTAGTAACTGATCTACATGAATTTTTATAGTGACAACTTAGGGGCAGGAGCAATGGGTTTGTGCTATAAGGATCCAGAGATGACTGAGAGGCAGAAGAGAACCTGGGATAGAGAGAGGTCACGTGTTCAGGACATACTTGGCAAATAAAGTTGACAGAGCTTGCAGATGGCAGCCAAGTGGTGTAAGAAAAAGTGGTACCAAGGGGGAAGGAAATCCTGCTGTGAGTCTGAACAACTGGATAGCAAGAGTGATGTGGAAAGAGGACACAAGTGAAATGTACCAAGGGTTAACGTACAGAGAAGGTATAGTATGTCAGCTTCCTGTCACGACAAGATGCCTACAAAAACCAAGTGATGATGTAAATTTCTTTGACTCACTGTTTTGTATGTTTCAGTCCATAGATGGCTGAGCCCATTGCTTTGGAGTCCGTGGTGGGGTGGAACAGCATCAGGGAAGCATGTGGCAAAGGAAGTTGCTTACCTCATAAGGGATGGGAGGCAAGAGTACCAATATCACCTTCAAGATTGCATCCCTTACTGCCACTAGGCTTGTCCTAAAGGATCCCACCTCCCATAGAGTCATGGTGAGAAATCAAGCCTTCAACTCATGGCTTTTATAATGTATTTCAGAACCAAATTATAGAGTAAAGAAAATGACAATTTTATGCAGAGAATATGGGACATTCCTTTTGGCAATTTTGTAAAATATCTTAAGGAGCCACTGGGTAGATATTTGTGCCAGGAAACTGGCTATGAATGAATTCTGAAAGGAAGGGGTGTCAAGGATTGAAGCACAGATTTGGGGGCATCTTACTAATGACGATGTGTCAATCATGGTTGCCAACGTAATTACTCAGCTTGAATCCTTGAAGATTAAAGCAAACCCAGAGAAGCCGAGATGTGGAGGTGGGAGGTAGAAGAGTCATGGGAGTATTCAGTGAAGAAGACAATAATAAAGTATGGTACAGAAAGTTGCCAAGAAGCAGGCTGGGTGCCTGGCCATGTAAATGTGTCAGGGTAAATCTGAGGAATCTGGAAGGGAAGGGCCATTAGCAGTTTGAGATTGCCACACAGAAGCTTTCCTGTGCTTGGAGTCCAGCTGTGGTTGGGGGAGACATCACCAATTTCTCAATGCCCATGAGCTGGGGTCAGGTCATGTCACAGATCTTGACATCTCTTAGAATCAGAGTAAAGCTGGGTACCAGGGAAGGCTCCAGGGCAGGATGCCTTGACGGACATCAGGATGTCCTGATGCCCGTACTTATGCTGAGAGAGCTGCCTATCCCTGCTTCTGCCAAAGTGAAGGATGGAGCCCAGTGGTCTGAGCTTTGCTTAAGGCCCATTCCTTCATGAATGATGCTTTTTGGTTTCATTTTGCCAGTAATTTTTACACCAATTTCATTTTAGGGTAGAATTAAGGGTTTCCTTTAAAAAGAGCAGAGAAATTACCATGGAAGACATTCAGATAAGACCAAGTCCAGAAGAGATGTTTATACCTTGGCCCACTGTAGTGTGCAAAAATCCACTACAGGGATGTTTGGAAAGTCTGGCTGCAAGCCAGAATGGAATGTCTGTGCACTCTAATAGTCACCTGTCCAAACACCCAGCTTAGTCACATTTGTGTTTGAAAACAAGGCCTTCTACTTAGAGAAAAAGCATTCATTTAATGAATATAGCAATCAACACCATAATAGACACACACACACACACACACACACACACACACACACACACACACATCAGCCGTCCTTGTTTCTTCCAGATCACTTGCTTGTCTTTCCTGTGTTTGAGATCCTGTCTTATTCTTCCAGTCCATCTTCAGGTTCTCTGCTTGACCCAGGAATAGTGTCAACAGTCATCAGGGACACACTGCTGCAAACCTGGCCACAAAGGCAAGTTTTTCTCTTATAGTTAAGAAGGCCAAAGCCAAGGCCAATGTGTAACTCATGAGACCTTCCTACAAGAGACCCCAGAGGTGGTCCATAGTTTCCTTTTTCTGGTTCTAGTGACTTCAGGTGCTCCTTTGCTTGTGGCTGCCTCACAAAAGTCTAGGAGCCATCTCAACAAGGATTTCCCACTCTGTCTTCTCTCCTCATGACACTTGCTACTACATTAAGGAGTTACCATCATCCATGATAATTTCATGTTAAAATCCTAATTTTGATCACACCTGTTCTGACATAGTAGAGTCACAGTCACGGGTTTCCAGTGGATGAAAGGGGTCACCATTGAGTAGCTACAGCCAATGGTTGGGTGTACTTCTGACATACAGAGGAGACACAATCTCACAGAAAATTCTATGATCCTTTGGTCTTTATTATCTTAATGAATTTTGAGAACAGGAGAAATATTCCCTGTAGGCCTCTGGGCTAAAGAGTAAGTGGAAGCGGCAAGAGAGGCCCTCGCCCTCCCCAGGGCTTGCAGGATGCTCTGCAAGCTCCTTCTCTTAAGCCCTGGAGGCTGGCTACTCACAGTAAACAGATTGGCAAGCCTTCTGCCTGCCCTGTGGCGAATTATGCACCTTTGTCTCTGCAAAGACCATGAGGCCAGGTGCACCCCACCCTGCCATGCTAATTAAGGCTTCTCCTCCTGAGGGAGAAATCCTGCCTCCCCCGGGAAAGATACTTAATAAGGAAAAAGCCTTTGAATAAAGAGTTTCATGTCCACTAGACTTCGGGCTCCCGAGACTTTGTGTGTCTCTTTCCTTCGTTCTCGGCTTGAGGATCAGAGTCCACGGCTAGTCTAAGAAACCCACGTCCCACCTCCCTGCACTCTTTCCCGCGGCTCGTTCAGCTTGAGTCTCCGGCCCCTGGCCAAAGCAGGAGACCAGGCAGAATCCGGAGGTGCGGTGTCTGCAAGGGAGGACACAAAACAACAATTCCCCAGGGAAGGGCACACCCATTGATTATCCAATACCAAATGATCAGTCCTGAAAACATACATACAAGTAACATTATACAGACTGAACAGTTTGTATTTATATACTTAGGAATATATATATATATATATCTATATATATATATCTATATATATATATATAGATATATATATATAGATATATATATATATATATAACAATAATTAATGAAAAAAGAGGCCATGAATTTGAAAGAGAGCAAAGAGTGGTATGTTGGAAGGTTTGATGAGAGACAAGTGAAGGGATAAATGGTATAATTATATTATAATCTCAAAAATAACAAGCTAAAAGAATGGTAAATGAGCAAGATGCACATTTAAGTTTTCTATTTGTGGGCTAGGGACTTGTGGGGACCCTGCAGGCAGTCCCACACTGTGCTGTGTCCATATCCACCATTATGGCTTAATCAGACAAATGTTCCTTGAAGGGAGAATGTACCCTTTGATTGTCTAGCTCTTTGATTTGATTTGGTCTTGTTTGGTTGGTGCTATGAGTTGAACCCAGGACCTCCAACATGGTAGCCAAGTATTCTGACATTGAGGTATATCTACAGCCATCTTTGGGTCTTTTTAGAGTGTTCCAAGTGGTCACTTCATGAATGTCTTCTTATGTCATCTGGATTTGCCACTTCTTGACTTTCAGACCTTCAGGCATGGGTCAGTTCACAATGACCCTTTTGTTCTTCTCTCTAGAGCTACCCTCAAGAGCTCTCTCTTCTGGTTGGTCTTATGCCACAATCATATACATCTTCCACTTAAATCTATCTTAGTATGTCTGCCTCTAGAAGCAACATTGATTTTTTTCTGATTGGTTTCCTTATTGGTTTGCCAGACTATTTAAGGTACACTGTATACATTGCTTTTCTATGTGGTCTCAGCTCATTCATTGAATTTACAAAACACACTCAGAAAACTCCAAGGGAGCTCATGCTGCAACACAGGCAAGACTGTTTGCTACTCAACTGGGCTTCCTAAATATATGAGTCAGCCTTATATTTGGCTGGGAGAAAGAGAAAGCCAGAAGACAGAGGCTTAAATTGAAAATCATTTGCTTTACATTAAAAAAAAAGTCCAAAAGAAGGAGATCTTCTTCATGGTCCAGTGTGTTTAGTGTGTCAGGCCTGGTACCTCAGGAGTCTGCTGGCTTTCCACACTGTCATAAGACTACTGCAGATCCCTCCATTTCATCTGGAGCAAAATAAGCCATGGGGGGCATGGGGAGAGAGAAGTTAGGAGTGTCCCAGGAACTCACCTGCTGTTCTAACTTTGGAAATTAATTTTGAAAGAGGCCCTTCCTCCCACATTCCACTCATCTGTCTCCCTTCCACATACAGTCACAGGAGAGCCTAGAAAAGCAAATGTGTGGAATTTAACCCACACATTTGAAGTATGTTAATATCCCTCTTCCTCTCCCTCTCCCTCCCTCTCTCTCCCTCTCTCTCTCTCTCTCTTCCCTCCCCCCTTAAAGAGAGACATAGGTAGGAAAGTCTTGACTTGCAGATCAGCCCTGCATATTCAACCAGCCATCCCCAGGTCTTAGGAACCTTTATTCCACCACCCCCAGGGGCATCTCATCTGACTCAATGAAAATAGCTATTAGCTTAGTAGGTACTCATTAACTCTAAAGTAGATAAGCCTTGAACAGTAGTTTCTCCTATTTAAATATATGAGTGATCCTTCTTGGAATGCAGTGCTGTGGTCACCTCTGTGGGCACAGAACCCCATGTCTGTCATCCCAAGACTGCAGTCAACCTTAAAGAAAGCTGTTAATTAGATGGGGAGACACCTTGTTTGTGAAGGGGTTGCTAGCAGACATTTTGTTACCAGACTTGATGCAGCATGAAGAAAACCTCTTGCTGAGGGCCAGGTGGGGTATAGCCTGGTCAGTGTATCCTTGGAGGGGAAACTCACTCTAGGCTCACAGTATGCTCTTTCGGGTGGGTCTCCAAACAATGGAATGTGGTGATGGAAATGAAGGGAAGAACTGAGAAATTATGAAATTATGCAATCTGTGTAATTAATGCAAAATCAGTTCATGGAAAATTAGTATTATTTATAAAAAGCAATTTTACATTTAAATCTAAAGGTAGCTCATGATTATGTAAATGTAGCAATAGCTATTAGCTGAGTTTGTTCTGGGTGCATTCTTGTAGGCTCCAGAGTATGGTCCTTCTTATTAATTTAAAATTTATCACAGTTGCTCACCCAGACTAGCATTCAGATTCTAGTTTTCAGAATACTGGCAAACTGCAATGGAAGAACACAGAAGTGGCAGGTATTTCAGAATGCTGATTTATTATCCAGTTTTAATGTGATGGTTTCTGTTTCCATAGAAAACTATGGGATATTTGCTCTGTGCTTTAGAGACAAAATGTCTGTGTACATATAAACATATACTCCATCATTCTGTGAGGTCACATTTCAAAACATCCCTTCATAATTCATAAGGGAACCAGTCCTCCCAGGAATCTACACCCTAATGTGCTTGTTTTCTTCCTTCCCTTTGTACCTGGTCTCTTCTTTGGCATGGGTCCTCTGAAATGCCCCTTCCTGGCATAGTAGTGACACTGAAGAGTGGGCCAGTGAGAAGAGTGAGCCACTCTCTTCTTTCCCACTCCACTCTGAAGATAGCCAATCCTTTTCACGGGCATTCCCTTCTCTTCCAAGTCAATGTAGGAGCCCCCTAAGTGAGTGGAAGGGTATGTTTCGTTTGATGTAAAGCATTAGTCTAGGCCTCACATTTCTCATTTTAATAGCAAAGCCATCACATATCCTCGTTAGAATTAACCATTATTCAGTCCCTGAGTAAATTCTCATCCCTTTTCTCCACATGAACTGTTTCTTTGTTCTGGAAGTATTAAAGCTGACTCATCTGCTTTTTATCTGACATTAAGTTTCTCCATTGGTCTTGCACAGCATATTCACATGTAAATATTTATGTTAAAAAGTAATAACGTACGGATTATCCTGGAGTGAGTTCTAGGCATATGCCTGCCTTTTCAGCATGCCAGGAACCTCTGTTATACCTTTTTCAGAGCCCAGTGTCCTGGTTCATTGGGAAAAGACCCAGAAACACTTCATTTTGTCTCTCTGAACACTGCCCCTGAGCCAAAAGATGCATCTGTGTTGCACTTACTATTGAGAGCATGCCCTACAACATTACAAAAGTATAGCTTTGCACACAATACTTTCCTGTGTGCTTAACTGTGCTGTTCTCATTAGGTTCCTTATGACTATAAACCATACTGAGAGTAGCATACAAAGTTGGGTGTGATTTGTTGTATCAGATGAGAAAGAGGCATCTGCTTGGATGGACATACTTCAATCTGTGCTGATGGACTTATGAGCAAGTTGGCCTTCATTTAAGGAAAGACATCATCAGGCAGAAAATAGGCCTTATGGGGAATCCTCTTCACACAGAGAGGTTTTGTCTACCTGTAGGCCTCTGTTCTCTCTGCTGGGTATCAGTTTCCTCCATTGGGGGTTTGAAGTAGGATTCTTGGAATAATCCAAGCTATGAGACATGATTGCTGACTTTGTCTTTAAAGAAGCAGAAAAGAATGAACATTAATGTGGTAATTGATCACAAAGAATGAGCTTTCAAGTAGACCAGACAGCTCTATGGTAGTACTTCTTATCTTTTCTCTCTAGAGAGAAAAAAAAAAGCCACTTGTGAGTGTGGAGTTAATAGCTGGAGTGTTGCTCCCTGTGTTAAAGTTGTATTTCAATTTGAGAAGTTGCTCAGCAGGAAAATGCTGGCCTGGTGTTCTTGAGACCACAGACTTAACCCCAGAACCACAGCCCAGAAAACAGCCATGTTTCTGGATCTTTTTGAATTATCAGTCTCTTGAGGTGCTTTTTAAATTTTTCCCTGAAACCACTCTCATGAAATCTTAATAAGAGGTATATTGCATTCTGCATATGTGATGGGTGTATATGTGTAAATATAACCCTTTACCAAGAACCAGGGTCTGACCTGTAGGATGGCATGGCTACCATGCATAGAGAGGGACATACCAATCAAGTTCTAAAACTGCCAACAAAATGTCCTCTTCTCTACATCTCTGAGGGTTTTTTACTCAAAGATGGACTTTTTCCCATTTTTCTATATTTGAGAATGTCGCCACTCATTCCTCATTACCCTTCTAAATGCAAATTCTTTCTTTGGATGCTTGAGTGTCCCCAGCAGATCAGAGTCAAAGCTGCTGGGTGTAGAAAGTCTTCAGTTCCTTTTAGATTTTAAAATATGTGTCTGTATCCTCATTAGGCTCACTCTGATTAGGAAACTTCATGTCCAACTCATCATGGCTTTTCCAAGTGTCACTTGCATGGGTTTATGAAGGGACAGTACATATATGTCAAGGCTGACATCCAAAAGTAATGTAAAGCAGCTAGGAAGCCTCCTCAGTAAATGTGAGAGGCAGAACGATGAAATGGTTGACTCAGGAACAAAACTTACATTTGAATGTAAGTCTAGGGGGGCAGGACATTCATGTTTTTGTTTACATAAGATTATAATCTATATTTTGAATAGTTCCTGACACATCATAGGTTTCAGTAGCATTTGTGGAATGAATGAATATCTATTATTCTTAACTGAGCTAAGGCGTCTCCAGCTCTAATTGAGTAGTTCATAAACTGGGGGATTTTACTTGTTCAGTTAAGGAATTTGTATCCTTTCCAGTCATGAAGGATGCTACTCAGTATCAGGTGTGACCTCTGTGGAGTGGAGGAGAAGAGGGACGGAAGACAGAAGGCAGACAGACAAACTTAAAATGGCCAGTGACTATGCAGAAGTTCAGGGAGACTTGTTGATGAGGAACAGAGGGTATACAGTCTTAACAGCACCTGAGAAGTACACCAGGAGCAGAAGGGAAAGTTGCAAGCAGAAAGAGGAAGAGGCAGGATTTGGGTAAGCATCAGAAGACAGATGGACAAAGAGCCTGAGCATGGAATCATGGCAAAGTTGGAGGATTTCACTGGAGGTTTGGCATCTAGGGTAGAACTAGGGGAGAGGGCTAGGAATGTGATATATGCAGCATGATGGTTCATGGACAATGTTCAGTACAGGGTGCAGCTAATGAAGGCATCCATCTTCATAATCTAGACCTCAAAGGAGCAGCTGAGGCTCTGGTGTGCCTTTGGACATTGGTGGCTTGTAGATGAACTTAGTAGAATGGATGACACCACAGAGAGAAATTTAGTGTGGGGGCTGGGGGTAAAGACAAAAAGAGCTAGGCAGAGCCCAGAAAGTAGCAACATTATTTCAGAGCAGGTGTAGTTACCAAGACAGTTAAACCCAAGGTAGTAAGAGGTAAAGGACTGGAAGAAATCAGGACTATCAGTAAGAAATAGAAAACCAACTACTGAGAACACAAAGAAGCCAAGTCAGAGAAGCACAGAGGGAGAATTGGGTTGGCAACCTGAAAGTAATGACCCTAAAAGAGTATAGTGATGGTGGTTTGCAGTTGCTTCATCGAACAGGAGAGTGAGGGATGAGAGCAGCACAAGGAGCTTGCCAACACATCTTAGAGGTTTGTCTCTAAAGGGAAATGAGAAGATGGAGGTGTGTTAAGCTGGGAGTAGGCTCATTTGCTGATAAAGAATGATGCTATGAGAGAGAATGATGTCACACAGGTAGTGAAGACTGAGCCACGATGTGGTGGCTGAAATCCTTTTGCCAGTGAGAACTGAGAAGCGAGGTGATAATGGTCTAGGTCTGTGTAGTTTTCTGATGCTTACAAGTGGACTTAAAGTGTGTTTTCCTGGTAATCTGTGGAATTTGCCTATCAAATTTGATCAGAATTCATTTTAAATGAATAATTTAAAGTGGATCTGAACTGTCTAGCCCTGTTCTACTCTCAAAATGATTTTGATGCCAGGCGCATCTTTTTCTCATCAGCGTCCTTCCCTGTGGCGATTGCTTTAGGAATCCTTGAGGTATGGAAACCGTTCCTTGTAACAATCACAGAATTTTAATGTTCCTGTCAGGAAAGCAGCTCTTAAAGCCAACTGACCGCAGGCAGTCCTGCATTACCTGATTCTGCTCCTTCCCAGTACAAAGGCAATTTGGAGCCCCCTTATCCTCATAGTGCCATGAGGAAAAAAATGTTAACAAACAAACAAATAAATAAAATCTTCATTAGTTGCCAAATGTGTCTACTTTTTATTATGACTTTTTAAAAACGTCTTTAATTCTGGGCTAATTCTTCTAGCAGTGTTAGCCTTGGCTTTCAAACATCTGCGAGTTCTCTTGATGTTAGTGATCAGATTTATTGCAGACTATGTCCACTGTGGAAGTGACTATACTTTTTTCATGATATGTTCATGTTTTAGAGTTCTCCTGGCTTTAGATGGATTGCTATTTTCTGAATGGCCTACAAAACCCTCACAACAATAGGAACTATATTAGTTTGCTCCAAAATAAAGTCATATTTGGAACTCCAAGTTATTATTTTGATCATTAACAGTTGCAAATGAATTTGAGCACTTTGGTTTTATTTTCTTTGTACACTGGAAAAGTATGGGTAAAATCCATTGTCCCTCTGAGTGGATTTGATGATAGCAACAAAATAGAAACTGGGACTTGTGCGAAGGAATCCATTTTCTCTCAGAATTCGTCTGATTGGTTACTGAGAACACCAGGTGACAAAAATATAAACCACACAACACTTCTTCAGGAAAAAAACAGTATTCATGTGTGTCAAGTAAATGACAGTCAAATACATAGCTTATGGGTCTTTCTGCTACAATGGTGCAGTAGGTATCTCTGAGTATTCTCAGTATTCTGAGAAGCAGATGTTGTTGTGTAATGAATTGAGTAGTCTCGAGCAAAGCCTGCGTGGGAGTGAGAAGAGCTAGGGAGCAGAGAAAGGAAATGTGGACAACTTTGGAGGTATGGGGTTAAGTCACAGGATGACTGAAGTAGGCTAGCTATCAGTCTATTCAACTAAGGGGAAAAAATTGGGCTTCTATTCCTGTATTTATTGATGACTGTACATCTCACAGCTCTGGGGGATATAAGAGAAGATGAGAATGGGGGATGAAAAAAAGAACCAGAAAACAAAGCCACTTCCAGACTCTACGGGCAATCTCTGAAGAAGTTTCAGTGGGAACTGGCAGACAGGGCAGAAAAGCAGGATGCTCAGCTGAAGAAATCTGGTAGAGTCTTGCCTTCAGAGTCTCTAGTCCATGGCAGTTGTGCCCTGAGGGGAAGGTATACTGACCATACCTGGTGTAACGCAACCCCATTCCAGTGCTGACCACCCAGCATTAGGGCAGATCCTGTAGACTGGGGGTGCAGGCTTCCATAAGTCTCCTGTTCTTCAGATGCCAGCCATGGTTTTATGATTCCAGCCACCTGAACTTATAAAAACTGCCCATCAATTTCAAGTACTTAGTTTTCTCCTGGTACATCAGTGTGCTCATCAACCAGGAAGCTTTGATAAGCCAGAGTGTGCAGAGTTTCTGTTTGTGGATTTCATGGTCGTGACTGACAAACCATCATTCACATGACTGAATTCATGTGCCTCTGTGTTCTAACAAGAGGGCTGAGTCTTCAGCCTTTGTCCTGAGTCACTTCAGTTGTCATCAAAGGGGCTCATACACATGCAAAACAAAAAGCACCCATACTAGAAGATGGTGGGGGAGGAGGTTCATCTGTCTTTACAAGGTCTGACTGCAATAAATCTGATCACTAACATCAAGAGAACTCTCAGATCTTTGAAAGCCAAGGCTAACATTGCTAGATGAATTAGCATCTAATCATAATAAATCATAATAAAAAGTAGACATCCCATTTGGCAACTAATGAAGATTTTATTTATTTATTTTTTTGTTTGTTAACATTTTTTCCTTATGGCACTATGAGGATGAAGGGTCTCCAAATTGTCTGAGAGAAAATGGTGGGGGGGACCAAAGCCAATCCTGCCTAGATAACAGGTATTAATTACCCTAAATAATATCCAAAGAGGAGACTCAAGCTGCTGACCCAGCTAGCACAGGGAAGGTGAGCCTGGGAGGATAGGACTTTCTATAACCAGCTTGAACAGCATTAGTATATCTTGATCTTACTTCTGTTAGCAATGCAACATTTGAATGGAGTCTAGCAAAGTCACCAGAGGTGGTGCATCACCAAGAAGAAAAAATAAAAGAAAAAAATGTTTATAAATTTGTAGACTATGGTTATGTAGAAATATCTCATGTCCACTTTTGTGAATGTTGAGCATGACCTGACTCCCTGACATACTGTACCTCTCACTGTCCCTCTCAGTGGCTGGACACTGCCTCATCTGTTCTGTTTTTCCCTTTCCAAACATGACTTCTTGGTTCATCCTTCTTGTATACAGGCTTCCATCACAGATCTTCTAAAGGTCTTAATGCCAAATCAGCATATTCTTCCTCTTGATATATTGATTTCTAGGTTTATTCAGGACGATCTGATGACTTCTCTGCCAGGATTCAGGTTGGAAGTGGCACAGCCATTTCCAGGGGCTGCTGGGCAACCCAGTCTACAGAACATCTGTAGGACTGTTAATAGCTACATATTCTCCGCTTTGCCTCTCTGGATTATATGATAACAGAACATTGGCTGTTGAGGCCTGAGCACTTCTGGATTCTGTGTTGAATTTCCTTATCTTTGAAAACAGCTTTTAAATTGTCATTTAATGGGATTATCTCTTTTACACATACCATTTTCTGGGGCATAGACTTTGAAACCAGAGTCACCAGGAGAGCAAATTACTTCATGTGTCCATGGAAAACTAGTACACACAGAGAGATTATTTCTGCCACCAATGCAGTGTTCCTCCTCAAAGTTTTCTCAGAACAATCTACTTAGCAAGGCAACAGCATTTCATTGAATATTTTGTTTAGTTAAATTAATTGATATATTCACTTAGTTGGAACTCTGTTTGCTTAGTAATGTGGTTTCTAGGCTGTGAGCCCAATACTCAAGAAGATACTGTAAAATTTCAAGTTAAATACAGTAATGTTTGACATTTGCCAAATTTCCAGTTCCCATGAAGGCTGTCTTGAAGGAACTCCTGGTTCCTGCATTGAGTTTCAGTGCATTCCCCACAACCCATTTGCAAACCTGAATTTTAGTTGTTGCTGAGAGCAACTTTCTCCCATACCAAGAAAAACCCTAACAACATGCAAAAATGTTACCATGCAAAAATCAAGATGGGACAAAGAATTTGGTTGCAATTTTTAATTGGAATCCAAGATTGTGAAGTTCTATAACACTCAACAGGCATGGTGGCTACTGACATTCATAGTAAGTCACTGTGGTTATCTAAGGATGAATAAAATACTATATTTGATTTCAACATATTATGGGGAGTACTAGTTGAAACTACTAAGTTTTTAGGACGTAATGTATAAGTTGTTTTGACCTTCCTGCTAACATAACAAAATCACTAGAAGGTTCTTTTGGCCTTGGAGCACTATAAGAAATTAATGACACACTACAGGCATTGCGGATCAAGAAAATCTGCATTAGTGCTTTTATTTCTCCTAGTAAAACTTTAAAGTACTTGAGGAAGTATGCTCTGCTTGTCATGAACTTTCCTTCAGCTACATTCATCCTGCACATACTCATAAGACAGATCTTAAATGAGACTCTCCAATGGCAGATTGTGGGACAATCATCCAGGATCACAGTAACTAAGATTAGAATCTTGTGTCTCCCGAAAACACTGCTATGTGGCATCTCTAGCAGTCTCCCACCACCTCAGGCAGGATCTTATTATCTTCTGGCTTCATCTTCTGCATTGATTCCTGAGCCTTGTGGGGAGGAGGTTTGATACAGATATCCCTCTTGGGCTGAGCACTCCAAGGCTATGACACCCAGGAATTCATGGTGACTGTGAATGCATGCACAAGAACTGTACAAGCCCAAGCAAACAAAGAATTCCAACATGGATCAAGAGGTTTTAATGAATGTCTCATCTCAGTCCATATTAAGTCATCTTCAGCAATAAGTGTTATTTCTCAGAAAAGGGTCCCAATCCACCATTCAAAAGCATAAAAGTTTAATTCTTTGAGTATATTTGCTGGTTATGTGTAAATAAATTGTTTTCTTCTTAAACTCACTTTTATGGCCCAGTGAGATAGCTCAGTGGACAAAAATGTTTACTCTTAAGCCTGCTGATCTAAGTTGAATTCTTGGATCTTAAGGTAGAAGGAGAGAACCAATTACTTTCCAAAGGTAGTTCTATGATGTCCACGTGTACCTGTGTGTCTACACACACACACACACACACACACACACTAAAATTTAAAAAATACATTGTCATATTGATATGGACTGATTGTGTCAATTCAGACTTCATGTAATGAGCTATAGTCATTCAGTGTGACTTCTTTTGAACAAAGCCTTTGAAGAGAGCTTTAAGGTAAAATGAGGCATTAGAGTTAGCTCTAATCCAGGCTGTCTTTGTCCCAATAGGATGAGGAGTAGGTCAGAATACTGATACTCACAGGGCATTTGCGGATACAATGCCATGCAAGATATTACAGTATGAATGTCCCCTTCAAAAAGTAGAATGTAATTTAATCACCTTTTAAACAGTGGGATGTCTACTGATGTACCGATATAGTGATATACTGATGATGTCTAGTTATGAGGCCATGATGGTTCCATCTTGGTTCCATCTCTCTGCCATTTTAAAGCTGCAGCTTCCTTTGGCCTCCTTGCTACACACCAATATTCAATGTTGTGAAGGCATGGCCCTAGGAAGAATGTAGCATTCAGTTCCCCACTGGACTCCAAAATCACCAAACTTCTTGGCACCTTAACTTGGACTTTTTCCAATCTGTGTTGCTGGGAGCCAATAGTTTCATTTGGACTATAAATTACCTAGAGTCATGTATTCTGTCATTATCCATGTGATACTGCAATAGACACAAAAGTACAATAAGAAGGCAGCCATTTGCAGGTTAGAGAGAGGCCTCCATTCAACCTGCTCATACCTTGATGTTGGTCTTCAAGTCTTGATAGGTAGATGGATGGATAGATAGATAGATAGATAGATAGATAGATAGACAGACAGACAGACAGATGCTTTATTGTTCAGGTTCCTCAGCCCCATTGTGAGGGTTGCAGTTCTAGAAAGTGTAAGTTGAAGGATATGTTTGGGGACATGCTCTGCTTTGAGGTGTGATCACTGTTGACTTGAATATGCAGCTACAGCCATACCATGATAGGACATGGGATGTCACATGGTGCTTTAGGTAAAACAGATGCATGTTCTCTGGTCAAAATTGCCCAGAGGTCAGAGGGAGGTGTCAATGGGTTTCAGACTTTCCCTTCACATACTCACAGGAATGTGTAGACAGAAGGGTAAAGCAGGTGCTGGAGATGACTGAGAAAGAAGCCTCTGGGGAGATAGAATATTCTAATATGTTTCAACCTCTCACCCTAGCAAGGAAACTACTAACAAGGCATCCCCTTTCAAAAGTACTGTTGTTAACTCTTCTCTGTTTTTCTGTCTCCCAATAGTTTCAGCTACAAATCAATTTGTTTGTTTATTTGTTTGTTTTTAATTCCTGTGTAGCTATGTGCTGCCTATTTTAATCAGAGTTAAAAGAATATTCCGGTTCAAAGTCAACTTAAGGAACTACCGCACTTCTGGTCTTTCTCCTTCCTTGGAAGTCAGTGACAATTTTTTAGTAACATAATCATCACTTCCCTGGGAACATGCTAACATTACTGACACCATATATTTCACTTTGAAGACTAACCACACCATTCATTCATTATTATCCATGTCTCTATGTGTAGGCACAGCCCTCCATTGTGCTGTGACCTTCAATTATTCATATAGTTAGATCCATTAAGTGTGAAAGGTAAAACCTTAAGGTTTTTCTTAGCCATAGTGGGACACACTGCAGCATCTATTAAGTGGTAGTGAATAAAGTGAATTATGGGTGATATTTAAATGAAACTAACCTTTGTTGATTCAGATTGAGTATAAATTAATGAAGAGTGTATTTAAATTTTATTGAAAAAATTAATCTTAACCAAAATTATTATAACAAGACAAATTATATATTTTTCCTTAGGAAAGCTTATTAAAGACTAGTTAAGTGTGATTATAAGAAAAATATGCTTACATACTCTTATATGTTTGAAAAATATTGAGATGTATCAATTAAAATTCATCCTGCTCTGACAATATGCCATTTCCACAGAAGAGAGAATTTAGAAAGACCCAGAAGCCAGCATCAAGAAGCTGCTTACTAGTCTCAAGACAACCTAGGCCCCTGGATCTCTCAAACAAGAGCTGTAACATCACTGGGTACATTAAACTTTAAAAGTCTAGGGACATGGTGATCTCTATTGGCTATAAATAGGGATATAAAATTCAGGCAACTAGGTGATTACTAGGTGACAAAATATCAGATGTAACCATCCAAATATCATTGTTCCAGAAGGCATTGCCAGGAGACAGGGTCCCCCTCAACAAGAACAACTCTCACAGAAGGGCTGTGTGCTCTCAGGTGCTCTCAGACTAAAGCCCACAACTGGGCTGGAGAAGAGAGGAGTGCCTGGAAGTATGACTCTGCAGAAATCTCTTGCAGAATAGGTCATCTACTAAAAGGAAACAACCGGCTGGGTATGATGGTGCATGCCTTTAATCCCAGCACTCGGGAGGCAGAGGCAGGAGGATCTCCATTAGTTTGAGGCCAGCCTGATCTACAGAGTGAGTTCCAAGACAACTAGAGTTACAACAGAGAAACCCTGTCTTGAAAAAAACAAAACAAAACAACAACAACAAAAGGAAACAACTGGCCCCATTTTTAGATGCAACATATAGAAAATTTGGACTGTGTTCCTAACAGTTCTTCCTCTTTTAACTTACCACATGAGCCTGCAGATACACTCATATGTTATATGGCTTTAAGAAGACTTTATAGCACAGAATTGAACAGAATGAATGCTATACATATATGGAATTATCAGAGAACAGATACTA
This sequence comes from Cricetomys ansorgei, assembly GCA_026225945.1. Classification (NCBI taxonomy): domain Eukaryota; kingdom Metazoa; phylum Chordata; class Mammalia; order Rodentia; family Nesomyidae; genus Cricetomys; species Cricetomys ansorgei. The sequence goes on along the minus strand of JAMJFZ010000239.1, from coordinate 639,952 downwards.
TAAAAATTAAACGTATTTAAAGCATTGTTTCTGTGTTTCTCTTTTGTTTTTATCATTGTAAGTTCTTAGTAGCATTCATCTGTTACATCTTCCTCTTCTCAGAGTTAGGCCTGTTGCTAAGATGGATCTGTCAGCTTGAAGTCAGACCTGGAATGCACTCCTCTGCGGAAAGCGGGAGCTAGAAGTCATGAGGGAAGTCTTGAGTACTTTTCCTGCACAGAGCTCTAAATATTAGGGACACTATGATTTTATCCTACATATTCTAATCTGTCAATCAGACTGACCTTCTCTCAGTCAGTTCAAGTTTGCAGCCACTGATCTGTGAAATAAATTAGATTTCTATGTGGTTAACTTAGTATTTTTTTTGAAGGGAAGCTGTGTTCTCAATGACTTTATTTGAAGGAAGAACTGACTATCAAGATCTTGTTGATCTTCCAAACTCCATGCTTCCTGTAATAGGGTCCCAAATCACTTCTGAGAGAAGCAAAGGGTTCTGAAGGCCACCTCTTTCTCCCGCTGCCTACTCACTGTCCTGGACTTGAGCACTAGCCCTGTAGTATACCATTCTGTAACCTAAACATAGCAGAAAAATAGCCCAGTGAATTTGTTACAACAAAAAGATGTAACAAAAATAATAGAGAAGCATGTAATGAAGACAAACATCATAATGCTGTCTACTGTACAATGACAATTTCCTTGGGAAGCCAGATTGCATTTGACTCCTAATTTTCAGTTTCAGTCTTTAATCTGAGGCCATAACAGCAGCCATCTTTGCGAGTGTTGATCTTTCTATGTTTTTCCTGAGGTTACTCCTCCTTCATTTGGAAGGATTTAAATTAAAGCAAGATTCTAGCACCTGACCAAGTACCAGTGGATGTTATTAACCAAAGTGTAGTACTTCTTACCTTACATAAAGGGCGGGAGAATAGAACCTAAGTCCATTGCATTGAGCTAATTTAGTTCTTCAAAATGCTAAGGAGATAGACTTGAGATTATCCATAGCCATGTTTCAGAGCTGTGTGAAGGAGAATTCCAGCTGATCATTCCCTGTCCCCAAAACATTGTCACGTGATGCTTTGGAGATGCACGGAGCTTGCTGGTTACTTATTTGCAGCTCTTCATTGATTGTCTTCCTTCTATTTTTCTAAGACTGATACTTGGCATTTTTGCAGATTGATGACCTGTTTCAAACATAATATTCTTTCCTCCTTACACTGTGTTGTTTTCCTGGTGGTGAAAACCCATCATTTCTGTGATAGTCTTGTGCCCTGACAGCATGTATGAGTGCCCCCTCCTATCTGTTGTGTCCTCTTTAATTTCCCACCCCAAACACAAGGTAAAGAAATTGAATAATAGCCTCTTTGAAATGCATAGCATCTCTGAGTTGTAGGGATCTGAATTGTCACCAAAACCATTTGGAAAATTTCTGTGGTGTTTGAAGTCAGTGAACTAGCACCTTTAAATGTTCTCTTCCTAGGTGGCATTTTCTCAGATGGATTGTTCTTTGGCCCACATGGTCTGGTGGAAGCAGCCTGACATTCTCCTTAGGTTCCTCTCTGAATATGCAGAGGTGTATAGCTCCAAGGCCATGTGGTCTCCAAATGTAGCCACTTAAAATAACTTTAAATGATGGAAGCTGTTATAGAAGGAGATACGAATCCCTTCTAAAAACAAGTGTTGACTTCTTATAAAGAAATGTGCATCTTTTCTGAATTCCTCAGAAATCGTCCATGCCCTGGCAAAGACCTGAGGCTACAGGATGGAGTTGTGCATTGGCCCAACAGCAACAATCTTGAGAAGCTAGTAGGGCCCAAGGACTGCTTTCACATGTCACTTAATTCTGTTTTCTCAACTGTAAGAGAAGCAATAATGCACATGTTGCCTTCCAGACACTTGAAAACTTGGAGAATAGACAACATTTGGAGGGATGGTGGTAGAAAGAAGCAGAATCATCACTTACTGGTGAATACTGGTAAATTCTGCTCTTAGCAGCCCATAGTATATTAGTGTGCATCTCTGAGAATCAGTTAGAAGGTTCAACAGATCTCCCACATTTATATCAAGCAAATGCAGGGAGTGAAGGAGTTGTGGACACAGCCAGATTCTGTGGGGCTGTCCTGGCACAGGGCAATTTGTGCAGATTCCAGTCCTAGCCTTACACAATTTGAGAGCTTGGTTTTGATCTACAGGGTAAACCCAGTCTGGTGTTCTTATTTGAAACAATTTGTTTTCTTCCAAATCATCTCAGAGGCGACTAAATTCTCTGTCCTGTTTTCTGACAGAGGTAAGGGTCACTAAATGAGACAACAAGATAAAAGAGACACAGAGACAACATGATGCTATCAAAAAAAATATATGACATTGAGAAAAATAAGACTTTTTATTATATGTTCTGTTTGGCAGTCTTCCGGAAAACAAAAAGCTTTGATGTTATTTTTGAAAAGCAAAATCTCAACCTAATCATTTTTCCACACTTCAGGTTTGATGTGAAGTCATATGATTACATCAATTTGAAAGAAAAAAATGGATCAGGATGTTAGTCATATTTGTAAATACATGGTGTTATTCAAATTCCACAGTCAGTTTTGTTAACTGTAGAATATTGTATACCAAGATAAAACCAGGTATCAGAAAAAAAAAAACTTAATAAATTTTCCATCAGAAAAAAAATCTATCAAATTTTATTTGGCACTAAGTCTTAGTCATTTACTTCTTGAGTATTTTCCTTTGTGTATGCAAATGAAACCCAGTAGGTGCATTTCTGCTAATTATTAGTATCCAGGAAATGTTGAAAGGCCTCAAGACAATTGGTGGGATCAGGAGACAGAGGTTAGAAGTTAAGATCGCATGTTGCTGTTGCAGAGGATCCAAGTTCTGATATCAGAATCCACTCACAGCAGCGTATATAAGGGGATCCAGCACCTCTGACTTCCTTGGACACTTGCACCCAGATGCACATCCACATACAAATACACACAAAATACAATAAAATGTAAAAGATAAAGTAAATTATTTTTTAAAAAGAGGAGTAACTTGAATGAAGCTCTTCTTCAAACCTATGGCTAGGCAGACACAAATTTCTGCCTCACTTACTTACCTTGGATAGATAGGCTTCCATTGATGACTATTGAGAAAATGTTTTAACTTGTGTGTGTGTGTGTGTGTGTGTGTGTGCATGCGTTGAGCATGTGTGAATGCATGTATATGTGTGTGTATACATGTGTGTTTACATATGTGTTTATGTGCTTGTGTGTGTGAGTGCGTGTATGCATGTGTGTACATGTGTATTTGTATATGGGTGTGCGTGGGTGTTTATGTGTGCATGTGTGTATGTATATTGGTGTATGTGTGCATTGTGCATGTGTATATGTATATGTATGTGTATGTGCATTGTGTAGGTGTATATGTGTGTGTGTGTGTGTGTGTGTGTGTACATGCATATCCATGTGTGGAGACCAAGGTCAACAAAGTCAAGTGTCTTCCTCTATTGCTGTCCACCTTATTTTTGATGTCTTTCCCTGAATCTGATGCTTGCTGATTAGACTAGACTGGCTGACAGATGAACTCTAGGAATCCTCTTGCCTCCTCTCCCCCATAGCTGAGATTACAGAAGCAGACTTCTGTGCCCAGTTTTCACTGGCTGCCAAGGATCAAACTCAGGTCTCTATGCTTTGCACCACACTTTACCAACTGAACCTTCCCCATCTTTATAATCTTTACCATCTTTCCTGCCCCATAATTTCTTACTGGATAAGAATCATTTGATTGGTCAGTCACATAGACAATGCGAATGGACCCAGAAGTTCTTAGGGCACACTTCAACTTCAGACTACAATTAGGGGTATACTCTGGATGTCGCGTTCCCAAACATCCTGTCCCCAGACATACAGGGCAGAAGATGACTAAGGTAAATGAGAAAGAGCAGGCCTCTGATCCACAGTCCTGTGCAGTTCTTCCGCTGGCACTGCCAAAGATAAGCCACTCCCTTGAAACCTTGGGTTTGAGTCCAGAGTAAAGCCTGCCTGACTACACACATTCCCCTTGCTGGGATGGCCGGGGCACAGGTGATGGCTTCGCTCAGTTCTGTTGCTTACCTTGGGCTCATATTCGAGAGCAGTTTAGCTTCCAAAATCTTGCCATTTGTTTTGAAGGTGCTGTCCAAGAAAGAAGGGAGTCAGCGCTCACAAATAGTAACTAAACTGCTTTGTTATGATTTCAACTGTGCTTAATAAGGAAAGAGTTGGCATTTTCTAATTGAGCAGAAGGACTTGCCATGGCTTTTCTCATTTCCTGCATTTCTCAGAGCGCTGCTCTTCAAAGAAGTTCCAGCAATAATGAGGCCTGAATCTTCAGCAAGCCAGATGGTCTTTTCACAGTGCTAATATAGCAGGAGTTTATGAATGATGTGCATCTGGACAGGAATCCCAAGTCACCCTTGTTCAACTGCAAGTGGATGCCCCCAAGTAGCACATTAAGGATGTCTTCTAGCTGGGTGTAGTGGCACAAACCTTTAATTCCAACACTTGGGAGCAGAGGCAGAGGTAGGTGGATCTCTGTGAGTTTGAGACCAGCCTGTTCTCTACATAGTGAGTTCCAGGACAGCCAGAGCTATAGAGTGAGACCTATCTTAAAAATAAAAAACAAAAACAGGATGTCTTCAGGACTTTCTACCTACTCCAGGATTGGCACTGGCAGAGGGTATGTGTATACAACAATGGAATGAGAGCCCTTGAGGTTAGGAAATGTGTAGAAATAACACAGAAATCTATCACATTGCTCTCAGTGACCTCTGACCTGATACACACACTCATGGATTATAAATATACATTCCACCCACACAGCACATGTGTTATATATATATACTACATAGAAAAATTTCACGAAACATTGTGTATGTGGGTCCACATGTGTGGGTCAAATAGTGGTACAGGTACACATACTACATGTGTTTGTCATATTAACTACATATGAATGTGATTAATATTTGAGTTATCTGTACTAACAGAATAGAGATCAAAATATGGGTGCATAAAAGAATGTTTTATATCTGAGTTTTAAGACTGTGAGCTACCCCCTGGTCCCAATAACCGTGGTAAGCATGAGTTACATGGGGCAAAGCCAAAGGCCTCTTCCCATCTATAGAGTGCTTTGTGGATTCCACAGAATGCCAGCAGCAACTTCAAAACAAGTTTATCACCCAATCTTCTCTATTCATCCTATCTCACTTGGTCCCTCAATCCTCCTGTATGCCCCCAGGGCTTTGAGATACTTAGAATCAACATGTCTTTTCCTTCTGTGTCCACAGCCTATCAAGAGATAAGAAAAGGTATTAGGCATATGGAAAAAAAAGCGCCAACCTTTATTATCTTCGTAATTTTGAAACATGGTTATGTCTCCTGCCTACCGTTAGATGAAGGTCCTGCACAATCTTGTAGTCCATTAGATACACAACTTGGCTGGGAACATAGGACATGCCGATGACCACCCTGTTTAGGTCAGGAGAAAAAGAGGCAAGCTGTATAGTGTCCATATTTTATTCCTAGAAATGCCAAGGAGACAATCAGATGAACACATGTTGGTCAGCGAGGGTGAAGTGACAACGAATCTGAAAGAATTTTGAAAATGTGTGAATAAAGCTCCCCCGATGCCCACTGTGTCAAGTGGCATGTGAGGTTAACTTTACTGAAACATGAGACCTTTGGAAATGATGCCTTTCTGACGCCATTGAAGCCATAAGTGACTTGCAATGTTAGAGTTACAATCCTGTGGTGTGTCTGTCCGTATCTTGGGTAGACCTACAAATTCACCCTGAACACTGAGGAGCTCACAGAGTGTGGATTTTTGTGCCAGGTGACAAGAGCACCCTGGGAAGTCCATTGTCTCCCCTGATGATGGGAATATAACACAATTGTGTCTTGAGAGCAAATGTGTAGCATAAACCAAGCACTGAAAATGTGCATGACTTCTGACTTTTTATATTATTAGTAACTGAACCTAAAGCAATGATCAGAGAGGAAGTTGCAGCTTCACACATGAGGTTGACATATGTAACATAATGCAAGCACATGGAATATTAACACAGTAGTATCCAATAGTATAGACATTTATAGGTATAACTAAAGGAGCCATAGAACTGAATACTAACTAGGAATTCAGAAACTTGCCCCCATATAATTTATGTAATTTCAGATACCTTTTATTTTATATTACATTAAAAAGTCAAAGCATGCAGCTACAATAGACATGAAATCTGGCCTTTATGAACAAGATAGACATCTTGAAAAAATGAGATCAGAACCAAACTGTAAAATAGTAATGTGAAATAGATGAGCATGGCCCTGTGAACAGCAGGCTTCTTCCTGGGCAGGGGAGCTGGGATCATTTTCAGATTTCTTTTATATTTTTCTGTTTTAATCTAAGCTATTAACACACTTACATTGACCAAGAGAATTGCAGTTGTTTTTGTTAAAAGGCTCACATATCTGTCCATAAACAAAGAATCACTTGCATGTTACTGTGAAGATGGAGTGTGTCAGTATGTGAATCACAGTGGTGCCATGTAACAAACTTAAAAATCTCTGTGTCACAGCGCATTAGACTGCAGGTTGCTTGGGGAAGCTCTCCTCTACATATCTCTCATCTTGGAACAAATGTAATAGATAGCAAGCATATAAGCATCTCCTAATAGCATGAAAGACAGTGGTGTTAAATACGTGAGGCTGCCCTGGGCTGTATATAGCATTCAGGTATTCTGTTCACATTGCATCAGAAAAAACCAAAGGGTTGAGTCCAAAGTCAAGGGAGGGACTCTGAAGGGCACACATGCCCATAGAGAATAGAATCCCAAGTGGAGACTGGTGGATTTATTTTAGGCAAACCAGAATACCAATGTCAATTGAGAAACTGAAGTGAAAATCACCTCAAGTAATTTTTTAAAGATTATTCCTGACATGCAGTCTGCGTCTATTAGGTCCACACCAACCCTCACCATATTGAATGTCCTTTTCTGTCTCTTTAGATACTGGCCAATGTGATAATTTTCATCTGTGGGAACTTGGCAGGAGCCTACCATAAGCATCTCATGGAACTTGCCCTGCAGCAAACCTATCAAGACACATGTAATTGCATCAAGTCCCGGATCAAGCTGGAATTCGAAAAGCGGCAGCAGGTAAAATGTGTTTTTAACCCCATATCTGTACTATATTGGGCATTTCTAGGATACTAGCTAGTATTTAACATTAGTGGCAAGCACCTTCCTTGGTATAAACAGGTATGACATCACAGCAGTGTGTGAAGTAGTTATTTTCCAACCATGTAATCATGGACATTATCCTGAATCCTTTTATCATCAGGAAGGAGTTTAATTAGGAGCAAGTGGTTGCCGCTGTATGCAGCTGTCTTATGACAACTGTTAAGAGTGATGTATAGACATGTACACAGGGAATTACACAGACTGTACTGAAGCAATAGAAAGCATTAGGGACATTGGGAAGGTGTGTGGACACAAAGCATACATCCTGAGTGGCAAACCACATAAGACAGACAGACGCACAGAGGAATAACCACCTGAGGTCTAACAGTGAGCGCCCTTATTTTAGGTGGTGGCACAATGCTGTGTTCGTGACTTTTCTCATTGCTCTGAGAAAAATTTTGACACAGGCAACTTAAGGAAGGGTGGGTTTATTTTAGCTCACAGTTTACGGGCTCTCTCTGTCATGGCAGAGAAGGCATGGTAGCAGGGGTGTAAGGCAGATACTTACACTGTGTCTGCAGACAGGAAGCAGGGAGATGAATGCTGGTGCTCGGATTGTTTTCTCTTTTTAATTATTTCGGGGACCCAAGTATACAGAGTGATGCCACCAACATTCTGACTAGTTCTTCCCTGTTCAGTTAAACCTTCCTGGAGACCTGCATAGGCAGACCTAGATGTGTGTGTTTCTGCATTGATTCTAAGTCCAGTCAGGTGGACAATGAAGATTCATCACAAGGGCTGTGTGAAGGAATTGCCACAAAGAACCAAGCCAATGAAAATGACAATCACTAGGGATGACTGGAAATCTGCATCCCTCCTCTATGAGTGGCTGTCACTCTATCTGTGCTGTTACCAGTATTTGGAACATAGTGGATGTTTAATTACTGTATTCAATTGTATTACATTAACCTATTCCATAAACTTCATCAAAATGTATTTTGGTTGTAAGAGGGAAAAATTATCATGTAAGTGTTGGCACTGGGTTTCTGTTTGTGTATAGATTCAAGAATAATAATCAGGTTTTTTTTTCCAGCTCATTTCTTTAGAAACTATTTATTGAACAGCATTTGTGTTGGGCATGGTTCTAGGCATCTTCATGTTTAAGTGAGAAATAGTTTTTCACTAGTAGTACTGGCAAATCTGGTGGATTTTTTTTGCATCCTGTACAACTAATGTTAAATTAATTTGTTGATGTATACATCTGGTCTGGTTATTACACCTGGGTCTCATGATGAAATCCCCTCAGCTCCGTAGTCCATCTGATCTCTACTGGAAGAATTTAGGTGAGACATCATAGCATACAAAGACTGAGTTAATTACAGAGTAAAATGGAGAATTCTCAATAGGTAAAAGTGGCCAGTAGCCAAAGGGATCATTGCAGATCAAAGCACTCTCTCCCAGTGTGAATGGACAATGGCAGAGAGAACACTGTGCTGATTTCCATTGAGGGTAGGCTTTACTGTTACGTCTACCATCTCTAGATCGGGCAGCCTTTACTGGGGAGTATTTTCCTGTATAGATAAATGACAGGCCCATTTGGATTGACTTTATGATAGGGACAATATGACACTCTTGTCCTTTACCAGAAAGCATCACCTAGCAAATAAATCTTGCAACCCTTCTTGAAAATTCAGAATTTTGTTTCCACTTAGGGCCAGAGACAAGATTCAGATCCCATTTATTTTTAGCAGTAATCAGAGTCCTGCTGTCTCCGTTCTTGGTTCTACAAGCCGCTGATTATGAAGGACAGGGTCCAATCCCAATGACCTTCAAGCTTACTAATAGCTAACTTATCTACTAAATATATCAAGACCATAGACAATTGTTAACTTAAATAGCTATTCAGTTTTTCTGTACATACTGTGTTTAATTTAATGTCTGGGTTCTAGAAGATTCCACAGTGTCAGTAAACATCCCTTCTCATTCACAGTTGCTTCCATTATAACATGTGCTGAGTTTTCCTGGAGAGACATATAAAACGTGTTCACACAGATAGATCACCAACATACTGAGGAAGTAATTTCATTCAAGTTCAGATTTATAGACGAGTGAATTTATTGGGACTGTTTTCAAGAGTATGGGTGACTCAAAAGCTTCTGCATCACTGAGAAGCGCACCCAGCATGGCTTTCAGCTCTTGAAAGCTGCCTCACTGGAGTCCTAACTCCATTCAACTTTATTCCCCTTACCTATTCAAGCATCACGCATGTGGTTAGGATATCAAAATGGAATCCTAAGCGTCTAATTGTCCCTCCATGTTACATGACTTTACAGATTCATTACTGTATATCTGGGTGTCACTGTACAGTAATTCTTATTCCATTGCAATGACTGCAGAGCCAGTATATCTTAGAGGTCACCATGGTCTCCCTGGATGTCCAATGGTCATGTCTGCATGCATAGTCTAGAATTCAAATATGTCCCAAACTGTCCTTGAATGCATGGCAACCTTCTTGCCTCAGTTTCCAAACTGCTTGGATTTGGTTGTGAGTTACTGTGCCTAGTAGGCTTATTCTCTTCTCTGTATTGAAAAGGAAATCAGTTTTTATTCCCACAGAGGCTGCATCAGTTTCAACCGCTGTAGCCGTTTAGAGAAAGGGTTCTTGTTTTGCTCTGCAGCCAGCTCTCAGCAACTCTGGAGGGTCTATTACATACTCTAGAGAGAAGCCATTCTCGGGTCTGATAGAGGAGCATCTGTTATGCCATGTGATACTCAGATGTGACTGTGGCTTTTCCTGTAGAAGCTGAATCAGCAGACAAGTCAAATCACAGAGTGGAACTCTCCAGACCCCAAACCAACCCTAGTTAGTTCTAATGCCTTGTACGCATCCCTACCTAATAAAAAATAGTGACTGTTGTTGCTCGTACATGAGGGCACTTTGGGGGCAAAAATACAACTCTGAGAATACTCCCTATCAAAAAACTCTATCTTCTTCTTTCTCAGAATTTTGTATTACCAACAGATGTTTTATTCAAGTATTAACAGTAATGTCTAGAAAGATTTCGCATTTGCATTTAGGGAAAGCATCACAGAATTTGAACCAAACGTTTCAAGAATTGAGCAATTTTTTACATATGTCCTTCTCACAATAGTTGTTTATTTATAGTTCTCTTCTGTGTTGAAGAGGGTTGCCTTCTGGGAACCTCTGCTTTCCTCTCCTAGGCATAAGGAGATGAATTCAGCTGACTTTGAGGCACTACCATGTGGCATTAGGTTGCAATGTTTATTATATAAGTAATGGTTGCAAAAATGGTTTCTTAAGCTATACAACATGCACCTTCCTGGATAAAGGAGCAAGAAAGTTTTACTGTTTACTAGAGTGACTGTGTAAATCAATGTAAATTAGTGATACTGGGTTACAGCAGATGATATGCAGAACCCAAGGAAGGCAACATGGAACCTAAGTCCTCAGGTTTGTGGCACTGTTTAGGTCTCATGGTCTGTGTGGCTAACCCCTCCAATGAAGGCCACATAGATTGTCACTTTTTACTCTTATTTATTCTCCTAAATCTATCAGATCAGCATATTTGTGTGTGTGTGTGTGTATACATATATGGATGGATGGACTCTTGTATGTGAATGTGGACATGTACATGTGGACCACAGCAAAGTGTGGAGGATCTAAAAAGGACAACCCAGGTGTCAAAATCCACCTCCACCTTGTCTGGGAAAGTCTTTTTATTTCTTTTTTTGCTGTTTGAACCAGGCTAGCTGCCCGCGAGCTTTCAGGGTTTCTCCTGTCCCCACTTCCTATCTCCCATTAGGAGCACTGAGATTAAAGATTCCTGTTCTTGTGTCTGGCTTTTATACAAGTTGTAGGAATTCAAACTCAGGTCCTCATGATCTAATGGCAAGTGCTTTTGCCCACTGAGCCATTTCCACAACACTGATTTCAATTTTAAGAATGATGATTTCTTTGTCTTATTTAATAAACTGTTCTGAAAAAAAAACAACAATTGTGGACATATGTAAAAAATTGCTCAATTCTTGAAACGTTTGGTTCAAATTCTGTGATGCTTTCCCTAAATGCAAATGCGAAATCTTTCTAGACATTACTGTTAATACTTGAATAAAACATCTGTTGGTAATACAAAATTCTGAGAAAGAAGAAGATAGAGTTTTTTGATAGGGAGTATTCTCAGAGTTGTATTTTTGCCCCCAAAGTGCCCTCATGTACGAGCAACAACAGTCACTATTTTTTATTAGGTAGGGATGCGTACAAGGCATTAGAACTAACTAGGGTTGGTTTGGGGTCTGGAGAGTTCCACTCTGTGATTTGACTTGTCTGCTGATTCAGCTTCTACAGGAAAAGCCACAGTCACATCTGAGTATCACATGGCATAACAGATGCTCCTCTATCAGACCCGAGAATGGCTTCTCTCTAGAGTATGTAATAGACCCTCCAGAGTTGCTGAGAGCTGGTTGCAGAGCAAAACAAGAACCCTTTCTCTAAACGGCTACAGTGGTTGAAACTGATGCTGCCTCTGTGGGAATAAAAACTGATTTCCTTTTCAATACAGAGAACAGAATAAGCCTACTAGGCACAGTAACTCACAACCAAATCCAAGCAGTTTGGAAACTGAGGCAAGAAGGTTGCCATGCATTCAAGGACAGTTTGGGACATAGGAGTTTCCAGGAGAGCATGGGCTACAGGGTGAGACCTTGCCTCATAAACAGGAACTAGGAGAGAGGGAGAGAGAGAAAGTAGAGGAGACAGAAAGGAGAGAGAAAATAAATCCTCATTAGTTCATGTTCTTTGTTGTTTTAAAAACATCAGAAGTGTTTTTACACTTTTACATTTTGCTTGTTTTTACATTTTGGTATGGGTTCTATAGACAGTTACATATATCCTTAGGAAACACTTGCCAGATGAGGCAGAGACGCCTGGGTCAGAGCCCTGTTGGGAGGGCAGTGGAAATGGGTGTCTTTTCTGTCTCTGTATTCAGACTTGCTTTGTTTCTTGCAAACTTCAAGGAAATAAGCAAGCATCTTGAGTGCAGCTCTGATTGGCAGGAGCAAACATATCTGTAAACAGACATGACAACAGAGACTGAAAATGCACTGTGGAAGTCACAAAGCAGCCTGAAGTTGCTCTAGATGTGTGTTCTAAATGTTGGTCCTTTTTCAAGAGAGGGAAGGGGAGCAAAGTAACTAATATTTCACTGAGACCTCAGGAAGTGCCAGTTGGAGTGCTTAGTTTCAGAAGAACCATTGTATCAGATTCCTGCTGCTATTGTAACAAGTTGCACACTTGACAGCTGAATACAAAACAGGTTTATGATGTGATTCTAGAGGTTAGGAATCCAAACTCAGCCACATGACTGGTTCCTTTTACAGACTGAAAAGAAACCATGCCTTAGCTCTTCAACCTTCTAGAAGTTTTGAACATCCTTTAGCTTTTAGCCCCTGCCTCCCTTCTCAAATGCAGCAGAATAGACTCTTCAAATCAGAGTCTGTCTCCTTCCTCTGACTCTGGCCCTACTACCCTCTTCTGATGACCCCTCTGATGTCATTGGGTTTGTCTAGATAACCTAGGATACTCTTCCTGGGTTTAGTCACACCTACAAATCCTCCCAGTTGCTGGCAATGGGGCTCTGTTGATATGAAACCCTGGTTTGATCTCTATCATCACCCAAAACCTAGTGCACTGGTATACCCCGCAATCCCAGCATTTGGTGGGGGTAGGGAGTAGATGCAGGGGGAATGTAGAGTTCAGAGTCACAGTCAACTACATAGTTTTGGGCCAGCCCGAAGTACATGAGACCCTTAAAAAACAAACTGAAAACACTGTGTGGCATGTAAGGTAACATATCCCATGGATTTAGAGGGTAACATCTTTGTAGAATCTGACTATTTTTCTGTTTATTCCCATGGCAACTCTACATACAACTTGAGCCCTTTCCCCACAAACATAGAAACTGTCCAAGTTACTAGGTACAGATTCACAGTTTGTAAGTATGGTTTCTGGAGCCTCTGTCTCTCATGGTTGTTCTTCACAGGTTTCCTGGAGCAGGTGTGTGTTAACAGAAGAGGTTCCTTATCACAAAGGACTTCTATTTGGAAGACCTACTTGACCACCTTGTCAACTTAAACTGTCCTTCCAGTGACCAGGATGCCTGTAAAGCACCCCAGGGCTGGACCTGTCCTTACATTGTGTGCACTATTAGTACTAAGTGGTAGAAGTGAGCTGCCAGCCTGGTCCATGTTTATGTGACTGTTGGTGAAGGGTGGTGCTTGATGGCATCCACCCTTCTGTTTTACCTTAATCTTTCACATCACAGACTTCACGTTTTGTCGAGATAAAAGGATTTAACTAAGAGTTTTGTTTCTGTGGCTGGAGAGGTGGCTCAGTGGTTAAAATTGGGGACTGTTCTTCCAGAGGACCTAAGTTCTGTTCCCACCATCTACATGGCAGCTCATAAACATATGTAACTCCAATTTCAGGGGATCTGACACCCTCTTTTGGCTTCTGTGGCAGAGAACACATGTGATACACACACATACATGCAAGCAAATAAATCACCCGTACACATAAAATAACATGAAATAAATATAAAAGAATTCTTCTGTTTCCTCTCTTTGGACTTTTGGTGGGGAGTTCTTGCAAACAGTCTCTTCTAGCCTCAACTCTCCATGTTCAAGTTTGCTTTTCTTCAGCAGAACAGACAGTATGGGAGAGGACACACTGATGAGAAGACTCATCATTGCCCCTGAGACTCTTCTTGGCAGTGGCAGTTAGAAGCCAAAGTGGCATCTTAATATGAATCTCCTCCTCATAGAGTCAAGTTGCAGATGAAAAAGCAGGAAGAGTTGGGGCCAGCAAGACCTCCCACTATAGCTCCTGGAGGACTGAAGTAGCAAATTTCCTTTGCAGAATCTTTCTGCTAACTAGATCAGATGGTGCAGCCAACAGAGGCAGGTGAGCGGGCCAAGTCAGCTTATTTCATGTTTATAGTGTGGCTCAGATATGCCTGTTTTACTCAACTCCTGCATGTGCAGACACTGCTAACCAAAGACTCTTTGGTCCTGAGCACTGTTTTTGGTATATTTGTTCCCTTCTACTTTAGTAAATGTCCACAGTTGTCTCTGATGTCTCTTCCCTGACACAGAGGTCTAACAAATATATTTTGTTTCTCAACTCTGTTTTTATTTATTGCTTAAGAATTTCGTACATGAATATGTGTTTTGGTCAAAACCACACCCCGCTCCTCTCAGATTCCCACCATATTCTCCCACCGGGATTCCCTTCCAACTTAATTTAGTCTGTTTCCAAGCTCACTGAGTCTATTTAGTAATGTTTGTGTCATTTGGCTATAGGGCCCATCTACTGGAGCATGGACAGCCTATCAGGGGAGGTCATACATGAAGAAAACCATCAGTTTCTCCCCCAGCAGCCATCAGTTGCTAATAGCTCCTCAATCAGTATTGGGACTTGGTGAGTTCCTCTCCCATCATGCTGAGATTTTGGCTACTGTGCAGGTCTTGTGCATATAGTTGGGGCACTCTGAGTTCATATATGCCATGGCCCTGACATATCCAGAAAATGCTTTTGCAGAAGTCCTCCAATACCACTGATTCTTATATTTTTTTTGCCACCTCTTCTACAGTGACCGCTAAGCTTTGGGGAGGGGATATTATATAGATATCCAAGTTAGGGATGAACACTCCACAATATCTTATTCTCTGTGCTCTGACCAGTTGTGTCTCTGGGTTAATCTCTATCTACTGAAAATAGAAGCATCTCTCATTGATGCAATAGTTTGGGGAGTGACCAAATGCTTTCTGGTTAGATTTAAGGCCTATTTTATAACACAGAACTCATGCCTAGTGCTATTTAATGGGACGAGAACTGCTGAGGCCATGGGCCCTGGAGGAGAACCTACTACTCTTACTCTGCTCAGTGGGCATAAGATTAAACTATTTCCTAGCCATGGTCAGTGCAGCTCTCATCCCTAGCCAGAGTTGCTTCTTTTTTGCAGTCTCTGTGTTACCATTATCCACATTAGTAAGTAATCACAGTGTATCTTTCTCTTTGGTGTATCTCATTCCAGAGAGGCCACAGCTATATAGGAGCTAGTCATTTCTATAACCCAACTATGTAAGAGCTGCTGTTTTTGAAGCACTCTTAGTAGAAGATAAAGCAGTGAAGATGACACCACACACTTTGTCTCAAAGTTGGGAAGAGAAAAATTGGAGATTTCCCAGCAGAGCTGTGTTTATTGTGTCTGCCATTCCAGCCCACAAGAATGAAATGCAAGGATGGTGTGAGTAGTTTGCACAACAGTAAATGGCATTATGCTCTCAGGGAGCCAGGATGATATGACTCATGGAAAAACTTCAGGAAAACCACCGAAGTGTTACACTATCTAAATGCTTTCAGATCAGAAAGGAAATCAATTTTGGAAGAAATTAGCCATAGTCTTCAAATCAAAGCTACAGCAAGTCCTTTAGTTAGGAGAATTTAGATAGTACCGATTTTCAGAGATTTTAAAAAAGGTCATGCCGTGAGCATTCTTTTAAGGGAAACAAAAAGTTTCTAACCAAAAGAACAAGGAAAATGGAAAGAATCTACAAAAGGCCAACAGCTCATCTTGTTGCCTAAGGAAGAACATAAAGCACAGAAGATTCTAGAAGTTCATAGAAAGTGTATTCGTTTGTTAAAGAGAATGACATTTCTCTAAAGAAAAAAAAAAAAAAACAAAGAGATTCCCTTTAGTGATCAAGTCTATGCAAATATCTCTTTCTACCAGGATAGTCAAAAAGACTAATAGTAAAATAAAACTCTAGATGTTTCCTCTGTGTAAGAAACTTCAGCAATGCCTTCTGCCAGTGGAAATAAATCTAGTGAGAGCAGTACTATTAACCCAGACGGGGACAAGCTAATACTATTGACAGTAGAGAAAGGCCCAAGAGCCTAGAATGGTGTACTGGGAAAAACACAAGCTTTGCTGTCACCTTAGAAGCTTCCAGTATTTTAGGAAGATGACTTTCTATTCATATGGTAAAGCATCTTGGTGCTTTCAAGAATGCATAATAGGAAAAGTATAATCAAATGGGAATAATCAAGAATGCTCTGCATCAGTTGATGTAAAAAGTAAATAAATAAAATGGAATTTTAAAATAATTGAGATTAGAAGCCAGTTCAGAACTCTGGTTCATCATCTATTCTTCTGATGTTTGTCACTTACAGGAAAAACTGTGGCCTCATTGCAAAGTCTTCTGTGACTACCATCATGTTTTTCTTGATAAGTATTAATCCTAAGTGTGATGTTACAGTTCTTAACTGGAAAGGGGAAATTTGGATTTATCGCCATGGGCTCACTCTACATTGTAAAAACCACTGATCTCACATATCTGATGGTCAAACTCTCCCCTTCCATCCAAGGTATATTCACTGAGTCAATGCCATTGTATTTCACAAGACTGAAAGATAGAACTAATGAGAATGTGTTGTGGATGCTTCAGTGTGTCTTTTGTGACCAAATGTCCTGTTGTAGAAAATGTGGTCCTCGTTCCCATTCATTCCTATAAGATGGCCACTGTAGGAGAAATCTGGCCTGGAAAGCAGGGAGGAGCTAATGACCAAACACAGGAATAGCAGAGCCGTGTTACCTCACAGGTCCCAGAGGGGAGAGGGCAGCACATAGGAGTGAACTTCAGGAGAGGGAATGAATAGAAGTGTTGTGAGAGAACTCTCTCTAGGATCCACTCAGGTCGCTTTCCTGAGGAGAGACCTTTTGGGAGGATTTGAACAAGCAGGCACGATCTCCAGTTATTTCAACTGTATCTGGCCGCTGGAGAGAAGTATGATATCAGTATGATACATCTGCATAGTCCATACAGGCTACAGGATCATTGAGGCAAATAAAATACAGAGTACTTAAGTGTCTCATAGAGGTGAGACAGATGGGCACCAAGAGGGCCACAACAAGCAAAAATCTTCATTAATCACCTTGAAGAAAGAGCTGAGCAAATAGAAAAACTGTGTCCAAGGTGAACTAGACCTGGCTGTAAATTGAGAAGAACAAGCTTACATTTAATACACGGGCAGCATAAAATTATACAAATTCACTATATGAAAGAAAACCCAGATTGTGTATTTCAGTGAATGCTGAGATAATAAGACTGGTAGGGGATGTCAGTCAGCTTAGTCAAAAGCTAAAGGAGGCATGATGGGAAGGGTGTCTAGCAAGGACCTTGGGTCAGCATAAAACAGTGTTTCCCAGGAGCTTGAAACAATAGTTTAAGATATGAAAAAATGATAAAATGGCTGAAGTTTTATGGAAAGACAAGAAAGGTTTAGAAGGGCATGCAGTGAGTTTCTCCTTCCCCCCTCTCTTTCCTTTCACTTCTCTTATATAGCATTGAAACATGTATACCATAGAAACATAAATGTCATGAAGACACACATGAAGGTGTTCTCTGTACCCCAAAGGAACTGGTGGTGTGTTTCATATTTTAGTGCATTATCTCTGCCAATACTCTTTAAATGATATACTAGTTGTTTCCAATGTATTTTATTACATTTTCTGATGTATTATGTTGTCTTCTCATATTCTCCTTTTATTCAGAATCATTAATTGTATAGAAGGGATGGGGAGTAATATTGATTGTTTCTTTATATCTTCCTATATTATTAAATACTATCATTTAAATACTGTGTTATCTATATGTTAGATTCATCCTGCTATTAGCTACGAACAAAGGTTTTAGCCCAGATAGAAACAATTAAAAAGTTATTTAAAAATAAGCAAACAACATAAAAACTATGAAGGAAGACAAAGCATTAGCAAGACTACAAGGGAAACAAAGAAAACTGGTTAAGACAAAAACTCAGCATCAGTGAAGTTTAAAGCTTTGCTTTAGAAGCCAGTGAAGTTACATCACAAAGGTAGTATTGAAAGATCCATTCAAGCCAAGTTTAGTGGGGCACACCTTCAGCCTCAGAACTTGGGAGGCAGAGTCAGGCCAATCTCTGTGAATTCCAGACCATTCTGGTCTACATACTGAGTTTCAGATCAATTAGGGTTGTGTGGTAAGATCTTGCCTCAATAACAGCACAATTCGCCCACATATAAAGAATCTGCACATATCAGTGAAGGAAGCATCATAACCATGATCATCCTGTCCACAATTCCCTAGGGGCAGAAAAGGACAGGTGGGTGACTCAGGGGTGAGTGGGTTGTGGTGCAGAGAATTCCTCTGTCTAGATTTAGCAGATCAGCATCCCATATGTATACTGGGAGTTCTTAAGTGACAAGGCTTTGATTTCACACCCTCTGTTCCCATGGTTCCCAGCAGCCCTTGAATTCATAAGCATCCTAACATGCTCTTGAAAAACCATTCCTACATCTCTGATTCTCTCTTCTGACTTCTATCTTTGAACAGTCTTAAGTCTCATGGTTGTGCTGAAGGAGCCCAGCCACAACTATCAGACTCCTTCCTGCCCATGGTGAGACTCACTCAGCCGCTTATCTTGAGAGTGACACTGGACCATTTAAATGTTCAAAGAATAAACAAAGATTGACAGCAGTGTAACAATTCCCCAGTCTTCCAGACCTGAGTTCTTTCCCTACCAGTTTCTAGGGTCATTTTGCCTGACCTATGTCTATGAACTTAAGTTATTGCAGCCTCTTTGTGGTCTGGCTCCTTCCAGAAGGTAGTATGGGCACAGCATTTTTTTTAATTTATTATAAGTTATATAATGTATATTTCAAAGACAGACTATAATCTTGAAGTCACAGCAATATGCTAGTTAAAACTGCTGAAAAATACAAATTCCAGCTCCTTTTTGAAACCATTAGTTCATGGATATAATTGTGATTTCGGTCTACTGTAGGAAGTTTTAAAGCTGAGATGTTTGTATTGATTAGTAGAATTCTTGACCTACCTTCATTTCTATCTGTGCGGGTGAACTTCACCAGTAAAGCAAGGCATGGCAGAGTGTATAGGCTTGGGTGTCACTATGGGTACTTCAGGACACAAAGAGAATGTGAGTAAGTTATCCTCGCCATTTAAAAGAAAGGTGGATTGAAGCAGATGCAGAGACCCAGGGCCAAACAAATTGCAGAACTCAGGGAACCCACAGAAGAAGTGGAGGAGGATTGATGGGACCAAAAGGGTCAAGGACTCCTGGGGACCAAACCCTATGGAGTCAACTGACTAGTATTCTTAGGGGCTTACAGAGCCTGGAGCAACAGACACAGAACCTACTGGGTTCCCCAAATATGTCCTAGGGTTGCTTGACTTGATGCTCTTATAGAACTCATACAGACTGGAATAGGGTGGTGTGTCCCTGAACGTCTTGCTCGCCCTTGAGTATCTTGTCCCCATACTGGGTTGCCTAGTCCAACATTGAAGTAGGGTATTATGCTGGCCCTGTTCCATCTTGTTGTCCCATGTTTGAGCAGTAACCCTGGGAAGACTGTTCTTTCTTGGGGAGGGCAGAGTGGGAGTGGGAAGATCTAAGGGAGAGGGGAGATGGTAGGAGCTGGGAAGAATGAAGGGATGGGTAGAAGGGTATTGGAATGTGATATATGAGAGAAGAAAAATTCTCATAAAAAACATGAGAAAAAGAAGAAAAAGAAAGGTGGATCATGAAAGACTGAAAATGTAGTCTCTAGTGACAAGACACTTGCTTGGGAATGTGTGTCATGAAAAATAATGATTAGAATTTGAAGGCTTTGTTGAAAAACAGAAAAACCTTTCATTAAACCTTTCCTTCATTTCAGCTGATGTGACTTAATACTGAATGTAGGAAATTATATCCAGAGGAGAATTGATGGAGTTCTCAAACTTGTAGATGAATAATGGAAAAAACAAAACTTGTCTTTAATTCAAGTTTGAGCTCCGTGTGTGTGTGTGTGTCTGTGTGTCTGTGTGTCTGTGTGTCTGTGTGTCTGTGTGTGTTGTGTGTTCAAGAAAAGTGCTTATTCCATGACTGGATATTAGCTCTTATAGCTTCTGTCTTTTGGTTTGTGGGACCTCATGAATTTATTTGATTTGACCGAGATGGGAACAATGTCAGAATACATTATGAAACAGGGCAAATCAAAAATATTATTGTTCAGAAAAAGAGAAACATACAAATTTTATGGGAGCTTAGTTGTTTTCTGTATAAAATGAGCTTAATCATTCCATTCCTTGTTATCTTGAAATAGAGTATGAAATATAGTATGATGGGCTACATTGCCTGAGGCTATTCAATTGTGACTAGTAAGTCCCCTAACTGACAATGGGCTTGGAAAATTTACTTTTCTTATAGGTCATAAAATGTTTTGAACTTTGTGGGTGTTCTTTTCCTTATTTGGGGTGGCCATGAACAGAAAGTTGAAGAAGGTGACCGTATCGGCTCATTGTTAGCTCATGACCATCATCCATCCCTCTTTCAGCAAATCACCCTGGAACCCACTCATCTCTTTGAAGCCATGGTCTACAGTTATCCCAGTGAGCAGTACAGCACCTGACAGGGGTGAAGTCAAAGGAGATTTTGTGTTATGTGTATTCAAACTACCCATTTCATGCACCCCAAGATTCTCAGACCCTATATACCTAGGTCTACAGCTTTCTCCAGTTCATGCTAAAACTGAAGTTGTACAAGATGAAAAAACAAAACACACGTTACCCACAAACCTGCAATATAAAGAATAGCATAGATGAGCATGGGGCTAGATGTGACTCCATTCTGTTTTCCCTTGTTGGTGAGTTATCTTTCTGTTCTACCTTATGTTAAGAGGTTCTATGAGTCATAACTTACTTCTAACTTGCAAACTTAAACTATATGTCTGTATGCACAATTACATGTATTAATAGCCTAAGATGGTTGTATGCATACTTGAGAGGCTGAGAACCCAGCAGTTGTTCAATCCACAAAGCTGTATACCTTCATCACAAGGTGGTGCTGAAGGCCTAGAGCCATGGTCCTCAACCTTCCTGATGCTGAGACCCTTTAATACAGTACCTCATGTTGTGGTGTCAACCCTCCATCAAAATTATTTTCGTTGCTACTTCATAACTGTGATTTTGCTACTGTGTGAATCATAATGCAAATATCTGATATGCAGATGGTCTTAGGTGACCCCTGGGAACAGGTCATTTGACCTTCAAAGGGGTTACCACCCACAGGTTGAGAACTGCTGCCTAGATGACTCCTACAGAGATGCCAGCCTTCAGTCCATGTTGGAAATTTGAAGAAATTAGTCTGGTGCCAGCAGCAACAACGTCAGGCTGTAGCAGAACACTTGGAAGAAGTTTTTGTTATTTTGGTTTCTTTAAAAACACAAAATGGCATTTTGACTAGGTTTATCTTCCCACTCCAGGTGTAGTAGACGTTTATAAGTTAGATTTGGAATGCTTGATACAAGTGGCTATAATTTGGTTAGGTGCAGTCGTTTGGCACATGTAGCTTGTTCTTGGGATTGTGTGCCCTCTTGGGTTTATGGAAACTTTTTGCTTCAGGTATAAAAGGCCTGAAGCCCTGAGAGCCAAGGTGGGTGGTGGTTAGTGGTTTGTTGGTTGGGTTGTCCATCGTTAGTGTGTTCTTACTTAAAAGGACAAAGGTTGGAGAGATTGAGTTTACACAGAGTGAGCTGAGATGCTAGTCTGACACTGTCAGCTAGTCCTCTTCAAACTTAGACAGCCTAAAAGAGGCTGTGAAGATTTCTACCTTTCTCTCATTCTGCATCAAGTCTACTTATAAAAGCGGCAAAAATTTCTTTCTATCTTTCCTTTCTCTTTCCCTAAATTGAGGGTAAAAGATTGTAGAAACAACTACATTAGGCACATTTGCTAATGTGGGAAGGGAAGCAAGCATGCATTCCCGCTTTCCCTTTGGACCTTTTTGTATCTAGGCCCCCAGCTAACAAGTGCTACTTACTCTGAGAATAGGTCATCCTGCCTCAGTTAATCCCATACGGAAACCTCAAAAGTATGTCTCCTAGGTGATTCCAGATCCCATCAAGTTGACAATCAAGATTAACTGTCATTGGCTTGGGTTATAGGTCATCAACAAAGGTCTTGTCTAGCATACTCTAGGCCTAAATTTAATCCCCAATCCAAACAAAAAAAGTGTTAGCCGTTATATTTTCATAGGTAGAGATTAAAGATGTGTGTCACCACAGCAGGTTAGTCTACTGGATCTTAAAGGTTCTCAGAACACCTGTATTAGCTTTCAGTTAGGCAAAGTCCCCCAACATAAAACCCGACCTTAAGTACTCTCCATCTTGTGTAGTCTGTTGCATATTCTGCTAAAAGGGAAAGCCACAGTGATTACATAACTGTCCTTTCATACCTTTGTAAGGGAAAAAAAAAAAAAATCCCAAGTTGAATAAGGCAGCATATACATTAAACAATCACTTTCAGATGTCAGCTAGTCTATTTTATTTGAGACCTACTGTATTCCATTGAAGTTACCTTCATGAGCATGGGACAAGGTTGGTTGGCTCCCTTTTCCCCAAATATCATCACGTCCAATTTGTGCTGCCCATGTATTCACAGATGTTTGGTCTTCCTCTGGTGTGTAGTTGACCTACAGATGGCAGCATTTTTACTAACAATTGATTGTCTACTTCACAGCAGTTGTTAGCATCAATATCTCCTCAAGACTGTATGCCCACCTCCCCTGTCTATGCTGAGATTTGGTCCTGCATGAAGTAGCATGGGGCTTGTGCGTGCTGGCATCCATGCTGTGAGTGCATGTGCAGCTGCTCTGCTCTAGCCTGAGGACACTGCCCCTTGTGCTTATTCACCACTTCTGACTGTTAACATTTTCTCTACTCCCTCCTTTGCAATGATCCCTGAGCTTTGGGAGGTGGGCATGCAGTACAGAAGCTCCATTTAGGACTGTGCGTTCTGCAGTCTCTTGTTCTCTGTACCTTGTCCAGTTGTGGATCTTCATGTTGATCACCATCAACAGCAAATAGAAGCTTCTGTGATGAGGGTTGAACAGTGCTTTAAGTCAGTTTAATGTTCTGTCCATTTAGCACAGTAGCTGCAGTAGGTTTTCCCCTAGGGTCTATGAGCATTCTAGCTCTGGGTTCTTAGTCCAAGAACGATTCCAGGTATCATTCTGGACTGGAGCCGAAATCCAATTAGAAAATGGCTGGTTATTTCCATGATTTTTATCCCACTATTGTACCAGTGGACATGCCTTGCCAGGTCAGTCATCATCATAATTCATGGGGGGGTTCGTGGCTGGTTACTTCTTAGGTAGCACGCATAGTACTTTCCAAGGCAGTGTTAAGTACAGCTTAATATTTTCATGTTCTATGTGACTCAAATACATGGCGTCCTTGGCAATAGGATCTAAGTGTCAAATTCTGGAGTGTTCAATAGCATTGGCAATAGCCTGTAATGTTTTGAGGTTTATGAGACTACTAGCCAGTAACTCCTTTTTTTTTTTTTCTTTTTTCCTCTTTTTTTAGTTTTTTGAGACAGACAGGGTTTCTCTGTTGTAACTCTGACTGTCCTGGAACTCACTCCATAGACCAGACTGGCCTTGAACTCACAGAGATCTGCCTGCCTCTGTCTCCTGAGTGCTGGCATTAAAGGTCTGTGCCACCATGGCCCATCTTACTAGCCAGTAACTGTAAATGAGCAAAGCCATTTCTGGCACTGAGCTTTTTATTTGCTACGTCCTGGAAATTTCTTGCCAATTTTTGATAACTTAATTATCATTTATCTTAGTGACCTCAATAATGCATGTTTATGGTCTTCCTTGATGTTTAAACATTGTAATTTATTTTATGTAACAATCAATTAATAAACTGAAAAAGATGTTTTCTTTCTGAGCTGTCTGGCCAACAGCATTTTCCTTCTTGCTTCCTCCAGCTTACCCCTTTCTGTCTTGAAAAGAAAAAAAAACAAAAAGCAAAAACAAAAAACAGTGACTGTTTCTTTTGCTCAGTACTCAACACATCCTAAAATCTATGCTCAACCAGCATCTAAATAAACTGCCAAAGGGAAGCAATCTGTCTGAATACCCAATGGTTTACTTCTGGGTTTTGGGTGGGTGTGGGAGAAAACGCTTTGTTTTGTTTTGCTGATGCCTATATTGGGGAGGAAGACATTCTTTAAGTGTCCAGGGTACAACTTCAGTACCCTTGTCTATATCCTTTAAGGACATTCTTCCTATTCCCTCCCACCAATCACATGCATTCCTTAGGACACATGCAGGGATATTTTTTCTCAGTATCTACGTTGGTGAGCTTTCCTTAACCTGTGAACCACCTCTCTCCCTTTCAGCGAGCTTCCCTAAATCAAGTCTCTAGTCACTGTCTACATTTATGACTGGCTTTCAAATCAGCTGTAATTCTGTCCTGCATTTTTTTATTTGTCTGTTTAGACATTTTATCATTGATACAGTGGACACGAATTGTCCAAATCCCACCTTTGACTGAACCACATTCTCTGTCACTGTTTCTACCCAGGTTCTCCCTTTACCCACCCTAACCCTAAATCTCCACTTTCCTACCTCTTCTCACTTTATTTTGCCCTCTAGACAATTAAATGCTCTGTCTGTGGTTTCCTCTTTGTCATGGCCACAGCTGCCTGTGTAGTTTAGCTTTCATACCTGAGACTAGTCAGATTCGCACCACATAGAAGCATCCTATTAATCCTCCTAAGGCACAGTTAATACCAAGCAAGGCTGAGCCTGTCAACAGCTTGGCCTACTTAATAATGCAGTGTCCCTAACAGGTGTCCCCTGACTGATGACTAAAAGGTAATAATATATAGATATTATGAGCCTGGCACTGTGTCCACATTTCTTAGGTTTGAGTCTCTTGGCACCTTTTGACACCCAAGTAACAGTGAGAACATTACTTCAAATTTTTACCCCTAATTTCCGAATCTGTAAATAAAAGATGGCTGCCTACCTCTTTTAGAGTTGCTGTATTTATACATTTTATCATAATTCAAAGGCTTAGGGCTGGAGGAGGGAGGGAAAGTAGTTAACTGCTGTAAGACAAGTCAGATTTGCATCTTTCATCAACAACAGTAGATGTTAGAAGCTGGGAGATCTAGAGTCTTAAAGCTAATGAAGTCCAGCAATCTCCCTTTGACATCTATATACCAAGTTAAACCAACATTATAAATATAGTTAAAACCAAAACTTTGGGGTTTGCATGGATTAGAAAAGTCCAACATCCACAAGTAAGCAAACTGGGATTATTTTAAGATTGACTTCAGTAAAACAGTTACCAATTCAAATAAGAGAGAAGGCAGGTTGGGGATAAAATAAGAATTTTAAGGAAGCAAGGTAAAACTTAATAATTGAGGCTAAATTATTATTATTAATTCATGTAAAAATAGCACCAAACAATGAGAAAAGTAAGTCTACTTTTAAACAGGTGATTTCACCCTGGGAATTATTGACCTTATGGGTATCTCTAGTAAACCTATATAGTTAAACATATATAGTTACATGCCTGTTAAAGTATTAAAATAAATAGCTCTGGTGGGTATCAATAAAGAGCCATGACACTTTCAGAGATGGAAAACCTGGACAGCCAAGCTTCACATGCTGACTTACAACCTTTGCTTCCCATCCTCTGACCTGCTTCTTCTAGCATAGACCCCCAGCACATGACCTCTAGGTATTTTATTGAAAGGAAACACCACCCACCATTACACTGACCTTAATGCTTAATGAGTAGAACTTTTACAGTGCACCAAGCCCCAACTTCAGCTGGCTGATTTGATGGCATTTTACCCAGTCAAGTCCCCTGGAAAGGTTTTCCCTACACTGAGCTTAGGTTGAGGAGGACCTTGTAAAGTTCCTTCATTAGCATTAATACAATTAGATGCCTTTAACACAAATATCTCAGTAGGCAGACAACATTGGTTCAATTGTTTCAATCAAAGGCCATTGAGTAGACAGTTGCTGGTGATCCAAATTAGCATAGTTTCCGCATTCCAGAGTCCACTCCTAAGAAGTTTTTTCCAATAGCTAAGGAAGGTGACCTTTTGGCAGTGGTTCAGGCTGCTGGATAAACAGCTTAATATTGAGAATAAGTTCAAATATACCCCAGCATATATCAATAAATTTCTAACTACAAAATATTTATAAAAATTATCTTATTGCTTTAAATATGAATACTCTATGAATAAGTATATCTAGGTTGTTCAGTTGATTTAAGTCATATTAAATGTCTGTCCTATAATTTTATATACCTTTAAAGAAGAAAACAGATTTTTATATGCATCAAAGTGGAGTGTGAGTTCCTAAATTTGAAATGGTCAACTGTGGTAATTCAGATTTTGTTACAAAGGAGATCAGTGTCTTTGCTTGCATAACAATGAGACACCCTCTTGAATTATGAGTCCAACATGCCAAGTCACTGATCTTTTCCTTTTGTCTCTGTGTGGTAACATCTCAGTTTCAGTCCAGATAAAGGGTGTTTATTTTGTGTGAACTCTGCAGTTGTAGACGTTTAAACATCTATAGTTGCTCCAAAAAGACTGCCCTTGGTAGTTCCTGGTATTTTTTGATGTTGTCTACTTCCTTCTCCATGGAAAAATTTCAATCTACAAGTGCAAAAAATGTGTATTCCCCTTTTATTCCTCCTTCCTGATAAAGAAGATGGGAAATGTCAGAATTCTGAGAGCAATTTAAGTGCTGTCTAGGTTCAGTTTCTTCATGTGTAAAATGAGACCTCCAGACTTTATCATGAGAAGGTTTCCTTCCTGCCCAACCATCCATGGGTTTACATTTTTCTAATATTATTTTCAATTTCTCATGAACCTTCCAGAAAGGTGATATAACTGGTTGCTTTTTTTTCATATTTTTTAACTGTAAATCAAATTCTACCTTTGATGTCTTTTGGGGTTTTTTTCCTTACACCTTTATTCTTCCAATCTGTAGACATTCATTTCTAGAGTGGAGGTCATATATTCTTTTATATCACATTGTGGCTATTATTTTAATTGTGAATATTCATCTTTGCTTATACTCACAGAAAAATGCAAGACAAAATACTGGGCAGAAATGTACACATATACATAGACACAAAAAACATAAGTATATCCTCTCCCTTTCCCCATTGTCCTGAGTATGCTGGCTTACAGGTAACCAATGTCTGCAACAATGGCTGTCTCATGAGGCCCTCAGTAAATGATAGCTGCCATCAAGTTGTGATGTCTGACCATTTGCACTGAACATTAATGAAGTCGGGTTGATTAAGTGAAATTCTGAAATAATTACATAAACACATTCCACAGTCACAGCTACAAAAGTAAAAGATAGATTTGAGTGACACAGAAGGCTCAAAGGGCATGGAAATCTTCCACTGTGCACTTCTGTGAATGCCTCCATAACTCTCTTGGCTCCTGCACCCATAGAGTGTTGGGTTCACACTAATAGCTCAAGTAGATGCTGAGAGATATGTATATGTCCATACAAAGCAGTTTATTTTCTGCAAGTTACATACTGACATCAGGGATGTACAATTTAAAAAAAACATGGTAGACTTGAAAGCTGGCCATGTGGTTCCTTTTAAATCCTAGGCAGTGCCAAGGGGATCCTTCTGATTCCGGATCTGAATACTGGATTGGTTGTTATACCTCTGGAGGAAGCAAGGGGCTTCAGGGAAAAAGAGTACTTGACAGTAAGCAGAGAGGCAAGGTCAGTGCTGCCCACCACTAGGGGTGCCAGTCCTCTCAAGAGATTACTCCCTTATGTATACCACAGTACTGCTGAAGCTGTTAGCTAAAAAACGAGTATGAAATGATGATGGCTTTAAAAATAATTCACTTCGGTAGCATCTTTTGGAATAAGGGCCAATTTAAAAAGAAAATAGAGCTGAATAGAGATGCTTTTTCCCACATCCTAATAAAAGAGAGTTGAGCAAGACTCTGGTTCCTGGAATAGAACCATCTGTTTGTAGGACAGTTGCCTAGGGAGTATTGTTTGCTTAAGAAGATGCTGAAGAACAATTCATTGACAAGATATTGCACAGTATAACCACTCCTTGTGGTTACAGTTATCACTCCTTAGTGATTTGGCAAAATAAACTGCAGAGAGAAATGGTGCATGAGTTGCCTATCAGTCATTTTGGATTGTGAATATATGAATTGGTGATCTGTAGTGAGCTATCAGCACAGGGCTTGGTGCTCTGGTCCAAAGCCCACCATGGAAAGGTTCTTCTCAAAGTCTGTTTATATAGCCAGGATACAGAGGAAAGAGTGCAATGTGTTTAGTGATATCCTCTTTTAGTAGATAGATAAGAGGTTCATTGGTAAATACTTTTATTGCCATTACCTCCTTTAAAAGTCATTTTAACAAACTGAGGATACTGTCCCTGGTGGGATACATACAGCGTTCATCATATACATAAAAGCTGATGCATGTAACCATAAAAGGTAAGAGCTTTAAATCACTCTGTGATCATAGCTGTGGGCATTTCCTTTGCCTTTCTTATTAAATACTGACAATTATAAGATTATCGAGCTTTTATACTATGGCAAAAGAGCAAGAAAAAGTAAAACAAATAAAATAGATTGACAGGAAGGATATTTTTTTCTTGCCAAAAGTAAAGCTTAGTTTTAAGTATTAACTATAAAATATGTTTCCATTGATTATTTTTAAGATGTGATATGATAAACTTGTGATGATGCAAATACTTCTTTACCACCCTTAAAGCTTCAGATATGCTTTTTAAATCAATAATTATATTTTCAATAAAATTGTTTTCAGTATTGATGAGAGCAAACCTTTAGACATTGAGACTTAATAATTTTACCTGACCTGTATAACTCCTGTTAGATTGATCTTGCTTTATATATAATGTGTGTAAATCTCAAAGATGTTGTGTGACCAGCTTGTAATGAAGCTTTTCTTCTTAGATATGATCACTACCAAGCTAGCAGGGCTGGGAGTGAGTTTTATTATTAGCATATGTCAATTGCACAAGATACTGAGTTTCATTATGAATCTTTGCATATACATGGGATGTCCTTTCTCCTATTCTCCCCCTCTACTATCATTTCCCTTCTGTGAGTTTTCCTTTCCTGCTCTGAGGAGTAACCTTCTCATGCTGTGTGGAATGACCCTTTCCCATTCCACAGGATCGTCCTTTCTAATACTGTGGAGCGACCCTTTCCCACTGTGTCACCCTTTGCCATTCTTTGAGCTGCCTTGACTTCAGTGCATTAGTGCTTAATTGTGCATAAGTTTTTCAGTTAACTCTATAGAAGAGTAATAAAATAAAACTTGCATGAAAAACAGAAATGTGAAAATAAATAAATAAATGGGGAACATAGTTTTAAAATGTTCAGAATGAGTGTCACTCATGACTCTGACTTTTCTCATGCAACTGTGTGTTGGAACTTATATAATTCCCATGAGCTCAGTAGTGTCAGGGGTGAGGACAGGATAGGGCTCACATCAACAAGAGCTATTTTTTATACTGAGTGTAATTACTAAGAAATTTGTATTTCAAAATACTTCCTTCTGTGATTCTTTTCTTTTCTGATTCTTGGGGAAGGTCTTAGAAAGACCAGGACTGAGAGTGGGCTGTAGAGCCAACAGAAGGGTAAAAAGGAGATTGGTTGAGCTTGATTTGGGCAAGGTTCTTCCTGGCTAAGACACAGCCTGGCAATTTGGGGATGATAATCACCTCCAAGCTGCAATAATTCAAGAGAGTTAAATGAGTGGGAAATGGAAGTTGTTTTTTTTTTTTTCCTGGCAGCAGAACTCAGCAGACACTGGATGAATTATTATAACCCTTCTCTCTGCATTGTGTTAGAGAACTGTGATGATCAGAAACAAAAACTTCCTTAAATACTCTTCTGAAAATGAAGCCATTTTCACATGTTTTATGAGCATATAAGACTAAGTATATTTTTCACTATCACAAGAAACCTAAAACTTCAAAGTTCTTCCCATAGCTCATGACAAATGAGTAGACCCACCTTGGGGACAGAGAATGACTTCCATTTCTCAGCTTCAGTGGGAAGAGTTTGTTAGAAGTCTAAGAGGAGCTGTTGTGAATGGAACTGGTGGAGTTCATGGAGGGCTGTGCTAGAGATTCACACTTGAGAGAATTAGAGGAGTGATGTTTACAACCCTGACATTGAGAAACTGAAGAGAAAATGAGAAGTCAGAAGAGGGCACTGAGAAGAGTTGCCATACAGTAAGAAGATAGCCAGCAAGGGTGATGCTCAGACACCCTGTGACATTGTCTCAGGGAGAAGAAGTAGGCTCAGGTACCCTGTGACATTGTCTCAGGGAGAAGAAGAAATAGGCTCAGGCACCCTGTCCCATTGTCTCAGGGAGAAGAGGAAGTAGGTTCAGGCACCCTGTTCCATTGTCTCAGGGAGAAGAGGAAGTAGGCTCAGGCACCCTGTTACATTGTCTCAAGGAGATGAGGAAATAGGCTGAGGTAGGAAGATCACTCAATTCCATGAGTTCAAGGGCAACCTAGGCAATATATGCAGACTCTGACTAAAATTCATTTTCTAATTAAGTATGGGAAAAAAATAGTTATTCAATAGTTATTATTGAATGACCTAAGAGGGACAGAAATAGATGTTGTTTGAGAGTCAGAGAAAGCACTGGAGCCATGGGCTTGAGCAGGGAAGAAGTAGTGGGTTCCCTGCACATGAGAAGGAGAGGAACATAAGAGGAAGAGCAGATAGCCTGATCTTCCAAATGGTGGAGATGGGGTGATCATCTTATTTTGTTTTTACTGTGTGCTGCTGCCTTCTTACGTAAAAGCTGAGGTTTCCTTATACTCTTTCATTTACTCATCTTTTTATATCTTCATATCCTATCTTTCTTACATAAACACACGGGGCTGTGAAATATGGCAAGTTGGTATACATTGCTTGCACTGGAATGAATATCCAGGCGTTCCTCAGTAGTATGTATAAGTCATCTTGAAATGGTGGAAATATTTAAGGAAGAAATGCAAATAGATGTCCTTTGCTTAGAGAGATGATTTCTGAACATTGCTTCTGTATTCACAAAGTGTTTCTAACTTAGGCAAAGGTATTTCATTCAAATCTCCAATGATTCCAGATTTTCATTAGGTGTTAGAACCCAGGTTATCTAAGCGATATGTCTGATTGCAAGGATTAATGTTTACCTTCCCACAAAGCCCTTTGCCTGCTGTCACAGCAATATTCCTTAGTGGGTGTCTCTCAGAGCCAGGACCAAGTGACCTAAAAGTATTTCTAAATTGGCTGAGTGGGAGAGGGACTCTAATGTATGGTTTCTCTTTGGTTGTGTTTCTTTGTTGCTTTCATTGTTATTCATGATTGCTTGAAGGGATGTATTAATCAGAATTCCTCAGAGAAATAGACCCCCAAGAGGACCACACATGCATATATACACAGTGCAGAGTTCCACATGACATACATAAAATTGGCTCTCATGATTAGGAAGCTGAGAGTTTTGATCTACATCTGAAAGAATGAGACCCAACAAAGGCAGTAATCTCAAAAAAAGAGTTAGGACTCGGGGAACACTGAAGAAGAGGGGCCAGAAGAAATGTAAAGCTAGTGGATAGGAAGAAAGCTGTTTAAATAAAGTTAGGGCGCTTAACGGAGAGTCCAGACATTGAAATTTTCCAATGCTCTTTATTAATCACAAACCATGTCAAATCTCAGGCAATTCTAATGCCCTGGAAGTTAGACAGAGAGCTCACTCCAATGGCTTCCTCACCCCATGCTCTCCTCTTGGTTCTCCTCCTGCTCACTAGCTTCTTCTTCCTTGTTCTCTGCTGTCTCTGCCTCTCTTTTCTCCGCCCTTGCCCTAGTTCTTTTTTATTCCAAATCCTCTCTGTCTCCACCCAGCCTTCCAATATACAAAACAATGGAACCAAACCTTCATCTGCCTTAAGGCTAAGGAATGTCCCATTCTTGTGGAGAGCCCTATAGCCACTCCTTTGTTTACTGGTAGGCAGTGAATTCTTTACTTGCTTCAAGGACACCTTACTAGAACATTATCCATAACTAAAATCTCCCACATCTCACCCTTTTTACTTACAATAAGAACAATATTGACTCAATCAAATGAAACTAAGATATAAAGTTATAGTCTGTCAAATATCGAGTCCAAATTTCAGCAAACTGTTCATGCAGTTCAAATGTCTTTGTGACTGTAAGTGTCCCATAACATCAAGTATCAAGTCCAAAATTCACCAATTATTCATAAAAGTTCACCAACTGTTCATAAAAGTTCACCAACTGTCCATAGAAGTTCACCAATTGTTCATAAAAGTTCACCAATTGTTCATAAAAGTTCAATGTTTAGCAAAATGCTTGTGCAATTCAAATGTCTTTGAAGAGAATCAGAGGTAGCAGAAGACAGTGAGGTAAGAATCAGCAGGTATCTCCATCTGCATCATCACAGTTGAGCATTGTGGCAGCTCCCTCAATTTCCACTGGTCTGTTTGGCAAAACAGACTCCCTGCAGGCAGGTATTTGCATCTCTATCACAGCTGAGCACTGTGAAAGCTGCCTCAAATATTCAAACCAGGCTCCCTTTTCAGCTGCAGAATCATCACCAAGATGATTTCAGAGGACAGGATATGAAGCCAGTAGCTTCCCAAATTTCCCCTTTTCAAGATGACTGCGTCTGTCTTAGGAGAGAATTAATGAACAATGAAAATTACCTGTCCGAGTTACCGATAGCATGATCAGCACTCTGTCTTGGGGAAATTCATGTCATAATTCTCAATCCCGTCTCTGACTGCCAGCCTCTGTATTTAGCTGGGGAATTCAATTTTTTTGTAATCCATGGTCTCTGGTTTATATGCAGCACAGGAGCAAGGCAGCTAGGAAGGCCTTCAACGATCCATTTTTAGGTTGAAGGCTGGACAGTAACCCGCACACTCTGATGTCTCTCTTCAGTCGAGTAGTCTCTGGATACTCTCAATTGGATGTTTCATTTCTGAAAAGACAAAAGCACAACCTTTCCCCGACATGGGGTGGAGTCTGCACACTCCAGGCTATTATAATTAGAGCAAAATGCTTAAACATTATCTTTTGAAATTAATTTTTTAATTTTAATTTTTTTTTAATTTGAGGTTAAAATAGCCAATTATAGATATATCCTATACCCCTTTCTTTTTTAAATTTTAGCTGAAGTTTTATTTATCATTTATAATATTAAAATCCAATAATTTTTTCCTGCTTGCTGGACGTTCATTTAACATGTCAGTCAAGGGAGTTGTAGCTGTGGCTGGTAACAGGAACATCTAGCCACTGTAATGCCTTAGGGGTTTTGTAGTCCATGACAACCTGAAGTTTGGAACTTTTTTCAAACATTAACCATAAACAAACTTCCAAATACAGGTAAAATAAATCTTTTTTGTCAACCTAATAAAACCAGATACCAATTCCCTGGAGGACCAGGACCAGTTGGCTGAATTTTTGGTCCAAACTCCTGAACATAGCGAAGCTTGGTATTTAGCAACCAGAGCCAAGCGGCTGCTGAGAGAAAAACTCTAACACAGGCAGTGTAGATTCTGCCCAAGCTTTCTGAGTTGCTTTGTGCAATGATCCATTTTAAAATATTGTCCTCCTTTTGTACCATAAGCTCAGTAGAGGAACAATCAGAAAGCATACAATCAAGCTTGAGATCTAGGTAATTTACATATGCATTCAGTATTCTGCTTTCTACCTGAATTAACTCCTTTTCTGTTGTTGTTAAACTTTTTTGTCTGTTTAAATATGAATCAGCATTCAGTGCTTGAAATGAATTATTTAACTCTTGAGTAGTTAACCCAATGGTAGGTTCATTAAACCAGATATTAACTTCCAGTGGCTTTTGTACAAAATATTGACATAAGGTGGTACTATCTGAGAATTCTTGGGGAATGATTTTCCATTGATACCTTTTAACAGGCTGAGAATTATTATCAATATCTGTTCTGTCCTGCTTATGGACAACCTTGACAGTCTGTGATTGTTTTTGATAACATTTTTTAATATCAATAGCATCTTGAGTCTTACAGGTTGTCTCTGATATTGAAGGAATGTTAATCTGTACATTCCATTGTTTTAATAGGTCTCTTCCCCATAAACTTATAGCTAGATCTGCCACATATGGTCTTATATTTCCTAGTTCACTTTCTGGTTTTATGCATTTTAAACCTGTTATATTCTGTTTTAACTGAGAAAATGTTCCAGTTCCTAAGAGCTGAGTAGTTACCTCTTGAAGAGGCCAGTTTGAATTCCAGGAGTCTTTTGAAATGACTGTTACATCTGCTCCTGTGTCTAACAATCCTTCAATCAAAATTCCATTTATCTGTACTTTTAACTTAGGTCTCTGATCATTTATAGTTGCTTGCCAAAATATCTGTTTTTCAGTACCTTTTAATTCACCTGTTTTCTCAGCTCTATCCTTGATATCAAAGTCTAAAACAGTGCTGTCTTTAGCAACAGGCACTATCTGTTTTAATCTCTCTGAGGGTGAGTCAATCCTTTGCTGGTAAGAAATTGTTGGCTTGTTTTTTCTGTGGTAGGCACTTAAGCCAGACCCCCTAGGGTGTTTTACCTACAGCAAAGAATTACCTTGAATATCTGTTACAGATCTACACTCATTAGACCAATGTCTGTCTTTTCCACACCTTCTACGTATACCAGGAAACTGAGGTTTTCTTTCTGGCTTATTACCAGAGAAAACATTATTTCTAGGATCCATTTGTCTACAGTCCTTTTTAAAATGACCTGACTTTCCACAGCCAAAACATCTGACCTTTGGATTTCTAAGACCTTGAACAATTGCTTGTCCAATCATAGTGGAATTGTAAGCATTGGATCCAATATCAGTAGTAATTTTAATCCATTGATCCAAAGAAGCTGTTTTTAGTGGCCTTATTGCCTTTTGGCATTCTGAATTAGCATTTTCAAACGCCAGAGATTTAATTAACACTTCCCTTGCTTCTGAGTCTGAAATTGTCTTATGGACAGCAGAAGTCAATCTCTGTAAAAAATCAGTGAATGGCTCATTTGGGCCTTGCATGATCTTAGTAAATGACTCCGACTTTTTTCCTGGCTCTTCAACTTTATCCCAAGCATTTAAAGCTGCTGTACAACATTGTGCTAAAACATTATCATCAAATTGAATCTGCACTTCCAACTCAGCATATTGACCTTCACCTATCAACTGATCTTTGGAAATATTAACGCCTCTAGCTCGGTTACATTGTTCTATTGTCAAAGCTTCTTCTTTCCACCATGTCAGCCATTGTCACTGAGGACCGGCTTCTAATACAGCTTTTGCCAAATCCCTCCAATCTTGAGGAATGACTCGGTGTTGAACAGCCCAGTTGTTCAATATCTGTTTCCCATAAAGAGAGTGCATTCCATAGGCTACTATTGCCTCTTTAAATCTCTTTAAATCTAGCATTTCTGTAGGTTGCCATCCAAGTTCATCATAGCCCTGCATCCTGTTTATAGTTACTGGATAAACCATAGTTGGTTTTCTTAAAATCTTTTGCTGCCACATTGCGTTATAAGGTGGAGCAGTAGGCTCTGAATTCTCTGACTGAGATAGGCTTTTACTTCCTTCCATCAAGTGTTCTAATCTTGCTACCAAAGTTTGCATTTTCGCATTCCACTTCTCATCTATTTCTTTTAAGGCTACTTCTTGTGAAAAGCAAGTAAATTCTGCTTTTCTTTCCATCATTTTAAAATTTTCTGATTTTGCTCTGAATTTATCTCCTGTATCTAAGTCAATATCCTGTATAGGGCTAGATTTCCCTTTTCCTTCCACACTAACAGTTTTCCTTGATAGAACACAGTATACCACGATGGCTATTGATAATACCATGTGAAATACCAGAATAACAAAAACCATAATCTGTATTATGCCAGTTTCAGTTGAAGTATTTATCTCTTCTTCTACTGTTTTCATTCCTATGACATCCTTAACAAAACTATACAGAGCCCAAGTGCCCTGTGTCACAATATTTTCCATTTTTAACATGGAAAAATTTTCTTTTCCACTCTTACTTATCCTCTCCTTCCTTAGGAGACTTCTGTGTATTTTGTTTTATTATTTCTATTTTACTGTGGCTCCCACTTCTCAAAGAGCATTCTCTTTATTACCTTCTCCTTTTACAGAAGGTCTATAAATCTGTTATTCTTTTCCTGAAACTTTATTAACCCGCACCTGTGTGCACTTTTTCTTTAATTCTGTTTCTTTCTCTTTAGCTCTCCTCTTTCCATAGGAGGCCTTACTGTTTTTTATTTATTTATCTTATATCATACTTTACCTTTCCTGTGTCTTCTTTCTTCTTTTCTTCTTTTTTTCTGCCTTGGCTCTCGCTGTCCCGTGTTGTCTGTCATTTCCTTGTAGACTCTGTGTCTGGATTCTGCTGTCCCGCATTGTCTCTCTTTTTTTGTTTGTCTTCTTTCTTTCTTCTCGTGTGTCCTTGCCCCACATTGGGCACCAAGTGTTAAAATAAAGTTATTGGCGCTTAACAGAGAGTCCAGACGTTGAAATTTCCAATGCTTTTTATTAATCACAAACCATGTCAAGTCTCAGGGAATTCTAATGCCCCGGCAGCTAGGCAGAGAGCTCACTCCAATGGCTTCCTCACCCCATGCTCTTCTCTTGGTTCTCCTCCTGCTTGCTAGCTTCTTCTTCCTTGTTCCCTGTTCTCTGTCTCCTCTCTCTTCCTCCTGCCCTTGCCCTAGTTCTTTTTTATTCCAAATCCTCTCTCTGTCTCCACCCAGCCTTCCAATATACAAATCAATGGAACCTAACCTTCATCTGCCTTAAGGCTAAGGAATGTCCCATTCTTGTGGAGAGCAGGATAGCCACTCCTTTGTTTACTGGTAGGCAGTGAATTCTTTACTTGCTTTAAGGAACCTTACTAGAACATTATCCATAACTAAAATCTCCCACAACAGAAAGTAGTTAGATGACTTACCCTTAGAGGAGGAGCTACTGGCTGCTGGTGGCTGCTGATGTAGAAAGAGTCACTCTCCTTTGGGAATGTGGGAGACTGGTAAGCTTCCCACACCCTAGTGAATGGTTCTACATTCATGTGCATAGACAGTACTAATTGGGCTCAGGAGATCATTAGTAACACAGAAGACATGAAGTTGGGAGACAGAGCGAGGAGTCTTAGGAGAAATTGGATGGAGGTAGTGGTGAGTATTATCAAATTATATTGTATATATGCATGAAATTTTCAAAGAATAAATAAAATATGGTAGGGCTGGAGAGAGATGACTCAGTAGCTAAGAATACTGCTCTTCCAGAGGACTCTGGTTTCATTTCCACAAGATGGCTCTTAACTGTCTAGAACTCCACATCCAGTGGATCTGACATCCTCTTCTGGCCTTCATGGCCACTGCATGCATGCACTACACAGACATACATGCAGGCAAAACACCTATACACATAAGATAATAAATAAATCTGTTTTTGATTTGTCTTTAAAAATAATATTAAATATTTAAAAGAAGTGGCCAGGTGAAATCTCAGTTCAAAGACAGAAGACTAATATCCCAACTGTAACCAGCATATTAAACACTAAAAGGGCTCATTCCTTTACCTTTGGTTCCAGTCTAGTCTTCATTGCACTGGGTGATGTTTACCTACATGGAAGACAGCATTCATTTGACTGAGCTCACTCTTCCAAGTGCCACTCTCCAGTTGTTTGCCAAGAGCCTTGCATGACCACACACTCATAGTGGCATAAAGAGTCAACAGTCAGAAGGACTATCAGATCAATGAGAAATCATATGCCTAGGTTATAGGTTAGGAAATGTAGAAAAACAAAGCCAACCCTCTCCAACATGGGTCTCCATGGCCAGTGTTTGAAAACAAATCATCTTCATAGATCTTCAATTGGACTATCCCCATATAGGGCTAGCATCCTGAGAAAGGATACTTACAGGAGTAACACAGCTCTTACAATAGCTCTTGGCTAGAGAACTCCCCACAAATTGAACCCCCTGCTTTATAACTCTTAAATGTTTGCTATTCGTAGTATGCTTACTCTAAGAATTTTTCAGAATATGCTAAAAAAATGTTAATCAATAGATCCTGAGTAATAATTGCAATAAGCACTCAGTAAGCAAAGTGGGGAAATGAATTGGGAAATGCAAACTCAACCACTAGGATGATATTGAACTGTAGGTCTGTATAAGAGCTTGAATATCATTCAGTCTCTCATGTCAATATAAACCCAGATGCTTTCTGTCTGAGCAGCTGGGTGTCATTACCACCATGATCAAGGGTGGACTTCCAGATTACATGTCATTGTCACATTGTGGCAGAAACAAGGTAGCAAGGGATTGTAGTAGTATGCTTTTGTGGCAACTGGCCAAGAGAGACATGGAGGCATTTTCATAGATTCAAACACTGCCAGACCTCAGCAGAGGGAATTACTGTCATGGCAAGCACCATACTGGACAGTGAACCCTGAAAATCCAAGATCCAAGTAATCCAAGATTACTGCCCAATCATGAGGTCCAGAGTCTGAATTCTATCATCCTCATGACAAACATGTAGAATTCCAGCTCTGAGGTATCCCATACCCTGTTCTTGCTTCCATGCATACACAGATGCATATAACTGCACATGCGAGTGTGTTGTCTCTCCCTCTCTCTCTCTCTCTCTCTCTCTCACACACACACACACACACACACACACAAAATAAATAAATAAATCATTTTACTAGAAAGAAAAATAATGGGCACTGCATGTGCAGGACAGTACATCCTGTACAAGGAAGGAAATGGCCAAGGTCTTATAACAAAGGACTGTGACAGCAACCTGCCCAGTGTTCTTCCTGCCTCCTCTGACTCTCGTGTGCCTGTTCTCCATTTGCACATGTTTTCCCACCACATACATGTGCATACACACAGATGCACCTTTAAATTTTTTTATACTATAATTAAAATTTTATATTCTAGAATAAAAGTGATTATCTGGTTAGCCAAAGTTCTTCAATTAACACTAAAAACAATGCCCACTCAATACCTTTCCATGGACTTATTGACATGAGATAACTAGATGATGTCATGAGTGTTCAGACATGCACAATCTGGGCCTTTTTTCCTCACTCAGCTAAAAGTCAGATGCTAAAATTCTCAGTTACTAATTTTCCTGCTGAACTGTAAGATCCAAGTAAAGGTAGCCATGACTAGATTATGGCAATTTCTCAGTTGCTGAGGTAACAGGGAATAACCACACATTGTAAATGCACAACCAAGGTGCACAGGACTGCTGGCCTCTGGTCTCTATGAACAGTGTCTCCCTCCTTCCTCACATTTTCAGTGGTAAAACCAGGGGTCTGTCCCATGCTTCCAAACTAAGTCTCAGAGATGGATTTCAAAGCCAGCCAATGAAATATTTTTCCTACAAGTTCTTATTTTCACTTTTTATCAGAGTAGACAATGGTGTACACTATATTACTTCTTTGAAATCACAAGGCCAAAGAATCTACTAACAAGCACTAACCAATGGGAATAAGAGAAATAGAACCAATGGGATGGGATAGGGAAAGATTAAAGGAATTACGTCATACAAGTATGGAGTCTGACAGGTTCAAATTCACAGTCTGAGTACAGGCTGAATCCAGTGTAACAGTTCAAGTTCAAAGACCATGGACTGCACATTTACCCCTATGGGGGAACACAGCCTTTCCCTTTGCATTCTTTGAGCACCATGCTTTGCTCAAAGTCCATCAAGTTAAATGTTAATTAACCTGAAACAGACTTCTCAGAAAGATCTGGAAGATTATCTCAACACATATTTGGACACTATAACCCAGCCAGTTTGGCACTTTAATGCCTTAGTTTTAAACACTAAAATGGGGGCCAGGATTGTAACTCGGAAGTAGTACAGTTGCTTAGCCTATACAAGGTTTCCATTTTGTTCTCAACACTGGATTCAAAACACTAAAATCTATCCTGTTCTGAGTCTTTGGAAAGCTAGAGAATTCATCATGCTGATATTCAGGCTCTGGGATGAAGGACTTGCCATGAAGGCTATGGCTTTACTGGACTCCATTTTCAGCATAAGTAACTTCCTTATTCTGCAGCTGTTCACATTATTTAATCTAGTTCTAGTGTAATAATGTGTAATTTAAGTAATTACACATAGCTTTCCAACACAGTTAATTTGAGGTAAGAATCAGCATCAACCAATTGTCTTCTTTGTGTGGGGATAGGATGGGGGAATGTATACATGTATGTTCTACTTAAGAACATCATGATACTCATATTACTGATCTCTGTTGGCTGCTTCATTGTTTCTTGACAGCATTGGAATGAAAATCAAAACAGCCTGGTAAAACTGACACCAAAATCATTGGCCATTTCTCTGAAACCATGTGGAAACCACAGCTCTGTGGTTTCTGAGTTATACTTAACAGTTAATCCTCAAATGTCCACAGCTTGTAACAGTACACTCGTGGGGCCAGGACATTGTTTCCCTTGGGACAGATAATGACTCTCCTGTGAGTAAACTCCATAGCTATGTCCCAGACTACAGGAAAGAGTTTTATTAATATCAGGAAACTAGCATAAATAAAATTTACCAGGAGAGATTGGAAGTCAATTTCCCAATTGCT
The DNA here is from genome assembly GCA_026225945.1 of Cricetomys ansorgei. Classification (NCBI taxonomy): domain Eukaryota; kingdom Metazoa; phylum Chordata; class Mammalia; order Rodentia; family Nesomyidae; genus Cricetomys; species Cricetomys ansorgei. The sequence continues at coordinate 599,161 of JAMJFZ010000239.1, read as the reverse complement.
GCTGTGGATTAGCCATGGTCGGTAGCTCAGAGATACACAGAGAGCTGTCACTTACATGGTCCCAGATTTCCAAACTACTGTGGGTGATTTGTTGTTATGACATGAAAACCAGGCAAATACACCAAAAATGAAGCAACTTATGTGAGAACATTTAACTTTCATGTCTCTGTGACCATACACAATTCTTTTCTCTATATTCCCAAATCCAGGTTAAAAGCTGTGAAAATGCAAATCCAGGTTGTGTGGATTGGTAAGAGGAACTCATCCATTAGGACTCCACTACTGCCTACACACTATTTGCACTTATTTAAACAATTTGCAGCCAAGGACAGAACTCTCACTTCCGCCCTCTTGCCTCTCTTTCTTGCTATCCCTCCTTGATTTCCCATCCATCTGGAAGAAACTGTTAGTCTCAACTAAAGCGTGACCTAGCGAAGCCGCTCTGAAGAGAATGGCAAACAGCAGGCTTGGTGACTCAGCAGCACACACCACACACTCATGGCAGTGCTAGTGCTAACTTGCAACAGCTATGCCATCTATCTGCCTTGCATGGTACCCACATACTGTGTGGCATAAGAGCTCCCTCATTGCCCAGGATGAAAACAGAAAGACATAAACAGGAGTCAGACAAAGGGAGATTAGTATTTCATTGCTCCTACTATGGAAATCTTGGAGTAGGTCTAACACAAATGGCTGAAGCCATATTGTCTCAGTTCATGGTAGAGCCAGGCATTCTCCTAGAGACTCTCCCTAGAAGACAAAGGCAAAGAGAAGCAAGGAGGAATCTGCTGACTGATAGGAATGAGAAGGGAGATTTTTATGCAGCAGATTCCAGAAGATTCCTGGAAGAGAGTGAGGCAGAGGCACAGATGAGGCCAGACTGTTAACTACTATTCCTTCAACAAATGAGTTAGCCAGGCTGTCAGGTTTCTCCAGATAAACAGAGCAGACAGCATACATGTGTCTGTAAGGGCAGAAATTTATTTGATCAAATCGGCTAATACAACTGCAGAGGCCAGCAAGTCCAAAGTCTATGATGGAAGGTAGCCAGTTGGAGATTTTAGCAAGAACTGTGGCCCTGAGTCAGAAGACTGGAAACTTAGATACATTTCTACTTTAAAGTATGGAATTGGAATTCCTTCTTCAGACAACTAAGTCTTTGCTCCAAAGTCCTTCAGATGAGTAGATGAAGCCTGCCCACATAATGATTTCAAGGTTTATTACAGGTAGAAAAAAATACATCCATAGTAATGTCTAGTGTTTGCCCAAATAACTAGGCAGAATAACCTAGCCACACTGATGGCTCATATCAACCATCACAGGAATGGAAAAGGGCAGACCTGGTACAGGAGCTGCCTCCCACCTGTTCTTAGAGAAACAGCTCATTCACAGCACGATAAATCCAAGTGATGCACAATGCATGGATCTGTTGCTTGTAACCATCCACAGGACCCTTGGGTGGAGTGGGGGCAGGTGTTGATGTGGAACCAGGGCACACAGGCTCCAGGGTCAGGTGAATGGTAAAAGGCAGACTCACTTTATTACAGGGGGGAAGCCTCTTACACCCTCCACCTAGCCCAGCATCCCATTGGCTGCCAGACCGCAGCCGCTGTTCCCTGGGTGTGTCTGGGTAGGTCTGTCTTTAATGCTAGAGTCATGGTATTTTATGTGGATCAGGGGGAAGGTCTTTTGGAACTCAGGGTTAATGCATTGGTTAAAACAAGTAAGCAATTTTGCCAATCATAGCCCACCCCTTGAAGGAAGTGGAGTTTTGCTGTGGATCATGGTCTGTCAGTGCAGGGCAGAGGGGCCAAATTTCACCAGCTCTTTAGGATGAGAGCCGGCTTGCAAGCACCCTCTGGACCCATAACTGCGTGACCATTCCACGGGGGCACCACATAGCTAGTGGCTTTCTGTCAATTTTTGAAGATTATGGATCCTGTTCTAGAGACACTCTTTTTCCCAGTCTTCCCAGAATCACCTAAGTCCTTCACATGATGGAGCACACTGTGTCCCTCTTTCATTTCTTGGTGAATTTCACTTACCAATCACAGTAAGAGGTGTTGGCAGAAGCAGTCACTAGAAGATCTCATGCAAAGAAAGCCTCTTGGAAATTTCTGCAGAGCCTGATGATGAGAAAAAGCCCACAGTGAGACACAGAGAGGAAGTCACATTGCCTATCATACATCTCTGATGTCATGCATCATATGTGCCACACATATCACTGGTAGAGTACTATGACTCTCACTGATAGAGTGTCACACATCTCACTGATAATACCATGGAGTATAATTCTTCACACTGATGGAGTGTTCTTGGCTGAGATGTCAGAGCTGTACCTGCTATATCTCTCCATTGCTGCTGTCATCACCCAGATTCCCCCGGAACCAAGTTAATATAGGTACCAACTTGTTTTCTTTACAAGTAATACTGGGTTCACTGGTGAAACAGACTCTTCTCTGTAAGGAAGGTATTCATTCCTAGGGATTCTGTAATAATTTCCCCAAATAGGAACTCTCTTCACCACAAATGTACTTTCCTCCAATTCAAATGATCCCACAGTGCCCTGTCCTTGAGAGTTCTAGAGGGAAATGTTTTTCCTTGCTTTTCCAAGATTCTAGAAGCTTCCCACATTCTGGGCTTATATTTCATTCTCTATCTCCAAAGTCAAGAGCATAGCATATTCATTTTCTCTGTGTGTCTATGTGTTTCTTTGTCTGTCTCTCTGTCTCTTTATGTTTTTCTTTCTGATCATCATCATATCAACTTTTGTCTTTGTTCCTCTTTGCGACCTTGTGTGAAGTCTTCTGTTTATATCTCTTGGCCCCACTGGAGCAGACTGGGAGCATTTCAACATCAAAGATACTTCTTTTAGTCACATCTGCAGGGCCACTTATACCATGGGAAATGACATATTCACATCCCAGGAATGGAGGATAGCAATGCCCATGGGAGGTTCCTATGCCATTGGTCACATGCCTTCTCACCACTTTTGTGAATACTCATCCATTCATTGGCAGTATAAAAGTTGCTTTATGGTACACACAAACACCAGAAGGGGGAAAAAATGTTCTTGATTACAGATAGAATGTGATAGGACCCGAAAGACAATATAAATCCTTAGGTCAAGCAAATATTCAAAATTTAGCACTGTTTTGTGTTTTGAAGGCAAGAGACTGTTACTAAATCCATGTCAAGTTCAGAGGCAGAAATAAAGCAAATATGGTTTCATCCAGCTCTTGTGAGGATAGACAACAGCTGCTGCCCATCTTTACTCCTCTTCTGCACATACAAACACAACACATGGCATAGTTGCTGTTGGTTTCAAAAAAGCCTGGCCAGTTTCTTTCCAGCCCTGTCAGTCAACAGATACCCTCGCTTCTCGGTGCTCAGAGACAGTTCGTTATTCTACAGTGGTAATGGCTTCTCTTCTCTTCCAATTTTAATTCGTATTACTGAATTGTAGATGGTTTACTAGCATCTCACGTGACTTAATATGTATTTCTAGTGAGGTCAAGAAAAAAGCATGATGAAGAAGGCTTCATCTCCAAAAGTAACCATGGCTGGAGAGGCCATTCCAGCTGTTCCCTTGTCATCAGCATCAAAAAGGAAATCTTGGGAGAGAAGGTTGTAATATGAGGGCATTACACAGAAGGCAACCAGAGCACAGAAAAGCCATTCCTGGAATCAGGGCCAGACTTTTAGCAAGAGGCAATAAATTAGTTGGCCCACACAATTTGCCCAAACCTGCATCTCCCTACGCCACTGCATTAGTCTGTAGTGGAAAGATGAGCAGCAACTCCATCAGATTAGAAGCAGGAAACCAGACTTTCTTCAGTTTCTTCTCATATTGCATACCTGTTGGATACATGAGAAATCTGATAATCTAGTAATAAGTTTCTGGAAATATCAATATATTTACCTCTTAGTTTTTGTATCATTAGTAGAATTCTTATTGCTAAGAAGACATGTCCAGTAAATATATCAGTTGAAAGAGTTATGCATATATCATTTTTTAAAATTTTAATGTTTTAAATTGAAATAGGATTTTATCACTTCCCCCCTCCTTTTACTCCACCAGCCTTTCCCAGCTACCCTCCCTCAAACCCCTCCCATGCCCCCCAAGTTGATAGCCTCTTTTTTAGGTTGACAGATATCACCAGTGAAAGAAAAGAGCTTCTAAATTTCATTCCAGCCCATCACCTAGGTATTCCCCACTCAACTTAAAACACTTTCCGCAGAGCACCAGGCACTATCCCACTGAGACTCAGTATCAGCCCATGTCCCTAATGGCATTTGCATTCTGCCTATTGTGGTACCTCAGTCTGCTGAGCCTCCAGCCCAATGTAAGAAGTAAGAAACTGTAAAAGCATCCATGTCTTCTGTGCTTGGGAATTTACCGAAATTCTACATTAGAGAAATGTGGGTGTTGCTTCTTAGGTCTTAAGACACAGGGATATGTCCAGCCTGCATCTTTTATTACCATATCCTAGAGTGCTGATTCTGCTAAAAGATGAACATGGGTAAGATGCTACACAGGGCTTGTAGAGAGACATCTAGTCAGGTCAATAATGCTAGAGGTCAGGATTCTGGAATGAGGGTATCCTTGGATTAAAACAAAACAACACAAACAGAAACAAACAAACAAGAAACCCCTACACAGAATTTTACATTTCTGTAACTAAACCAGCTGGGAATTGTTTACTCTGTACTGAGAACTGTGAGATAGGAGAGGCATCAGAATCAACTCTGCAGGTTGGTCTGGAAAGTGGCTTCTGAACGTGACTTCTAAGAGGGGACTCATGTGCATCCCTGGTGCCCAAACAGCCTGATCACTCCTCCAAGATCAAGCTGGGATTTTCCAGAGTGAGTCAAGGTAAAATTGGAAGTGGGTTTTCAAAGTGATGCTAACATTTTCTGTTTGCAGGCACCATCAAAAATGAGGGTTATATGACCATTTTAAAAGAATCTCTTCATAAAGCTTTCTAATAAAAACATTTAATGACAAAAGATGGAACAAAATCACCTGAAGGGCACAACTGTAGTTCGTTCAATCTAAAAAATATGTGAGGTCCTTTTTCCCTCAGTGCTGAATTGAAAACTCCTTTTAAAATTTTGCTTAAACTGCACAGAGCTATTTCTGTTCTCCAATAAGATTTTCATTTGCAAGCAAGATGGTAAAGAAAGACTTTTTTCTTTAAAACTAAAGTGAGACACTCCATACCAAGGAGTTCTGGCTGAACTACCTAACTGCCTTATTTTTTTTTTCTGCTCTTGTGTTGTATTGAAAGGCACCAGGAGATCACTGGTGACTCTTAGATGTCCTAGTTTTTCTTCTGAATGTCACTGTATTTCTCATGATGGTCAACCCTTTCCACCCAGCCAAGTTTGATCTTTTTTTTTTTTAATAGATTCTTCTCTCATATACTATATTCTGAACCCAGTTTCCCCTCCCTCAACTCCTCTGAACTCCCTCCCTACTTTCCCTCTCTCCAAGATTCCCCACCCTCCACTATTTAATTTCCCTTCAGAAACTCTGTAGAGAAAAACTCTAAATTGGAGTCCTCCAATAGGGTTCCTTCTCTCAGAGCTCAGGGAACCCCATGCAAGTTTGGTCTTTCACTTCGAAAGCTCAACAGATTGATTTTCTAGCCCTCTGAATGTACACCCCCATTAGTGAAAACAACTTCACATGCTCTGGGTTCATAGAGAGGAGCACGAAAAGCAGGGAACAAACCATTCATGAATGGATGCTGAGAAGTTCCTCTGTCACATAAACAAGATCCATTGGTGGATGAAGTTTTTGCTTCATGTGTTGGAGGCTGACAATGTTCATATACATGCCCCAGGAACAGCCAGCAGAACTGAAGTCATGGTTAGCATCACACCTGGCAAATGGCTCACCTGTCTCTCACAGAACCGCCACTGTAGAGACACCGTCCCTATTATCTCCTGCTGCTTTTATTTGTGCTTCATTTAGGGTCCAGACCCATTTCTTTCACTTTTTATTTGGGTCCTAACAAGACATTTGGTATGATATTGCTCTTCACAATCTTTAATGGATCTATTCATGTTAGAATTTGGGTTTAATTCTTACAGCAAAAGTCTCCTAACTCTTCCAAACTTCTAAGAACCACCTCCTTATGCACACATGTGCTGCCTGAACAGTAGAGGCCACATTCTAGGCTGACGAGAAGGAAAGGGACTCATGATAACTGAGCACCCACTTTATGCCAGGGATGTTTTATGTTTTGTTGGAATATCAGTGAAAACATGCACAGTAGGTGGAACTTTATATTGGCCATAAACAAAGCTAAAATTATCATTGAAATCCAAGATCACACAGATGTGATAATGTCTAGATCAAGATGTTAGCTACTATGTTTGTTCTCTTACCCTCTGTGGAGCCTGAACTCCTAGGGTGAGAGGTACTCCAGGATAAGAGGTACTACAGAATGAGAGATACCCCAGGGTAAGAGGCACCCTGCAGTAGCTCCTTTCTCAGCTGAAAGGTCTCTGTCCGCTCCCTACTTCTCAATCTTCCCTCTGGGAATTACATTACATTACAATGGATTACATTACCTTGAAAATTGTTCTTTCCATGTGCCCAGTTGAGCCTGGGAATATAACTCTAATCAGTTACCAAAGTCTATTACTAGTCTCCTTCAGGGCCCAGTTGCCATACACTGACTAAAACACCTACGGCAGATTCTCAGTGTCTTATTCAGTGTGTTCTCGATGTCTTATAGAGTCCTGGCATTTGCTTCTCAAGAGAAGTATGGTAGAAGAGAGAAAAGAAAGAAAATGCCAGGAAATGATGAACAGATGTGCTGTTCTTAGCACATGGGCAAATTAACTATCTCCCATGTGGTTCAAGTGGAAGAGATTGTCTACACTGGCTCCCAGATGTTGCCATGTTCCCTATGAGGTAAACTAGCAAAGATAACTAAATATGGTGTGATGGCAGGAATGGTTTCATGGATATGAAAAGGTTGGTGTTATTCATTCAGTGTTCAGGGGTCAGCTTACAATGTGAGAAAATGTGTTGGCTAGGACTCTGTGAACAAATACAAGGAGTAGAGAGATCCCCAAAGGGATCTTGATAATTGATCACCTTCTTCCAAACTGCAAACAGACTTCTCTATCAAACCCCTTTTTCTCAGTGTGAATGTGGGATTCATTGACTCTTATTATATTCGAAACACAATAGTGTTATCACCTACGAAACTAAAATAGCATTTCACATCTTGTATAGGGTCAAGAAGCCTTTGTTCTGATGCAGATGAGTATATACTAAACCCATGTGAGAAGCACAAGAAAGGATTTGTCTTCTGTGCACAGTACTTTTATATGTTATTATCTTTCATTATGTAAAAATTAGTGAAATTCTGATTGTCTTTAGCTAAATGAATAATTCCATAGATCTCAAGGATGCTGGAGGAGAGACTTAGTTTCAAAGAATTCTCTTTCTATCAGAAGTTGAAATAGTATATGTGTTTCATTATGTTGCAGTGGCTAATGTATTAATTTGGTAAGTTATGGGGACCAAGACTTTGGCCGAGTGCTAGTGTAGAATTTTTATTATCTGCTAAATGAAATTAATATTTCAATAAGTATGTTTTCAACAAAGCAGATTGATATCTTTAATGTCAATTGGCCTCATCCAATCAGCTAAACATCTTCAAAAAATAAAGAATGAATTTGTGAAGGGGGAGGAACTTGGCCCCTAGCTGAATCACCAACTCTTTTTGGGTCTCCAAACACTTAGCCTGATCTACATACTTTAAATTTGTCATATTCTGCAACCCTGTGACTTGGTTCTTTAAATAAATTTTAAGAAGTAGATGATAGGTAGGGAAAATGGGTATATAGATCTAGACAGATTGATATATGACACATGATGATGATAGATGATTGATAGATAGATAGATAGATAGATAGATAGATAGATGGTAAGGTAATGATAAAGACTAATAGATAACAGATGTTAGATAAATGATAGGTAGATAATGATTGATAATGATTTACAAATATAGATAGATGATGGGTAGAAAGATAGATAGATAGACAAACAGACAGATTGAAAGATATCCAAACTGTTTTTTGGGGGAACTCAGATTGATATAAGTGGTTCCTTGGAAGATAACTAGAAATCAGGAAAATCATACAGAAATTAAAAAGAAAAGAGTATACCTGAAAATAGATTAAGATTTGTCTTTACTGCACACCTGGGATGTTTGGGAGACAGACAGAAAGCTCATTTTCACCATAGAAAGACTATATCCTGCATCTCAATCACATTAGGAATGGGAAAATTGCAATTAAAGATTTTTATGCAGTCATTTGTGATAAAGCCCATGTTATAATATGGTAACTGTTCTGAAATTCTGAGAATCGCCACACATCATGCCTGGCATTGCTATCCACTCAAGACAGAAGTTTTGTCACTGGTATTGTTTTTTTTAAATCTCCTTACTGTTCTCATTTTTAATGTATTTTCATTCACTTAGTATATGAAAAAAATAATGTTCAATCTATAGCTAGCCCAAAAGAGGCCTTGGGACCTATGAGACATAGACAGACCCGGGGGCTCAGGTGGCTCTGCCCTAGTGTGGATCACCAATAAATTACTGATGTCTCTGGGCAGTCACGGACTGCAGCCAGCACCTGTTGCTTTCACTTTGCTTCTTTCCCACCAATTTTTCCATATTTATCCAAATCGTAGGAGATTTTTAATCATTTTATAGTTGAATAATGCAGATAAGCAATACATATAAAGCAAGAGATAGATTTGGCAACTGTAACTGAAGTCGTCATGAACAATTGATACATTGGCTATCAAGAGCACGCCATCTGTGTCGTTAACACAGTGGTGCTTCCTAACTTCATACAACAATGGATACAACTGTATACATTGGAAGCCATTTTGACTCAATTCTTTTTTTGGTATAATTCTTAATAACATTTATTTCTGTGTTCCTCCACCAATGCTCTGAAGGTTCTGTAACCTCTCCAAACATCACCACTAGCTGGAAACCAATTCTTCAATTACATATGCCAGTTGGGATATTTCTAGTTCAAATTACCACACACCTTTCTTTATTCTCTGAGCCATCTCACTAGCCCTGGTATGAAAATGTTGTTAAAGCTTTTGCAACACATGAACACATCTGCGATGATGAATAAAGCGTTGGACTTCTTATTCATCTTATCAATGATTTTGATCATTTATCAAGCATTTCAGTGCTACTTATTCTACTCATTAATATACAATCCTACTCATGAACCGCAGATGTGGAATGCTGCTGAGCAGAACTCAGTAGAAAGAGAGTGAAATCAGTGCCTTTGCTATGTAATGATGCACGCCTAGAAGATGGTGCTCCAGTAAACAGTGGATATCCAAGAGGGAAATGGAGGAAGGTTTATGTTTAGTATTAATTACACAACTGAAAATCACTTCCCTCTCCTCTCGCAGAGCTGTCTCAGAAGCATCTTACTCATTGTTCACTGTATGTCTGCTGGAGACAACCGTGACAGCTTATGAATCAAACTAATTGTAACTTGTACTTGGTTATGAAAAAAATGACATGTGCGTTCTTCTAAATTAAGTCTTTCTCACACAAATTATAGGTTGCCACTGTAGATCAAGCAACATGCATTCTGAATTCTGACTTCTGGGGAATTAGCTACTGAGTGGGGAAATGAGATACTTTTGTTTGCAGTTACATTCAGGTTGACTCCCTACACACACACACCCCCGACACACACACGTTTTCTCTAGCAAGGGCTAGAGTAGTCTTGAGTCACTAGCCTCCACCACAAGTAAGGCAAGCAGTTTGTTCTGACCTGCTCCTTCATGTTAAGTTGGAGGCAATGAAACCATAGCAGGTAGGAATGACCTAAATTATCATTTGAATTAGTGACTAATCTCATGCTAGAATTTAGAGCTTTAATTGAATGTGACGATCCTGCTGCCCTGCCTACTCTCAGTTATCTTGATGGCAGCTAGACACTTCAGTCCTCTGTATGTAGAACCCATTAAAGCATGAGCATCCAGCAGAACTGGGATTCTCATCTAGACTGGTAACTCCAATGTACAGTCTCTTGCTCACCACACCCAGGACTCTTGCTGCTTTGTACCTTTGTCCAGTGGGAGGAAAAACTATTAACTGAAAAATGAATTAGGATGAAGGCACCATAGGCTCAATCTCCACTATTAGAAACAAAGAATAAACTGGGTGGTGGTGGCATATGCCTTTAATCCCAGCACTTTGGAGGTAGAGACAGGTGGATCTTTGTGAGTCTGAGGCCAGCCTGGTCTACAGAGTGAGTTCCAGGACAAGCAGAGTTACAACAGAGAAACCATGTGTTGAAAATATGAAGGAAGGAAGGAAGGAAGGAAGGAAAGAAGGAAGGAAAAAAGGAAGGAAGGAAAGAAGGAAGGAAGGAAGGAAGGAAGGAAAAAAGAAAGAAAGAAAGAAAGAAAGAAAGAAAGAAAGAAAGAAAGAAAGAAAGAAAGAATGAATCGAGGTGACACACAATGGGACAAACAAACAAAGTCAAAATAATCCAATAAGATAATTTCTTTATGCAAATGTGTATATCAAGACCAAAGCCAGGCTAGCAAGGGCACTGGGGATGGAAGTTCACTTGGATTTTATTCTAATGCATATGGTGATTGTTTTTTTTCCCATTAACTCAGATCCAACCTCACAGTCTTGCAATTGGCTAGTTTAAATGAATTGACACAAAGAAGATGAAGGGAAAGGGGAAGGGATGAGTGTTCCAGTCCACCAAGTTCTAGAAAAGAATGGGGAGACTTAGTCTTACCAGGTAGGGAAGATGAAAACCTTTACAGTGTATGGGAGATTTATGAAATAATGACTGTGGGAGAGATAACTACCTCGGATAGAAAACTTTTTTTTTTCCTGATACTTCTATCAGGGAGGGACCTGGTGTCCAGGTCTCAACTCGTCTATCTCCAACTGGCCATGGCTTTTGTGTTAGCTGAGGCCCATCATGCTCCCTCTGTGCCTCATCAGTAGTGATTGTGGAGGGAGAAGTTATCTGCTTTATTTAGAATCTAGAAAAAATGCCCATTAAAGTAATTAAGTTCAATACAAGTGTTCTGGCCTTCATTCACTTCTTACCCTTTTTCCCTCTGGTAAGAACCAGCTTCTTTAGTAGCTTGTGAGGGGAATAGAAACCTAGGATCTGCTCTACCTTGCTGCAAGTGGCATAGGAGTTCTCTCTTGGGATGGTCTAGATGACTTTCTCACACTGATCATATTTCCTTTTTCTAGTATGCACAGCCCATGGAAGCTAGCACTTAACCATTTTCACTGAGAACAAATGAAATAACATTATCTCCCCTAGGCCTGGAGGATAGGGTAGGCGGGAGGCCTTCCTTCTAACCAAGACAAAGAGTTCCATTTTCTCCATTACTTACTACCTATCTTCTCCCACCAAGCAGGGATTTCCTTCATCCCTCAGTCAGAACTGAAAATATCTTCTCATTTGCTTCTTTCTGGGTTTTTGATCATTAATGAGAATCCCCTGACTTTGTTGGATCAGGGTGAATTTTACCTATTTTATTTGATGGGATTTCTTTGTTGCCTTTTGTAAATGTTGGCCTATTTGGTTAGATATTATGAAAGTGGAACTCTGCCTGATAGTATGAATGTGATGTAAATTTGGGCATTTGTCTTGTTCATATCCTTATGGCTACTAACAAATTAAACCGTAATTATTGACTGTTAAATGAGTCTAATAAATACTAAGAATCACAAAGAATATATAAAGGAAATGCATCATTCCTGCCTACTTTGGACAACAAATGGGAGAACCAATTTTAGTGAAAAGTTAGCAAAAATTACGTGTCAAGTGGATCCTGCTGATTACACACATGCCTTACTTCAGAGGGAAGAATGATGTGTGTGGAGTCCATACTCAAGAGGGATTACTTTGTGCCCATTGTAACTAACACATCCAGAATTCCTTTATGATAGGACTAAGGGGAGTGCCTATCATTGTAAACAGCAACTCTTTTAATCACACAGCAACCGTCTGGTAGAGACTTTTTCATTCCCCTATGTGTAGAAATTAATCACATAACCAAAAAAATCAATAGGAATTTGTAGAATCTTTTAAATTCATATAGATAGATTCATGCCCAAATAATCTTATAATAAATTCAAATTGATTCATTGTATCTAGAGAAGATACCTGCTTAATTTTACTCTCTATCTAGCTTGTTTTAAGAATGACTTTCCAGGTGTTATGTTTTGGTAGGAGCAAATGGTAAATGGTAAGTGGTAAAGGGTAACATTATAGTCACCTCAGTTCCTGTGAGACCCAGCCCTTCTCTGTCCTGTAAGCTCAGCCCAGAGCAAAAGTTCAGAGGAAAGAACAGATGAGTCTGTGACTATAGAATTAGAAACAAGAGAAACTCACAGAATCAAGTTAGAGTCCAAAGTAACTCAGACAGCCCTGGAAGCTGTAGTTTCTGAGTTCCTGGAATTGCTCATGAAGTAAAGATGCCAGATCACTGCAAAGAAACAGCCACCTTCAGATCCACCTGCCATTTAAAACCACGGATATCAGAAGAGTGCTATTCAAGTGTGGAAAGTCAAGTGCTTTGGGCAGTTTCTTTTCCACTCTCGAATCTGGGAGGGCTCATGACCTACTGTGACAAATGGAAAATGGCACTGTGCAATTCTGCAGCACAAGCTGCATGAGGACATGACAGTCTCCTCTTGACTTCTCAGACTGCTGCTTTGACACCTGCAGCATGGAGGCAGTGTCACCTACAGAAGGACACATGGCCAAACTTGGAAAACAGAACCAAAGTCTATGAGGTTGCTGGAAGCAACTGCCTAACAGACCTCTAAATAGAGTCATCTCACAGGGCCTGTCTGGGACATTGATTGAATCCAGTCCTCTGATTCAGCTGCAACCAAAACAGCCCCCACCTCCCATTACCCCCAGTGTAATGAGTACACTGGTAATCTTGTTCAAAGTGTCATGAGGCCTGTGGTCCTTCACTTGTGCATTCATTCATTGCTGTATTCATCTAGCAAATGCTATCTATCACATGCCAAGCCCTGGGATCTGTGTTTTATACTAGGCACACAATATTGAGGAGAGACAGTCTGGACATGTATAAACTAGAAATAAATAGGTGACTCCAGTAAGATTCAAGGACCATTGTTAGCATGAACATGGGATGCCAAAACAGCTAGGCATAGAAAGAATTTAGGATGAAGGAATTAAGGGATTGTAAGCTTGTCTGAACAATTGTTTAAAAATATCCTTACCCAAGGAAGTTGGATGTGAACAACATGTAGGTATCAGTCATCCAGGTCTCAGAGAAGGATGTCCTGCAGAACAGGCTTGGGTAGCACAAGGCCCAGAAAATCTTGGAAGAGGAAGAAGTTAAGGTGAGGTACATATAAAATACTGTGTCTTAGAACATAGTAGGGGTCTGTAGTTTCCAGAGCATTAGAAGGATCCAAAGTTTATGCTAACCTGATTTGGCTGCTTTCTATCTCAGAAAGACCCCTGCTTTCAGGAAGGAAAGGGAGCAGAGAGGGCCAAACAGGAGAAAGCCCATTTAGGAAGTGACTTATTCATCAGATAACCTGGCAAGTAACTGGGAACTGGAGAGTAACATTAGGTCAGGCAGTTTTGTGTTATAAGGGAAGGGGCATCTCTGCTTCACTGGCTGAAGACTTGTAAGAAGGAAGGGGTGCTCATAATGACTACAGATTTATGTCTGGGCATCTGGAAGCGTGGTTAGCCATTCGGTAAACTAGAGTGATAAGGGCACAGCATGAGCAGGAAAGTAATGGCTTCAATTTGAAAATGCTGCCTTTGAATCTTCTGTAAGTGACAGGAAACCCTGGTTTGTCTCCAGCACCTATATTCTTGTCTTCCTTAAAAGGAAGACCCTTCATAAGAGGATCTTTCTAGCCAAGCATATCCAACCCAGATTACAGACATACCATAGCCTCCCTTAGAATGGGTACATAGCCTTCTGACCTCTTGTACAATAGCATAGGAAAAAAGTAATGAAGTATTTCCTAAGTGATGCCCTGGAGAGATGTGCCCTTCTATACTGGAATGAGGGGACAATAAAATCATTGCAGTATTAGACTATAAAACCCAGACTGGAAAGGAACTAAAGTAAAGGAAGGGAAAAGCCAAATGCATCTGACATTCAGAGTAGTGATTGTCAGCTGGTTTCACCTCCAGAAGACATGGCAATGTGTTAGGCAGCCTATGTTGTCTCTATAGACACTGGTATTTCGACTGACATCTGGTGACATGAAGCCATTGAAATCTAGTCTAACTCTTGGTCTTCAAAACTGCTAACTCTGCACAATATGCAGAACAGTCCCCACAGGAAAAGTCCAGGTGCCAACAGCACAGCATGAGACCTGGTGACTTAGAGGACCTGCAGATGATGTAAATGCGTAAAGCACAAATACGGGTATTGTGATGTGATAAGGACTATGCTCAGCTACATAGTGCCTACAAAAACAGACTGTGGTTAGATTTCTTAACACTGCACCAAACCTGATATACATGTGCCCTCTGTGAGCCAGTCAGGCCATAGCTGTCCAGCCAGATTCAACTCACAGGCTACAAGGTAATTGTTTTCCTTTGGACCTGATATATTTGATCAGTGTTAATGTTACTCCAATTGTAGGGCCACCATTTAGTTGCCAGATGATACAAGACAGATCAGGGTCCTCTCTTGGGGTTCTTAGTTTTCTTAATAAAATGATTCAAGAATGGATTCAAACAGAAGAGCAAAAACAATTTTATTAGCATTTAAATGAAAAACCTCAGGGCAGGCAGGCTGTAAAAACCCAAGGAGGGAAGAAAAAAGCCATGCCATTTAAGCTGGCATGAAGGTCAGATACTTGGTGGATGAGTAAGACAGCCCAAAATATTAGACAAATCCAAGCTGTTGAAGAAAGCATGCTTTAAAAAGAAAAGGAAAGAGAGGTTACACTTTTCTGAATAATTCAGAAAAGCAGGCCAGCTTACAAAGCTGAGCAGTTGGGCCCATAAGCAAGAGTATAGAGGCTGCTATTTTGGGAAGAAAAAGTACAATATCTCATTAAATAATTAATTATTATGTCCATCTCTTTTTAGCATGGCTTAAGGTGAGACCACCTTTCTAGGGGTGGTTCCTTGGCCAGTGTTTGACATAGCCCAACTTGGAATATTAGGTCTCCACCCCAGTCAGAGATTCTATTCTCCTGATCAGAGAAAATTTTCCCTTAATGAACTTTTATTGCTATTATAGCATCAAAAAATTGAGTCCTCAGCATTAGACAAGTGGTGAGACATAACAAATCTAGTTCCGTCCTGCATTATCTGTGTTATCTGAACTCGAGTTTTCTCATCTATGGGGCATCCACTACAGGATCCCTCATCTCACCTTGAAATCACACATACAGGGGAGGGGTTACCTACTTGACTAGATACATGACATTTCACCAAGTTAGAAGATGGAAAATGTTATATCCAATGACATGGGCTGATGTACACAGCCTTTACAGTGTTATAAGCATTTCTATAGCTAGGGTCTACTATGGTAGAATTGTCCACAAATCAAAGTGATCTCCAAGACTCATGAGCCTGCTGGCCCCAGATGCTACACATAGAAGAAGCAATGTTGTGGTTAATTTGGATTTAACCTTGCAGAATGTAGAATCACCTAGTAGACACTGACATGGCTGTCAAGAAGTTCCTAGATTAGGTTAATTAGAGTAGTAAGAATCATCCTAAATGGGAATACATCATCACTTAGGCTGTGGTCAGACTGAACACAAGGGAGAGAGAACATGAAAACACCATCAAGTATCACTCTCTGCTTCCCAGCTGAGGACTCTGTGTGACCAGCTGCCTCATACTCCTGCTTCCATTTCTTCACCACTATGATGGACAGTACCCTCAAACTGGGAAACAGAATAAACCCTTACTTCCTTAAATTGCTTTTATCGGGTATTCTGTTGCAGCCGTGTGAAAAATAACTAATTCAATCACCTATCATAAATGTTCATTCCATTGGTCAGAGCAGACCATGACCAAGACTCTGGTCGGTGGAGTGAAGAGGTCAGCATGCCTCAGATGACTCAGTCTACTGTCAGATTCTCTGTGTCTGTAAGAACACTATGGTGGTTATCTACAGCATAGTACTTGCACTGGGGGATTGCACTTGTTTATTAAAATACTGTCTTGCTCTTCATCAAAACCCATTGCTATTGACTTCTTCTTCAGTTGATAATACTATGGGCATCCTCATCTATTCTTTCTCCCAGGAGAAATCCAGATCCTGGTGTTCTGACTTCCCTGGCAACCCAGACATTATGCTTCGGATTTTATTGTCCAGTGTTCAGGAGTGTGGTCAGTCCTTACACATTTTCTCCACAGGGATATTTGGCTGTTACAGCTTGTGTATGGTTGAGGCTACACTTGGTCTGTGGATAGATGATCTTAAGAGATGAATCGACCAGGATCAGCTTCCCTCTGGATCATTTTACCACTTGACTCTATGCTGAGTGAGATCTTGATTATATGAAGAGAGTTTTCTATGCTGATGGTGTGTTTCGATATGCTCAGATTCTGTGCATGGTCCACTCAATACCATCATACTCTGAGTGCTGGGACTCAAACATTCTCGGTCCCTGCTCTAGAGAGTACAGTTGTGGCCTTCCCCAGGGGACCTTTACAGTCTCCCAGTAAGGACTGAGCATTTATCCACCTGGTGAGTGATTTCTGATTCCCCAGAGGCTCTATTTTAGAGAATTGAATTGACAGTTGGTGGTAAACAGTTCAAGCTTTGAAATACCAATTTACTGTCATCAGTGACTATAGACATAATTTACAATTTGCCTTGATGAGTACTTTCTTCTCTAACTTCATTTGGCTGGAGAGTGATTGCATGTGAGTGGTAATTTCATTCTTTCCATCTATTTTCATGGTGTGCTCTCTGAAAAGCTTTCTGGTCATCTCCTTACAAACCAGAGTAAGTGAAACAGCCACCCACGGTCCAGGTGGAAGATTTAGATTCTGTCTTGACGATAGGTCCTCTATGAGCCACAACTATCCCAAATTTGGTCTGTTAGCACAATGCTTAATTGAAATGAAATTGTATGTGATCTGGGTTCTTAATGAGAAAATATGTTATACATAAAAGGAAAAGACTTAGTGTTTGCAGCAGAGAATGGTGATTTGCTGGAGCTCACACTAATTTTAATTTGCACAGGGCACTCTAGGTCTCGACTTCGAAATAAGTAAACACACTGTGCTGGATGAAACCCATTCTTCTCCAGTTGCTTTTGGTCATAGTGTTTTATCAAAGCAGTACTTGTCCTAACTGAGACACCCTCCATCCCCTACAAATATGAATGTGCTGGCCAGCACTCCCATGCCAGTCCTTCCTTGTCCTCACACTCCCATAGCTGCTCCTCATACCTGCACAAAAGCAATATTATGGCTCAAATCTAAATGTCACTCACAGGCTCCTGCTTTGCTGCATGAAACTTCTTGACTGGTGGCACTGTTTGGAGAGGTTCTAGAAACTAGGGGAGGTGATGCAAGAACTTGGGTGGTCCCTAGGGACGTTCATCATGGGGCACATGTAACAGGACACAGTTGTCTCCAGAATAGGAAAAGGTAACTTAGCAACACAGTTCTCATATCCTGTGAATCATTGAACAGCAACACTGTTCATATCCTGCACGGACATGGACAGCTTCGCTTGTACAGTAGAACTGTTTTCTAGACAATGAAATTGGGTCTAACAGATGCCCATGCCATCTGTTACATGGAAGCAAAAAGACTGGAACCCACACCTTCCTCTGTCTGAGAGCTGTTTCTGCCACAAATGGTTGCTCTCCATCATATATAAAAACTACTATAACTGCTTTATTAAAATGGTAGTCAAGTAAACATTAAACAAGTGTTTGATGTGTTTTAATTAACTGATATGAATCCACAAAGGGACTCATGGGAAACAAGCTTTATGATACAATAGAAGCAGCATCAATTGCACTGTGACTGGAACACAGCTGCAGGGATTGGTGGAAGACATATATTCTCTCAGATGTGCAGACATGACCCTATCTGCAAGGAAAGGTGTGAGCTAGTGTGAGGAGGTACTTGTAGCTCCTTTTCACACCCCAAGCAGGTGTCTTCTAAAAGCCAAGGTCTAGGTGGGAACTGAGCTCTTTCATGTTGTTAGATGGGGTTAGGTTAGACAAGATCTTCCTCTGCTTGTGCATGATGGTGCCAGCACTATTTTCTGATCGCTCCTTTCAGTTGGGAAGAGGAGCGTTAGTACTTAACATCCCTCTTGCTCATTACACTGCTGTTGTGTCCTGATGCGATTCAGTTGCATTTAAAATAATGATTAGACATAAGACTTTTGAAATAGAAAAATTTAAAAACTCGACAGTCCAGGATGGGCAGGAGAGGGGCTCATGAGGCTTCACCTCTCTCTGAGAGCTTCCGTGGAGAGGAATCTGCTTTCTTTAGAAGCGTAGCCTCTCACAGGTTATCTGTGCTCCAGTGCATGGCCCCACAGATGTGCACGTACACACAGCACTGAATGGACTTGGGGGACTGAAGAAAATGAAGAGGCTGTGAATTTGGGAGGAGGACTTGGGAAGGTCATGGGGGAGCAGAGTGGAATAAGTATGAAAAAATAAAGAGTAAACATACGAAATTCTCAAATAACACAAACATTTTAAAATTCTTATGAAAGTATTTTATTCTCTCTCTCTGAAAACTGAGTTAGCTTTAAATGTTACTGTTTGCCTAGTTCACAAAAGAGAGGAGGTTCACATAAAACTATACATGAACTTATCGTGAACATGCATCTGATCTGTTTAAGTTGGATTTTCTCGAAGACCTTCTGTCACAAAAGTAACAAATTATAGCCATAGCATCTTTGCATTGTTATGTTAGGAACAATGGGGTGCAGGATGCCCTCAAGTTTGATTGGTGATTGGCAGATCATCAAAATTTACTGAACGAACTCTGGAGCTCTTGCATAGAGCAAACTGTAAAAGAACAAGTTTTAAGGAAAATTTATTACCGTTGCATTAGATCTGGGAATAAAAGATAACATGAATGGATGAATGAATGAAGATGAATAAATGAATGGAGCTTCCTGAATGAAGCTGAGCTGTTTCTGGATAGCCTTGGAAGGTGCCAGGATTCTGAGTTCTCTGAGATCATCTGAACATTTCTAAAAGAATGAATCAGTGAGCTTAATGTGCAATCTGATTTTGATTTTCCAAATCCACCCTTGAGGAGTGCCTTTATCCAGTGTGAGTGGGAAGATGGGATAGCTAAGTGATACTGGGTATAGAGAACACTTGGGCCTGAGTTTGCTTTCTGAGCCGGCACTACATAGAGCTAAAACACTAATGGGAGCAATAGCCTTGAAATTTGTCTGCTGTGCCAAAGCATTTGGGCATTTCTTTCTTTCTGCAGTGAGCTCCCAGAAAAGCACAAGGGGTAGTTTGGAGTTTATAAGCTTGCTTCTTGGGCTTTCTTTCTAATAAGGGCACTTTCCAAGGGATAACAGCCAAATTTCAAGCAGAGTGCCTCAATTTCATCGCCTTGTACTCAGGTTTGCACTGGTGGCTTTCTCTGTGGCCCCACACCTCTCCCAGGCCAGATCCTGTCTGTGAACTGCTCTCAGAAGAGCTCCTGGCCATCCCAGGCTGTAGACAAGCTTTTGTGTGGGTCGTTGGCTGTACCTCCTAAGTGTGTAATTTTAATAAATTTTATGTATTTGTGTGTGTGTGTGTGTGTGTGTGTGTGTGTGTGTGTGTGTATGTGTGTATGCATGCGCGCGCACTCACATGCACATGAGCAGTATGTTTATGGGCACAAGTGTGGGATCATCTATGTGGAAGTGAGAGGACAGCTTTGCCGAGATGGTTCTCTCCTTCCCATGGGTTCAGGGGATCAGGTCAGGCCATCAGACTTAGGTAACAGCACTTTACCCACTGAGAAATGGCACTGTAACCCACTCTTTTAAAAGTACATTCAACTGAAATCTTTAAAATTTATTTGGAGAGAGACTGGTATTGTCATTACACACCTGTGAAAACTAGAGAATCAGTTCTTTTCTTCTACCATGGGGGCCTCAGGGATCAAACTGAGGTCACCAAGCTTAGTGGCAAGCACTTTTACCAACAGAGCCATCCCAACATCCCATTCCCAAACATTTTACTGCATTCTAAATTCACACTGATTCTTTAATACAACAGAAGTATTTGTTTTAAATAACGTACAAATTTTATCTTCTATATTTTTCAGTCAATTTTTTTCAATAAGTTGGTCATTTGTCTACATTTTGGATTTAAAATGGAGATTGTAACTTACATTCGGTTGTTAAATAAGGTTGTGAGTGGGTGGAAAAATCATTATATTTGGTTCTCCATTTTTACTCATAAAATCTGTCCCCAGGGAGGGCTGGCTTTGGGTAATAGCACATTTCATTACAGAGTATGGTGGGAAGAGTAATGCCAAGTGGGCCTAAGATGAGGGTCTGAATTTAGTTTGGAGATGGTCTCAGAAAGTAGGATGAGGGTCTGGAGTAGGGGTCGGGGGGCATTACCATGAGCTCTGTCCTGAGGCCCTGTGGAGGATATGTTGGAACTGAACAGATAGACACAGGAGCTCACTGTCTGAGACCAGGGAAACTGAATGTGGGAAGGAACAAGCTACAGTGGCTTCCCAGGAAGTAGACAGGGATGTCTGCACAATTAGTGAAACCTCAAATATTTAGTTTTTAAAAGTGGAGAAAGACAAATTTAAAGGAAATTCATGTGTTTTGAACCCAAGCTTTTATTAGAAACTCACTTTTATTAAAATTCCAATGCTGTGTTCACCAAGAGGGTCCTGTTCACCAAGAGCAGAGGGTCCACCCTGGTTCCTCCAAGATGCTAAGAAACATTAGCTTTGAGAGCCATAGTTAGAAACTGATACAAACACAGGAGAGTTTGCTGTTTTAAATGCAAAATATTAACATTTAAATTATTCTATGTTGGCATTAAACTTTCCAAGATTGCCCTTCTGCGATTCTATTCCCCCAAATAATTATTTTCCTTGCAAAGGGTAGAAAGATGCCACTCTGACTAAAATGGCTATATACTGAAGTCAGTGATGGATAGTATACTAAGGTCCACTGCCCACCAGGCTCACTGAATGCAGAAACCAAAAGTACACAGGAAGCTCATGGGTTACAGTGACTTTATGCTCTGACTATAGCTTCTTATGTATCATAGAGGAAATGAAATATTGGAAAACATTTAACTTCTGTTTTAGGAGTGTGGGATATTAGCTGTCTATCCCAAGTGTAATAAAGCTTGTGCTTTATCATGCACATGAATGAAAAGGTGAAATGAATGTTTTTAATCTCACATTGTCCATTGATACTTTGGATTTTTAATATTATTCCTGCTTAGCTATTTTAAAATCAAAATAGATGAGTAATAATAACCTTTGGGAAATAACTATATCTTCTTTTACTATCCATGTGAAGAATTCTTATTTAGAATTCAATAAATAAGAATATAATAACATGGCCTGACCTTAGGAAAATTTATGTTTTCCCCCACTTTGGAGCAGCATTGACTTCCACAGCAGGTGGCCTTTTCTGTGGCTGTTTGAAACATGTTGTTCTCCTTTATTCCCTTCCTTCCAGGAGCGGCTTCTGCTTTCCTTGCTGCCAGCTCACATAGCCATGGAGATGAAGGCTGAGATCATCCAGAGGCTGCAGGGCCCCAAAGCAGGCCAGATGGAAAACACAAACAATTTTCATAATCTGTATGTCAAACGGCACACCAACGTGAGGTATTGTGTACTGTGCATGCCCTCAGCAGCACCAGGAGTCATTGTTTCTGCTGGGGAGTCACATCATATAGCAGTAACTACCCATCTTATGATGGTAATGTGGGGCCCACTCCTCTTACTCTTCTGATACCTCTTGGGACTCTCACATTAAAATGATATAATTCAGTCTACTTAATTCATTGGATTGAGATGTAGTTTGTAGACTTGCTGTCTATGGCTGAAAGGAACATAGAAAAAGAATTGGACAGGGTCTTTTTTCTGAGGACCCCCACAGTCAGAGTGAAGTATAATCAAAATGAGTATCAATGCGCTTTTTGGACACAGTGACAAATTCTTCCAAACGGGTTTCCCAGCAACAGGGCCTCCATGAGGCCAGTGCATTCCAGGATGGCTAAGATTCTGGGTTTTGGGGTCTGACCAACCAGTGACAAAGGCCACGGGGTGATGATGCTTATCTTTGTATTTCTCATGACAGTTACTACTTTGACAAGACAGATATTGTCATGCATATCCCCAGACAGCCATTCCTAGAATTATAGTGCTCAGAAAACAGCAAGCTAACACTCGGCATTCTAGCCAAGGAAGAAGATGTATTAAGCCTCTAGCACCCCTGAATGTAGATGGGGAATTATAGCACCCCCCCACACACACACACACACACACTTCAGGCTGGAATGGAGACTCATTCCTGTATCTCCATCCGTCAGCCACCAAATGTTCCTTTCATGTCCTGTCCATTCCTGGTACCTCTTTGGGGAATTTGCTCTCTCATCCATTAAGTATGTTGATGCCATGCTTTCTGTTCATCTTGGCAATCCCCATAATCCTCTGCACACAAACCTGGCTACATTTGCTATGTGTTGGTGATAATTTTTAGTTGTCAGAGAAGGTTCTTGAATCATATTTCAGTAATACCCAGGACTACAGATATACCTATTGAACATCTGCTAGAAGTGGGTCCTAGACTGTTCTCTGAGTCTTGGCTCTCAACCACAGGCTGTTGCACATATGCTAGAACTGGGACCCAGTCTGTTCTCCAAATCTGGACTCTCACCACATGCTATTGTCTTTTTTGGCCAGATGTTTTAAGTCAAAATTTTGAAATTCAGAGATGAAACACACACTTCACTGAAACTTAGATATGTATCTTATTTGAAATCATATCTTACAAAAAGGATCACAGAGCCAGTGGCATGCAGGAACCAAACATACATATATATAAGTGAGCAATGAGAAACTCATTTCACCAAATAAAAACTAAAGGAGAAACATTGGAAGGGTGATGGGAAAAACTAAGTCTACTTAAAGAAAGTTATGGCACATTAAGCAATAAAATTATTTAAAAGCCCTATTTGTGTAAGCTGTGTAAGCATTTCATCTATAAAGCTAAATAAGCAAGAAGATATGTTTCTGGTATCTGGGTGTGTTCAAATGATTCTTCTTTCCAGCTTTCCACCACACAAATAGCCACAATCCCTTTCCCATTACAGGAGCTAATTTCCAGTTACTTATTGAATAATCAAAGCCTATAGAGAAAAATTTGGTGTGTGTGAGCAGCCACTGAACATCTATAAGTAACTGTGTTAGCACAGGGAGAAATAGATATATAAAATGATAGAATACATGTCAAGATCAAGCAGCTAATGAAACCCTTATACTACCTGAATTAGCTGTCAATTTCTGTATAGCAGATCACCCCAAATTTAGTGACTTAACACAGCCATAGCATCTCACAGTATCTGTGGGTAAGAAGTTTGGGAGATGCTTATCCAGATGTTTGGGGCTTGGGCTTTGCTGTGAAGCTAAAGGTTGGGTGTTAGATACAGCTACTGTGGCTCCTGCCCCCTTGGATGGCTCACATGGGTTGTTAGCTAGTGGCTTCTGTTCCTCTCATTCTCACCACTGGCTGCCTGAACATCTTTGCAACATGGGAACTCATTTCTGTCAGTACAAGGAATCCATTTGCTGGGTATCTAGACAAAGCCAGAAAACTAACCTCTTCTCCTAGTTCTGCCTTGGCATTCATCAGACATGGATGGTGTTTATTCTCTATGAGTAACATTTAATAGTAATAATGAAAATAATAATAATTTCTCAATAGAAAGGCAGTAACTCTTGGTCGCCTCCTGATCCTTGGTCACCTTTCTCTGGATCTTCCCCAATAGTTCTTAAACATTCATAGATAAAACGTTTGAAATGAAATGAAATGAAAAATAAAAGCAAATTAAAAACAAATATACATTTTGCTTAATCTTATATATCATTCAGTCTATAACTACCTCTTACCTTCATAACTCAGGATCTAGAGAATTTTCTGTATTCTGATTAGCTTTCCTTGTCCTCATGTTGCTACCTCTGGTGTTAACACTCATCAAGCCACAGATTTGATTCATACTGACTTCTTCCCCACTGACTTATCTTGTCCTCAGGTCTGTGTAAGTCTTCTGCATCTTTGTTGAACTGACTATGCAGGTGTTCAGGCCCCACTGACCTTGCACAGAGAATGTGTCAGAGTTTGTCTTACTAATTGCAAGACACTCACTTACAGGAGAGGATACAGGGGAGAGAAGAAAATATCCAGGTTTTTGTCTGTGCAAGTAGCCCAGTGTCTTGCAAGTATCTTGCAATCTGTGGCTTATGGCTTGTGGCAAACTCTTGTGGCAAACTCTTGTGGCTCCTTTGAGCTCTTTCCACTGTCCTAGGATTTCACCATCTTTGTTAGACATGGAACTCAGCACAGCATTCTGTACTCATTCACCAAGTGAGTGACTTAAGGTATCAGCAAAACTGGTACAAGCTCATGATCTGTATGAATCTTGATTCCTAAGCATTGTTCACTCAGGCACTACTTTTCATCTTTGGTTTCTTTTCCTGAACACTTCCTACCAACATCTAATTAATTGCAGTGTGTGGTTCATTTTCCGTCTGTATCTGACCATGTCTCTCTCCATTGCTGCCCATCACAGTCCTCCCTCAGGCTCCAGTGAGCTGCCAGCTTCCAAAGTACACAGCCAGAGTAATCTTCACAATGGTGCTCTGACCATAACTCCTCACAATTCCTTTTCCATAACTTCACACATTGTATCACAATCTCTGCTTACTCTTTTCATTTCTGTATTACAAAACAAACTCTGATTTAACTTATGATGTCTCCTGACAGCCTGCTGTAGGACTGATTTGCCCAGTCCAGGTCTTAATCATAAGGAAAGCTGTGGGTTTTAGTAGTATCAGACACTTTCAAGTGTTCTGTTTCCAGAGTTCTGCTCTGTGTCAGTTGCTCTTTCTCTGAATGAGAAAACTCAATCCTTCCTCTTGGAACACAGCTGAGCCTCTGCCATCTTTGCCTCTAAAGAGGTCATGAAGGGAAGTAGGAGTGTTTTGAGAGACCATGAAAACAGAACAGAGAGGCCAGCCTCTCCAGGAGCTGCAGAAGTCTCCAGGTCTCCAGCAGAGGAACAGATCTCTCCCCTAGATAAAGCCAAGGCCTGCACTTTGCTACAGAATCCTCTGACTGAAGCAACAGTGATTGGCACAATGTAGTTTTGCTTTTATTGTAGTAAAATAAACCTCATGTTTTACAGTTAAACCACTTCTAAGGGAATTGTTCTGTTGGAGAAAGTGTATCTGTGGTCTTTCTGACTGTCATGATCATCCATTAACTTTTCTTCATTATACGTGGGGTCCTCATCTCCTTAGACAACAGTTCCCCTCAGACTCCTTTGAACCCAGCAACCACCATTCTACTTTCTATCTCAATGGCTGCTTAGTCGAGAGCAACACATAGTGGAATCATGCAGGAATGCGTTTCTGTGCCTAAATTGTATTACTTAGCATGGTAACTTCAAGTCCAACATATCTTGGCATTTCAATTCTTTCCAAGGTTGACTAATATTCCAGTGTATGTATATACCACATTTTCTCTTTCCATACATCCACAGAAGGACTTTTGGGTCATTTCTATCCCCTTTCTTGGGAATAAAGCAAATTTGGGCATTCATATACAAGCATGTGCTTGAGTCTCTAATCTCAGTTCTAAATCCCATTGTTTTCAGGGTTAAATTTTTCAAGGAGTTGTCATAGTTTACTCCATAATGACTGTGTGGCCTACACTCTCACCAGCAATATACAGTGTGTTCAAGTCTCCACATGTTTGGCAATACCTGTATTTGTTTTTGTTTGTTTGAATAGCTGTCCTAATGACTGTGAAATACCAATCATTTCTATTTCATGCTACATCTCAAGTCACAACATATTCACTATGTGTCTGCTCCAACAAAAGGTAGGAATGTAGGCTTCTTTATAAGGCCTTCATGAGAATCAGAACTGTGCTATTGTGTGGTAAAGGGTATGATGCACATACTGGCACATCTCACTGGTTAATCTTGGAGTGACTCACAGTTTACTCTGTTCATCTGTACATTTGCAAATGGAGCTGCACTGTCCTATCCAAAGAGTGAAGTTCCTGGGCACGTCTTCTCACCTGCATGTGTCCCTTCTCCCCCAGCACTCTGCTGTTTCCCTTTGCAACATTTACCATGAGTTACATTTGAACACTTGCTGCTGTCTTTATTTGTTGAATGCACCACCCCAACTGAAGTCTGAGCAGGTAGTAAATGATGCAGGGTTACTTGATTATCATTCCCTTTTAGAATTGTTGCTTTAATTTTTTTCCTTTGAATTGGTGCACATAGGGTTGGGCTTTATCATCTGCTGCTTCTACTGTAGGAGTTTGTGTGATATAAGCCATATGACAGTTCAAGTAGGAATATTCCACTGGCCACCTGCATGGTGTGAGTGGGATGCCAAATGTG
This sequence comes from Cricetomys ansorgei, assembly GCA_026225945.1. Classification (NCBI taxonomy): domain Eukaryota; kingdom Metazoa; phylum Chordata; class Mammalia; order Rodentia; family Nesomyidae; genus Cricetomys; species Cricetomys ansorgei. The sequence goes on along the minus strand of JAMJFZ010000239.1, from coordinate 572,462 downwards.
CACCACACAGGAGGAAAGAGGGAAGAAGAGAAGAAAGGCCTAGAGCAGGACCAGTATAATGCCACCCCTTGTCTCATCACATTAACTCCTCATTCCCACTTAAAAATGTAGTATTAGAAAAATGTTTAAATGGTGATTTAATTAAATGTTTATATATTTCCTGTCCAGGAAATAGCATGTTTCTCATGAAAATACTAAATACAAAATATTATACTGTTCTATTAGGAAATTATCATGACTTGTCCTTACAAAGTAATATTGATTTCTATAGTCTCCTACCTCATCTCTTTCCACAGCATCTTATACGCTGACATTGTTGGGTTCACCCGTCTTGCAAGTGACTGCTCCCCTGGGGAACTGGTCCACATGCTGAATGAGCTCTTTGGGAAGTTTGATCAAATTGCAAAGGTGAGTATCGCAGCATTCCTTCTATCATGAAGATATATAACATCTCAGCATATTTTATCTCCTTCAAGAATGTTTACAAATCTTGTTGGTTTTATTTGCTATATGCGGATAAGAAGTGCCATGGTATATATGTATTGCATGTTTTCATGTTTTTTAACAGTCTCTGTGTGAATAATTCTTCACTCAAGATGGTGAGATTCCCTTTGCAACACCATCCACCTTGCGCTGTTTGGGGGGGGGGTACCCTTGTAGGCATTTTCATGTCAAAGTTTAAGCAACCTGTCTTCATACAGTTAAGTAAAATGCTGGAAAAATCACTGAGGTATTCAGTGTGTCTTTTGTGCAAGCCCTTTACTTACTATTGTCTCATTTTTATCTTGTAGCTTTTGTGCCACTTATACAGACATGTCAGTTCAGTGACTTCCTCTAAACGTATCCGGGCAACATCTAAACCCAGCTTAGCTGATGTGATCCAACTGTTACTGGTCAGAGAGGCTACCCATTTTGGATGATAGTTCATGGCACAGTTAAATAACATGAAATGAGCATCATAAACAAGCACACACCCCAGCCCTGTGAATGCTGTGTAATGCGCATCACTTAAGCCAAGCAACTCAAGGTCATGGCCAAGCACTGTTGTGAACCTCCATGTTGCCTAGACCCAGAATATTCATTTACACAGTGTGCATGAAGCCTGACTAATGAGTAATTTGCTTTTTTTAATTTATGATATTACACTGGAATTACTAAATATGTCACCAATGGTGCTATAAATAAGCATGAAGGCATGCCCTCACTTGTGAGCTATTAGTCAGGAAAAGGCATGTGCCAAAACCTTTAACAAGCTGAACACATGCTTACAAAGATGTCATGTTCCTTTCATTGTTTGAAATTGTTCAGTTCATGCATAGACTTGTATTATTCACAGAGAAAATAATTTGTGTTTAGAATATATTTGGTTTTGCTTTATTTTACTAAAGAGCTACTTGAAAGGTTAAAAAGGAATGTAGGATTGATGCATATAAATGAAGTGACCTAAATATTGTAGTGTAATCACAATACTTAAAATGTAAATTAAAATACATAATGTAAATACAATGTAAACAAGGAAAATGAGTAGGTCAAAGTTTGTTTCATTTTGATTTCTAGGGTTTTTTAAAAATTACGTATATGTGCCTTTGGGTGAGGGGGAGTCAAATTTCCCGAAGCTGGAGTTAAAACTGGAAGTTTAACTTCCACCAGCTACAAATTGCTGGGAGTTGAACCTGAGTCCTCTGTGAGAGCAGTACTTGCTCTTAACCATTGAGCTATCTCTCCAATCCTATGTTGGTCAAACTTTGTATTAGAAAAATGTATCCTAAATGTATCACAACTGGATTCTAAGTATTTTGGCCATGTTACATCGTGGCTTATTAAAAAATGAAGATCTTTATCAGACAATGTGTGTCTATAACCTGCTTGCTGCAGGTTAAAAATGAATGAGAAAAGCCCAAGCACAGTAGGAGAAAACCACTCCAAATCACTCTGTGTGTCCCATGTCTTCCCCCTTTCCATTTTACTTACTGTTTTGGAAATGGGCACATGGAGGGTGTGGCTTGTGAAGGAACCTGGGCAGCAAAGGAAGCCCAGTTTCTCATTCCTTCTCCCTATCTGCCTGTCTATGGGAGCTGAGTTAGCAGAGCCAGTTATGGATGCTGTTGCAGATTTAATCATTGTAAGAGTTTAATCCAAATGAGATTTCTGATTTCTTCTTCCAGGAGAATGAATGCATGAGAATTAAAATTTTAGGAGACTGCTATTACTGTGTTTCTGGACTCCCGATATCTCTCCCTAACCATGCGAAGAACTGTGTGAAAATGGGATTGGATATGTGTGAAGCCATAAAGTAAGTGTACCACTCATTGAGTTGTAATTCTCACCTGCAGCTGTTTCTATTTTCTATGTGCTGGCACTTACTCTACATTTAAGGATAAATTCGAGGAGATGGATCTATTGGCATAAGAGCATCTCAGTCCAGCAAAAGAATGACACACATCTAGGGTCATTGTTATCAGACATAAATTTCAGTGAAACTGACTTAATTTGCTTGTTTCAGACAATTAAAACAAACTTTTAAATTATCTTCTTTGCTGTTAAACAGCCACACTCAGAGCATCTCTCCACAGAATTTAAGGATAAAGTAGTTTTTACTACTAAACTGCAGTTAATACAAAAGTCCAACACAGAGTTGCTTCATATAGACAATGATGCTCACTCTCATGAGTGTAGTTTCAATTTATAGGTCCAGTATGTCACCTTATTATATTAATAATTTTTCCATTGTGATTCTAGAGAAAATTTGCTTGAATACAATAATGTTACCAAAGGCTGTGCCTTATGGTACATACTTGTGATTCCAGCCCTTATGTGGCTGAGGCAAGAGGACTTTGAGTTTGAGGCCAGTATCAGTTATATAGTAAGACATTGCTTAACAAATTTGTTATCAATACTATTTGATGGGTCCAAGATAAATACATAATGTAAAATATGATTTATATCACAGATTGACATGACATGTCCTTCTTTAGCAATAACCTGCATAGAAGCTAGAGAATTTTTATAGATTGTAAAACCTCTTACTTGCTGATTGCATTGTTGATGGATTTTAGTTTATTTTTAATTGTCCATTTTGGTCAAGTGACATTTTCTCTTACTCCCACACATTCTTTATCATAAAGAGTAGGAATGTATATTCATGTCAAGGTCCTTGTCTCAAGAATGAAGTGGGAAATGCACAAGTCCCGTTATACTTGTGTCTGCTTACCAAGTGTGTGGTCACGTGCAAACACATGGCCAAAATGTCTAAGGCTACTTTCTACCTTGGTCCAGGGAAAAATAGTGAAGTGTCCAGTCTTGTCCTGAGACGGATCCTCCCCACTCAGGTAGAGAGAAGACCTACATGTTCTGCCTGGGCCCATGAACTTAAAAGAAATCCAGCAGGACTGTTAGAATGCATCAGGGATGGGAGGGGAAGACAGGGGGAAGCAGTAGGGATGCCTGATGTAAGGAAGCCTGTATAACATTTCCCTGGCTTACTTGCTCTTTCCCATAAGTCCTTTATTTCCTCTGATACATAAAATACATACCCACTCTCCTTCTGTATTAACTACCATGTCTCTGTAGATCTACCCATAAGTGAATCTCTCAGTGGAACTGAGGCATTTTCTCATTCTTACAGCCTGGCCCTGGAGGTAACTTTAGTGTTGGCTTCAAATGCATAGTGCTTGAAGTCCCTCTTGATTTTCTTTCAGTTAAATGTGAGAAATCTTTTAATGAAGGACAAAATTATATGTATGAATAATAATCCTCCCTTTACAGAGAGTGGATTTCTGCATTAAATCAGCTGTTTCCATGTCCATTGTGTTTAGATTATTCTGGTGTATTAGACAACATTGAAAGAGAAAGAATTCATTCGTACATCACACTCATCGTCATGACACCAGTTCATCAGAATTCTCTTTCAATTGCATTGTCCCTGTATGATAAACTGTAGATAACATAAAGTCACCCTTCGTACCACTGTTGGTACACATTGTGTGGCTACTAACGTATTCTTCCAGAGCCTCTTCATACCCCAGGCAGAAACACTGCCCTATCTAATGATAGCTTTCTTTCCTCTCCAAAGCTCCTGTTCTCTCTATTTGATTTTCTGTCTCTGTGAATTTGTTATTTTAGATCTTTCACATGAGTGAAATCATCACATAATTTTCCTTTTGTTTTTGGCTTTTCTCTCTTTCTCACTGTAGGACTTTCAATAGTCTGTAGTTGTCAGTACCTTACTCCTTTTGTGACAGCATAATGGTCCATCATTATGTACATGCTATATTTCATTTAACCAAGCGTCATCAATGTATCAGTTACATGTTTGGAATCTCAGCAGTTTGAGGAAACTCTCCCCGGAATTTTCTATCCCTAAACAGTCTTCAAATCATATGGTACCATAGATTCCAGTGACCTGACACTCACTGACTCCACCTTCATCGTACATTACCTGATGGTCTCAGGTATGATTAATGAAGTGATAAAAAACAGTCTGCTGTCTTACACCTCTAATAAGGGGTGACAGACTGTGTATCTCTCATCCATTCTGGGAATTCTTTGTTCTCTTCATTGCTCACATGAAGTGACAGCATTTGTCTTCCCATTATGGAAGTGTGGGATAAATCAGGAAGTCAGCTGAAGGGATAGTCTTTGACAGAAGCGCTCTGTTTCTGTATCAGTCACCCATTTCTGTGGCAGTTTTAGCAAGCACTGTTGCAATTACTATGCCACACCCAGAGGCCATTGTGAGATGATAATGGTTTGCTTTACTGTGATATTCACTGATTTGTCAGTTCACGCTGCTGTCAACCTGTGCTCCCTTCCCATTTACCCTGAGGAATTCTTTCCAAGTGCTAGGATCACCTTCCTGAACACTTCTTTTGTAATAATCTCTTAAATGGTGAATGATATAAGTAAGCATTGCCCAATATTTTTCTCCTTGCTTCAGTGAAGTTCTTCATTGGCATCTGTTAATGGTTTATCAATAGTCATAAAATATTAGAGAATTTTTAATTCCATTTCTTTTCGTAATACATTACACATTATTAAAACCTTTAAAATTATTTTTCCTTTTAATTAAAGAATGTGTTCAATTGATAAGATTTAACCTCATGATTGTTTTTAAAGATCTGTATTCGGGCTGACGTTATTAAGCCCTCAAAAAAGCCATATTGTTCTTTTGCTAGCAGAATATATCAGGGACATACTCCTTAGAAAGTGCTAGAATTGCAAATGCTGTTTGAAATAGGGTCTGATAGTACAAGATAATGATGTCTAGAGGTTCTGGTTTGAACACATAGCAGGAGGTCACACACAATGGATCAGTCCTTGATTCATGTTCATTGGAAATATGAAAACATTAGCCCAAATGCTTTGTTTCCACTGAAAACACGAAACAGACACTGTAATTTTGGGTCTACTTCTGGAATGGCTGGGAGAGAACACCCTTCCCCTTATTCCAGAGCAACAGATAGTTCTTTGCCATAGGACAGTCCACGGTGGCATTGGCAAAAGTCTGAGATGTTCAGAATAATAAAATACAGGGAGATGGACCGTGAGAGAAAGGAATAAAAGGGCATTATTGAACTGTGACCCCTTTCTTCCCCTTTAGGAAAGTGAGGGATGCTACGGGGGTTGATATCAATATGCGTGTAGGAGTACATTCTGGGAATGTTCTGTGTGGTGTGATTGGTCTCCAGAAGTGGCAATATGATGTGTGGTCTCATGACGTTACTTTGGCCAACCACATGGAAGCAGGAGGAGTCCCTGGGTAAGACAAACTTTGAATTTCTCACTTCAAACTTACTGCTCAGTTACACATGCCAGGTCAACAGAGTAAGACTGGATTGCTGAGTTTTAGATGGCTGCTCTTGCCTGTGTTGGTACGCGATACCTGTGTCCAGTAGCCTCATATAAAAATCATAAATGGCCTTGTTCTCTGGATAGTGGTAGAATGCTTACTTAGAATATAAAAAATCTATGTTTATGTCCCAACACACACACACAGGCTCAAGCCCCAATTCTACAAGCATTTTTATCCTGTATTCAAGCATTATGGATATCATATAGTAAATTCTAAACCCTTATTTGTTTGCAAATTTACAAATATTGATCTGAATTAGAATCAAATGATTCAGTACACGCATGAAATTGCTCTAACAGTGGTCTATCTACAAGCAGTAGACTAATTATCATAGGCAGCCACAGAGTCCACTTAGATGTTAGATGTCAGACATGTGACTCTCAAATGTGAGGGCTGTAATTCAGAGAAGCACAAGAATAAGCATTGAGAAGGAAATCCATGCTTTCATATAGCTGATCACTTTCACTAACACATCCCAGATATGGATTTTGTCAAAAACTCTCCCATGAAAATTCAGTTTCATCCAATATTTCTGACGAGGTTCACCACACTCACTGTGCAGGCTTCTGTGAGCACAAAGAACTGCAAGTGTTAACACTCATGACTTCTAGATGTCATTCTTCCAAGCAGTGGCCAGTAGAATACAAACTTCCCTTGAAATCAGTATCTCTAAGAACACTCAGATTTTCCTTAACTTGGAAAAGAAATTATTCCCCAAACCACAAACAAACAGCATACCTTTCTTTACATTTATTCCTTTACATGTCAACCGTGCTCTAAAATGCAATTCCAGACGTGTTCACATTTCTTCAGTCACCCTGGAGCACTTGAACGGGGCTTACAAAGTAGAAGAAGGAGACGGTGAAATAAGAGACCCATATTTAAAACAGCACTTGGTGAAAACCTACTTTGTAATCAACCCCAAGGTTAGTACCACTGTACAATGTTGATAATTTGCCGATTATTTCTGTGATTGGGGGAAGTATTTTTGTTGGTAATACTTAGTCAAGAATAGATGTAGTGCAACTCTTAACCTTAAAACCACTTTAAATACAATCAAAGGCTTGATTATAGAAAATGGTTTGTAATGATGACTTCAAATATTTATTCAGAAAACAGTTGAACTGTACTGGCTGTCAGTATGGTGAGGAGATGGATGAAGGCTGATGGGGTTATTGTTGAGGTCTGTTGGTGGTGTTATGTTTTGTTACATAATTCTGCCTGTGGAAGGCTCTCAGTAGGCACAGCCTTGGAATCTGTGAGTTGAGAAGAAATAGATTTTATTGAAGCCATCGAAACATTTGATAAAAATCAAATGAGACTAAATAAGTTAGTAAGAAAAAGGGAGAGAAAAGTTTTCATGATTAACAAGTAAATCTCACAATCCATTTTTGTAAAACTGCAGATACATGCAGACCCACTTCCCTTGTGTACCAAAAGAGCCTGTTGCCTGGGAAATAAGCAGACAGGAAGGCACTGCCTCTTCTTGTGTTCACACTGTCAGATGAGATCAAGGGACTTAGAACTCTCAATGCTGTTAACCTCTCTCAATTTCCTGCCAAATGTATTATTGTCGTTTTCAGTTTAAGACCCTGAAGCTCTGGGCAGTTGTATAACTGTTCCCAAGTGGCATAACTGATAAAGGGTACAGAACACAGCAAGATAGGTTTCCGAGCCATGTCAACCAAGATCACAAAGTCAAGATCAAATGCATGGACATTTATCTATTCTCTGAAGCCTGGCTTTTACTTTAGTGACACACTTCTAATTATCTTCACTGTTGACCTAGAGGTGAATGTGTGATGACTGTCATGAGTGGCAGGCAGTGAATGGGTGACAGAAAGATGTGGCCAGGACAAGTATTCATGCCAAGAGCACCAAAACACAGGTATGTGAGGCCACCTAGTCGGACCGACACAGCCAAGCCGAGTTACAAAATCCTCAAAGCAAACTAAAGCAGATCCCAAGTTCTCCTGAGGGGGTTACTTTATGAATCCTAATTCACTAATGTATCTAGTACTTTTACTAAATTTCTACTGCAGGTGAGTTTTATTTTCTAGAGAAAAGCAACTGACTTGGCCAAATGAGGCTGGAGCAGGACCAGGTTAGGGAGGGGGGAGGTTGGAGTATACCAATTGTGTAATTCTCTGTTTTTCCCCACAAGGGAGAGCGACGGAGCCCTCAGCACCTCTTCAGACCTCGCCACACCCTAGATGGAGCCAAGATGAGGGCATCTGTCCGCATGACCCGCTACCTGGAGTCCTGGGGAGCAGCCAAGCCCTTTGCACATCTGCACCACAGGGATAGCATGACCACAGAGAATGGCAAGATTAGCACCATGGTATGCCTGCCTCAGAACCATGAGCATGGTGGGAGGGCTGGGAGATCCTCCTCCAGCAAAAAACCAGGCATCTCCAGCCAGAACAATGCTTGTCTCCACTGATGGTAACTTCTGAGTCCATGGGAATACAGGCTCTAACACAGAAGAACCTTGCTCTTTAACTCCACAACCCAACAGATCACTATTTACACTTGTAATAACAACTGACTGTAACAAAGCTATTTAACCAAGTATTTTTCTCTTATGAAGTAGAATGCCTTGAACATCTTAATGAAAGTGGAAGTATAGACAAGATGTCCTGCTAATGGGCATTATTGAGACTATTCAAATCCCAGATGTTCAAACTCTGTAGCAGCAATGCCTGCCCTATTGTTGTGGCTCCCTGTTCTGGTTTCAATGAGAAATAACAAAACTCTTTACAATTTGGACTTGTACAATAAGATGTAGGAAAGAATATGGAAAATAGATCCAGAGGGAGAAGGAAGAGTAAACACAGTTAGATTACTAACATAACCCTAACAGTATACTTCATTCTTGAAACTGAGTAGTTTTATGTAAAATGGCAGCAACTGTATTAGAATGCAGTTGAGATAAAATGTAATGTTTTATGGTTCTTATAGGCAGGAACAGAGCATGACAGGCTGTCCAGTGAAAGTTTAGTTTTCATCTCTCTGTTTTGTCCTGCCTAAGAGTCTGACAACAAACTCTTGAGCCCAAGAGGTGGAGGCTATGCATTCTTACTCTGGATTAATTATATTTGGTTTTACAACTTCTCTACATTTTTTAAAATTATTTATTTGTAGCTGTACATCTCTGTGGAGGCTCAGCAAGGACTCGACATGGGAGGCATATTCATATGTGTAAACTCTTTCAGACCTCAGCAGAAGGGACCACCATCCTGGCTAGCACCAGACTCAACAGTGCAACCTGAGTGTCTGAGCTTAGGTGTTTTTATTGATTCAGAACTCCATAGATGTTCTACTGATACCATATACAGATAATTAGCAATTAACCTCCCCCACATAAATCTAACACATGCAGATGATACAAAATGCCAAACACCTCACCCAAATATGCATAAAACAATATTTTAAACACAACTAAAAATAAACTTCTCCAACATTTATTTTCTCTTTTGAGATTATAATATTGCATCATTTACCCCTTTCCTTTCCTCACTTCAAAGCCTCTCATATATTCCTCTTTGCTCTCCTTCAAATCCATGGCCTCTTTTTTTCATTAATTATTGTCATATACTTAACTTAAAAATAGATGTAAACCAAGAAAGGTTATGACCAACCAATCAATAGAAGACAGTGTTCAGGCAAATCTAGAGTTTACATTCTAATAAGCAGAGAGAGATCACAGTGGGAATAAGATAAATGGATAAGGTTATTTCAGGTACAATAAGCACCATGAAGGAGGTAAATTTAAGTATATCAGGGAGTGAAAGGGAGTCTGCCCTAGGAGGAGGCGTATGAAAGTCCCAGGGAAGAGCAAAATAAACTGAAAGGAACTGGCAGAACAAAGTCAAGTCCTTCAGAGGGAGTGAGTGTGATGTCCACTATGAGCAGAGAGGAAGAGGGTGTGGCTAGAATGTCATCAACAGCATGCAAAAGGAAATTGTGTAGGAGAGATGACAGGGTTAAGAGTTCATATGAACCTTTTATGTATAGTGGGAACTCTGGGGTATCTTAAATTAGGGAAGAATGTGACAAATGACAAATGGAATGATGGAGCAGGACTACAGAGATTCCAAGGGAGAGCAATGTCCCCTTCTGCTAAGACCACAGCAGCAAATAGTTGTGAGATGCATATTCACGGTCTACGTGAAAAGTGGAACTAATGAGACATGATGGTGATATGGATCCATACCTCAGCAGGACCCACAGCTGGAAAATGATGATTAAACAAGGTGACAAATGCAAGGGGCAGTCAGGTTACTTAAAATGGAAAAACCAAGACCTTTATAATGTCCACTATCAAATTGGCAGGTGTTTTACATATCTAAATCCAACAAGGAAAGACCTGGGTGGCTGTGCAAGCCTGAAACTTATGGGAGAGATTGAATCTGGAGATACCAGTACAAGTTCTTAGGTTTTAGTTGATGTTGGGGGCTGAGGAGCAGGGTAAAATCATCAGGAGCGAGTGATCCATTATGGGATGCCTGAAGCATCCTGGGACTTCTAGCACTAAGGGCACTTAGAAAAGGCATCACAGGACTCTAGTGCCCAGCTGCCAATTAAAATCAATATTCCCAGTCAAGTGCAGTAATCTGAGGCAGGGAGATCATGAGTTCAAGGACAGCTTGGGCTTTAATGAACTTTTTAGACAAGCCTAGGTTACATTTGGAAGATTCTGTCTTAGGAAAATGAATAAAGAAATAATAAATGATGGATAGATAGATAGATAGATAGATAGATAGATAGATATGTGGTACATAGATATATAGATAATAGAATCAATATTTCCATAATTCTTATAAAATAGCAATTGGATAACTATTAGTGCTCATGACTAATAACAGCTTCTGATTGAGATGTGTTGTAAATTGAGAATTGGTGGATTAATTTGTTCATAAAGAAATGAGAACCACTTCAAAATCTTCACATGTGATTTTCTGTACCATTTTGTAAGTATGCCTATGGAAACAAGCCAGATTTTTCCAGACACCTTAAAGTTGTTTATTTCTTCACCATCTTTATTGTTCTGTGCCTTTGGAATAACTATGATGTCATTGGTCAAAATGCTTGCCTAAGACAAGGTTAGACTCAGCGTTGTGGTGTCATGGGATGTTTATAAACTCTGAAGACTTCTTGTAGAAACTGTTTTCTAATCATCTGTTCTCATCTCTCATATTTCAGAGCAAAGCTTGCATAACTTTAGCAGCCAAATAGGCTACATTAGGGAAGAATACTGTTGTTTATGCCTGACCCCTATTTTATTTGCAATTAAGACATCACTGCAACTTGGATTGATAAATCCCAGGGTCACTGCCAAAAATTGGTTCTTTCACTTAATCCTCTATATTGACTATGAGCCATTTTACTTTATTGCTTCAAATTTGAGTTCAGTTAAATTATTTTTAATGTCTTATATTTTCATCATCTAAACACAAATCCTTATCCAGCTTATGTAAACAATCAAGGCATGAGGGAGGAGTGACATGGCGCAGTACTCAGGAGACAGAGACAGTGTTTGAGTCCAGCCTGGTCTACACTGAAAGTTCCAGACCAGCCAGAGATACATAACTACAAAAAAAGAGTCTGATTTTTTTAAAAAAAAAAATAAAAAGGAAGAAGAAGCATGGCATGAAACAGAAGTTTCTTTGAATTTACTTTTCCAGATTTTACTTTAATTCTACTATACGTATATAAAAGTGTCCCTAAGGTTTTTGTTTTTTGTTTTTAACACTCTTTCATTAGGCAGCGAGATATCTACCTGTCAATCCAAACCTGTGTCTCCCTTTCACTCTTTCTGGAACTTTCAATGCTCATGTTATATTTCTTTCTGTCCACTGTCTCTTGAGTCTACATATTTAACACATGGAGCCATTTCATACAGGCTGGCTCAGTGATCAGACCTGGGATGGACAACAATGTTTGCAATTCCTCCTATGTTTTAAAGACTGTCGAATATTTGTGTGATGCCAAGGTTCATATCCAGGTGATTGTGAATTTCTGATAGTGCTAATGAGATCTTCTGCAAGATACTATTTAAATCAAATTTGCACATTTCAAGATGTAAACTTTGGAAAAACAAAATCATGCTGCTACTCCCAGGATTCCAATATGCAATGTATATAGATTATACCAACATTTTAAGTCTTTAAGGGTTTATAAGCCCTTTTCCTCAGACGGATTATTAGTGAGTTATCAAAATTATATTCATCATGATAAAGGAAGAAGTATGCATCATCTCCAAATCATTGGCATGTTTTTCCTGAAAGATGTTTTTGACACTAATTGAGTTTCTTTTTATTGCAGGATGTGCCAATGGGTCAACATAATTTTCAAAATCGCACCTTAAGGTATGGCTTGTTGTTGACTATTTAATTTTTAAAAGCATATCACTTGTCATTTATTTCTGAGAGTAATTAGCTTTAATTAGAGCCATTTTAAAGGTGTCTTCTAAAAGAGCAGCTACTGTGAAGAGCCCTATCAAATTATTCCCAGCTTCGTAGAATATTAGAATATTGGTGTCTTGTTATTAGTTTTGAAGGAAAGAAGAGGAAAACACCAACTGCTCGACTCTTGCAATGTTAAACATTTTCTTGAAATCACTGTCTATTAGAGATACATAGTATTAAAAACCTGAATTGCTTTACATATTTTAATTACTTTTTAAAATCAATGTTCGTTTTGATTTCCCAAGGTGACCCAAGCTGCTCACCCTGCTCAAAAGGGAAATTCTTTTCAAGAATTGCTTCATGTGTCCTGCCATTAATGACAATAAAATCATACCACTGTCTGTTTAATTTCATGTGTATGAGTGTTTGTGTGCATGCATTTATGTGCACCACGCACATGTAGTGGTCACAGAGGCCAAAAGAGGGTCCCGGGGCTTTCATTTGGTTGGAAACTGTCACACAAGTGCTGGGAACTGAACCTTGGTCCTCTGCAACAGTTACAAATGTTCTTAACCATGGAGCCATATCTCTGGGCCATATTACTTTTTTTTAACCCCAGAACCCTATATCTTCTATTTTACTGTAATATTGGAATAATTAATGTATGCTGTTGGCACAAAAGTTAAGGTAACTTTCTTTTTCTTATAAAGAGGCTTCCTTTAGGGTTTATAAAAATGGGAGAAAATTACAAGATAAAAAATATTTTCTTGTAGAATATGCAATGTATTCAAGTAAAAGGTAAATATATCAGTCAAGCCTGTTTGTCTTTCCAGAACCTTTCCATATGACTGTTGTAATGAACTCTTATTTGTATTTTTGCAAGTTTGAAATTTTAGCATTGAAATATAACACTTTCATCTTTATGTTATGAAGATGATAAGGCTCTTAGGTCTTAATGTGTTATTTTTCCATGGTACTTACTTGTATTAAAGAGAACTTAAAGTAATCTTCTTAAGATTATATCTCTAAGATACCTTGAGAAGCCACCATCTACCTGAGGCTGATAGGATCCTCACACATGTGTTAAGAACTCTTCTCAGGAACTTCTACTATCTGTTTTCATCACCATGCAGCTCAGTTTCAAAGAATAAGCTACAGTGGAAATGCTTCATAGGAATACAAGACATGGCAGGGCAATATCTTCCAGGAGACTAGTGCAAGCATCCTACCATTTTATCTCTTAAGCCAGAGAAAATATAATTTCATGTTGTCTATGTTCCCATGGAGTAGATACAGTTGCATAGTCATTCTGAAGAAAAAGAACCTGAGAGATAGGGGAACTGGAAAATGCCAATAGTCTTGTGACTACCAGAGCTGAAGCAAGGAGTCAGTTTCATATACCATGTCTAGTCACTGTGCCTACAAAGCCCTGATGGGTTGGAGAAGCCTCTTGTCTACTTGCTTCACCTTTGTCTTTAACTGTTGATCGTTAGTGGCCTCTAAGCACTTTAGGGAGCACATGGCTTTTGAGTCAGACTCAATGGGCTTTCTCCCACTTTTGGACCCTTACAAATTTCTCTGAGGTTTTGCCTGACTTATCACAACATCTCTGTGCCTCTTTAAGTGGACTTACCCAGGCATGTGGGTTGGATAGGTCTGAGAAGGAAAAATCTTAGGTGAGTGTTGATACACTGAAAAGAATTGGAGCACAGAAGAGTAGGAAAGTTGAGCTTAGAGTCAGGGGCCAGTGAAAGGATAGAGAAATCAGTAAAGCTGAATCACAGCGACAAAGTGCCAATAGGCCAGTCGAGATGTCTTTGTGTGTGCACCAACAGGTGTATAGGTTCCCCCAGAGTGGAGGTCACACAAATGAGAAATCTGTGTATACATCAGAGTCATTACCCATATAATATATTCAAATTACTCATCATAACATACAGTTTGTGGCTAATTCATGTGTCATATTTAAAATGGTAAGCCCTACACAGGCATTATTGAATTAACACTGAGCAGATTAACAAAGCCAATACTTTACCTTAACCTCTCAGGATATATGTACATTTATCTGTAAGCCTCAAGCCAACTGTGCAACCCCTTAGACTTGGCCACACTGTGTGAAAAGGAAAACCACTGAAGTCCAGAAAATCCAGTCTCATCATAGAACTGGAAAATTCAAATGAGTGTCTAAGTACATCACTGAGAGCCTGTAAATGAGGGTGCATGTCCACACCAGTTGATTACTAAAGATCTTTACTTTAAAAAATGCAAAAGGATGGAGTTGTGGTTTGGTAGTAGAGCACAGGATGATCCTGCATAAGACACTGCGAGATCCCAACACCAAAGCCAAACAAAATGAAACCAAAATCAATGTGCCTTCTTCAAGTGGATTAGAATGGGTGTGCTTAAGCTTCATAATTGATTTGGCTTGATGTGTACAGTTGGATCACTTTGTGTCTTTCTTACTTTAGAATCAAATCTGCCGTTGGCCTTTTGGAAACTGACAGAGACAGAGGCACAAAGTCAAAATATAGAAGAAAGTGGCAGTATTATTCCAGATTAGAACTACCCTTTTAGTATTAAACTACCTAGGTCAGTAGTTTTCAACCTGTGCGTAGTGACCCCTCTGAGGGTTGAATGACCCTTTCATGAGGGTTGCCTAGGATCAGCTGCATATCAGATATTTATATTACAATTCATAACAGTAGCAAAATTACAGTTATGAAGTTGCAGCAAAAATAATTTTGAGGTTGTAGGTCACCACAGTACAAGGAACCGTATTAAAGGTCATGGCATTAGGAATATTGAGAACCACTGCTCTAAACGCACATGTTTGAAAACTTGTTTAGACCAGCTAGCAAGAGTCAATGTGTGCCTTTACCTTTTCAGTAGGTATTTAACTTTTAAAATAGATGCCAATCTCATGGTTTCCTTTATGCCCTTCTCATGTGAATTACCCACCTTTCCAGGAGTGGGAAGCTCCCCTATTTAATTGGCTTAGGACCTGTATTATGTTATGGCTTAATATCACCTTCTTCCAAGACCAAGTGTGATGATCTGTATGCCTAAACATAAGCAGGCTATCTGTGAATTTGACTTTTGCAAACTGAAGAATTCTAATATTTAAGCACAACAATTACATTAAGTATATTATATATGAAATAAAACTTTGAAATGTCTAAACTAAGACTGCAGCTTTCCCAATTCTAGGAAGGTAGCCAAGAAATACATTAAAAAAGGAATGGCCAACATCATCAAATTTTCTAGGGATGTTTCTGCAGCCCGTGTGCTGTTATAAAATGCAGTTTACCAGGGCTCCATGTTAAGGGTTAGCATACCGCTTAGGGAAGGAAGGTCTCTTTGAGTCAAACACCAAGTATTTTTGGTGGTGATTTGAAAGCCCAGTGAGTTTCATAGAATCCTAAGCCACTGTATTTACCATAGCAAATGCTATAGTAAGCACTATAGTCAGTTTACTCAACCCATAGTGTGGGTATATCTTTGTTGTCATGAGAACCAGGGCTAACATTTGCCTTCATACCAATATTCTCTCATGTTTCCTTTTTCATATAGAACAAAGTCACAGAAGAAGAGATTTGAAGAAGAATTGAATGAAAGGATGATCCAAGCCATTGATGGGATCAATGCACAGAAGTAAGTGCTTTTGTCTTCAACTTATTTCAAGCCTAGGTTTTAATACAATGTAATATTTTCCAAGCACCTCCTAGCCAATGCCACCATTCTTACTATAGCAAACCCAGGTGTCACATACAGTTCATCAATTTCGTTCCATTTGCCTTTCATAATAGCTTCTGCTAATAGGATTTCTGTAATGCTGTCAAAATTTAAAAATAAATAAATTAGTTCTAACTAGAAAATAGTCATCCATTTACTTAGTATGACAGTATGAAAAGTAGTCAGAGAAAATTCATGTATCAGGTACTTTGCTTTTATTTTTGAAAGTAAATGAAAATTACATGATGTTCCCCCTTCCCTTGCCTCCCTTCCCTCCAAGGTATCCCTTTGCTCTCTTTCACATTTATGGGCAGTATTTTTAATTGTTGTTACATATTTTAAAATTACTAAGCATGGAGAAACTTATCTGCCTCATGAATCTCGTCTATGTCCTAAAGACACTCACCTGTGCCATAGAAAGACTCAGAAGTATCGCATACAGAAAGTTGAACATGACATACAGGGCATTATCTATATCATAGAGGACATTAGCTGTTTCATAGAGAACTCACCTGTGTCTACAGAAAGTCATCTGTGCCGTAGGGAGACTCACCTGTGTCATAGAGGCTCTCACTTCTGTTAGAGAGGGCTCAGCTCTGTCATAGAGGAACTCACTTGTGTAATAGGACTCAGCTGTAGACAACCTCACCTGGTGTCACAGAAAACTCACAAAGACAGATGAAGTCTCTAGCATGCTTAGACAATGAATAATTTTTAAAAGTTAAATTGAATGAGCAATGAGAGATTTACATGAGAAAATGCTGACAGAAAAAAATTCCAAATTTAAAGTAAACTGCTTAATTTTCTACACCAAGGTTGACTTTTGAAAAATATAAATGGCTTTCATCTTCAATTAATATAGCATAATATAAAGTTTCAAGAGCTGAGTTGCCTATCTTTGTGAAATGCATGATTGCTAGACTGTCTCATAAAGATATTCAGAATAGGCACAGGGTATATGAAAGAGCCATAGAGCCATGGTGTATATTGTACAGCATGTGTGTTAGGATACCTGTGTCTCTTCAATGAAGTGATTAGGTGAGCTGCTAGAAAGATTTGCAAGATATGGGATTATCACCTGTCAGAACTCCTTCATATTGACAAATTGACAAAGTCTTTTATCATCTGCATGCACAGGGTTCATGAGCAGTACTTAGTAGAAGCCTGACTCTGTAGTCCTTGTAACAGTAGCTTGACCTCTGTTCCAAAGGACACTTCAGCACTTCACAAAGAAGGAAACCATCAACCATCACCTGCAAGCTACCAGTAGCCAAAACCAAAGAAGACGGAGAGTCATCCAACTAAAGGACATAACAGAGAGTACTCTATGTCATCCAGAATAACAAACATTAGAAAAAAGAGGAACTCAAGTTCCGCACCACCAATAATAACAATGGTAACACTAAAATTTCAGGCTCCGACTCCGGCCTCAGTGTGTGCTCTTGTGGGCCCACACCTTCCAAGCCACTTCTGCATCTTCCCAACAAACCATCAGTGCTATGGTGGCTTTGTTTATTTTTGTTAAGGCTGATTTTTAACTGTTGGTTTTCTTTGCATCATTATTATTCAAACATGTGCACTTGAAAACTCCCTGCTCCCAGCTGTGATCCTAGGGAATGCTTCCTGTTGCCTTACCTGTTTCTATAAAATTTCCAACATTTCCCAAATGAAGTAGAAAAGGACTCCATGCTCTCCTTGAAACAGAAAAGGGAACTGTTCAGAGGGGCACTCTTAGACCTTTGGGTTTTGTTGCCACTGATTATGTGTTGTTGTGCCCTAACTATTAACTACTGTTGATTTGATATGATGATCTTCTGGTTTCTACCTAATGATTCTACTGGGACAGGATTACCAGTTATTTCTTTCCCGTTATTGATATAAAATAGTGTTTTCTGTGCAGATTGGCATGTATTCAGTTATTTTTTCAAGTGACATTTGTGAAACAATAAGGAGCATCAGCTTCTGCTGAGCATCAGAACAACAGACACACCAACCTGTCTTTAAGGCAAGTGTGGAGTGAAAGGTCAAAGCTTGCGTCTGTTAATCATAGATCACTAAGCCTACCAAGTCTAGCACTATGACCTCATTTAACCTTAACTATACCCACAGAGGCCCTACATTCCAGTACAGCTGTATCAAAGGTTGTGGCTTCAACATCTGAAATTGAGGAAGATGCAAACATTTAATCCCAGTAGAATGATCTTTACCTCTGTGGTTTCTGTGCTTTAATAACTTGCATTATTGTATTGCAGAATGTTCCTAGAGAGAATTGGTTGTGCTTCTGCCTTCTTTACACAGTATCTTCTCCCCTGCCCCTCTTTGATTTTTTGAAGCAGAGTTTCTCTGTTATCAGCTGGTGTTACCTCTGGATGTCCTGGAACTCACTCCGCAGATCACACTGGCCTTGAACTCACTGAGGCCTCTACCTCCCGAGTCTGAGTGCTGGGATTAAAGGCTTGCCCCACCATAGCCTGGCTACACCATATCTCACTTGTAGTCTTCTTTATTATTCGTAGACCTAGAAAAATAAATGATAGAAGAAAAACAGTATAAATTAGCAGGGAAGCATTGACAGTGCAGGCTGGGAATAGCCTCAGTTTCTTTAGGCCACAAATCACATCAGATGAGAAACATCCAGATACCACACATGGATACCACACACATATTTCCTGTCCTCTCCCTTCCTACTATCTGCCCTTTCTCCTCTCTCCTTCCTTCTTCTCCTCTTCTCCCCTCTCCTTCCCTGTCTGTATACCTCCCCTCCATTCTCCTTTTCTTTCCTCTCCTCTCCTGTCATAGTTCCAATTTCCAAAAATAATACCTGACCTATTAGCCCACTTAAATATTTTCTATTCAAATAGCACAGTCAGTTCTGTGAACAAACCTCAGTGGGGAGGATGCAGGACTAGCATATCAAATAAAAAGATCATAATATTAAAAGTGAATTTCTTAAGAGTCATTAGAGGAAATGCAGAGTGCTTCAGGGCTTCACAGTCTGGAAATAGCATAGTCTCTTAATCCAAAACACCATCAGATTTGCGCATAGCTTCCTGCTTTAAGCAAGAAGCCCCAGGTCAGATAAGCCTTGCTATGGGAAATGAGAAGCAACAGTGTGGATTTGTTGGGATTTGGTTGTTTCCTCAGGAATTCCTGACTGGTAGGGTACCATGTTGGGTTTTGGCAACACTGGTCCTGGTTCTGAGACCTTCCTGTCCACCTGGAGGACACAGAGGCTCTAAACCTGGACCTGGGGCCACACCCTGATGATAAAGCGAAAGCTGTTTTTATTGCCGCTTTTTAAAGTTCACTCATTTGCAGATTTCTATTTTCCTGAAGGATTTTTAAATTAGATTTTACTTTTTCAACAAAGGAAAAATATTTGGGGTAATTTATCTGCATATGCTATACATGTTATGATAAATACAATTGTAACAGTGAGTATAGCTAAAATTTGTTTTAGGGTTAGTGAAATAGAACAGATAAATAGAATGGGTAAAGGAGATTGCCAACAAGTGAGATGATCTAAATTTAATCCCCAGAAAGAACTGACTCCCCGATTTCACCTCTGACTTCCACACACCAGCAGCGGCATGTATGTGCCTGAGCATGAGTTCTCGTGCACACACACACACACACACACACTCCAAACCAATTAAAATGTAATACAAATTTTAAATAAAAAAAATTTGTCTTCCATTTTATTTTCTGGATATTTTAATAGGAACCAACCCTTTGATTCCTAATTTTTAAAATATAGAAACTCTTCCAGAAGGCAGAAATTTGTAAATAAAATAAGAATAAACTTTAAAAAGTGGAAATAAAAACCAGTGGTTGAGTCCTACAATAGTCTCATAAAATAGACCAAAGTCTACAGCTGCTACAGTAATAAGAAATACAACAATATCATGTCTTTGAAACCTGTAGCTTGTAACCTTCATCCAAGCTGTGTGGCTGTCAATTGTACTTTTACCGGTAGATCTTCAGGAATACACTAATGACTCTGGAGCCTCAGTTAAAAATGGACTGTTGGTAGTCCTGCTTCTGAGTCAGTCAAGATGATTATGGTGACAGTCTGGTGGTGATTGTTAGAACAGCCAAGAGTCCTAGGCCCTAGAAACCGCACATCAGCATTGCTGCTCTAGCTGTGTGTCATTAGCCATCATTGTGCAAATGAGTCTGCTCCCCAAGACCTAATCTGGAACTGAGAGGAGCTGAACTTGAAGAGTGCTTGGCAGAGTGTCACTTCTTGTGCCATGGTTCCTCAAAAATATTCATTCTGTATCTCCCTAATTCAGTGATTGGAAACATACTGTATTAAGAAATTCAGGGCTAGCAAGATGGCTAAGTGGATAAAGGCACTTGCTGCTAAACTTGATGACCCAGGTTTGATCCTTGGGACCCACATGATGGAAAGAGAGAACCAACTCCCTCAAATTGTCCTCTGCCCTCCATATATGTATTGTGGAATGTGCCTGTCCCCAAATACATAATAAATATAATTTTTAAAAAGAAATTCATATGTTTTGATAATTGTTGTAATAGGTATAACATTTTTTGGAAATTTATGTATAACACATTTCTCTGAAATTTCCTAATGCATGTTCTCAGATAGATAGGTGGGTAGGTACATAGATACTTATATATAAAGATAGAAGGATAGATGGGTAGATACATAGATGAATAGAGAAAAAGAGATGATAGATATATTGATAGATGATTGATAGGTAGATAGGAGATAGATGATAAAAATATCTGACATTAACATCTAGATGTCTATGTAAATATGTATAGTTATAAACATGTATATATGAATATGTACCTGTCCACATATTTGAGACTATTGTATGTTTTTTAGTTAGAGAAAGTTCTACTTAAGGAAACTTAGGAAAACAGACATGTACATCCTTCAGTGACTAGGGATCCAAACTTACCTGTAATGATTTCTTCTTGGTATTTCCAGGCTCTTTTCTTTATTCAGATTTGGACTTTGTCTTTGATTTCTGTAATCATAAACATGAGAAAGCATGTCTTTCTGTCTCGTCCTTATCTCGTTTTGTTGTCAAATGCATGGCTGTGTAGAGCATCATGTGGTCCACTCCTGGGGGTTACATTACACGTTCCAATGAAAGACTTTCTTCTTATACCCTGCTCTGTGGACAACTACCTGGAACAGATTTGTGAGAGTTTATGTTGTGGAAGGATGCACACATTCATATAGTTTTTATTTACTTTTTAGTATCAGGCTTATATGCTTATGTTTGTGATATTTTAGGTTTATGTCAACATTATAAACCAATGGATCTTTATATTAGTATTTTTACCAATTGTTACTGGGCTGTGTTCAGTGTACATAGAACTAGGTTCTATAAAGACATTTTTATGCAAGTATATTATATATTTTGACTGTATTTCTCTTCTCCCTCCCCCACACTTGTGCTCCCTTAGTCTCCCTTTCTCTTCCTTTCTCAGCCTTCTCTCCCTTGATTCCCATAAACAAATTTTTATTTTAATGAGTACAGTCACTATGGAAATCTGTATGGAGGCGCCTCAAAAAAAATAAAAATATGTCTATTTATGACCTGATAATACCATTCCTAGGAATATGCCCAAGGGACTCTAAGTTAACAGATCACAGCAATGCTTGCACATAACCCTTTATTTTTAGCTGTTTTTTGAAAGCTTCATTCTGACATAGTTTTCACTTTCTTGAAATGAGAAAGATGGCAATAAAAGGATTTTTGGTGAGTGTGAATGAAGCATGGATGTGGTTGTATACTTGGTATGACTTCTATCTTTGGCTATTTAATTTGGTTAACTTCAGTTTTGATTTAATACGACAGTTATACTATGTGATTTTCCCAGAAGAGTATTGTGTGACTATGCATGTTACATTTATAGACCATGCTACATTTGTAGCCATTTCTGGTATCCATACCAAATAAGTTGGCATTATATACCAACAAAATATTCAGCTTGGCAGGGTTTACATTCAAAAAAGAGGAACATGGAACATTTTTGTTTTTGTTTTAAATACTTACAGATGCTTGTTTGGATGTTTGATGTCCTCTGCCTTTCTCATTTCCAGGCAATGGCTCAAGTCTGAAGACATTCAGAGAGTCTCCCTGCTTTTCTATAACAAGAATATAGAAAAGGAAGTAAGCCATTTTCCTCTTAAAACTATATGATTTTCTTTTTGAAATAGTAGTTATGATTTCCCTTGTGAAATTGGGTGTATTTGTTAAATATAGTTTTCCATTGAATACATTACTAATATCTTTGTTTTAACTTTTATTCAACGTGTTCTTTGACAATGTCAGACATGTGACATAGGGCATACTGATGTCTTCCCATTCACACCACCTCTAACTGGTCAGAACTACCTGGTCACCTCCACTGCTCCAGGCACGCTTCTATCACATTTCTTTTTGTCAAGCTCTCTCCTTGACCAACTGCCATTCTCCGCAGTCCTGGTGGTAAATGGTGCATGGCTGAGATGGAGACAGAACAGGAAAAGGCTAGTGTTTGACACTTTTTTTGTGTGCAACTTTTTCAGAAAAGCCTTTAGAAGAAAAAATATTGTTCCTAATAATTGGCAATGTAGTTACACAGATTGTTCTATGTTGATTGAAGTCTGATGTTTACAACTACCCACTGCATTAGGAAAATTAGAAAACTCAGACTTTTAATTTTGCTACATCTAAAAACTTTGGCACCATAACTCTCAATGAGCTGATGAGCTGGTTTAGTCTCAAATAAGCAGAAGATGTTTGATATTTACAGATTTGCTAAGCACGGGTTAAAAAAATCTCCCCAGGAAGGATGCACAGTTCTGTTGGGCCACCTGCACTCCATTCATCTCTTGTTTTGTGTTATTGAGAGAAGGAACAGGGTTCAGAGGCCATGTGCATCATCCAACCACATCATTTCAAACTCAGTTTGAATAAAATGTTCAGTGTGACAATGTTTGCACAACTTGTAAAAAGTCTGTTCAGAAGACTTAGCTCATTGTTTTGTAAAAACTGAATGAAAACATCAAACATTAAAAGTCTTTCCAAAGTCCATGAAGGTTGAATTTTACAGACACACCCAAGTTTCCCTGGTGTACCTGGTCAGGAAGATCAGTTGTCACCTCCTCAAGTAAGATACTTTGTCAACTAATACCATTTTACCTCTGAGTGACACTAACAGACACTAATAGCTATTTACTTTTTAACTGTCACACTATTCCTTCCTGTTAGAAGCCCTTGTTTAATGCCAAAAAGCAATTCCAACTCATCTTCACACAAAGATCTGGAGAATTTCAAAGATAAGGAAGGAAGGGAATGCATAGGATTTAATCACATTCCCACAATTATGCTAATATAGCCCTTACATCAGCGTGCAAATTGTTCTGGCTATTAAGTCACAGAATTCAATAGAAAAAATATTCTAATAAGGGGAAGGTAATCATTATGAAGAATGCAGCTTTGGAGCAATTGTACACACATTCTCCATGTGTACATATCTGCAGATTTGAACACTACAGCAGAGTCTGGAGAACACAGATTTAAGCACCCTTTCATCCACCTGCCCGCAGGCCTGCACTTCTTGTAAAAGGGGAAAGAATACAGCAAGAATATGGAGAAAGGATCATCAAGAGACCAAAAAGATAGCCATCTTTCAACACCAAAACCTTAGTGGCTCAAATCTCTGAACTCCATCTACTTCTTCATAACATGAGAAATAGATTAGGTGGATGTAGCTGATATAACCTGAGAGTTTTTGCAAGAAGTTACAGTGCCATCTCACAAAACTTTGTCTCCTTTAATTCTAGTATGGACTCAGTTTGGGGAATCAATGTAGCTTCCTGTTTGGAAGGCTATCTTCAGTCTTCCTGATGCAGGTCCTGGGACTTCATGCACTGAGTCCCTTATAATATTAATCATAAATGTTAATATGAATTCTGGTCTGCAGTTCCTTCAACCAGAAACAGAGACAAAAAAAATAGTTTCTGCCAATTCTGGGTAGGCAGCCAATGTGGTTGACAGAGTCCCTGTTGATGGAGCTACACAAGAGAAAGGAGAACCCCTGAGCCAGCCTCAGAACCGATCTTACAAACCTCTTGTCTTCTATCGTCATTCAGTGTTTTCTATAGCATTGAGGTAAATAATGAAATAAGAGGTTGAAATGTATCCATGGAATATGTCTATATTTTCTTGGTTCTGTTTTAAAGTGTTATTCTCTGGAAAGTCATTCCCTTTCCCCAAATAATGCTAGAGTAGAGGAAGTAGGGCACAGGCAAGATGCACTGATCCTTCCACTCACCTCCTTCTGTGGCATTTCCTTCCTTGCTGGTTTGACTCCATTACATATAAGTATGTTTCCAGCACTTGCTCTCATACACTACAGCCTTTCTAAGTCACTCACAGCTCATTTAGAAGGACGACACTCAGACTACCTGAGATGGGCAGCCATAGCTTCTTTTTGCTGAAATCTGCAATTCACCCGGCATCATCCTGCCCCAGATACAACTAGGCTGCTGGGTGTGCAGCTCTTCTCTGAGGCAACAGTCAAAACCATCACTCACAGTGTCCTTTTCCTCCTCAGTACCGAGCCACTGCCCTGCCAGCTTTCAAGTACTACGTGACCTGCGCCTGCCTCATCTTTTTCTGCATCTTCATTGTACAGATTCTTGTATTGCCCAAGTAAGTCCATGAGCTTACCCTCCCTTGGGATTCTCAGCTGGTGTGCCTTTCCACTGGAGCCTGGGTATATTTAAAGTATATTCAAGAATGGTAATTTCCAAACAGAGGGGCCATTCATCATATCACAGCAGTAAGGAGGTAACTCTGGATCTTGGTGGTTAAGGCTTATTGGATTTCCAATATGGGTACTCTAACTTTCCTTATAGAAATTTGTATAAATAAATTTGATCTTTAGTCCTTAATCTTGGTATTACTTTGATGCCTAGTCTAGAAAACTTAGACCAATATGCTTTATCTACAGAGAGCTCAACTGGAAGGTATTCTGAATTTCTTGCAATGCCAGGGACCAAACCCAGAGCCTTAAGTATGTGAGTTGAGTGCTCCACCACTGTGGCACATCCACAGACCAATAGGTGCCATTTCTAACTTTTTTCAAAATGCAACAATTGTTGGTGCTGAAGAGATGGTTCAGTGATCAAGTGCTTGATTAGCAGGCATGAGGGACTGACTTTGGAACCTGAATACCCACAGTAAAAGCTCAGTCTGGCAGCATGTCCTGCAGCCCCAGCACTGGTTGGGGGTAAGAGACAGATGGAACCTGGGGAATTTTGGCCAGCTATTCTAGCCAAAAGTATAAGCTTCATGTTCAGCAAGAGACTTTTTCTCAAAAAAAAAAAAAAAAAAAAAAAAGGTAGAGAGTGTTAGACAAAGGTACTTGGTATTGACCTCTGGCTTCCACAGTACGCCTGCACAGAAGAGCATACCTCCACATGCACATGAGCATGTATGTGCATGCAGTGTCATTATTGGATAGAAGGGCAACACCTGTTCTGGGCATGCCCACTCCTCCATTTGTTTGTACATTCTGTGAGTTATGCATTCTTCCTTTGTTTCAAATCTACCCTCTGTAGTCACCTATGGTTGTTATAAGTCAGAGTCCAGCTGATCTTAAGAGAGATGTGGACATAGAGAGGAGAATCTGAGCTAAGCAAGTCCCATGTTTTAGGATGATTTCTTTCAGGTTCCACCTATTGGAAAAAGCTTTCTATTGTAACTAGGGAAAATGGGCTCTCATCTTAGAGTTCTTAGTCTCGTTAATAAAAGAATTTAAGAACAGACTCAAAAGAAAGCTTGACAATTTTTTTAGAGTTTGAAAGAAAAAAGCAGGATGGGTAAGCTTTAAAACGAAGATAATTCCTGGAGAAAATGATGGACAAGGACAAGAGAGAAACCTATGCCATTTGTAAACAGTCATAGGCTAGAAGGGTTGGGGTGGGGTGTACTTTAGGGAAAGAGTGGAGATGTCCTAAGTGTCTGGGTTTTGCCCAGTATCTGAAAGAAAGAGAGAGAGAAAAGTAAAAGTTACATTTTTCTGAGTAATTCAGAAAAGCAGGCAGGTTTGACCCAGTGCTCACCATGTGGCTGTATTGAAGGCTGAGTTTCTGAGAAGGAAAAGTTCATTATTCCTCCCATCTCTTTAGCATGGCTTAAGAGGAATCAATCTTCCTGAGAGTGGTCCCTCAGACAGATGACTGACATGTCCAG
Source organism: Cricetomys ansorgei (assembly GCA_026225945.1). Taxonomy (NCBI): domain Eukaryota; kingdom Metazoa; phylum Chordata; class Mammalia; order Rodentia; family Nesomyidae; genus Cricetomys; species Cricetomys ansorgei. The sequence goes on along the minus strand of JAMJFZ010000239.1, from coordinate 546,240 downwards.
CTGGATCAACACTTGTGTTTTGAGTAGCTTAAAATGTTATGTCTCCATCCAAGAACAGGAGTAGATTCTAGTCTCTTAATAAGAGGAAACAGCTGTCCCTGATGGGCATCTACAGAGCACTGATGAAGGTTTCTGTAACAGTTCTCCCTCTAAAGAGGTAATCCAACAACCCTGAGAAGATGTGCTGAAATTGGAGGATGGATCCATTCCATTTCCACCATAAAATCCCAGAGATCTAGGTCCAAGACTGTTAACCAGGCAGGAGTAGTGTCTGAACTGGTGTCCTGGTCATGTCCTCACATATAGCTAAGGCAGGGTTGCTCAGAACCCAGATCTCCCTTCTGCTTGTGGATTCTCTCCTGAACTTCCTATACAGTTTTATATACTGCTTTCATCACCCTGATTCCTAAAGGGTCCTTCTCACAGTTTCTTAACATGACTGTCTTCAAAGAAGATAACTCATTGATAGTTTAATTAAAGTTTTAAGAAACTCGGCATTCTTATAATAAATGGATATATAGAAAATTTTCTGAAATAGATTTTTCTCTTGTCCCTGCCTATTTTTTAGGAGACAAAAAAAAGTGGTTTTGATCTACTAGGATTCAATGGTGTGGTGTGGTGCCAGGATTTGTGGACAGCTGAATGGCTTAGGTTGAGTGGTGTTTTTTACTGACAAAGATGCATAACAATTAGAAACAAGTGTTGTCTTCCCTTCTCTATTCTGCAAAGGCTTTTATCCTGGGCACTGAGCCAAAGCAATAGCATTTATAGGAGCAATAGCAAAGCAAGACATTATTCATAAGTACAGTTCCTCAGCTGTCTCCCTAGTTTTGGAGGATTTCCTACTTCTTCACAAATCAGCATCAACAGACATGGGCCAAAGGCATCCTTCTCTACTTAAAAAAATCCTCAGTGAAATTTCCCACTGTCAGCTGATCAGCCTTCCGTTCAAAAATGCCAACAAGTTACATTTCTTTCCAGTGCGAGGCCCTGCCTGTCTCTCAGCTCGTATTGTCTTTCTTCATTCATCTTCCTTTCATAATAGCCCCATTTCTTTCCATTTAAATTATGTTTGCTGTAAAATGCTTCAAATTTACAGAAAAGAACAGAGAGTAATGTCACCAACACTCCAGTGTCTACGGTGTAGACTTTTCAAATGCTAAGCCTGTGTCCTGTACACTGCATGATATGATGCTTCCTTTGGGCACTGTTTGAATTAGGTATGTTTCCTAAATTATCTTTTTAATTTATTCAATCTTACTTCATATTGATTGATATTATTCAATTTGTATTTTTATAGTGTTTGCTTCTGAGTGCCCTCATTACTACCATCTTATCTTGTGTCAATTGCTTTTATTTGGATCCATATTTCTAACTTTTAAAGGATTAATCGTTTTCTTTAGTTCTTTTACTGGTTCTGATGCATGGATGTCCACATATATAATTCATACAGATGTATTCCTTCCTCTCTTATTGCAGTCCTATGCATGCCTTTGTAGGAAACCTTCACTCTCTGGGTCCTTTAAGGGCTTTGTCTCTTCTGGTCTCTTAGTATAAGTGTACATCTGTTCCTATCCACCTAAGTTATTAAGTGTAGCCTTTCCTGCCTTTGCTGAGTTTCTGAGCATCACTTGCCTTTTTCTCTATATCCATGCTTCCCTTCCATCCCAGAGCTCCTAGCTGTACATTGTGTTTCTGTTCTGGGCTGCAAGCTATGCAGTTTTTTTTTCCTTCAGGTTCCACTGCTTTGTATGTTTGTGCTACAGTTAGATTAAATCCACATCTACCTTACGTTTATAATTTCAATATATGTCTACTGGGTTCTTGTGAAAATATGACTTTTAATATATATAGTTCTACATTTTGTGTATGGATTTTGAACATTCATTTCTTTTATTTGCTGAAATAATATTGCTGGCTTCATTCTGTTACTTATGGCTCATCAAAACATGATGTGCCATTTGGTTTGTTGACTGTCATGTGAAGGTGTCTCCTTTCATAATTTCTATCTTAGACATAATTTCATAGCAAGGGCTCTGGTTCTGGGTCACCTCATTTATTCTTTATTGTAAAGGCATCACCGTGAGTTTGTTTTTAGTGCCAGGTACCTCTGGAATTCACATGTTCAAGGTACCATCTTTGGCTATATCCTTAGATGGAAACTTCTCCACTTAGTAGGTCATAGGAATTTGCATCAACATCCCTGGCATAGAATAAGATTGGGGATTGTGAATGTTGATGATGCCATTTTCTCCTTAGGGTCCCAGAGACAGTATTCTTCCCTGAGGATCTCCAAGCTGCTTTCTACTCTCCGGTAACACAACACTCATGACCCTGACTTCACTAAAGAAAAAAATCTCAATTCCAGCTCCCAATTAATAAAATTCCTGGACACATCCCACACTTATGGTAGATATTAAATCTCAGATTACACCTACTGCATCAGTCCCTGGCTCCCTTAGGTTGGTCTGTCAAGCATCAATACCCGTCAGGGCTTGATGCCATTCTTGTACCTAGTAATTTTATTTCTTATCTAATCTCTGTGAAAAATAATTTGTTGCATTTTTGTGAAGCATTTTCAGTGAAATTTGTGCATCTCACTTTTATTGACATGCCTGTACTTGTTTTCTGACTTTGTTATGTTACAACGAGACTGCTTCTTCTTCCGAAGTCCCTCTCATAATATACGCATGCGTGTACATACATATGGGGCCACAGTGTGATATTTTGATAGTTGTAGATAATGGGTAAGTGAAAAATCGATCGAGGTAGTTAAATCTATTACCTGCTGGGTTTTTTTTTTTTAATCAAAAAAGGTAAGCCATAATTACAAATGAGTGACTGAGTGAATGAATGACTAACAGAGGGATGGCTAACTTAGAAATGATCAGGGGAGGGAAACATTTTCCTGAAAGAGGTTCTGGAATCTTCTTTACCCAGCCAAAATTTTGGAACCTGCCTCTAGTCTCAGTATTTGAATAGATTTAATAAAATTATCAATTGACTCCTCTTTTCAGGGTTGTTTTACCATTTTGCCTGCACTGTATTTGGATAATTTTATTACAGACATGAACTCTTTCAAAAACCAAATAATAATCAACTATGGAACATTTTTGCATGTTTCAATTATTGTATTCAATTTATCTGTCAAACTCAATGGTTACATTAAACCAGCCATTGTGAAATTGTTGAAGCAAGGATACATTTTTTATTACTGATTAGTTAGATATTTTGTTTTTTATTATCCCAAGCAAAGCTAATAATGATGATACTTTACTTAAGAAAATTTAATAGCAAAATTACAACCTCAGAATAATTATTTCTACTTACAATCCATCAGTATGCTTACTCATTTAAAGATATATCTTCAGTATTCCTTTAATGCACTTTTCAAAAGTCCATTTTTCAACATAATCTCAAAAGAGGAAAATAATAGAAAATGATGTGAAAGTATTATCACTCATACCCACTAGAAATAGACTTGGTTTCTTGGCGTCCATAATAGAAATAAGTATGGTAGAGGTGGTTTGCTTTGGTGAGTAATCAAAAGCTGGAGCACAACTCAGAAGAGCAGGCAGATGATGGCTTAGGAGAAGCAGTGTCCACATGGGGTGTGGTTGCTCCTGTACTGCCGCCTACTGTAGGAACTATGGATGTCTTACCCAGTGCCTTAGGAAGCATGGAGGGTTTGAAACAGCAGTCATAATCTAGCTGTACTTTCAGGGTAGTGTTTCTGCTTTTGCTGAGGCAGGGAAGAAACAAGACTGAGTAAGATGTGGTGATGTGTGGAGAATGCACTGAATGGCATAAAAAATAGTCTAATTCTGAGCTATAGTATAAAGAGTGATGTAGATGGTTCTTGCTGCTTGTTTAGATGAAGATTATCAGAAGGTTGTGTGTGGAGTTTTGTTTGTGTGTTTCATCTGAGAAGCTGGAAGAATAGCTTGCCATTTTACAAAGAGAAAGCATCCCATAGAAGGAACGGATTTGAGAAAAAATTTGGATCCTTAGGGCTCATTTTTTATACCAAGAATGTGTCCATCCATTAGGCACTGGGTGGTCGTGTTTTGGGGAAAGAGGAAGCTTGTGAGCTTTGGAATCATGGAAGAAGCTGCATTAAGATATAATCTGGAAAATTCATTGCTTATGTAGACCTTAGTTTATGAAAAGTATTAGAATTTCAGGGAATTGGATAGTGAGAAAGACTGTGCCTTCCAAGGAATAGCACGGTTGGGAAGTTCAAATCTTCAGTATGTATTATAGCCATGAAGGGAAACTTTGCTAGCCAAAGACAATCTTTTCTCTGTCTTCCATATTTTGGGACCTTCTAGTGGCCTAAATTCCTCAGATCTGAGTCTAATCATCAGAGAACCAGCTACTGTGGCAATGACTATGTGACTGCCTTTCTCTCTCCTGAACTTCCATTTCTTTTTTTTTGTTTTTGATTGAAGTCCCTTTCATTTTGACGTTGTATCATTTATAAAGGAGACTTCCAATTGTTTCATGATAACTTGTAATTAAGTTTTCTGTTCCCTCCACTTATTGCCCTTGATGAGTCTCCTTCAGAAAATATGAATAGAGTGGAACAGTCTTCCTTGGAGGGATGAGTCAGGAAGGTGAGGAAGAAAGGGTCTTACCACCTTGAGTTAAATTTCAAAGAAAGTCATCCATGTTTAGCCAATGCAATGGCTGATAATAAGAATAAATTATAGGCTCTGGGAGAATCTGCTTCTACTGAGTAGTTCTCCCTCAAAATGAGTGTCTCTGTCTTTGTTAGGGCCACCTTTCTTTCATGAAGGCAAAATCATACAAGGGGAGAGGACTTTGTCTCCAATCAGCCTTTTTTATGAATGTAACAATACACTTGATTAAAGTGCCAGAGTCAAACATCATCACTAAAAGGTATAATTTTTCTTGCTTCATGGCAAGAAGAGTCAAATTTACTTTCAGTATCTATATAAATAAATTATACTCAAGTGTTTAAAAGAAACAGCTTTGCAACATGAATGTTAATTAAAATTGATTAAGTTACACAAACATCTTGGTATGCTTAATGGGCCAGAGCATGCTTTTGAAAAAACAAGCTGGACAAATGATGGTAAAGAGCTTTTGACCAGCCACTACTTTGACTCATGATATTTTTTGTTCCCTGGTGTATTCTATTACAAAGTAGCATAGACTTCATGTCTTATGAACAAGAGTAATTTATTTCAGATGAATGTATTTCTGTTCTAGGAAGCAGAACTGTGTTGTCAGGGTGCAGCATGGATAGGTGATGAGGAACCTCTATTATGGGCTGCAGACCATTTCCATTCTGATGATCTACTCACATTCCAACGAGACTTCATCCAAATGTTATTGACTTCGTAATAATATTTTAACATATGAGTTCTGAGGAATGCAAGCATTCAGTACATAACAAACTTAGAAGAAATAAGTGTCTATATGAACAATAATGACATAGGTGCTATGCGTATGTATTAAAATAACATTAATAGGTTCTCCTGTAAGGTCTATGACCTCTCCAGCAAATAGGGAGTTGGCTAGGTTTTTTTTTTTAATTCCATCCTATTAAGTAAGCCATAAGTCCAGTTAGACAGCTATTGGTTATCCCCGAGATAAATATGCCACTATTGTAAAACTGGGATATTTTGTAGGGCTGATCATTATTGTTGATCATATGCTTTACAATTGGGTAAGATTATTGATTGTTTTTCTCCCTTGGCAGTTTGCATAACACCTTCTGATACTACAAGAGCTGGTCTACAGACAAGGATGGGTATTGGAGTAAAATTATCAGCTTCTTGATTATTATTTTATGGAACACTAAACTGAATTACAAAACAAATTTTCTCCAACTTTACATTAAATATTGCTCAATATATAACTTCTAGAAATTCAGAAAAGCCCTTAAAAGGATCTGGTAAAGACTAAATAAATTAGAAAAGGTTAAAATCTTAAGAGTCTGATATTATAGACATACCAAAATCAAATAAGAAATAAACTAACAATGTGTAAATATATAAAACATCTAAAAATATCCCTATGTATTTTGATCCTAGGTGATTTGCCTTTGAATAAGCCATGAGTCCACTAAGAGGTCATAAGAGAAATTTTAAAATGTTTAAATAGTAACAGGCCATATATTACAATATGTAAAATATAAATAATGAAGTAAGTGAAGGATAAAGATTACTGCTTTAAAATACTTACATTAGAACAGAGGAAAAGTTTTAAAAACATGTAACTGTTTCCAACATTTTTCAGTATAATCTCAAAAGAGGAAAATAATAGAAAATGATGTGAAAGTATTATCACTCATACCCACTAGAAATAGACTTGGTTTCTTGGCGTCCATAATAGAAATAAGTATGGTAGAGGTGGTTTGCTTTGGTGAGTAATCAAAAGCTGGAGCACAACTCAGAAGAGCAGGCAGATGATGGCTTAGGAGAAGCAGTGTCCACATGGGGTGTGGTTGCTCCTGTACTGCCGCCTACTGTAGGAACTATGGATGTCTTACCCAGTGCCTTAGGAAGCATGGAGGGTTTGAAACAGCAGTCATAATCTAGCTGTACTTTCAGGGTAGTGTTTCTGCTTTTGCTGAGGCAGGGAAGAAACAAGACTGAGTAAGATGTGGTGATGTGTGTGGAGAATGCACTGAATGGCATAAAAAATGGTCCAATTCTGAGCTATAGTATAAAGAGTGATGTAGATGGTTCTTGCTGCTTGTTTAGATGAAGATTATCAGAAGGTTGTGTGTGGAGTTTTGTTTGTGTATTTCATCTGAGAAGCTGGAAGAATAGCTTGCTGAAGTTATTGGCACTTAAATGGAGAGTCCAGACGTTGAAATTTCCAATGCTCTTTATTAATCACAAACCATGTCAAATCTCAGGGAATTCTAATACCCGGGCAGCTAGGCAGAGAGCTCACTCCAAGGCTTCTTCCCCCATTGCTCTCCTCTTGGTTCTTCTCCCTCTCCTTCTCCTCTCTCCTCTCTCCTCTCTCTCTCCGTCCTGTTCCTACTATCCTCCACCTCCTACTCCTACTCCCTCCTTGCTCCACCCCTCAGTCCCCAGGTGTTTTCTTCCTGTTTTCACACAGACCCTCAATCAACAAATAACAGGAACCTCCTGTGGAGGGTGGAAGCTGGGGATGGCACAGAGGTGTAAACAAGTAAGAGACAATCTTAACTAAGATATTATCCACAACTAAACATACCACAACAATAGCTTGCCATTTTACAAAGAGAAAGCATCCCACAGAAGGATGGCAGTTTAGCGAGGCAGAAAGAGAAGAATAAATTAGAATCAAACAAGTAAATGAAAACAAATACTATTTTTAAGTCAATAAAATCGAACATAATTAAGAGATAAAATTAATAAAGCTAATAAAACTTGGTTCTTTGTCAAAATAGTTTAAAAATTGCTAAGCAAGTAGCAAAACTGATGAAAAGAAATATAGAAGAGATAAACACAAAATTCTCAGTGAGAAAGAGACTCATTACATCCTTATACACATTAACTGAATGCATTTGGAATTTTATAATTATCTAAGACCAAGAATATTTATTTAAAGACAAAGTGAGTATTTCTTAAAAAAACAAAACTTAAAGTGAATTTTGTATCCATTGATTTACTTAAACTTGTTTTAAAATTCTTCCCACAAGAGAAAATCTACATTCAAGTATTTATATATGAAACAGACATTTTAAGAAAACAAGAGGAAATAATTTGTTCAAATATTAACAAATTTTAAAGATATGAATGGATAAAAAATAGCCTACTCCCCCCCCCAAAAAAAGGAGTCTAAAAGCCCAAGGCTACAAACCCAAGGTCACATTGCACTGTGCCCTGGAGATCTATCAGCAATGGAAAGACAAAGTTAGGACAGAAAAAGTGAAGAGCTGTTACAGGAAGCAGATCATGGAAGAGGAAGCTGTAGTAATATAAATTCTTGGCATGATAGAATTCAAGTAAAAGGCGTTCTATATGAATAAAGAGGTTTTTTACATTATCTCTTTTACTTTTTGAGATTGTAATTTAATCACATCATTTCTCTCTTCACTTTTCTACCTCCAACCCTCCCATTTACCCGTCCTTGCTCTTTTGTCATTTTTGTTGCTATACACATATACGTACATACATATACATTTCTAAATACATAAATATGGCCTTCCCAGTCTGTGTAATATTTCTTGTATGTACATGTTTTCAGGGCTGAATATTTGGTATTAGATAACCAATTGGTGCGTTCTTCCCTGAGGAAGACTATTTCTCATGTTCTATTTCTCAGTTTCCTATAGTCCTTTATGGAAAGGTGTGGTGTGCTTTCCCTGGTCCACATAACTACTGTGGTCCTTGTTGAGCTCCTGTTTAGGTAGTCATGTTGGAGAAACTCTATGGGTGTAGCTGTGACATGACTAGGAGACCCTGATCCTCTGGCTCTTACGATCTTCCTATCCCCTCTTTTACAATGTTCCCTGAGCCTTAGGCACAGGAATTGTATTGTAGATATATCCACTGGGACTGGGCCCACACCTCCCCATTTTGACTGGTTGTGGTTTTCTGAAATGGTTTTTATCTCTTGTAAAAAGAAAATTTCTTCATGCCAGGTGAAGATATTTATCTGTGAGCATAAATATTCAGAATGTAGTTAGGAATTATGCTGTTTTTGTAAGGTGGTGGTTGTAGGCCCCCTCTTCCAAGCTCTGTAACTTCACTGGCCCTGGTCAGTTGGCTAGATTTCAGGTACCAGGAATGATTTCTCTCTTGTTGAATGGATCTTGATTCAATCAGAGAGCTGTTGGTTACCACCAAGATATTCATGCCACTACAGCACCCTTAGGGTTATCCTCCATGATGGTTTTTGTGGTTCACAGGCATCATAGCTGGGTACAACTTAGTTTGCTTCCCTCCATTAGAAGCTTGAATTTTATTATCATGTAATCTCCAAGAAAACGTAGCAAACATAACTTTCTGTGTTTGGTAGTATCTCTTTGAAAGAAAATGTGTTGGAAGTTTTAGATATATTAACAAACGCAGAGTCCTAGTGAGAAATACTTTTACACTCTGACATTCATAGGTTAAGTGAGTCAGCCTCTGGAGAATTTGACTAACTTCTCAGGCTCTCTCAATCAAAGATTTTATATAACACACTTTGTTACCAACAATAAGTAAAATATATACCATTTATAGTAGGACATAGTAGAAATATGCATATTTATCACACACAGAGCAAAAATAAATTATCATAGTGGGAAAAGGAGAAACTTCAGTTTCTGCTCAGATATAATGAAATTATAAATAACAAAGGCTAACAAAAAAGTAGCCACTCTGCAGAATTTAATAATCATATGTTTAATTATTTTTATATTTCAAGGAGATGGAAATTGAAAGTATAGGCTTTATAGAAAGGAATGACACAAGAAGCTATAAAACAAAAGCTGTAGAATGTGATTAAAAGATTAATTGTTGGAATATTTGTGTCCTTAAACACATTTATTAGAAAATATAAGATAATGGAAAAACTGACAAAAAATAAACAGTATAAATTTCAGTTATTATTTTTTCTTTTTTTAATTTATTTTTCATATAATACATATCAACACCTCTCCTGCCCTCCCTCCATTACACCCATCTCCTCCCATCCTCCCTCTCTTCCTACTATATATCCTATTTCCCAACCACTCATCCCACCTGCTGCCTCTCCCTTCTTCCCCCCTCGCCCCGCTTCACCCCATAGACAGCAGTCCACCCAGGGTCACCGCTCAAACAAGGCACAACAAATGGGACAAGGCCAGGCACCAGACCCCACATTGAGGGCAACCCAGCTGGAGGAAATAGGACCCCAGGGCAGGCGAAAGTATCAGAGAACCTCCACATATACTCTAGTCTTCAGGTTCTCTGCAAGAATTCCAAGCCAGACAACCATATATCATATTTAGGAGATTGTTCAGATTCCCTGTCTTCTGCTTCAGGCTCTGAGGGACCCCCAAGAGCACTGGTCTCTGTGGCGCCTGCTCTCCTGATGTCCCCAACTTCTCTGATCCCCAAAATGTCTCCTCTTCTCTCCTGCAAGTTTTCTGGATCTCTGAATGATATTTGACTTTGGGCCTCTGCATATGTTCCCATCAGCTGCTGGCTGAAGCCTCTCTGATGGACACTGGCAGAGGTACGGATCTATGAGTACAACAGGATATTACTAGAAATCGTTATTATTTTAAGTTGAATTGGGATCCTAATAATATAGCAAATGAAGAGAAATTTTCATCCTTAATGAAACAAAAACTCAGTTTTGAGGTCAGCAGAATATGTGGTTTCAAGACTCATCCAGATTTTATAAGAAAAAAAAAGTATTAAGCACAAGAAGACATTATTTCAAACATGGAGATATTTTAATTAGAGAAAAATATTACATAGAATTTTTGTAATTTATTTTTTGAAGTTATATTATTTTCTTCCTTCCATTTTCTTCCTCCATCTCCTCCAGTGCATCCCTCCTTGTTCTCATTCAAATTCATGCTCTTTTTCTTCAACTGCTGTTGCACATGTATATTATATGTTACTTAATTACTTATATATTACTTAAGTAATGTATGTATTTATTACTTAAATACATAAGTACAACCTGCTCAACTTACATCATTTTATCTGCATATATATGATCTCATAGTTGGCCATGTGATATTGCCCATACCAATTCTGGGTATGGGCATCTCTTCCCTGGGGAAGACCATTTCCCTGGCTCTCAGCATTCCCCAGTTGCCATGGTTCTTTGTCTGGTGTTGATAAACCATGACCTTTCCTTTCCATGTTAGCATGTCTGCTAGTAGTGTTATTGTCCAGGTCTTGTTTAGGTGTCCATGTTGGTGAGACTTCATGGTTGTAGCCTCTCTGACATTTCTAGGAAAACAATCTCACAACAAACTTCCCATTTCTCTAGTTATTATAATCTTACCCACCCTCTTTGCTGCAATGATCCCTGAGCCTTAAGTGCGGGAATTGTGGTGTGGATGTTTCATAGAATTTTTATATTTGAAAATCCATATAAAATAGGTACTTTCCTAGTGGCATTATCAAGATTGAGTCAAGAAATGGAACTAACAAACATGGCAGAATTATGGAATGCCTACTAGTAAAAACAGATCTCAGCCAAGAATATAATTGCACCGGGGCTGAAGAGATTGCTCAGTGGTCGAGAGCACTTATTGCTCTTGAGAAAAAATCTGGGTTCCCAGGACCAACATAGTGGCATACAACCATCCGTAACCCCAATTCCAGGGGATCCAATGCTGTCTTCTGACTTCCATTGAAAGTAGGCATGTACATGATATACATAAATAAATACCCGCATGTAGGTGAAACATACATACACATAATTTTTTGTTTTTAAGAGACAGAGTTTCTCTGTTACAACCCTGGCTGTCCTGGAACTCACTCTGTAGACCAGGCTGTCCTCAAACTCACAGCAACCAGCCTGCCTCTACTCCCGAGTGCTGGGATTAAAGATGTGTGCCACCACTGCCCGACTTAAAATAAAAACTTTTAAAACATTAAAGAAGACAACCACATAGTTATCATGTACATGCTACATAACAAATGTATAACCATCTGCCAAACAACAGTCCTCCCTACTATCGTGTCCATTTTGTGGAGGGGATCCACTGATACCCACCGATATGGTTGCTTGTTTTTTCTGAGATGACTGCACACACTCTCTCCCTTAAGAAAAGTTTCTGATAATGTAAGAAAAAAATTTTATAAGCATTAGGCAGAGGACTGGTAGCCAGGATTTATTCTGGCTTCTGACTGGAAATAAGAACTGGAGTGATGTCTAGTGGGGATAACGTTCTGGTTAAGGGAATTTAGGGGGTACATGGCATTTGCCTCTGCTAGACCCTTAAGTAGCTTTGATACCCCATCTCACTCCTTTCTGTATCATATAAGCTTGATGAGCCATAAGGCCAGTGAACAATCTAGATTTGATATATATATACACCCTCTTAGAAGGATCTTATTTGAAAGCACCAGACTCAGTGCCAAAGTGTTGGTATGAACTGAAGTTTTACAGCTCTTATTGAAGAAACCATAATCCTTTGAAATAGTGTAGGTGTCTGGGACAGTGGTTGAGAGAGTCTTCCCCATCGTGAGGTACTTAGTACACCAATTACTTGCTTTGTTGCTCTTCCTGTGGGGTTCAGAATGTGATTTTTTTTCAAGGTGATTGCAGTTGTACTTACTCATTTGTACCTGGTGCTTTTATTTCCTTCATTATGAACTGGGGAGTATTCTCCTTCTGTTTCTTCTGTTTTTTCTCTATTTCAAGCCAACTGTATTGTCAGGAACTTCTCTAGTAGCCTTGGATTTCATCCAACCTCTCATTGGATGTTCTATGTGAATTTCATCTTCAATTGTTCATGGTGCTTTTGCCCTTCTCTTAGTTCTGAACTCCTCTTGGGTAGCATTTAATGACTTTGAATTATTTAATTATTTAAATAACTGCTCAGAAATAGGTAAAATTCCTGTGTGTGTGGTGATTGTGTGTGTAAGCACACTCACCCGTGGGTATATGCATGAGCACATGCATGTGGAGGTCAGATGTCGATATTAGGTGTTTTCTTCTAGCACTCTCCACTTTACTTCCTGAGAAAGGGTCTCTTGCTAAACCTGGAACTCATCAATTCAGTCAGTCTGACCATCCAACTTGCCCTGGGGATCCGCTGTCTTTCCTTTCCACATGCTAGGAACCTGCACCTCCATACCCACCTATTTTATTATGTGGATGCTAAGGTCAGGAACTACTCTAGTCTTAATCTTTACAAGAGAATGCTTTATCCACTGAGTGATCTCCATGTGAGCCTGAAAGCTGTCCAGGCAGATTGAACTTAGTGGACATGCTTTTCATGTGATGCTTTCATGTTCACTGACTTCAGTGTCTGTGTTGAATAAAGTTGGATCTGAGTGGAAAGTATGGAGGAGAGTTGATTCACTGTCTGCAGGAACCAGTAATAAGGGTGGGATGAGATGTTCAAGGTGAACATGGTGGCATTCATACAGACAGTAGCTTCTAGGACACCATTAGCAGATAAGAAACACTCAAGGGAAGGTATGGCCAAATGGAGCATGGAAGAGTCAAACAAAATGTGAGCTACATAGAATGAGTCCTTTCTTTCATAAACTACCAATGCTATGGGGCTGTTTTACTCAGTCACAGTGTATTGCTCCACCATGGCTGTCAACAATTTTCTAACTATACACATTTCATTTTGATTTGCTTCATTTTTAATTTATCAAAAAAATTATTGAAGGTTGAAGTCCTGATTTAGTAAAGTCCTAGCTAAGTGAAAAGTGTTTTTGATTCTTTCTAGAGAGACAGATACAACCTCCACACTAACCAATTGCTCTTTGTTTCCTATAGAACGTCTATCCTTGGCTTCTCCTTTGGAGCTGCGTTTCTCTCCCTCGCCTTCATCCTCTTTGTCTGCTTCGCTGGACAGCTCTTGGTAGGTGTTTCAAATATAGCACTTCTTTCGAAAGTGTGTTCATTTTATTAAAATGGCTTACTTCAATTTTTCAATAGCAAGGGGATCATTGACTGATTTTTCAAGAGCTGTGGTCTCTAGCATCCTTCAGGCCAATGGGAGAGACAGCCTCAGGTGTAAACTGAGGTCTCATGGACAACCATGACACTCATTTGATTTACAGTGTAGGGTGGCTTTTTTCCCTGAAGATGAAGCCTCACTCTTCAGCCCATACTGGCCTCAAACTTACAACGCTCTTATTTCAGCCTTCCAAATAGCTGGGGAAATGGATGCATACTACTGTACCCAGAAAAAATGTTGAGTATCACTTCATAAGACTTATGCTTTTGCTCATCTGCTTTTGTCAACTGTTTTTAAATTATCTGTGAGTTTCAGACTACTTGTAGCAGTAAATGCACATATGAGAATGTTTTCATGTACAAGACAAAATATTTTTAAATACACCTTTTAAATCTACTTTGAAAATATAAAAATTTAGAAGCTAACAAATTGAAAAATACCATATATTTATGTGTGAAGCCAACCATTGTACAGTTTCATAACTTACATGCTAGCTAAACACTACTTTGGGATATGGAAATTATCTCTTCATTTATTGTTGAATATTAAGCAAGTGTTGTGGTTGGCCATGAGAAATATTTTAGAAAGCCAACAAGGAGACAGGAGATAAGCCAATGTTTCATCTTGTTCACTGGACACAAATGAAATAGAAGATGTTACCTAAGCTGAGCACTAGCATATGTGTATTGCATAGACATATATGCAGGGAAAACACCCATGCACATAAAATAATAATGAAATACTTACTATGAGAATATGCATGGTTTTCCACAATCCATAGCCTTCCCTGGGTGGAAAGGCACACAGGTTCACTCTTTCCTTATCCCCCAAAGCCCTGTGCAGCCCACGTCTCAGGTCTTCAGCACTAGAACATCACTGTGGCTCCGCTATAAATCCAGCCCTATTCTAAACATAATAGTTTACACTCCTGTGCCTAAGAAGCTGTGTTTGCCATTGACATGGAGGTGTGGCATGAAGGATATTGGATCTGTTACTTTCAAGGGAATACTGTGATCTTTCTCGTGCCTCCTTTTTGGCCTTGGAGACTCTAACCTCTGAGTCTCTTTATTTATTATTTATTATCTATCTACTATTATACTATTTATTATGTTATTATACTCTTTATTATCTATTTATTATTAGTAACATAGCTCTTGATCCCTCCTGCTCTTATACTGTCCTCTCAAGATGAAATTGATAGGTCCTCTTCACCACCACCCTTCCTGGGCCACCCCCCCCAAACCCTGGCACCTACTTGCCACTCTCTAGCAAGTTCTTTGTGACTCTCTGGTGTCTCTGAGAAAATTTCAAAGCCACAAATAAACTAGAATCTGCCTCCCTATCAGAGGAAGACCATAGTGTCCTAAGGATTGCAAAGGCTAACCTTGAAAATATTTGTCTTTTGTATTCACTTTTTAAAATGGCATAAAGAAGGAACGAGTTTCCCTTAATACATTTTCATAGGTTCATTGTTTTGGATTACCCTCCTCCATGCTCTTCTCCCTCATCTCTCCCATCACCTGAACCCTCCCATCCCCTGGATTATCCTTTCTATTTTCATGTTTCTTATATTTTGTTACTTGCCCAAATCCATTCCTTAAAAATGCCCACCTCAACCCATGCTCCCTTCATAGTTTCAAGGCCTATACCTGTACTTACTCCCACATACATACATACCTGCAGTCCTGTCATTTGAGAGACACAGACAAAAGAATCACTATAAGTTTAAGGCCAGCATGGTCTACATAGTGAATTCAAGAACAGTCAGGACTACCGAATGAGAATGAGTAGTACATTGCTTCTGGGACAGCTTACCAAGGAGATAAGGAGGCATTGTTATACATGCAAACTCTGCCAGACCTCAGCAGAGGGAACCACTGTCATGGCCAGCACCATACGGTGGAACCCAAGCATCTGAGATCAGGTGTTTTCAGAACTCCTCAGGTGCAGATCATAAGCAATCAGACATCACCCACAGATATCCAACACCTGCAGACAATACAAAACTCCAAGGCCTAGGCTGCCTTTTTCCCAACAGGACAAAAAACAATTATTTTATACACAACTAAACAGAAACTTCTACAACAAGACCCTGTCTCAAAAAGTAAATTTGTATCTCTAATCCACGTATAAGAGATAGCATCTGGTATTTGTGTTTCTGTGTCTGGAATACTTTGCTTAGTATTATTTTTAGGTGCACTATATCTCCTGCAAATTTCATAGTTTCTTTTTCTTTATAGTGGAAGGAAATGTCATTGTGTGCATCACATTTTCATTATTCACACCTACATTTGTGAGTACATAAGTTAATTTCATTTCGTTGCTGTTGTGAATACCACAACATGGGTGTGCAAATATTTCTGGAGTAAGTTACAGAGCCCCTTGAGTGTTTTTCCAGGAGTGGTATAGCTGGGTCAGATGGTAGTTCTATTTTTAGTGTTTTGAAAAACTTCCACACACTGATTTCATGTTGGGTGCTCCTGTTCATGAACCCAGTAGCAATGATTGATTGGATAGCAGAGGGTGTTTGGATCCTTCTCAACATCCTCTCTAGCACATGTTGTCCTTCATTTTCTTGATATCCATTCCAACTGGAGTGAGATCTCTCACCCCACACAAAAATCAACTTAAAATGGATCCATTTGTTAAGTTAAAAACTTAAATTCTGGAACTCCTAGGGAGAAAAAAAAAGCACTTCAACCTAAGGGCGTAGACACAAATGTGCAAAACAGGACTCCAGCAGTATGGGAAGTAACCCAAGAATTGACAAATGGTGTTACTTGAAATTACATGAATGGGAACTATGGCAGAAGGAACAGATAGCCTACAGAATGGGATAAAATCCTTCCCAGCTACAATTCAGATTAATTGATTAATATCCAGAATGTATAGAAGTGTACAAATTAAATACCAAAAAATATAAAGCTGCCAATCAATAAATGGGCCAATGAACTGAACAGGTCATTCTCAGAAAAGGAAACACAAATGACTAATAAATATCTTCAGAAGTGTTCAAAGCTCACCTTCAGGAACATGAAAATTAGGACATTAATTCTTCAACAGTCAATAAAGGAAACCTTGAATAAGACTCCACAGTGGCCAATTATAACTTCAGGAAGGAATTTTCTTCCCAGTAATGGATTCTTTTGGTGTTTGTAAGATTCTATGATTGTTTATCTCTCAACAGCAAGAGTATTAATGCATAACTGATTTAGAAAGGGTTAAGTGTATACTGTACAGTGCCCTCTGAATGAAATGGAAAATTGTACACAATATCATAGGTATTCTATGGTGGTCATGGAGAGATGGTGCTGCCACCTGACTGCTCATTCTTTAGGTCCTGGAAGATCTACTAGCAACATAAGAGCTGATGGGATTAGCATTTACTTGTTAATTAAATACTGAACTTATGAAAATGTGCAGAATGCCACCAACTGGTAACTTTCTGCAAATATGAGTGCCAAGGGCATTATTGATGCTAGGAGTACCAATGTGAGATTCTTGCTGTGAAGAATTAAATTAAGCTGCTCTTTCATAAATAAGTCAAGCAGAGGTGAGTATGATGGTTAGTTTCAGTTTTGATTTTCAGCTTGATTAGAATAAGAAACATTTAGCTACTACTGAGACACATGTCTGGGTATATCGCTGGGTATATCGCTGATGGTGTGTCCATGACTGCTTAACAGAAGAGGTAAAAGCTATCTTGAATATGGGTGATACCATCCCATGAGCTAGACTGAATTAGAAGGGGTGAGGGAAAGCCAGCTCAGTGTTTTCTCCTTTCTCTGTTTGCTGTTTGCTGTTCTCTGCTGTGATGCCTCCCTGACAGGATGGACTGCATTCTACTAAGTTGTTATTCAAAACAGACACTCTCTTAAGTTGCTTTTTGTCAAGTCTTTGGTTACAGAGATAAGAAAAGTTACTAATACTATAAATCCGGCTGAATATTTTTCTTTGCAGAACTTTGTCTTTGTCATAGTCTTCTGCACAGAATACAAACAAGGAAGCCGTGGTGGTTGGCACTTCATAGCTAGTTTGATGAAAGGCAGAAAATCAGGCTGTGTGCAAACACTAGAGCGGTAATGACACATAGCTCCTAGCTCCTTTCTGTTGACCCTCAGATATGAAGAAGTTTATTCAGTAACTTGCTATGAACTTTGTTGGGAATTTCTTTATATTTCAAAGGCCCACTGAACAGCTCCTCCCTGCCCTTCCTTTCCACCTGCAGGTTGCCACTGCCTCCCCAGAAGTGCTCCTTCCATCTCCTGGGTGACATTCATTTCAAGTTACTGTCTGTGGAAATGGGCTCAGCAGCAAGTCCCCTTCCCAGAGACCTTGGAGTCTCCACCATCCAATGGTGATGACACCATGGGACTCCATACCTGTGTTACATAGTTGAGCCTTAATATTAGAGCACATATTTTGACTTTTGTCTTCTTGATTCCTTTGACCGTAAGTCCTTTAAGACAAGAATGGCTTTCCAACCTCCAGTTGGCCTCCCACTAGTCCCAGCATAATGCCATCCACATGAAAGTTTTTAAATACGTGCTGCCTAAACACAGACATTTCTACTTCCCCTATTTTGCTCCATGACACCCCTCAATCCCCTCATAGATGCTCAGATCCAATAAAGAAATAACTACAGTGATAGCAATATTAATAATGAGAGCAGTTACTATTAGACAGTTCTTGAGCTATGTGACAGGGACTTAGCTTTCTATGGTACAAAGCAGGAACTCTGACCAGAAAGAGCACAAAAAAGCTCATCCCCCAAACAAAGCTTTTCTTTGAAATGTTAGAAGAAATTTCCCTCCCAGTGTTGTTGCCTCCTGCCTTGTGCAGTAGAAGTGCCGTGATGCGCCTTTCAGCCACCTCTGTTAGGACAGTGATGAAAGCACAAATGCAGAGTTCATCCCAGGTGAGAAGAAGTAGGTCAGACACCTACTAACACAAAGCTCTCTCCCCGAAGGGAGTGCTAACCCATTGAAGTCTTCGTTCTCTAATGGCAACACAGTGCTCACAGCCTCTTGAGCTGAACTTGCTGCTGACCCTTTTTCCATCTTGCTCTCAGCTTCTCTTTGTCTGTTTGGAAAATTAGTAATAATTTGGTAATGAGTGTGTTAGATAACAGGTGGCCACATGTGGTTTTCTCTGATCTAAATGTCTCCCTCCTCCATTTGTCAAGCAACATACATGTACATTTTAAATGCTGCTACAATCTGATTTGATATTTTTTAATTCATCAGGCCTGTTTGCCTTTATTTTCCTCTCTTCTACCTTTTTTTTGACAATTGTACTTTTTTCTCCCCAGTAACTTCGACATAATGCACTCCAGCCTGGTTGTTTATGGCTTTGGTTTTAGTTTACTTTAAAACTTGTGCTGTGAACCTGATTCTTGAATTCTATTGTAACTGCATCTTGAGCAATACAGGGATCATGCTCCAACCCATCATCCCTCCCACCTTCCAGGCTAGTATCATTTAATCTTTGTATGTTTAATATTCTCAGATTACTCACTTTGTCATTAATCTTGTTTTTAATAATCTATTTAATCTGAATATGTTATCTTCCTCTGGGATTCAGTTTTCCCAGTAAAAAGTGTCTATCCTCCCAAGCCCTTTTTCATGAAAGTATTGCATAATATCTTTTTATTTCACAAAAGCAAAAACTCCCTCCGTTTTCTTCTCTCATTCCCTCCCTCTTTCCCTCTTCTTCCTCCCTCCCTCTTTTCCTCCCTCCTTCCCCTTCTCTCTGTGTGTCCAAGCACAGTGTGCATATGGAAGTCAGAAGATAACTTCAGGTGTTAGTCTTCACATCTTCACATTTTACCTTATTTGAGACCATATTTCTTATTTATCACTGCTGCATACAGAGCACTAGCTGCCCCACAAGTTTCCAGAGATTCTCCTGCGTTTGCCTCCCACCTCAATAGAAGATCAGTGGGATTACAGACATGTTCTATCATACTGGTATTACATAGGTCTGGGGATCTGAACTCAGGTCCTCGCATTTGCATAGCTAGGACTTTATCAACTGAACCAAGTCTCTGGCCTCAGTGAAGGAAATGTTTTGGGTAGAGTTATCTTTATAGCTTTTTGAAATCCAAGTGCACTGTATCAGCAGTAATTCTTCTATAGAGGGTCTGTCTGATTGGGATCAAGAACTTGAATGTCTGCTTGTTCATCACCCCACAGGGCTCATGGTCCCCAGCATCATTACCTCTGGGTTAAGATTTTCCTGAAAGTATATATTCTTTCTTTCTATCTATCTATCTATCTATCTATCTATCTATCTATCTATCTATCTCTCATATATTTAATAATAATCTGGTTTGTGGGTAGTGAATGTGGCCCTATCTCAGTGTAAATAAGATCCAGTTCTTAGACAAAAGGACCCAGATGAGCAAGACTAGAAGGAGGCAGATATGGTGAAAAGATGCTAGTAGTTGAGTCAAGGACTAGTCCACCTAGGGCTCAGACAGCACCTCCTTGTCAGTTGAGTGGCACCTTCTGAGTACAGGTCAACATACCATTTGAAATGTTCTCATTTATAATGTTGAATCAGAATAACCAGGATTTTGATAAGCCTCTTTTTTCTATCAGGGGTATTACTTAAGTACTGAAAACTGTGAAGAGAAATGCAAACAGAGTCAGTGCTACCCCTTTTCTAATAAGTTAAAATACAAAGACATGGGTTATAGTATGGTGTTTTCAGATTCTCATTTCTCTTTGATGAGGGGCCTTTTTTAACTCAGGCTGACTTCGAACTCAGTATATAACCAAGCATGACCTTGAACCTCTGACGTCCCTGCCTTCTCCCCCAGAATGCTGAGATCACTAAGCATCACTACGCCTGGGCTCCTCATCATCCTTTGAGCATTTTCCTTTCATTTAAAAAATCCTAGTCTTTTGGTTCTTCTTAGTCTCATAATTGGTTTCTCTGTTTGCCCACCAAGCCCTTCTGCTTTCTTCTTCCTAGATACAAGCACTGATGATGAGCTAGCACTATTTGTTTTTAACTCTGCCTCTTGTTGACAATGTGAGAAGAAACAGAGACACTTGCCTCCCTGGCCTTGAGAACAACAAACAGTTAGCTTGATACATTTATAAATGGTCTCAAAGCACACCTTAATGGTCTAGTGAAGACTGTGTGGGAGAAGGGTAGAAGCCAGGTGTATTCTGAATCTGCAGTCCTGAGCCCAGGCACACCAAACCCCTTTGTCTAGAGAGCCTCTCCAGGTTCTATTTGCCATTTAACTCTGCTGCACAAATACAGATGTGGTTCCCATGGGTTTGTCCACATCTCTAGGAGTGGAATATGATATACTCTTATTTATGGTGTATTTTTTAAATTATTACAAATTTATTTTAAAACTTCACAACTGTTTAATTTTATAACTTCAAAAATGTCTGTGTAGTAACTAGATAATACTTTACCTAACTGGTTGTGAAATGGATTCTCAGATGGATATGTGTTGCCCCTGAAGTGATAACGATTTACATTCTCTGTTTTAAGTCTCCAGTATCATGGGTACTTATAATTCCTGATACAGAGAGAAAAGCTTTGTTTGGAATCATTTAAATCTCCAGAAAAATATTCATCCTACTCCGTAGGATGCAACAGAATAAATGTTTTAATTGACTGAAGCCCAACCAACTACTATTGTCTGACAAGTCTGAGCTAGATAAGAATGATATTTTCTTGGATCTGGATCTTCATATTACATCCCTGCATCACTAACACCACACACAAAAATGATACATTTATTTTGACCAATGACCCTCTAAAGATCCTACGCGTTCTAAGTTAAGGGCCATCATACCACATAACAGATTCAAAGACATCGCCAACCCCTATTAAAGCCCTGTTGTTTGATCAATCAGCATGTGAAATGCAGATCTGGCTCCTTTTGTGCTGGTAGAAAGGGGCCATGCAGAGCACAGTCAAATGTTACTCCTATACCAGCCAAAGATTCAGCTCCTGGAAGCTCCTGGAGCCAAGCAGCACCCACTGGAGCTCTACACCACCTTCTTGGGAATTGCCTGGGAAAATCTACATGTGGAATGAGCCCAAAACATGGGTTCTCATCTTTATTAAAGGGCTTGTGTGCTACAAAGTATTCTTCACTTTTTATATCAAGGACTGTGGGAAGGGGAAACCATAGAAAAGATTAAGAAGAGACGGAAAGAATGGATTGCTGATATCATCTGAGGAAAAATGAAATAAATAGACTGCAAGTGACAAAGATGCTTTTGAGAAATATTGATGTTTTCTTCATTGAAATAATGAGAAAAGTCAACACTTGTGAGTTCGCTTCCAGTGTCTTATGTTTAAATCTCTAAAAAGACCAAGAGGTGGGTGAACAAACTGAGACAAGAGACTATAATTAGCTTACATAAAATCTCACAGCTGTGGTGAGTTGCAAAGAAGCTGCTGGCTGGACTTCTCGCCCTCTTCTAGCCTCGCATTCAGCAGCAACCTTACTTGATTGTTGAGCTGACGGTCAACATATTGCAAAGCTTGTATCAACAGTTTTTTAGGACTGGTTCAAAAAGAGCATATGAAATGGGTAAAGAAATGTATGTGCTATTTGTCCATGCCATTGGGATTTCACATTGAATTTTAGTTTGATTATATCAGGTCTACTACATAAACTTGGGAGTAGTTTTATGCTTCCAGGAACCATCAACTTGGTGCTGGACTCCATTGAAATCTATCTCCTTAGAGATTCCCAAGATAATTCTTCAGACATTGCCTGTCATATTTGATAAGATGCTCAATCCTGGGTGGAGCTCTCTGTGTTCCCTCTGACATGAACTGAGATGAGATCCACAGTGATGCCGCCATTGAGAAATGGATATAAGAACAGCTGTAAGACACTATAGAACAGTGCAGAGCCCATGAAAAATGGTGAAGGAATCTCAGTTTCCATTATGTAACAACTATGATTCTGTCTTGTGGCAAAAGAGCTTTGATATCTATGCTCACTGGATCCTGAGGTAGAATCATCCCACATCTACTTCAATAAAGAGAGTATATTATGTACTTGAATGGGATTTTACTCTGTCTTGAAGAGGAGGGAAGTTCTGTTGTGTACTGCATCATTATGAGCCTTGGGGAATCATTATGAGTGAAAAAAAAAAAAAGCAGTTACTAGGATAAATGTATGATTCCACATATCCAAAGTGTTTAGGATGATCAAAACCATGGAAACTGGGTGCTAGGAGGATGGCTTAGTAAGTAAAGGGACTTGGCTCAGTGGGCAAAGATATTTGCCACAAAGTCTGATGTCTAAGTTTGATCTGCTAGAACCTACACAGTGGTAGGAGAGAACCAACTCTCTCACACAAGTTGTCCTCTGACCTCTGTCCTCCACATATGCATACACATCAAATAAATTAATATAATATTAAAAATGATTCTGATTACCATAACCCCACCCTCTCTGATTTCCCTCCCACCTCTCTTCACCCTCTCCTCCTCCCTACAGTTGCCTTTCAAACATTCGTGCAAGGCAAATGGCTGCTCAAAGTGCTGATAGTAAGTGGGGATTGAGTGCTTAACCCTAAAAAGGACATTTATGCCACCATTGATAAGGCATAGGGATCATTGTGGAAGAGAGGAAAAAATGTAAGAGCCAGAGATGAAGACAGGAGATGTGGAATGCTGGCTTCTGAGCACAGCAGAGCCAGTGCAGTCATGACTTCAAGTAGCTGTGGCTGACTACACTGGTCCCCAGATGACTAGGTTTATCAACAGTGAATCAGGCGTCAGAGGAGAAGTGTTGATTATTGATAGATTCTAGGGACTGGAGTCAATGTCATTACTTAGTTGTATACTCACTGAGGTACCCACTAGGCTGCAACGGATAGTTCCTAATCAGTGGTCACACAAATCATCTGGTGAAATTCAGTAGACCACAGCGAAAGATAGAGGAATGTTTGAAATAAATTTTTAAAAGAGAAATTCTCCATGGAAAAATGAACCATCGATAGGTAGCCATTCACATATATATATATATATATATATATATATATATATATATATATATATATATATAATGTCTGTATATAGATTCAGTTAGTCGGCAGATTCTTATGATTAGCTGCTGCTGCAGTAAAAACAATGGGAGATATGTTGATCTGTTTTCTCCATGAAGAAACTGAATTTATAGTAATTGTTTCAGATGAGACATCATTCAGTACATACCTCAGTGTGACTTAATTAACTGAAATTTTCCCTCTGCAAAAATTACCTAAAATCATAATTTCAGGTCTATTTGAAAAATGCACAGTCACATCATACCTTTGTCATAGACTTTTAATTTGACAGCCAACATAATTTTAATAAGGTTGTGACTTGGTACGAGTCCTCAGGGAGGGAAAGAATCCATATGTTTAATTTCTGAGAAGTGTTGATGTTCCTTGAGGTTCTAGACACAGTCATTTTCTACTTTGAGAATACACTAAACAGCAATCTGTTTCTTCTTTCTCTTTCCCCACAGCACTGCAGCAAAAAAGCTTCTGCCTCCCTCATGTGGCTTTTGAAGTCATCAGGTATCATTGCCAACCGCCCATGGCCACGGATCTCCCTCACAATTGTCACTACAGCCATCATACTTACCATGGCTGTGTTCAACATGGTGAGCCCCTGGGCTGGGTCAATGTTCACATTAGATGGGACATTTGTGGTCTGCCTTGCAGATTTGTTTGGGTTGTTTGATCAGTTGGTTTGGTTTGATTTGATTTGATTTGAATTGTTATATGTATGAGTGTTTTGCTTGTGTGTATGTCTCTCCACCACATGCATGACTAGTGCCCACAGAGGCCAGAAGAGGGCATCAGATTCCTTGGTGCTGGAGTTACAGAGAGATAGTACTAGGTGCTGGGAATCAAACCTGGAAGAACAGCCAGTGCTTTTAACTGCTGATCCATCCCTTGTGTCTCGTGTTTTGGAAACATGCCCATAAAGTCTTTGTGACACCAATTGCTTCCTGCCTATTGATCCCAGCCTCTAAAAGTTGCTGCAATTCATCCAAGGAAGGATGCTTTGCACAAGCCACTGCGTGAGAAAGGTGGCTTTGTGGAGTGGTTTTCTATGTCTTGTCTTTTGGCAGCTGCTCAGCAGCTGCAGAAGTAACAATGAAGACAATCAGAGTAATGTCAAGAGAGAGCATCCAAGTGAGGACGGCCAGCCATGGTGCTGCCCTGCAGACTAAGAAGCTTAACTGCAAACCACAGGTCTTCCTTGATTGTGCTGGTGGGAGTAGATTTCATTACAAATTGATTACCAAGATCCATGCCTCGGTGGGTCTAAGAACGAAATAAGCCCGTGTTCTCACCAAGCCTAAGGTAGTTTATAAACATGGAACCAATGGCCACTCTTTTCATTTCCATATTATCATCAATTTTCTCCAAAATGAACACTTCATCCATCATTGTGCTTGGAGTGCAATGTCACTACTATTACTACCCTCATGTTGGTGACATCATCATTGTGCTCATCAACTTAGCTAGGGTTTCTCTTTCTGTGATGAAACACCATGACCAAAAGCAATGTGGATATGAAAGATTTATTTTGCTTGCATTTCCACATCACACTTCATCATTGGAAAAAGTCAGGACAAGAACTCAAATGGGAAAGGAGCCTGGAGGTAGGAGATGATGCAAAGGCCATGGAAGAGTGTTGCTTACTAGATTGCTGTTCTCAACTTTCTCCTCCTGCTTTCTTAGAGAATTCAGAACACAAGCCTAGGAGTGGTGGGGTTCTCCCGTATCAATCACTTTTTTAAAAAATGTGTACAAGCTTAACTACAGCCCAGTTTGTGGAGGCATTTTTCAACTGAGGCTTCCTCCTTTCTGATGACTCTAGCTTATTTCAAGTTGTCAGAAAAACTATCCAGGACAGTCATCATCATTACCATCAAAGTACACCTTGGTGCACTATATATTACAGACTTTGACGGTGGAGGAAAGATTGCCATAACTTGAACAGTTCTTTCTCCCCAAGGAAATAGAGTGAGGACATGGTGATATATTAGATATAAGGTACTAAAAATAAATGATTTAATGTAGTTTCCACAAGGTAGAAAACATTAATTCTAAACAACAAAATCAAAAAATGTTGCATGTAAATGTATAACTGTGTACCTCAAATATTGTTAGATGCTCAGAACCCAAGGTGTGCTCTGGCTCCCAGGAGTTCACGGTGGAAGATGGGAGATGACCAGCTGCCCAGAACAATCAGCAACTCATCCTAAAACACAGAGAGAGGGCAGCACAGCATAGAGGGACCAGGCAGAGGTGCAGTAGACCTGAGTTTTTAATACTTGAGTGGAGTTTGCCCCAGAAAGGAAGTGAGGTAAAAGAGAAATGGGAAAAGATGAAGACAGATGGCCATTGAGTCTAGGACAAGAGCAGAAATTTACTGAGTAGTAAAAGACAAGGCTGAGGAAGCAGATTAACACCTTGAATGTTCACATCAGCACCACATTACATTAAAGTCATACAGTTACTCCCTGGGCCCCAGGAATTCCAGGAAACCAGCACAACTGGAACCTAGACAGCCAGTAACCAGCTGCTAGGGTAGCATGGCTTTACCAGCTGCTTTTACCTGCCTAGAAATTATTGTGGAGCTTCCTAAAACATTCCTGCTTGCTTGGCCTCCTCTTCCTCCACCCAGAGAATTTCTGAGGGCAAAAGACAGAGGGACAATCACAGATCACTTCCTGGGAACTGCAGAAAGATCTGTGATTCTTGAAAAAGGCTCCTTGTGTTCAGCTTCTGACCTGTATTTATGTGTTAGTCCTGCTGTCCAGCATCAAGCTCCCCAGGAGGGCATAGTGTAGAGAGCTCAAAGCAGCTTGGTATATTTAATCTATAAATTAAATGTACCAAGCATTTAATTTACTGTATTACTGTATAACCTTGACTTGTTATTACTGATGGATGAATAAAGAAAATGTAGCATATAATACAAAGGTATTATGTGGTATTAGGGGATCCTGTCATGGATGAACCTGAAGCACATTATCCTAAGTGAAACAAGCCGAGTACAAATGGAAAATGATTCCATGATCTCACATTTATGTGGAGTCTGAGCATGCAGCAGCTGGGTCTGAAGTAAAGTCCACCATGGAGAATTAGCATAGGGAGCACAGCAGGCTGCTGCGCTATACTTCTGAGTTGTTTGTATGTTCACAAAGGGTACAGTCAGTTACCCTAAGAATGGGACAGCTAGCTCAGGTCCTCCTCATCTTGCCTCTGTGTTCACTGTGTGATCAGAGAGTGAGTCAACACATGTCCTGCAAGCTGATCTTCACTGGCCAACAGCACCACATACCAGCTATAGAAATTCAACACTTAATTAGATACTCACACACACAATTGTGAATTTCAGGCTGGAGTGCTTACCTAGCATTCAGAATGCCCTGGAGTCAGTCCCCAGAACTTCATGATCCAAACATGATGATAAACACCTCTAATGTAGTGTGACAGGAGAGGATTGGAAGCTCAAGGTCATGGTAAATTCAAGGCCAAGCTGGACTACATAAGACACTGTCTGTTAAAAAATCTCGCAAGTTATTTTTTATTATGTAAACCAAAGTATAACATGTTATTTTTGGTGAGCAGGTATACTGTAAAATAATTACTACAAGTAAACAGTTTAGGATATCCATCACCATTCCTGCTTACTTTGTGTGTGTGGGCATATGTGTGTGTGTGTGTGTGTGTGTGTGTGTTTCAGTGTATACAATACTGTGTGCTCCGAGCATGAATTGAAGCTCTAGACTTGAGCATCCTACACAACTGTAAGTTTTATCCTTTGACTGTTTCCTGACCTTCTTGCTCTTAGTAACCACTATTTTCTATCTGTTATCAGGTCAACTCTTTGTGACGCCACATAAAAGTGAGATCATGGAATCATTTTCCATTTGTACTTGGCTTGTTTCACTTAGCATAATGTGCTCCAGGTTCATCCATGACAGGATCCCCTAATACTACATACTATGTTTGTATTATATGCTACATTTTCTTTATTCATCCAGCAGTAATATCAATTCAAGATTATTTTCCAAGGTGGTTGTTGTGCTTAATGCCACAACTAATGTGGAAGTGAGTGGGAAGATATCTTTGATGAGGTCTTTTGATTTTCTCTGTATTCCTTCACATTGGAGGAAGTGTATTCTTCATGTGGAGTAGCCATTCATTAGTTCATTGTGAGTGCATGAATAGGTAATTAATAATGAGATAAGTACACAACAACCCTTTATAAAACAAACCATTTCTTTTTGTAAAATCCAGTGTAACATTACACACCAAAGTTCATCAAATACTCCTTTGTAAGAGAATATAAGTGGGAAACAGATTTGATTTGGACACCTGTACCCCATGTAGAATAACTAATAATGATTGACAGGCAGTTCAATCACCAAATAGACATGTTTGACAAGCTGAGCATTTGGGAGGAAAAATATTTCCACACCTTGCCTATAATACATTTAGAGAGAACAAATTTGTCTTCTGTACCAGAAGTGCATCTTGCAGTGTTGTTCTCCTTTCTTAACATGAAAGGAACATGCTACAGGTGAAGGGAGAGTGGCAGAAGAAATACAGAGTTGTTGGAGAAGAAAGGAGATGAATGAGAAGAAAGAAATAAGATCTGTACCACATGCTTAGCAACCCTTGGGAAGATAAGAATGGAGCTGATAGCTTTCTTGCCTTTACTATTAATCCATTCAGAGTAAGAAAGCCAACATGATGCCTTTGGAACACACTTTACAAACTAACAGAGCCCTCCCCCTCCCAAGTTGTATGTCTACTTCTTTGCATGTAGCCCAATAAGGCTGATCCAGGAATGAACTCACAGATCAACAAGAACAGTAGCTCTTGTGTTGGGTGTGGTATGTATGTGTGTGTGTTTGCTTAAGTCACTGGGGGAAATTGAAGTGGTTTTCTATCAGAAATTTTCTTTTGTTAAAAAGTCGTAGTCAACTCCTTATTTATAATACCTGTGATTCTTAGGTTTTCTCTTACTTTCTCTAAAGTAAAAAGATGCTTTTTCTTTTTTCCATTTTTAATTAAAGTATAAATACATCACTTTCCCTTTTCCTTTTCCTCCCTCCAATTTCCTCAATCTCTCCAGGCTGTGTAACAGGTTTTTTTCTTCTTTCCTTTTAAAATGGTATGTCGCCAGGGATGGAATGATGGCTCATTGCTTAAGAACTTTTGCTGCTCTTGTAGAGGACCCAATTTCAATTCCACAAACCCACATGGCAACTCATAGTCATCCATAACTCCATTTCCAGGACATCTGACACCCTCTTCTGACTTCTGCAGGCACTGGGCATGCATGTGATACATGTACATACTTTGTAGGCAAAGTACTCACACACACAAAATAAAAATGTTTAAAATGCATTACTATTGAATAAATATAGTACATAAAACATTTGATTTAACCCCTTGCTATTTACAATTCCATGGCATTAAGTCCATTTGCAGAGTAATTTGGTCATCACTTCTTGTCTTTTCCTCCCTTCCCAGACCCTCTGCACATTCTGCTCTCCTCTCCCTGCAGATTTGCCTGTTTCTGGTGCTCCAGAGAGTGAAATCCTACAATAATGTTCTTTTGTATATGGATAGTCTCACATAGCATGCTGACTTCACAGTTCTTGTTTTCTTATGAGTGTCATGGTTCTTCTGTAACAGATAGGCTTCAGTTTGCCCTGTTTTCCCCAGCCAGTATCAGGCAGCCCCTTTCAGTGACTTCTCTAGGCTCAGCTACCATTGTCTTGTTTACCTAAGATGGGACAAATGTATTCAGAGCAATCTAAGAGAACTGGAAGCTGTAGGTAGTCGCCCTGTGCTGTTGACTGTGGAAATGGGCCAGGATACATGAAGGCTTTGTACATATTTCACTCACTCATGTCTTTCTTCGAAGCCTGTGTTTTAACAGCTCTGAAATGTCCAGTTCAGTGTATATGAAATGACTGCAGGTATTTTACCAGGATCTCTTAAATAGTCCATATTCATTTATGTGATACCATCTCAATAAAAAGTGGAGAAAATATTAGTTATCCATATTTTTTCCAAATACAAGGTTTTGGTATCAAATTATAAAACTTGTCCTGTTCTGCTTGAATTTACATCAGGCTTTCTATAGTCACATGTAAAAAAGTTGGTATGTTAATGAAAAAGAAGTCATGACTTTGAAAGAGAGAAAGGAGGAGTATATGAGGTGTTTGGGGAGAGGAAAGGAAAGGAAGAAATTATGTAATTATATTATAATCTAAAAAAATAAAATATATAAATATTTTTGAAAGAAAGCTGGATAGCCCTGCCACTGTTGAATCTGACACGTAATAATGTCACCAGGTGACAGCCCACATCATTTCTGAGAAACTTCCAGAAGATCTGTTATGAATAAATTAAACAAAACTTGTGGCCTACATAGGCAAGAGTTAACTGAAATAAATCAGTAAACAATCTAGACTTCTAATTCCAACCAAATGACGATCAATGACACTACTAGGCACAAATGACCATGTCAAATCCTGTCTTCATAGTTAACGGTACTCGGAAAACATGCTTCTGGTTGAGATTAAATTTCTGGGAAGTGTAAAATCCGAAAGAAAATCCCAATATTTGTGGCATTCCTAACACTCAGCAAAACTATCTTGTTCTAGACAATATAAATTTTACAGTTATTGCCAGTGCTTTAGAAATTAAAGTGGCTCCAGCAAGGAGTCCCCTAAATAATCATGATACGGGAAATTCATTCTATGAAGAGAAGTGAGGTGGCTTAACATGGAAGAAAGGGGAAGAAGGGTTGAAAAACATCTTGCTTTGGGAATACTTAAGTACTAGAAAGTTAAGAAAAGGGTGGTCAGGAAGTATTCCTGTTCATAGTGAATCACATTTTCTACTGATTTTTTAAAGATTTAGTTTTATTTTATGTATATGAGTGTCCACATGCAGTGCCCATGGAGGCCAGAAGAGGATATCAGATCCCCTGGAACTAGAGCTATGGACAGTTGTAAGTCTTCAGGCTTGCTGGGAACCAAAGCTAGGTCCTCTGCAAGAGCAAAAGAGTTCTTAACTGCTAATTCAGCTTGAAGCCCCCACATTTGCTACTGATTTTCAAATGCATAACATGGTACCTTTGTATAGTATCATCCTGGCAAGGACATGGTCTTCATAGATACTGTTGCTACCTACACACCATGAACATACCACCTCATTTTTCTTATTCTTGGTTTCCACTGTGACATTATCAAGAAGTTTTTGTTAATTTTTTTTTTTTAATTTTTGAAACTAGACTTGGTGGTATCTCCCCAAACTAAAAAGGCTCCTTTTTTTCTTTACTCTTCATGTACAATTCCATGCCATGTACAATTCCCGTGTGGTGTACATTTCAATTTCAATTTTGATTTAGTTGCTTCTGTTTCCATCAACAGTAATCTTGAAGCCCTAAGTTTCTGAAGGTGTAGTGCTCTAATGGTTATTTACCTATTGAAAAGAACATCCCAATACACGAAGAAAAAGTTGAGATCAGAAACCACTTGCAGTGTAGAGACCCTGAATTGCACATGAGAAACACAGTCATTAATAAATGCTGCTCCCATCTGTTACTCCATCCAATTTGTAATAATTCACTGAAAAAAGCCCTTTCTCTTTGCAGTTTTTCCTGAGTGACTCTGAAGAGACAAACTTTCCAACTGCCAACACATCAAATGCAAACTTTTCTATCCCCGATAACCAGGCAGCGATTCTCCATGCACAAACCTTGTTTTTCCTTCCGGTAAGAAAGTTGCACCCCTTGGTGCTTTGCTGTTTGCCTGTGACATCAGCCTAAACAATGCAAGGTCCTCGGTCTCATATATGACCTCAACTTAGCGTTCTTTCCAATCATAAATCCTCAGAAATCAGATTCTGGTCAAGGAGTCCCACACTGGCATGTCCCACAATATACAAACCTGGGGCTCAAGAGCCCCAGGAGATCTGGAAAGTACCATGGCTTCTGCCTTAGCAGATCCACCTGTGGGAGCATTGGGGAAACTACCTGTGAGTGTAGTCCTGTATTACAGGGTGTCTAAGACTAAAAGTGAATGGGGAAGTCTAGCCAAGAAGGTCCCACTTACATGGCCTAACTCTTCTTAATGGTAATTATAATAATTATAAAAATTATAGTATTATAACAAAATATTGCATCAAACATTTAATGTTTTAAATATAAAAACACATGAACTCTTTATACTGGAAGCCTAAGTTTATAAATTAATCTTAAAGATTGAACAGCATACTCATGAAAGTATTGGTCCAAGTGTTTACATAACAAGAAAGAAAATGAAACTAAAAGTAGAAGGGCAATTTTTAAATATTCATTTTGTTATAACCACATAATAAAATTAAACTCAGCCTTTAAATAAAATATTTTATAAAACATTTGGAAACATACATTCATAGTAAATTGCTAAAAAGAATTACTTAAACCATTCCAAGAAATATTATTACAATTTTGTAAAATAATACCTATAGTAAATTAAAAAGAAGGCATGGAAAGACACATGTAGATGATTATTAGTATTGGTAAATGTGGATTCTGGGGACCATTAGACACTCTCATTTTTATGTGTGCTATTTTGTATACTTCTAATTTTAACATGAGATGCTGCTGGCATTTTACTTATATAAGACTACATAATAATTACAACTTATGAAGACTCCTGGTCTTTACAAATAATAACAAAATTGTAATATTCCTATACCAAAACCAAAAATTTTATGTAACTTTGCTTGGGCCAGGCACTATTCTGAGCTCCTATTTTTTTATATAATCTTCCCATTAGTCTTCTGTGTTGTTGTATGTAATTGCCACATGAATTCTTTCAAGTGGTTGATATTATTTCCAATGCTCTTTTGAGTGGAGAAAGGAAGATGTAGGCATTCCTTCCTTGCTGAAATAAGCTTCTGTGGGAAATAGATAGGCCTGATGGGGCCCTATGGCCCCTCACCATTTTCATCCCTCAGAGAAGGCTCACAGCTCTGAAGAGCAGCTTGGGGTCCATGTGTCCCCTGAGCAAGGAACCAAGCTGCAAGTCATTACCTCATGTACTCTTTTTGTAAAGACCCTATTCATTTTCTTTATTTAATTTGTAATCTATTATGACTTAATGCTTTTGGAAAAAATACAATGATAGGTTACCAAAGATAAAAAGAACCAATTAAAAAAATAAAGAAACAAACTTGCAATGAAAGCCTATATTCTATTAGATTCTAATAAACCAAATGAATATTATCAAATTATTACCAACATTCTGTACAAGTCTTCTGGGGCTCACTTCAGAGCTGTTGGTCCACCAAGGGCCTAGCCTAGGCAAGAGATGTAAATGTGAATTATATCTATAAGTCTTCAAAACCCCCTTAAGGTTTACTTGACAACTTACCTAAGATGTAACCAGGGCTGATTTCAGGAAACTCACTGTGCAGAGAGGAAGGCTTCACTACTAAAATGCTCACATTTCTCTTATTTCATTTGACCACTCTGGCCTGACATTCTCATGATGGCCCTTTGTCTCTTTCTATTTTCTATGAAGGGTCAGAGCAGTGGAGAATTGACAGTGAGTAACCATTGATGAACAGCTTATGCTTACGACACTCATCTCACAAGGTGCTGCTGCTCTCAGTGGAGAGTGGCTGGAAAGGAAAACTGTAACTTCTGGCAGAGTGACCCAGTTACATCATCAGGTTGGAATTGCTGGCTCCTTTGAAAACAGAAATGAGTGATGCAAGTGATCCATAGTAAAGGGCCTGCGGTAGTGCCTGCACCAAGCCTCCACTTTATTGAACACCCCTATTACAAAGAGGAACCTTGCTCAATGGCCACTTCAGCTTCTTTATCCATTTTCTTCTTCTGTGAGAACAGGACTTGTGAGCTAATATCAGTAACCTTCCATATAGCCTCGTGGAACGGCTTAGCTGAGGCAGGACTAGAACTAAGAACTAGACTAAGAACTAGAGTGACATAACCAGCAGTTCACGAGTGGTGTGTCACTGTGATGATGTGGCAATAGGATGCCTTATGAGCCAGTCCAATCCACTGAACTGAGGTGCTCACCTTTTCTTCCCTGCTGGGATAAACATCTAGCTCCAATTCTTAAAATCTCCACAATGCAGGAAAAGAAAGCATTTGGAAATGGCAGCTGCCCCTTCAGCAAGTCTGTCTTGTCTGCAGGTCTTGGAGCTCTGGGCTTTCTGTATCTGTTTTTGCAATGGTGTTTGAAAATGGCATCATGGCCCTCGTTGTACAATGAAGAGGATGAGGGATTGGCAGCTACGTCACTAGCTAAAAGTCACTGAGCTAATAATGAGTGATGGAAACAGGGTTGAATCCAGGGCTCTCCAACACCTGTCCACATATGACAGACAGAGAGGGGATGATCAAGGAAGTGGGCAGGCTTCCTGTGGACTGGTATGCAGTGTGCCAGCATCCTACACTCCATGCTTCTAATTTCTTATGGACCCTGTCCAACTCCAGCTAAAGGTGGGTCTACTATGACATATAAGTTCTCTTTAATAAGACATATGGAATTCTGGTGCTTTTAATGGAGTTATCTGCAGTGATTTATATCCTTTCATGAATCAGCAAATTGACAAGCCTAAGAAAGATTCTACCTAATAGCATTTCTAAAATTTCCATTAATATGCAGTGTCATACTGTTTTCATTTTCAAGAATAGTGGCATTTGTGTATAACATGTCTTTGATTTTGGTAGTCTTATTTTTTTCTGGAGTGTTTAGCAATTCTAGAGTGTTTTTATTTCTTTTCATTATGCCATATTGTTTCAGAATCTCATGAGTCAAACACACTCAGGAACAAACCACTGGATCAGAGAGTGGAAACATGTACCTGACTCCTCAGCCAGCTTGTGTGCTGGCCACACTAGTTTGGTATTGTCCCAGATTTAACTTGTCAGAATTTCTAAAAGATCCTAAATGCTTGTCTTTCCATCTTGTTTTTCTGTCCCAGTACTTCATATACAGCTGCATTCTGGGCTTGATCTCCTGCTCTGTTTTCCTGAGGGTGAACTATGAGTTAAAAATGTTGATCATGATGGTGGCACTTGTGGGCTACAACACCATTCTCCTCTACACCCACGCCCATGTTCTGGATGCATACAGCCAGGTCCTGTTTCCAAGGTGAGTGGACCCCTTAGCTCATCCAAGGCAGTTATGATCTTATGATATTATGTTCAGTGAAGATTATCAAAGCTGCTGCTGTCAATAATCATAGTGAGAGAGTTTCCTTGAAATGGTGTTTCATGAAGGTGAGACGCATTTTCACTATTGATAATGTAGAACATGTGTTAATAAGTGCATGTAGAGAATGTGGTATAGTTGAGAGAGATTTGTATAATATGAAATCTCTCTCTCTTTCTCTCTTACACACACACACACACACACACACACACACACACACACATACACACACACTTCCCTATGTTGCCCAGGCTGGACTTGAGCTCCTTAGCTAAAATGATCCTCACACTTCAGCCATTCCAGTGGCTATCAGAGCATAACATATGTGTATCACCATGCCCAGCTTAATCTGAACTAAGTGGTAGCATCATTCTGGGGGTCCCAGCCTCAGCCTACCAACATTTTGCCCTGATCAGTACTATGCTACAGGGTTGTCCAATATATGGTGGGGTGTTGAGTGGCATTTCAGCATCTCCATCCCTTTGCATACCAGTCAAAATCCTTCCTTAGCAATTCACATCAACCAAACATATACACAGAAATCACCAGGCCTCCCCAGGAGAGAGATTTGAAGGCAAAATGTCATTCAGTTCAAAAGGAAAAGTACTGAAAGAAATAAATAGTTGCTTTCACAAGTCATGGTGTGAAGATTCTTAGAGTTTTCCTAAATACCACTGTATAGAGGGAAAAAGTCAAACCTAGAAACATCTTTGCCCTGTGAAAAATCTGACTCTGAAGATAAAATCCTGTTGATGTTCCCAGCCTCAGGACCAGATGCAGAAAATCGCTGCATCAGATGGATCTTACCACAATTATCACAAAAAGTATCTATCAGCTGGCAAAGTCGCGTTTAGAGAATTTTTCTGTTATCAAATTACTTCTATAAGCTTCTAAAGAATATTTTATCTCTGTTTGAAAGAGAACATTTTAATTATCATATTATCCATTTCGTATCTCTCTCAATAGCAAGACATTTCCTGTCATTCATTGGGTTTATATACACATATGATTTTTTTATGAATTCTTTGACCTTTCCTCCATATCATTTCTCTATTTTTTGTTCCTTTTTTTCCATTGCTGGAGGGTCTAAACCAGAGCCTTGCACACTTCAGCAAGTGTTCTACTGCTGAGCTATATCTCCTGCCCTTTCTACCTTCTCTGGTTTGTTTGTTTTTTTAATATAAAAAGTCCTCACATACGTGCATAGAAGTGTTGACTCAGAAAGATTTGTGCTGGTGATGTGTGCCCACTTCTCCAGGGTGCACAAGGTAGGTGGCCACTTCACCAAACATTTCTTATCATTATAAACACTTTCAGAAACATGACTGCAGTGATTCTCATCACCTAATTTAATATTCACCATCCCCCATGCTGTGAAACCTGATGATCTGTAATCAAGCTGGGGGCATGAAGTTATAGGAATGCATAACTATATTAAGGGAATGTTGTTATTCCTTAGCCAAGATGAGAATGAAACTAGAAGTAAATTTTCCTATAAATTCATAAAAATCTCTAGCCAAACATGCTTTATGATCTCTCTCTCTTATATCCAGCAAGCCTGTATCACTTTCCAAATAAATATAGCATTGCTGATTTTCACATACAACTGGTGGATCTATTAAATTTCCCTTTATTAAGTTTAAGGTGCCGAGATATGTTACATATTTGAAGCGAAAGGGGAAATCAGATTATAAAGCTTTGGATGGGGACATTATTATTCCTGGGGATGAGAATAATCTCAATGAAAAACAGTCTCTAAGAGGGCCCAGTCTCAGCAAAGTGGCTAGGTGCTTGTGGAGTGTCTTTTCTTTGCTCAATACCTTTGTACTCTTGTTTTGGAGTTTCAGTGACCTCATACCTAGAGTGATGTCTGATAGAAACCAATATCCTCCGCAGGAACTGCATCCACCACCAGTTCAGACTCTCCTTCAGATAGCTGTAGCTGATAGCTACTATGTAGGCCTTCAAGAAAGACAAGGAGGCATTTTCATAGATACAAACCTGCCAGACCATAGCAGGGGGAACTGCATATCATTGCAAGTACCATCCTGGGCAGCAGAACACCAGTCATCTGATCTCAGGTGTTTTATTGATACAAAAATTCCACCCCCTCATCCCGAAGCCTATTTGCATAATGAAGGAAAACTTCCTTAATCTCACCCCACAACCCTTTATCCGCCAAGCTATGTCACCTTTACAGTGGGGGAGCTCAAAGCCCAAGGGGGGGTGTTCTCCCTTTGTTACCTGAAACTGTGGGAGAGAGACTACAAGAATTTCTCCACAGCATCTTAACTCTTCACGTGGAGATCTCAGAGTATAAGCTATTTGAACCACAGTGGCTCTGCTAGAGAGCTGTGAGTGGGTGCAGGTCATGAGGAAGCAAACATCTATATCACAGATTTACATCAATCCAACACCTGCAGATAAAGCAAACTGCCAAGGCTTAGGCAGCCCTTTCCCCAACAATGTACAAGCCAATTGTTTTAAAGTTACATAAGCATAACTGGAAATAAATTTCCTGTAGAATCTTTTATCACCCCCAAATGCATTCCTCTGCTGAAGAATGAGTATTAGAAACATAACACCAGTCTAAGAGAACCCCAAACGAAAAGCCCTAAGAGTAATTCAGTGTCACCCTGGCATCTCTAACTTCAGTGGCCTTTTGATTCAACTTCATGGCTGATGCCAGACACAACCCAAAATCCATTCTTCTCTGTTTTCTGAGCTTCCAAAACTCTGTCTGAGTGATAAAAATTTCCCCATGTTTTGCCTAGTTTATTGATGCTGATATGAAAGTGAAATATGCTTACAAGCATGCTAGTCCTGGTGCCTGGAAAGTGAGCACCTTCAAATCCAGGAACCCAAAATGATCTTCCGGAGGGAGAGCTTAGAGATGCCCAGGCAGTGCAGGCATTCTGCTGGAGCCAGTGTGCTGCTGAAGTCCACCTGTCCCTTTACCTGCCTATTCTGGGCACTGTGACCTCCTCACCTCCTCATTCCAGATTTCCTGGTTCCCACTGGCTCGATACCACAGTTTAGCAGTGAAAGCCTCCTCTCCAAGGAGGCTTTTTAGGCTTTCTTTGAATGTTCTCAAGGGGCCTACCCCTCACTTCCAGTTCTCACTCTGAAGGCATGTCAGTATTTATACTGAGTAGTTTCTGTCTTGTTCCCACCCTGGAAACAAAGCTTGGATATTTCTATCCTTGATAAATGGAACATGGCCTGTTTAGTTATTTTGTTGGTATTATCTATTTATCTATCTATCTATCTATCTATCTATCTATCTATCTATCTATCTATCTTTGACACATACACGCACACAGTCTTAAGGCGTTTAATTCTCTCAAATCAAGCAAAACAGACCCAGGGCACTGCTGTGCCTACAACTGTACCTGGCATGCCCTTGGTGCTGAATAAATGAATATGATCAAGATGTGTTCCAAACAATATGAAGATACCAATCACTGACCATAAAGAAATCTCTTACTTGGCCATTCCCTGTCTCTGCAGCCCCTAGAGATCAGGTCACTTACAAAGAAAGCTTGGAGAAAGGCCATCTCTCTTTAAAGACAGTGTCTACAAATGAATGCAGTTTGCATAGTGTAGCTGACCAGCATGATTCATCATGGCCTGGTGAAGAGCCTTTTCTAAACCAAATGACATAGATCCTGATAAATACAGTACAAGGGGAAGATCTGTACAAGACAGTAAAAACCAACAGAGTTTTCCCCATTTTCTTCTGAGTTCTCTTTTTCCGAGAAGGCTAGCAAAGAAAGCAGAAGTCTGAACTAGGAAAACTTCAGATCATTAAATAATTCATAAGGTGACATCAAAGGTTTCTTTACCAATTCATGAATGTGGCAAGATTTTTCAGGACAAAAATAAGACTACGTAAGGTGAGTGTGCCATTAACAATCTATTCATGGGAAGTCGGCAGCATCCCAGCAGTTACCATCACCAGTAATACATCCTTCTTCCATGTCATTTCATAGTAAGGGATGTATTTGGGAGGTGCAGAATGAGTTGTTCCATATTTCTGAGTTCATTCAACAGCCTGCCTGTTGTCTGTGAGAAAATGACAGTTCCTAGACAAGAACCCAGAGCACTTTCTCCCACAGTTTTTAGCCAATGCTATTGGGCTACTGAGTGTTCTTCAAGATGATGGTGAGGGCACTGACA
Source organism: Cricetomys ansorgei (assembly GCA_026225945.1). Classification (NCBI taxonomy): domain Eukaryota; kingdom Metazoa; phylum Chordata; class Mammalia; order Rodentia; family Nesomyidae; genus Cricetomys; species Cricetomys ansorgei. The sequence continues at coordinate 507,202 of JAMJFZ010000239.1, read as the reverse complement.
GCTGATGGAAGTACTTTTGCCTTATTACTTCTTGTGATGCAGGCTGACTGCAGAATCTACAGAATCCTGTCAGATCTTTTATGAGCATCTTCTCAAGAGGTAGGATTATCATTTCATGTGCAGTAGCCATTAGGTGACCCCCTCTGGAAGGTCAGATGTGAGCCTTTATTTCTGGAGAGGCATGGAAGGTGAGGAGTTCCAACAAAGGAGCCATGAAAGGAGTTCTGTAGACTAAGCCACTGAAGTTGGACTGTAATGTGGTAAAATAAATGCTTTGTGGGTTGCACAGCACATGACTACTGTATAAGGAGCAGCCACATCTAGAGCTTAGCATCTACTGGAAGTTTGGACTGTGATCTCTAGACATGGCTACACAGCCACATTCAACATCAGCTCCCTCTCCAGGATGCCAGTAGAGAGGCTCAGACTAGCAAGCATCACTGAGAGGCAAAAGTTCAAACATTCCAGGTGGAACGTCCCTGTTTTCCCCATGTTTCCTGCACTTCTTGAAAACCTCAATGACCAGAAGTTGACAAACTGTGGTATATTTTTGTTCACCTTGGAATCGTTGGATGCTGAACTAGTTGGCAATCTCAAGAAAGAATTGTGGAATTCATCATGCAGAAGAAGAGCAGGGAGAGGCACACATCTGCCCCTCTGAAGATAGTGGTGGGTGTTCAAAACACCTACAAGGTATTTAAGGTCTCCTTTCTTTCCATTAGAATATATTCTAATTTTATCTTCTCCCATAATATGTTCAAGTTAAACTTGTAATTGGTTTAAATTACTTTGAAATCTGATATCTCAGTTTCCCAATCTTGCTTGTTCTTCTGCCATTTTCAAATGGTAAGGAACATGTGCTGTTCTGTCTGGTGCCCTCCAGCAGAGCAGCATATAGGGAGGAAATCCTGGCTGTCCAAATTTGCCACACTCTGTAGAAAGCAGCCATCTTTTTCCACCTAAAGCAGAGCATGTCTTGATTTGGATATCTGGAAGAACATTCTATTTTTAAGCTTGTTTTGTTTGGGTTAAGGATAGAGGAGCAAGCCTGTTCCTACAGACTATGCAGAATAGAATCCTGATGATCCAGTCTTCAAGTTGGATGCTAAATCTGTGCACAGCCCATGGCATCAGATCCCATTGCATAATCTGCTTCCCACTCAACATCACTTTCTCTATACAGAGAACCTCTCCAGCCTTATTTTTGTCCCTTCTGACCTATAACCACCTCCAGGGCACTTTAATCATCCCTTATCAGCTTGGTCCACTTAGTAGTGGTCCAGTATTGTGCTGCTCTGAAGAGACACCAAGTCTTAAGCCACCTGCCACATGGATAACATCAAGGCTGTTACTGGGCACCATTTATAGGGCATACAGCAGCCCTATTCAAACTGTTGTCCTTATGCCTCATACCAGCCACTGGCACACCAGGATAAAGTCACTGGGTAGCTCAGGATGGGGGGGAGAGTCTAAAGAGGGCACGCACAGCCATGCATAGCCAGTATGCCACCTCATTCAGACAGTTGGCAGAACACTGTGAAGGAACATCATGTACATCTCCCAGTTCCCTGGCCCTCATATCCAGAGTGACATGAAAGTCTCTGACAGGGCACAGGGCTGTCATTTTTTTCACTCATTTGAGCCCTATAGTTTCTCTGGGCTGATTTTTTAATAGTTGGTCCTGGATATTATTGACTTCTGACCCTGTCATTTGCTTTGTGGCTGGTGCAGAAAAAGGGGCAGTGAGAAGATTTGCCCTTGTGACATCAATTGTACAAAGCTTTTACTTTGCCTAGTTTGACATTAAAGCTTCCTGAGGACTGAAAAGTCTCTTCTTGCCAGAACCAGGTAGGTATGTCCTCATGCAATGGTGTAGTAAAGAGACAGCCGATAAACTAAATGCCAAATGACAAGTCAGCTGACAGTCCTGAGGGCTATGTTGGTGAGTGGTGTGTGTCTATGTGTGTCTGTGTGTGTCTGTGTGTGTCTGTGTGTGTGCAGGTATATGTATGCGTGTGTTGTATATGTTTGTATTTGTGTGTGTGTATGTGTGTGCAGGTATATGTATGAGTGTATTATGTATGTCTATATGTGTGTGTGTGCAAGTGTATATATGAGCGTATTTTGTATATCTGTATCTGTGTGTGTCTCTGTGTGTAAGTGTGTGTGCAAATGTATGTATGAGTGTATTGTGTGTGTCTGTATTTTTGTGTATGTATGTCTGTCTGTCTATGTGCCTGTGTGTGTGCGCGCAAGTGTATGTATGAGTGTATTGTATATGTCTTTATCTGTGTGTCTTTCTGTCTGTCTGTGTATGTGTGTGCATGTGTGTGTGTGCACACATGTGGTGCTGAACAGAAATGTGGGACTTTGCACTTGCAGATGCTAAGCAAGCTCTCTACCACTGAGCTCTGGTTCTAGTCCACTGATCTCTTTATGAGTCGTAGGCTGCAGATCAGAGTCCTAGGGAGAAGACCTATGGATTATACCAGACACCAGTGACCTGAAAATGTGTTATTTTATTACAAATAGTCTGTAGTTCACAGCACAATAGAAACTGAGTTTCTTGGATGTATTTTTAAAAAAAAAAAAAGATTATATCATCTAAGAAAATACGAAGTTTTAAAAATGATTTTTATTTACTTTTATTTTTATGTGTATGAGTAGTTTGCCTTCATATATGTGTGTGTCTGGTACCCATGGAGGTCAGAAGAGGGTATCACACAGATCCTCTGGAATAGTGAGCTAACACATAGGGGCAAGGAACTGTACCTAGGTCCTCTGCAAGAATAGTACATGCTCTTGACTGCTAAGACATCTCTCCAGCCCCCCAAATATGAAGTTTTTGTACTTACTGATGTTGAGAAGGGATCTTTCTCAGCCCCTCAGTGCTAGGCTCAGAACCCTAAAGTGTCAGACACTCAACGGTCACAAAGGTCACCTGAGACTATAGCTCTTAGTTTATGTCTCACATAAGTTAAAATAAAAGACAAGGACTCTTCTGGAAATTACAAATGGAAGCAAGATTCATTAAGTAGAATTTTAGAAAAAAATGAAAAATTGAGGTAGGATGAGAAATTAAGGAAAAGTAAAAGGAACTCCCCAGAGTGGAAAGGTTTCCAAGAAAGAAAAAGCCACCCAACTCCTTTGTTTAAGGGTTTTATTGGACCATGGTAGAACCTGGACAAAGGCTAGGTGGATCTCTAGTAAGACTTGTTAGTTTTCTGGGTATCATGAGAAAAGGAGGGCAAACATGCTATATGCCTGCACCCCTGGCCCCATTAGAGAAATGATCATGCACTGTTTATTTGATACCGACCCAGTTAGGGTGGTTGAAGTCCCTGTCTACCCATCTCTGGCTTGTGCTTTCTTGGTTGTTGACTTTGACTGTTGGCTAGCTGCTAGTCACTTGGCCAGTGCTACTACCCTCTGACCTCAAGTTCTGGTAATTGTACTAAGCTTTGTTTGATCTCATATGTTCATGATTAACACATAGCTTTACCATGTCAGAGAGTTAAGAATAACACAGCCACCAAGGTGTAGCCACAGTCGTTCTTGGTTGCCTCATATTTAGATCCTGGTCTATGAGGTATCTTCATAGGCAGAAGCTTCTTGCTAGAACCATTCTTACTATTTAGTCTGTTACAATCAGATGCATTAGAAGTAAGAAGATGAGAAGAGTCATGCTTTCTATATGTCCCTCAAGGGTTTTGGGTGGCCGATGGATAGCCAGCTTGTGGTCACAGGCCCAGAACCCTGCCCCTCCTCTTATCCATCTGGCTTGGTTCTCTCTCACTCAGCAATAAGCTCACTTATTCAGCTTCCTGATCTTGTCATGTTAACCCTTAATCTTCCCTTTAACTCCAGCTGCTATTTTACTGCAACATATGGGATCAGCTTCAGTCTTCATCAAGTGCCCTTTTTCCTGTGTACCAACAGAATATCTCCCACATCAATGAGATCATGTATCTGCCCATATGCTCAAGTTACTTTTTCTCCCCATAGTAACTGTCCTATGTACATATATACATACATACATAGAAACTGTCCTATGTAACTCATCATAGCAGTTTGCCTTCAGGAGAGACTGGTTTTCTAAATGGTTCCTCCATTCCCTCATCCCATTTATAAGGGTATTTTGTTCATTTGGATTCCTGAATCCTGGAGGTCAGAATGATTGCTCATTGGTAGCCACATGCAGAGGGGTCAATTGCACATTAGTGTGTGACTACAGGCATGTGTTGGACTCAAGTCCCCAGAATCCAACTTTTGGATAGAAAATAAGCATATATCATTTCCTTGTTATAAATCACTGTTAGAAATGTTTCCAGTTACACTGGTCCCTTCTCCTGGCTTCACAACTCAGTGATGTTGCCAACCTGCCACCCCACCACCCAACCACAGGAAATCAAAGTGGTGGTGACAGAGAGAGTAAGTTGAGGAACAGAAACAAAGAATGAATTGAAAGAGAGAAAACTATCATTTTTCTGTAAATGGCTAAACCTATTCAGTGATTCAAATTATGACCCCCCAAAAAGATACATTGAAGTTTTAGTTCCCAGGACCTCACAATGTGAGCTTATTAGAAAATAAGATAGTTGAGGATATAATTAAATTAAAATGAGATCAAACAAAAATAAAGTGGGCCCCCTAGCCTAGAACAACTGCAGTCCTTTGAGACCATGACCAAGTGAAAGGCAGACACACAGAGTTCGAGGTCACCCAGTGATGATGAAGTCAGATGCAAGAGTGATACATACAGCAGCAAGCCACAGAGCACCAAAAGTGGCCAGCAAGATGCCAGAGGCTGGAAAGAGACAAGGAGGAGCCTCTGGGTTTCAAAGAAGCACAGCTCTAAGCTCACTTTGGCTTCAGACTTCCAGCCCCCCCAAACTATTAAACAATACATTTCTGTGGTTTTGGGCCACTCCAGGGCCTAACTAAAGGGCCCACTTAGGGCCTTTATTACAGCTGCAGCAGGAAACTGATACAGTAATAACAACAGTGGACTAAACTGTCAGGAATATATCAGGGACTCTTTCTATTCCTCTTTCTGCCCGCCCCATCTACATGTTCTTGAACAGGAAAGTAAACCAAGAATGTATCTTTGTGTGGAGAATCTAGCTTTCATATTCCAAGGGTCCCGGCATACAAATGTCCTCTCACCAACAGTAACAGATGACAATTCTTTTCACTTATTCAATAAAAGATGTTCGTGAGAGAACATTTTGAGAAAATGCAGCCCTTCCTGTTGGACAGGAAATTTCAAACAGAAAAGGGCATCCACTTATTGGCACACTGTGTTCTGCAGGCTCTCTGTGTGATGCTTTTTGTAGGACCCATTGATTCTGTAATCTGCAAGAACAACAAGAGGAGCCTTCCTTTTCCTTTCCCAATATCCCACCTCCAGTTCATTGCTGTCTTAAGTCATTCAGAAGACCTGAAAGACAGGTGGAACTATTGTGTCAACCTCTACCCTACCACCCCACTCATGGGGCGTTAGTGTCAGGGCATCCCCAGAATGACATCCGAGTGGCTTGCTTATGTATACTTCCTATGTGTTAAACGGAAACCTAATCAGGTTGTAAGTTTCATAAGAAGACCCTACCTCTGACTCCTTGCCTTTGTGTATTTGAGGCCATTGGTTTCTTACCTGTAAATAAAAAAGAGAAATTAGTCTATTTCTGTCACTTACAGAACTACAACAAAATTCTGACCTGCATGCTTAACTTTTTATTTAGTTTGGTGCTCAAGTTGTGTGGCTATAAACAGGGGACTGTTGTTTCTCTCTAGCCCCTGATTTGTAATGCTAGAGGCTATGCTCACATGCACCTTCCAGGGATGGTGCTGTGCTCTCACTAAGCAGCCATCATAGCATCTATGTGGTTAATGTGGAGAAAAGAAAATGAGTTTAAAATTCACTGAAGTCACTGTTTTTAGATATCTGCTTTCCCCAGCCATTTAAACTGCACCATTAGATACATTTTCCTGACGCCAAGAAGGACTCCATGTTGTAAAATCAGTTCCAGTGAAAGAGAAAAGCAGCCCTATACCCTTCTTAGAGCTCTCAGAGAATCAGAGACCTCCTTGTGGTAGACGAGCCCAGCCTCTTAGTAGCCACAGCAGGTGCAATCCAAAGGGAGAGCACAGGTGTGCATTCTGTCTTTTATACAGTTCTGAGGCTCCAGAGCTTAAATGACTGGGAAGGAGTGATTATGCCAAACCCTACCCTTCCTTTCTTTTGCTCTTTTCATTCTATTTGTGAAATTTCCTGACCTCACTTTCCTGCAGATTCCTAGCCATTTCCTTCTATTGTCACTATACACTTAGTACTGAAATTGTCAGTGCCCTTTATGAAGAGAGTGCTGTAGGTCAGTCAGTGTGCCATGTGTATAGTATCTGATGTCATCATACACTTAATACTGAAATCACCAGTGCTGTTTATGAAGAGAGTGCTGTAAGTCAGTCTGTGTGCTGGTGTATAATATCTGATGTCACCATACACTTAATACTGAAATCGATAGTGTCATTTGTCAGCTTATATGCCGGTGTATATCTGATTTGGTCAGAATGACCCATAACATTGCATTTGTATCCCCTTTGACACATGAGGATGGTGACACTCACAGGGGTTTTTCTAGAATCCAATGGCTCACTGTTCAAGCCCAGGCTCCTTTACCTCAGAATCCATTGAGCTACATCAAATCTTAGTATCTTACCTGCCCTTGAACCTTCAGTATAAAAATTGGAAACTCGCAAAGCAGGATAAACAATGAAGAACATGATTGCCTACTGCCATGCTGTTCATGTGAGTGTCTAAGCAAATTACCCATTATTTTTCAGATCTTCTTATACTTAAATGTGGGGAAGTTGTGTGCCCAAAAATGACCATAATTGCAGTAGTTGTCTCCTCGTATTAATGCAAATGTGCTAGGAGTCTGCTTTGACTGCTGTAGTGAGAAGGGAAGCCCAGCCCAGCTCAGCAACAAATGGCCAATGTTCACCTGGTCTGAGGGCAGAAGGGCAGTGAATAAGATTCCTATCTCTGTAATGTAGAATTACATAAACTTATGAAGAATGTGCATCAGCTAGAATGTTATATGAAACTGAACCTGTCAGAAGTGGAAGGGCCTTGTAGAAACTTTTTTCATTTTTATACCTCACACAGTCAATAATTTCAAACATACTGTCTCATTCTGAGAGCAATAATGGAAACATCAAAGAAACCATATATCTAATTATCCATCTTGGTCTCTGCAAGCATTTGGAGAATGGTTTAGTATCTTGCAAGTCTCTCCTGTGATATCTGTTAGAGCTTAGTGCAAAGTAAAATCTATATTAAATTGCACATATTTTCTTTTACTGTGTCCTCAATATATGGACCTAATTTTTGTTGTTTGTATGCAAATTGGAATGTATGACATATTTGAAATGTGTGTTCTGCTAAGACAGAATCTGGAAATGCACTGGGGATTCTGAAGTTTGCTAGTACTGGCATTCTAAGTCTTGTTGTGTTGTGGTCTGTCTGTCTATCTGTATGCCTGCCTGTTGGTCTGTTGCTTTTTTTTTTTCAATAGACCAGGCATTTGGAAAGACCTGAAGACCATGAGCTCCGTGTCCCTCTCCATATTCTTCATCACACTGCTTGTTCTGGGTAGACAGGTAAGGTGTTCTTTCTGTCTTTTTCTGAGATGGCAGATCTGTGCTGTTGCCATGCTTGTGTAAAAAAAACTAAAAATTAAAAAAAAATTAAAATAAAAACGTTTAAGAATCAGAATCATCTAATCACTTATGAGAAATGTGGGCAGCCAGAATGTGCACCAGATAAGAAGGGAAAAGGTCATTTTGCCACAAGGGGCAAACTTCAGAACACCACAGATATGAATCAATTAATTTCCTGTTAAATCTGAAACTACAAAAGTATCATAGTTTGCAAACTTCTGGAACTGTGAGCAGCTACATTTGCATAGGTCTATCACAATGAATGGCACGCATCTTCTGAACATTTGCTTCCTTTGCAACCATTCCCCCAAAATATGGTTCTCCACTAAAAATTGTATTTTGTAATACAAATAAAAGTATTATTCATTCTTACACCCTCTGCCTGCGCCTGCTCTCCTAGGGGAGACTATGAATAGTGGAGTTTAAGGATTGTCATGCTTCTGCCTGTGCACAAAGTCAGCCACTGGTAATTGTAAGACTTATCTGAAGTCAGTTAACTCTGCCACCAACATCTGTTTTAAAGCCTATAATATTGGCAGTGTGAAGCCAAATGGATGATTTGGATTAAAAGGCAATGATTCCTCAGGATGGGTCATTACTAAATAAGCACATGAACTCTGTAGCAAATACCTACAGACTGGGGACTTTCTGTCTGGCTTCCAGTCTCCATGCTAGGCAGCTATTAAAAACTACACAGCTGGACAGTCTGTGTTGTGGCTGTCATGCCACATCTGGAACTGTCCTCTACCATAACACCTGAGCTCCTGGGCACTAGCAGTGTGGAAGTCCCTGGGCTAGGTAAGTCATGCCCTCCAAAACCCTATGTGAGCCTTTCCCTCCCATCTCAGCCCCTCAGTGTCTGCAGTTCTCCATTCTGCATTCTCCAACTTACCATCACAACACCTTCTCTGCATTTTGGCTCCTTTCTTGTTCCTCCTATGACTTGATCGTTTGTTCATTGCTTGTTTCTCACTACTGACCAGCTTACTGCTCTCATTTATAGAGCAGCCATAGCCCACACTTCCCAAGTACTCAATAAATTAGATAGAAAACACTGAGCTTCCTTATAGTCAACTCTAGATGGTCATTCTTTAGGAACAACCCATCTGAGTTGCCTGCTGCTCTATGTAATGCTATTGATGCAATATCTAAAATCTCTCTTGTAAGAATCACCATTCAGATCACCTCCCATCACAGAGTATTTTAAGATGCTAGAATCAAATTGAATCCCATCCATCCCCCAATGTTTAATAGTGATGGGGATGGCCAACATTGAATACCACAATGTAATTATGGTCAAGGCCAGTGACTGACAGTTGATTCATTACTCTGTAATGGAATTAAAGTAAATAAGTAAGTGTTCAATATTATGGTCAACCACTGGCATAATTGTGTTAAAGAGTCTTTATAGAAAGCCATTCCTTTTGTCTCTTTAGCGTAATAATACATGCTCTCTTACAAATAGACAAATAGAAAAGATATTGATTCCTAAAGGAATGGGTGATCCTTCATGGCGACTATGCAGCCTTTGGCTGTGAATCACACATCTGATTGAGCCACATGGAAAATATCATGGTGGGCTAAGAGGCAAAGCTTCAATCCAGAATCATCACAGGAATGATTCATTACCGAAAGGTCTGGGATAAAAAAAAACTGATTCCACACCCTTCCCAATCCCTAACATGTTACAGACAGCTGCCTCTATTTATATGAGGTTTCCAGGGGCTATGACCCTGGAGTGATTACTTCCTGGCTGGTTTATTACACAGAAGTGTAGGCATTTTGCAAGCTACATTCATTGTTGTGTAGTCCTTTGCCCACAACCATCTTATCTTAAAATAATAGAGATGTTTTTGCTTCCTGAGCAAATCAACACCCTAAAGATCATTCTGGTTATATAAGCTTAAGAAAAGCGTAGACCAAGTTAAAAATGTGGCTTAGCAGTTCGGTTTCCAGCACATGAATGGATCACAGCTATCCATAACTCAGTTTCCAGGAGATCTAGTGCCTTCTACTGGCTTCTATAGATACCAGGGACACACATAGTACACATAAATGTATGCAGGCACACACATACACACAAAAAATAAATACATCAAAGAAAACATATCCAATCTCTTGTACAAAAATCTACAGTAATGCTTGCTAGACTGAAAATATAGTTTATGAGTCTAACTCAGCAAGTGAAGGGTCTCATTTAGAAAATGGAATGCTTCTTCAAATTTAAGCAGCAGCCTGCTGTATATCAAGTCTGTGTTCCAAGTGAGGTACATTCCTAGAATCCTACTGTTAGGCTGATGAAATTTTGTTGGGGTTTCTGGAACCCAAAGATAGCTGAGTCACATCCTACCTGGCATCTCAGCCCAGTGACCCTAGATTTTGTCCATGCAGACTGGGGTGGCTTTTGGAAGTAAGCAAAGCATGAAACTGACTTGAGACTATGTTCAGTTGTGACACTCCACTGAGGGTCACAAACACTTATGACACACCCACTACCTGACAAAGTCTGAGAAATGATGGCAATTTAAAGAACAAAGTTTACAGATCAAAGCTCAGGGAGACTAATGGAACTCTCACTGTTCTGCACAAGGTGACAAGCTTTAGTTCTCTCCTCTCCATAGTCATGCAGGCCATGCCTTAGTTCTGGCTCTCTGCCAGATGTCTCATATAGCCATCCCCATGTCTCTGCATCAAATCTCCCTCTCCATTCTCACATTATCTTACATGGATTTAGGGCCCAACCTGACTCCAAGATGAGTTCATCCCCAGGTCCCCATCAAATATATCAACATACACTCTATGTCCAAGTAAGACCACAGTCATGGTTATCAGGTACTAGGGCTTCGAACTGCCTTTTGGGACACTGTTCAATTCATTACAACTGGTTTGAGATGAATCATTTGTTTTCCTTTTAAAGCCTTCAACATGAGTATCTCTTTTGAACACTGCTTATACATAGAAGAGGGGATCTAAACAGTTTTCATTGCTTGTGAAAGTGATACCATGGATAAATGGATTGGTGGATGGATGATACAAATGATAGAGACTTGATAGATACATAAATACATATAGATGACTGCTTGATATATAGGTAGATTATATAGTTAACATATTCAATAAGAGCTAGAAATATGATAGGTGATTGATGGATAGATAGATGATAGATTGACTGGTAGGTGTGTAGATAGATAGATAGATAGATAGATAGATAGATAGATAGATAGATAGATAGACAGACACATTCATAAAGAAATGTTTATTAAAATCTCAAAATTTTAGACAGTCAAGGGCAAGGCCCTGTCACCAGCTTAGCCAAGTGAAGGCCATCTTGGCTATACCACATTGAACTACAAGTGTGTAGGTAAGAAAAATTATATTACAAAACAGGTAGTTTTCCGTGTCTCATGGCCCTTTCCAAGGAATGCCTCCAGCAAATTAAACCCATCAAACTACCCCTCACCTCTAAAAAGAATCCATGCCATAACCAAACCATAGCAGAAAGCTTCATAGGTGGACATATAGATAGATAGAAGATAGATGATAGACAGATACATGATGTAAAACGATGAGCACACAAACTATCATTTTCATGTAATGCAGCTGATTCTAAATTACTGATTTCCTTCTAATAGGAGACTAACAAAATGTTTGCTTGTGATACCCTGAAAACACCTGAGAGCCTCTTGCTGCTTATGGGAACCTTAAAACTTCCATGCATTGGGCTCACTGCCTGAGCTGGCTATCGGGAGGCGTCCCGGTTTACATTGCTTTGATTTATGCCTGACTTTGGATATTTATCTGTGCCTTCTTGATACCCCACCATGGCCTGCTTCTGCTATTCTAGTTGAAACCAACTAATACCCCTTTGCCCAAAAATTCCAAATTGAGGATACATTTTCCAAGATAAAAGACTTTCCAATTGGTTCATGACACAATTTCTATTAATGTGATGTGTGAGAAATTTGACTTCAAATGTAAAGCTTTGGATAATTTAGTTTTTGAAAATATCTCATTCTGTGAGGTGAAAATAAATGTTACACCAAAAAGAGGAAATTCTTAATGTATCATGTGAAGTTGGAATCAAACTGATTAATGAATGATCATTGTTCTTTCAGGCTGAAGTGTGGATTTTGTTTATTTTCTTAGACTCCCTACTTGTGCATGAAGGCCAATGTGTGTGTGTGTGTGTGTGTGTGTGTGTGTGTGTGTGTGTGTGTGTATACATGTGTACTCTTCTAATTTGTACTGTAACTTTTATAATTAATCATACCAGTCCAACAGCAAATGTTTTGTATCACTCTCCTTTGCATTTATGTGTAACATTCTCTGCACTGAAAGTCGCCCTCTCCATGAAGCCCATCTTTGACAGAAGGTTTCACTCAAGGCCATTTCATTACATTCAGTTGCTGCTATCACAGGAGACACAAAATCATAGCAAGACCAGAGAGGGCTTTTGTCAGTTAATGAGTGTCTCGATTTCTACAGTATTAATAATAACTGACTTGTATGTTTTAATATTATATTTTAGTACACTATAAGTCATGAACATGTAAGTTTTAACAGCAGTCTCTTTCCTAATTCAGTAATATTAACATACACTTCTTTCTACATATACTGATATCCTTAATACATGGTGCAATGCTAAATGAAAAATCCATATTTTATAATAAACACCTATGTAATTATGGTAGGAGGGACTGCTTTGCAAATTCTAAGACAAATTACCACAAATTTAAGTGTTTCTTATGTAATAATATGAATCATTGTCTAGCAAGCTTCCTGAATTCCCTGTTTACTCATTGTTTTATGCTACTGTGCTACTTCAAAAATTCAAGATAACTATTGGCAATCTAGAGGGGAGTTTACAACCATTTTAACTTTCAAGCCTCCGAAGCCCTGTTGTTGAGGCTTGCTCACTCTCAACTTTCTCTTTGCAAATCTGTGTTCTATGGTGATTGACAGATATTTAGATGAGATGGAGGGCTCTGTAGGGAGGGCGACAGTTCTGTTCAGGGATTCTTTGTACTGCTTTGTTCTTCTTGTTTTGTTTTCTCTTTATGAGCTCCATTCTGGCAGGACAAGGTGCCTATTGTTTCTTTACCTCTGTGTCCTCTTGTAACAGAATGAATATTACTGTAGGTTAGACTTCTTATGGAAGAACAAGTTCAAAAAAGAGCGGGAGGAGATAGAAACCATGGAGAACCTAAACCGAGTGCTGCTGGAGAATGTGCTTCCTGCACATGTGGCTGAACACTTCCTGGCCAGGAGCCTGAAAAATGAGGTCAGATGGGCAGGCTGGGGCTGTTCTGGGTCCTGGTGGGTTTGGGGGCTGAAGACCTCTGGAGGAACTACCATGCTGTGGCATTTCACACTGAATGTGCAATGTGTCCACGGTCAACCTGATGCTTTCCATATCAAGAGGATATTGACTATAGAGACATCAGGGAACAAGAAGAGATGTATCTTAGTCACTAGAATGCTTGCCTGCCATTCATGAGGTCCTGAGTTCATAAAGCAGACATGATGGCTCTGGCTCATACCTATAATCTCAGGATGTAGGAGATGGAGGCAGAAGGATCTGAAATTGAAAGCCGTCTTCAGCTATACAACAAATAGAGGCTAACCTTAAATAAGAAAAGGACTACATGAGACCTTGTCTCAGAAAATAATTCTAATATCTGATATCTAAGCAATAAATAATTTGTTATTAAGAATTTCTTCCAGGCTGGTAAGATGACTCATGGGTAAAGATGAGTGATCCCTAAGGCCCACATGGTAGAAGGAGAAAACCAGCTCCACTAGTTGTGCTCTGACCTCCATATGCTCAGACCATGGTATGCATGCAGGTACATACATGCACAGATGGAAATGTAATATAAAACTTCTTCCTTAGTCATGTAAAGTTTCAAATGCGTATTAAGAGGCTCAACGTACCCAAATAAGTCCCCTAAATGGCCTCTTCTTTCTCTCATACCAACTTCTCTCTGTGTCCTAGGAGGATGCTCTCCTAACCAGCATGCATGTGATAGAATCCAAGACAGGAAGTCAAAATAAGCCAAAAGACCACATGCACTCATGCTGTCAGGTTCCTTGGGAGACTTTCAAGGGCTTGTAATTCCAAAGGCAATAAGATGATTTATAAGATCTGTGGATTTAAGAGCTTTCAATAAAAGCATACACAGACCTGAGTCTGCCCATCTTGAATAGAGAGAAATGGACATCTGAGGATACTTAGCAGAGTCGAAGACTGTGTCATTGAACTGTGCAATGGCTAGAACAATAAAATATTCTGGTGCTTTTCTTTTTCTTTAATATTGCTGAATAGCAAGAGAAAGCAGACAGATATAAAATTGGACATACTTTAAAATGTTAGGTTTGCACTGCCAGCATGACGCCCTGAACTTTGAAAGCCTGCTGAGCAGTCTTCTTCCACAGGAGACTTGTGCTGGGGCTTGGAAAGGGACTGTGAAGGCAGCAGAGGGACCTGGAAAGATGGAATCATTACTAGATAAACTCAACCTGAGTGATACTGGGCTGCTGAACATCCTCTTGTGAGAAGGCTTGGGGTAGCTTACACTTGTGCTGAAAAGGGAGTGTAGATTTTAGTAATAGACAATTCATGGTGTCGTCCTCTGCTCTTTTCTTGTGTTTCTCCCTCAATATAGTAATTTTACAGCAGTTTTAATGATGCCTAACTCATTACATTTACACCCTGGGAGATATATCCTTAGTTAAATGAACTCACAATTTAAAAATAAAATAAGATTTGATGTGGAAGATCAAAAGGAAGTATGAGTAGCAGCTGAGAAGTCCAGGGGTTCAGGGTGTAGCTATCCTCTCAGGCTATTCCCCCTCACCATCTGAGTTTTCTGACCTAAGTGACTTTCTCAGAAACCTATTCACTATTGATCACAAGTAGTGAAATCACTGGACATATTAAGAAATTGTTTTTATCGTTGCTACAGGACGCCCCTAGAACTCTAGCTATTCCAGGTTTTATTGATTTCTTAGTGTGTGTTATGTGAGTGATATGTGTGAGAAAAGGTATGTGTGTGTCACATGTGTCAGGTGTGCATGTGGAGGTCAGAGGACAGCTTTTGGGAGCTGGTTCTCTCCTTCTACCATGTCTAACCAAAAAAAAAAAAAATCAACTTCATGTCCACAGCTTATACACCTAGCATTGTTACCCACTGGCCATCTTGCTGGACCGGCTCATTCAATTCCTAAGTGTAGCCTGCTTCTAACTATTGCCCTGTCGTGTGGGTCAATTGGTGCTACCTAAATACAGAGATAGACAGGACAGGATGGTCACTCTTTGCTGCTCTTGGGGACAACAATCTGTTAACACACACCAGGAGTGTGACTTTCAGGCTCTAGGGAGACCACTTTAAGGAAGGAATTCCTGAATCGGAAAAGAAAGTACTAGAAAGTAGGTGGGTGTTAATAAACGTCCGTTTTTGTTCGTAATAAACCTATTTATTAACACGTTATATTACAAATCTAAGGGGTCCAATACCCGGGTGGCTTAGGCAGAGAGCTAAGGCTTCCTCACCCCCTGCTCTCCTCCTGGTTCTCTTCCAATCCTCCTCATACTCCTGCTCTGCCTCCTCTTACCTGCTCCTTCCTAGCTCTGCCCCCAGTCCCTCAGGTGTTTTTCTTCCTGTTTTCACACAGACCCTCAATAAACAAATGAACAGGAACGTCCTGCGGGGTGGCACAGAGGTGTAAACAAGTAAAAAGCAGATCTTAACTAAAATATTATCCTCAACTAAAACATCCCACAACAGGTAGGAGATGGAAGAAGTAAGTGACAGGGAAGGAGATTCTGGGCTGCATGGAAGGGCTGAAGGGGAAACCTGGAAGAGCTGTGGTGATGGCAGGAAGCCGGCCAGATGGACGCTCCACTGCGCAGGCCTGTCCCTCCCTACAGTACACTGGGCCAGGGCAGCAGTACTTCCTCTTCCCTTTTTCTCCCCTGTCTGTTTATTCCTGGCAAGCATCCAAACATAGTTTCAATAACATTGGTTCTGCTTGTGTCACTATAAACAAAGAATACTGGAGAACAAATTAAAAGGAAGAAAAATTCATTTTGGTTCATGGTTTTAAAGGATTCAGTCCATCAGAGTACCTGGGAAGAAGGAAAGGGTAATATGAGAAAGGACCAGAACATACTATAGCCCCAAGGAGACACTCCCAGTGGCATGCTTCCTCTAGTGTCCCTACCTTCTGATGTTTGCCACCCCCCAGTAATGCCAGAGTGCACTAACCAAGAGATTAGTCCACTTATTAGGTCAGAGGCCTTGGGGTCTGATCATATTGGAGGCGTCTTTACTGACAGCCAAGGGTGTGCTGCGCTACTTCTCTACGCATTTCTCAGCCCAGCCCAGGTGACAGTCAGCACTGTCTCAGCAGTAATCAAGAAGAGTGAGAAGAGTAGGGGAGGAGCCTGGAGCTGTGCATCATGGCCTCATATCTTAATTGCAATGTTACCTACTTCTGCGCCTTCATCCAGGAGCTTTCTACATCTGAGCTTGGTCTCATCATTTGTAAAGAGAGCAAAAAGGCAACTTGCTTTACAAATGTGCTGGGTAGGTATGCCATGGAACACATATACAGTACTGTATACAGGGGAGGCAGACATTTCACAGAGTATCACACAGGCTGTTTTATCTACCCACGTAAGACTGAGACCAGGGCAGCAACTTCCCCATGCGTCTATGCCATGGCCCGTAGGTGATGCTTGCACCTGGGGGCAAATACTAGTACTTTGAATATCCTCCACTACACAATACTTTCCTGCAAAAAATACCTGGTAAAGTGGCATGAATTGTCATGACTTATTTCAACAAAGATCCTTGCAGTGTGACCTTTTTTTAGGTATCTGTATAAAGCAGAAATTAACTTCCCTTCAGTAACTAGGACTCAAGAATTATTTAATCACTGTAACAATTCCCTGAAGCTTTTGTTTTGATTAATATCACACACTGTGCCTCTGCTCAGAGCCTGGCATAGAGTGCACTGCTCTGAAGCCAGCTTCAAGGGCATACCCTTGCCTCCTCCTCTGGAAACTGATCATCCCACACACCTGCCCTGTAGATGGAACACTCATGATGGGCACCCAGGGGCCAGCCTTCTCCATTGCTTTGGAGGCCTGGGGTGTTTCTTAGAAGCCCCTTAAACACACATCAGAGCTTGATTTCAGCATTAAATGATAAGAGTGAATTTATCAACTACTTCACTCTTTGCTGAGGCCCCAGGTAAAGGTTATTATGTGTAACTTTAGCCAGGAAGCCTCCTTCAGAGAACCAAAGTTTAATCAGTAGACACTGTAAATGAGGGCACTACAAGGACTTCCAGCCCAATGCCCACAGTATTCCTTATCTTTGAGAGGGCTTAGTCATTACCTGACAGTTTTGAGTTCATGGTGCTAAACAATCTACACACAGGTCAGTGGTATAATGAGCAAGAACAGAGGCACTTGTTAAAGTAGCTTAGATCAGGAATAGAAAACATCAACACAACTCCAGGCACTCTCTGGAACACACCAAACTTTTTCTGCCTAATTAGAAGCCTCAGGCATCACCATTCCTGGACATAAAAGCAGCAGTCAGCACAGTTTTTTTTTTTTAACGTTCTCTGTATTTGTTTATCTCTCCAACATCCAGTCCCTTGAGAGTGGGATGTGTATGGTTTGTTTGTCTGTGTCTCCAGCTCTGGAAACATGGCCATTTCTCAACAGTGTGTGTATGAGTGCAGATATGAGGGCATTAAAGTGACTTTCTGGTTGTGACACCAACAGAGATTAGCTTTTGTACTCCAAAGAAAGCAGTGGGCAGAACTTGTGCATGCTCTACACTTGAAACCCAGTTACAGGTTTTGAACCATGTAGAACTGGCTTGCAACTAGACACTGGAAGAGAGGAGGAGGTAGGGAAATGAGACTCATCCTAAGGGGCATAGTGGGGCCCTCTCTCATAACCTATAGCGTGGTACTCACTGAAAGGTCCTGGGAAGCTCCTAAAACCCAAGATTGAGATGATAAGTACTAACATTTGACAATGCCAAGAATATGGTATGATCGAGTGACTAGGCCCGTGGGACTGGGAGATTGGGACTATAACTAGACAGCCAGGATTTTGGAAAGTAAAGAGGCTAAATGTTTCTCAGGAACGAAGGACAAGAGTGAACATCAACAAGTGGTTGTTCTAGACCCTGTTTCACAAAATCCTCTGGATAGGTAAACAGACTCCATCAGAGAAGCTAGAAGTATATGCTGAGAGCACAAGACTGAAAGAATGATAGCAACCAGTATGTGCATGGTAGTCACCGCAGGAGACAGGTAGATGCCCAGTGAAGGACAAGCAGTAAGGGGTTGTCAACAAACCCTCAAAAACATCCATGAGAGAAAAGTCAGGTGTCACTGCCCATGGAGGGTGATGGAAAACAGACCTGTAGCCACCTTCTCTCCTCTTGATCTTCCAGCCATTCTAAGTGGTTTGGGGAAGAACATGGCTGGCAGATTAAGGCAATATAGTCATCACATGTATGCATCTGAGTTTGGTGATACATATTGATAGCTGTGTGGGAGTCACCCACCAAACTGCAGAATTTCCTCAGTGGTTACCTATGTATCTCTACCCAGTCCCCAGATCCTCTGGGGTATGCCCAAGCTTAGGATACCTACCATTCAGAATGTGGCGAGCCCTCTCTGGCTCCATACCCAATCCAGAAGCTGAGAACTGTACATCAATTCAGATTGTTTCCAAGCCTGCGGGTTTCATTGGTGCCAAAGAATTTGGAAAGCATTGAAGTTTCCTTGATTTCAAGGAACTCTGAATCTCAGAACCAGAGGTACAGTGGTCTCAAGTTACCCTGGGCATTTCTCTAAAGATTCCAGATGACTACTTTTTCAGAAGAGAGGGTGAGCAGTATTCAGTTCAAGAGATCTACTGGCTTGTATGGTCTGCCATGAATGTAGAGGTTGGTCCTTACTCACCTCCCAAGACAACTGAAAGTCTTATTGGGTACCTCAGCTCTTATAAGCACTTCCTCCTGATCTCAGCTGTTTATCAGGGTCACACAGCACAACCAGCAAAGTGATGTGGATGCCCAGAGCCCAATTGTAAGGATGAAGTCATTTGATCAGTGAGGAGGCCCAGGTACTCACCTTCCTGGAAGCCCCATGGCTGATTTTTGTATGAATTTCTGTCTGAGAGTTATACCATGAGATGACATGCAGGTCAAAACTGAGTCAGTATAATCATACGTTGCATCTTATTCAACTCCCAGGCATCTCCAAGACACCAGGCAAAAGAGAAAGATGAAGTAACAGAACCCACAGTGATAGGCACATGACTGTAGAGAGCATAGTGAGCCCATAGTCATCTGGAAGACTCGATATAAAGTATCAGTTAAACCTTTATGAAGTGAGTCCATGATCAGTTTGAATAATTGCAGCATTAGACAACCAATGCAATTGCTCTGTGTCTCAGTTTCCTTATCTGTAGGTAGAAATCAGTAGCGTAGGATTGCAAGTGTGTGTATTAGTGAAGGTAGCATGTTCGTAGAGGTGTCCATCCTGTGATGAAATGGGCACTCAGTATGTGGCAGCTGTTATGCCACTTATGCTTTATCCCAGGGAACCACTGACTGCTGCCAATGTCAATGATGGAGGCAGAATATACAGAAAATAGGTCCTAGTGTTGCTAAATGTACCCTTAATCTTTACAGGAAGAATAGTGCATTTTTTACCACTTGTATTAAATGATATTAACCAAAGTGGGCTCTTAGCTCTTATCTCTTCTCTAGTGCCCTGATTCCAGGGGCTGTAACCAGCATCACTGGACCCTGCCCTTGGCAGTCTCACATGTGTCAAGTTGTCTACAAAAGATAAGAAGTTAAGTTCACAAAACAGTTTTGCAAAAATAAATCTGCACTGAAAGCTATACTCAGCTACACTGAGAGCAGAGAAGAAATGAGATCCTTGATGCTATTGTTCTTGAAGTGTTCACAGATTTGGAGACTACAAAAGAAGAGGCCCTAGAAGTGGGAGCTTGGCATGAATCTGCTTTTCCTTGAAGCTGTTGTGACCTTTGGGTTGCCATGTCCTGAAGTGTTTATTATAAGGCTACAATGGGTAAAAAATAGTCCCTCTGAGAAGTACCTGAACCTGGAGCTACAGTGCTATTTAAGTGTGCACCCCTTGCCAAAGGTCTGGCTTCGATACTTAGGTGCAGAGCTCACCAGCAATGTTCTGAGAAAGTAGCACCTCTCCCCACCAGGCACTCAGGCAGTGTTAGCCACTTGAGTACTGTTCCCACTCAGAGGCTGTCCATCTGGTTTAAGGGAACTCTCTGAACACTTCCTGGCAAGAGTGAGCCCTTCCCATGCTGCACTGCAAACACAATGGCACCAGGCTGCTCTGCCTGTACTGCAGACAGATCCTCCACACATGGGATGAGTCCACCCAAAGCCCCTCCTTTCTGAAGCCATTGAATTTTAAGGTGTTACTATACAATGGAAAAACCTTGAAACTGTGTGCAGGATGCTACAGTTTTACTGTCTTTATACAAAGGACCAGGAGTCTCTCTATACTTGAAGTGAAAGGATATTCCAAATAGATACAGCTGGGGTTTCATACCATGTGAATAAGTGTGCAGGGGGCTTTCATTTATTCTCTCTGGTGCAATTGAAGGAATTACTTAAATAGCTTTATTTTCTTTGCAGAAGCCAGTAAAAAGGAAAAAAAAAACAAACAAACTTACATCCAAACATGGAGCCATAACACACTCCTTTAATACAGTACTGTTCTTTGAGGAACAGCTTTTACTTCCCTTCAGTTGGCTGAAGGGCATTTAATCTTAACTCGGCCTCTGATATTCAGCCTTAGACAATTGTCTAAGGTAGAAAGGACAGAATTGTTTCACTCAAGAACACCTACTAAAGCTGGTGGCCAGGGGAACTTGTATGTGCACTTTAAAGGTTTACTTGTCTCAGTGGCAGCTGTGGAGGGGCCCAGGACTGGGGTTATTGCAGGTCAGCGTGGTATGTGTATCCATAGCATCTATCAGGAAGGGTAAAGAGTGTTCCATTATAACAGATGGGCAGCCTTGAGTGGAAGCAGAACTTGAGCAGCTGTTGCTGCCTGTGTGTCTGGCAGAGAGAAGACCCTGCTCTCCATGAACACTGCCATCTCCACAAGTCCTTATATCTGAAAGGCCTTTGTGGGAAGGTCTGTGAGTGCTCAAGTCCTCTCTTTCTCTGCGCAGGAGCTATACCATCAGTCCTATGACTGTGTCTGTGTCATGTTTGCCTCAATTCCGGACTTCAAGGAGTTCTACACAGAATCAGACGTGAACAAAGAAGGCTTAGAGTGCCTTCGGCTCCTGAATGAGATCATTGCTGACTTTGATGATGTAAGTGTTGATACTTACATGAAGAGCAGGGATGCCCCAACCTCACAGCGTATGCTTCCGATACAGTTGAAATTAGTTCGGTACAGTGATATGCCTTCAGACTTTTCCTTCCACCTACCTCTTGGTAGTTTGAGCTCAAGCCATATTCTATACCTCACTCACTGGATAATTTGGGGGAGGAGTACATTTTATTTTGAAGCTAATATAACTTCAGGGGACAGCTACTCAAATTTGCATCTAATTCATTAGAAGTTTAACCTTCAGGGGAAAAAATTGCCCAACCCTTTATATATTAAAATATAATCAATCTATTTATTGCAATAGATTATCGGCATCACTGTGAATATTTCAAGGTCTCTAGCAAACCCTGAATTGAGCTGTATATGAATGGCATAGTTTATTGTTGACAAAACAATACATGTGTGGGTAACATACCATTTTCCAAAGGGGACATGGCATATATTTTAGACTTTGAAATGGGTGTCATTTTTCAATTTGTAATATTCTATTAGAGAATAATATGTCCTATTTTCTGGTAAGAAAGAAAAAACCCACACCTGTGATTTCAAGGCCATTACAGCTGCACTATATCAATATTATACAAAATAGAGGACATTTGTCATCTGTGAGTGTGTATTCATCCTAATTCATGAAGCTTTGAAATAAGTGAGAATATTGTGTAACATGATGGTTGCAGAGTTACGCAGTTCCAAGTGTCTGCTGGGCCCTTTGTGTTTTCCCTACTTCATCTTTACTGTGAGTTTCCTCTGGATGTTTATGGGGATGTTGATGAAAAAGACTTCTGATCTTACATCATGTGTGTAAAGAAAGGCATGTTAGTGTCAGCTTGTCTGCAGCAAAACAGAGGCTTCCCAATATTGACAAATGAGTGACAGTGTGTTTGTGGATATGTGACACCAGGATTTTCTAATATAACTTAAGTTCTTTGTCATAAGACCTGGGAGAATATTCTCTGAATAGCAGAGTACCAAGTAAGCAGCAAGCAAATGCTCCTGGTCTTTGGTTGTTGTTGTGCACTTGAGTCTGCCCTCTTGAACAGATATAGATTTTCCAGAGTCCCCTCCATTCATTCTCTTCCCCAAAGCCTTGGTTTAGTTTCAGCCTTCCTACCACACCAGAATGAGGGTGACTGCAGAAGCCTGTAATTTGTACTGATACTGGAATGTTAGACTGAGGCTGATGAAAGAGTACTATCTTTCCTCTCCTCAAGTGCTCAGTTTGCAAAGACTGTCCTCAGTACTGATCATTGAAGACCATGCAGGGAAGACCTTACACACTGAATCAGTGTTGTATCAGTGCCTTTTATACATGGAGCTGGGGATTTATTTGTAGCCACAGTCTCTTCCATCATAATTTATTCCTTCCCTAAGTTTGATAGTTAATCTGTGTGTATCACAAGCACATTATTGTGTTCTCTTTCCCTCCAAGGTGATATGCTTATGAAATACATAAAATGTTTGTTCCCAGCATGCTCAAGGTGTGAGGGTGACATGCCCTTTATTGTGGCCTGGGATCTAAAATGGCTCTGTAGAAGCTAGACTTCAGGTCAGCACCCAGCTGAGTAACTGAATGATTGTCATTGCTCTGCAGCTACTTTCCAAGCCAAAGTTCAGTGGTGTTGAAAAGATCAAGACCATCGGTAGCACATACATGGCAGCCACAGGTCTGAGTGCTATACCCAGCCAGGAACATGCCCAGGTAGGTATATACATGTCAATTACAGGAGTCATCCTGTAACCAAAATAGCTGTATGGTGACCCAGCTCTTCTGTGTGTACTGCCTGAAGTTGAATGTTCATAGTCCTAGAAGAAAAAAAGGGGAGGGAGATTCTGGAGACTTCTTAGATATCTCTGATTTCTACTGAAGAGGAGATGAAACAATCAGTAGTTGACTGATACCAGATAAATAGACATATTTAAGGCTGAGTGCTCCAAAGTCTCTCACTCTCTGCACATTGTCTAGTTCTGGGTCTCCTTCTGAATTCCCATCTATTGCAAAAAGCTTTTGATGAGGGTTGAGAAATGCTCTGCCAATGGGTATAGCAATGTGTCATTAGGAGTCATTTTATTGCTATGTTCACTTAGCATAGTAATAGTAGTAGGTTTTCCCCTAACCCAATGACCTTGAGTATTTTCAATAAACCAGGAGTTGAGATTTTTTTCTCTTGGTCTTTGGTTTCTGTGTTGGTTTAGGCATACTTGTGTAACTTGTTGGATTACTAGAAGGGATCAATAAGTAAGAGAGTAGACAACCTGAGTGGCACCCAGCACAGTTTTGAATGCAGCCTGCTCATGTTGAGTATTACATGGAGGATCGGGACTCAGCAGAACACAGTTTCCTGGAAGCAGGTAGAATTCAGAGATAGGAAATGTTGAGTCCCACATTCTCAGATCACCCATATCTCCATTGAAAGAACCAAGAGACCACCTGGCCTTGACAAAACAAATCTAGAAGTATCGGGGGAGGTTTTTTCCCATCCTAACATTGATGAATAAAAAACAGAAGAGGAATTCTGATTCAAGGGGTATCTTAGTTAGGGCTTCTATTGCTGTGATGAAACACCGTAATCAAAAATAACTTGGGGAGGAAGAGGTTTATTTCATCTTACTATTTGTAGTCCATCATCCAGGGAAGTCAGGTCAAGAACTCAAGGTAGGAGCCTGGAGGTAGCAACTGATGCACAGGCCATGGAAGAGTTTTGCTTACTGGCTTGCTCAGCCCACTTTCTTATACCATCCAGGACCACCTGCTCAGGGATGACACCACCCACAGTGGTCTGGACCATTCCACATCAATAATCAATCAAGAAAAATGTCCCCACATACTTGTCTACAGGCTAATGATGGAATGTCTCTCAATTGCTTCTCAATTCTCTGTTCCTTTTCCCAAATGAAGTCATGTTGACAAAAAACTAACCAGCTATAGTAATTATTTTTCTATTGCTTTGAAGAGACACCATGACCAAGGCAAGAAAGCATTTAGCTAGGGGCTTGCTTACAGATTTAGAGGGAGAGTCATGACCATCATGGTGAGGAGCATGGCAGCAGGCTGGCAGCCATAGAGGTGGAGCAGGAACTGAGAGCTTACATGTTGAGACAACAACCATGAGACAAAGAGAAAGAGGCAGAGAGAAAGAAAGAGCCAATTGGAATGTCACGGGCTTTTGAAATCTCAGAGCCTACCCTCAGTGACACCCCCTCTTATGTATTGTCATATGTGCCCCAGCGAGGCCACACTTCCCAATTCTCAAACATTTCTGCAAATTGGGGACAAATTATTCAAACATGTGGCTTATGGGGGTTATTCTGACTTAAAGCACCACGCCAACATAAGAAGTCAAATTATTCTGACTGGGTGGGTCATATGTCCTCCTCTTTAGTTGATTTCTTTCAGTTATTTTCATGGCTGCACTAATTGATCAATGAGGAAAATAAGGAAGAAAAGCAGTAAAAGAAACCTAAGAAATTCTTTCTCTCAGCCTCCCAGAAGTAGCCTCCCAATCCAGTTTAGAGGGCTCTAAACAACGGTGTAGCCCTGTGCATGGTCTTGCATATTTTGCATAGTCTGGATTTTTTCCACATAATAGTAATGGATTGAGTCAAAAAGTGAAATAAGGGGTTTAAAATGCAACATTGTTTAAAGGTATCTCATTTATAATCAAAGCAGAACTCATAAGTTTTTCTTTCTGTTTTAATAGAAACAAAAAGACTTTGTCCATGCCTTTAATGACCTAGAAAACCTTAGCTACTAAACATAATGTGAAAACTCTAATGAGTGGACAGGCACTCTTCCTTTGCCTCAGGCTCCAGAATGCCCAGCGTAGCACTGTCAGAACCTATCTGTATTGGTCCTCATGGCCTGACACAGCTGAGCATCGCAGATGGAGGCCAGGAAATCTAAAGCAGAGGTTTTGGGTATCTGGTGAGGGTAGTCACAATCCAAAGATTAAATTATAAACTCTCTGGGACATTCCACACATAAAGAAACTGTCAAGGAATAGTCACAGACTTGACCAGGTTTGTAAAGAGATCAAGAGACAAGGAGCAGGTTTCAGACCAGTTTGGATACTGGTCTGTAGTCTGTAGTCTGTAGTCACAGAAGCCTCTGTCTATCTATCTGTCTTTCTGTCTGTAATTCTATATACCTGCCCCCAACACTGTCCCTAACACTCCTCAACTGCCCTTCCCTGAGGCTCCCACCTGCCATCTTTATACCCGAGCCCAAGTGTGAACACTATCACGCATCTCTGCTTCTGGCCTGCCTTAGCAACTCACTGCTCAGAACATTGTCCCTCCTCCTTCCTGAACTGCATCTCTGAGCATGTCCTTTTGTGCCTAAGCTGGATTCTGCCTTCTGAGCCAGCACTGTGGTTCAACAGTGATGGTTTTCAGCATGGACAGAAAACAGCTGGATTTCCTCATCTGTTTCCTTGTTCATAAATTAATAATCAACCTTCCTTCATGAGACTATGGGAAGATGGCATTTAATACTCAAAATATTTAATAGGCATCATGGCCTTCATGGGCAATGGAAGTGCTAATAAGGGTAATGCAGTGGTAGCTCAGACTGTTTCCCATAACGATGTCATTATCCTCTCTGGTAGAACTGAGATAAGAGCTTTTGAGGGCATAAATGAAATATTACATGTCATCATATCAATGTAGGAAATTTCTACCCAAGACAAGCCAATTAAACCACAGGGTTTAATTAGAATCTTGGCAAGGTCATATAATGATGGCTTTCTGAAAAGCAAAGTTCATTGCAATTTATGAGATTAAACAGAAATGCTAATGTTAGTTATTTTTCTTTTAAAAAATGTGCCTCTAAATTGTGCTTAAGACTTTGTTTCTAAAGTTACAAACAAAATATATTTATGTGACCAAACATTTAGTTTTTTCAGAGCCAAACATTCAATTTGCAAAATATGTAGATTTTTCTCAAAAACTAATTGGATTTTCTTAAATCTAAAAAGACGCGAAATATCTGAATAATGGCCATTTGGAATTTTACTTTTATTTAAAATTGCCTCAGCACTTCCTGTTTGCAGAACAATATCCTTATCTACCCACAGATTAAAAGCAAAGGGACTTAACCAGGTCAGTCTAGATACTAGCCTTTGTTCCACTTTGTTTGTACTTTTAAAATGGAACCGCAAATTCTAATTTTAAGCACTAAGAAAGACAATGTGACTAAAAGATTACATCACCTTTAAGAACTGTTTTTAAGAGAAGCAAGCATTTGTTAAGAGACAAAACACTCCAAAGAGTTCTAGCCTGCTCCTTCCATTCTGTGACTCATGCCCTAATGACCAAATTTCCCCTGAGGAAGTCTATCAGGGTGTTCAAACTTGGAGCTTGCCCACCTCCATGACCCTTAGTTTACCCCTATGACTCCTTGTCTCCCCATCCAGGCAAGCCATGTTGATTCCTTTCCCTGGCTTTTAGAAATCAACTTGCAGTAGCCAACTGGTGGTTACAGGGGTAATTTTGTTTTTTAGTTTCAGAGTGTTGCCTGTTTAAAGGCCATTTCACTGAAGAGTTCCCACCCATTGTCATTTCTTATGACAAAGAACAGCGGGAGCAGACATAGCTGCTTCACTCAGTTTGTTCTCCCATGCTTGGCACAGACTCCCTTGTTCAGCCTCTGATGAGCTTTGCAGGCCTCACTGACTGCAAAGGAAGCCCTTGCTTTATCCCTAGTTAGTGACCCTCAGTATTATCACTGATGGTGATTATTTGACTAGTTTTGATTTCTTTCCCGACAATTCTACCAGGAACTTAAATCAAAGACAATGCACAAGGAAGAAAACTCATTTAATCCCATGCCTGTGTCCTCCTGATGAATGAATGATGCTTCCAACTTTGGCTCATAATTGCAAATAGCTCAACACCCTTTGCTAGCAACGTTTTGGAAGGAGGTAACATCTAGGGCTAGAACAAATCTGGGAGGGGAAAGCAGGGCAAGAGAGAGAGAGGCTTCCTGTCTCTATACTGTATAAGCCCTGAGTGCTTGTTTAGCACTTAATATTGACATCCATGCCCTCTTAATGATTTTAATTTTAAAATATTCAATTTGAATATTATTTAAAATAAATTCATTCACTTACTATGTGTGAACCAAAAAGGCATCAAGGCTTAGGTTTGAGGCTTGGCTAGAGCCAGTTATCAGGCTGTAGATAGACCTCTAGCTCTATCCAGCACCTGCAAGGTACACAGTTCTCCTTATTCTATGATCTCTACCACTAGTCCAAGTCACCCTCCAGATACATGTGAGCCCCTGAGAACTGTGCACTCACTCCTCCAGGGCATTGTTAACTGAAGTTGGCTGGCAGAGCAGTGGACTGGAGACACTTTCACAACCCACACCCTCCTTGGAAGCCAAACTTAGGAGCTACCCTGTGTAGCTGCTAGGAATCTTATGAACCTGTTGGTTAGTTAACAAATGATTTCTTTTCTCACTGTGGCCAGTCCAGCGCCTTGTTGATGACTGCTATTCAGATTAAAGTGTAGAAATGAAGAGTTGGTGCAGCAGATTCAAAGTGAAGTACAGAGAACACAGGCAATGCCAGCAGGAATCCACTGGTAGAATGGAGAGGCTCCAGGTCTGCTGAGATCTCCCACATGCTAGGTTGCAGAAGTCACGCTGCCCACTGCAGCTCATAGCCCCATTTTCCTTTATGGGGATAAAAGGGCAGCTTCATTCTCTGCTTAAATAAGGCTGGAGACTCTGTATTCTTGTAGAAACTCCACAGCTTTCATGGTGTGCCTCTGTGCTGTTAACAGGGATTTGAAAACAGGAAGAAGAAAAAATGAGCCATCCTTCTCAGCTATATATGCTAAGACTCTCAAGACTTGAAGTGTTAGACTCTTTGGTCACTGTCAAAGCCATTCAAACATGTGAGATACTCCCTACCTAGAAAGAGGAAAAGTCCAAAATTAGGCCACCCAAAGGCAGCTCCCTACTGTCTTGGTGTTGATAAATATCCCCAAATATCATCTGATAATAGCTTGGTCTCTACCTGTTATGGTACCAAAGAATAGAGATACTTTTAGGAGACAGTTAGATCCATGGAAAATTGCTCTTGAAGGAAATATTAGGACCCAGCATCTTCCTATTTCTTCACCTCCAGTCACGATGAGGTGAGCAGCTCCTCTGTCATGCATTCCTCTATTATGTATATTACGTGCTGCTTAGCAACAGGCCCAGTAGAACAGGGCCCAGTGACTATGGAAATAATCCTCCAAAACTGTGATCAAAATAAACTTTTCTTCCCTTTAAGTTGTCTGTCTTCATTTTCCTTTCATTGGGATAGAATGCCTGGGAGGTGGGGGAAGCAACAACTTAAGAGAGAAAAGTTTGTTTAACTCACAGTTCCAGGCTACAGGCCATCATTGTGGGAAAGGCAGGTGGTCACATTATATCCACAGTCAACAGCAAAAACAATGAATTAATGCATGCATGCTAGCATTTGTCCCACTTTCTCTGCTCTTATACCATCTATGGTGCTCTTCCCAGGGGATGATGCCTCCCACAGTGGACAGATTTTCCTGATAACCAGCACAGTCTCCTATAGCCCAACCTAATCTAGATAATTCCTCATTTAGTCTCCCTTCCTAGGTAACTGTAGACTGTGTTAAGTTGACAGTTATAACTATCTGTCACATTGTTTATCTCAAGTATTTTGTCACAGTGATGGCAAGGTAACACTTCTACTGACCTCTCAGGTAGGGTAAGGAACTCCTCTACATTATTACTAAACAACCTAGATAAACCCTAACTAAGCTCCAGGGATGCATGCTTAGTGTATCACCTCTCTCCATGCTTTTTGTCCTTTTATTTCCTTTTAAAAGTTATTTTAATTAAAATGCAATTACATGATTTCTCCCTTTTCTTTCCCACTCCAGTCCTTCCAATGTTCCCCACTACTCCCTCTCAAATTTATGACCATTTTTCTTTAATTATTATTGTCACACACATATCTTTAAATATAACCTGGTGGATGTGTTTAGTGTTGATTATATGTATATTATTTTAGGAAAAACCACATGGTTTTGGAGAACCAGTTAGGGCCTGGCGGAGGCCTAATTCTCCCTCTCAATAGCCATTGGTTGCTTGTATTTCTTTTTTTTGGTGGGGGGGAGCTCCATGAGATTTTCCCTTCCACATTAGCATGTCTATCAGTGATATCATTGTTCAGATCTTATTTAGGCATACATCTTGTTGAGGTATTATCAGTATCAGAGTGAAGCTTCCCTGTCACTTCTAGGAAATATAATCTCACAGTGACTAGAAGTCTCCTAGTCACAATATTTCCTCCCCATCTAGTTCAGTGTTCCCTGAGCCTTAGATGCAACCTGGGCACCACAGGCTCCATTGTTTTCAGTAGTTTGATCAAGTGTGGTGATGGTTTTCATAAGCTACAAAGAGAAGTTCCTTTGATTAGGGGGTCATAGCTACACTTAGCTGTGGATATAAAGATAGCTATTTATAATGTAGTAAGGAATTATGCTGTCCTAGGAATGTTATGGTAGTAATTTCTTCTCTAAGATACAAGACTTCACCTGCCCTGGATAGTTGGCTGTTTGATTTAGAAATCACACCTGTTATAAGTCCAACTAGGCAGCTGTGTCATCTCAAATGAAGCTCTATGAGATGCTTAGCATTTGTCTTATAAGTGAGAACATCAAAGCTCAGAGAGGTTAAATGACTCACCCAAAAATCATGTAGCCAGTGACTATTTGAAGATTCATTTCCAAAGATGAGAAGTCACATTCTGAAGGTTAGGACTTCCACACAAGACTCACCCACCACATGACCACTTAGGAGTGTGGTACTAGAGCCAGGGAGAGCTGCTGCCATAACAGCTGCCATCATGGAATGATGGGCTTACTCTTAATGGTGAGAGCCAACCTCCATCATCAAAGCAGCCCCCCTCATCTTTCATGGAGCTCCCACTGGTCAATCCCAACTGGGAACCAGAGCAAGGCAAGGAGGAGGGGACTTTGGCTGGGCCAGACTGGACACAATTGGGTATGTGAACAATGAGGAGACATGTGTCCTCCAAGCTGGCTGCTACTAGGGCCTTGTGGGTAGAACTATGCAGAGCTGAGGTGGTCCGCATCTCTGAGTCATGGTGCTCTCTCCTTAAGGTGCCTGGAATGTTGAGCCAGTGTGTTCCAGAGGTGAATGTCATGCTTTGGCCCTAACAGTGGACTCAGATAAAATACTTCCTTGAGTTGAGATTTAGTTCTTCTGTGGTGTCTCATAAAGATGTGAGTCCTCCCTTCAGTATGGAGTCCAGGCTCCTGACTGAATGATGACATTACCCTGTTGTTCTAACCATGTCTGGACATCTTTGCTCTCTTTCAGGAGCCTGAGCGTCAGTACATGCACATAGGTACCATGGTGGAGTTTGCATATGCCCTAGTGGCAAAACTGGATGCCATTAATAAGCACTCCTTCAATGACTTCAAACTGAGAGTAGGTATGTTGTTCAAAGTGATCTGAGCAAACATAAGGCCTAAGGTAAGGAATAAAGCCTCAGTAATTAGTGAGGACCCTGGCACTGGTGAAGCTGTACATGACATTAAAGCAGTGAGACTGGCTATATATGGAAGGACGTAGGGAAGCTGTAAGTCCCGGAATCACTTCTGTGCAATTTGAAGAGACACCCCCTTTGGTGAACTCAAACAACAGAAGCATGGTTTACCACCAAGTGGAGTTGGAGCTGTGTTTTAGTCCACAGAGCCTCCAGCCAGACAGCCTAAGGTCTACCTAGCACAAAATTCTTCACTTGCTGCACCTTATTGATTGGAAGCTGCTATTACCAATGACCTACCATCACTTACCTTTCACACAAGAACCAGAG
Organism: Cricetomys ansorgei; assembly: GCA_026225945.1. Classification (NCBI taxonomy): domain Eukaryota; kingdom Metazoa; phylum Chordata; class Mammalia; order Rodentia; family Nesomyidae; genus Cricetomys; species Cricetomys ansorgei. Next base: position 476,177 of record JAMJFZ010000239.1, on the reverse strand, counting down.
ATAAGAGATGCCATTGAATGGTCCATCTTAGCACCAAGGATGGTAGCATGTACATGTAATTCCAGCACTTGTAAGGCTCAGAAGCAAGAGGATCCAAGCCATCCTCAGCTATATAACAGTTCAAGGACAGCCTAGGCTCATGTAGCCTAGGGCAGAGCCTAGGCTCTGTCTCAAAAAACAAAGTAATACATGTCAGAATTCTTGAAGTCTAGTCCTGCATTCACAGGGTCATAGCCTCTAAGAACACAAAATGAGTGTCCCAGGTAGCTTTTCTAATTTTCTTCAACTTTGGGGAAATTTTTAGTACTTACCAAAAAGTCATAACTTCTAATTTACTGGGAGGAAAATTTCTTGATTCCTGAAAAATTTTTAACAAACTTTAAGTTGATATTTAGCATGTTTCATGATGACTTTGCCTTTTTGAAAGTCTTACTTTTAAAAATCAATGCTTCAAGCCATCGACTTAGCACTCAGCTGGCCCATAATATATGCACAGTATCTGCAGGAACTTGTGATTTGTAAGAGCTCCTTTGACAATTTTTTTTTGTTTTCTTGGCAACACATTTTGCTTCTTCCATTAGTCCACAGATAAGCAGTTCTTGTGTCAAGTTCCATCTGTGTGGTTTATAACTTTTCTCTGCATACAGATTTCTACTGGTGGATTATCTAGATATTTGAAGCTATTTTCTTCATTCTCTGTATGTGTGACCTGAATTTTAAAACCTCCCCTGATGACAAATGAGATGCTCCTCTTTGCACATACTGCTAGTTTTTAGCATCTGAGCATGTTTATATTGTGTCATTTCTATATGTGTGAGCCTTTATCTAAACTGAAAACACTAATGCAAGGGGCAGGGGACCAGGACATACTCAGGCAGCCAACTGTCCACATCAAACATGTCTCTTGGACCTTAGGTCTGAGCTTTCTTTATGTATGTTCTCAACAGCCTGAGAACTGTTGCCCTCAAATTTTGATGCTGCTGCTCTGTTGGTATAACAAAATCCCTAGATACTTTTATAAAGAGAAAAGATTTGTGCAGCTCACAGTTTTGGAGGCTGATAGTGCAAGATCAGGTGCTTCCCATCAATTTGCCCTCATGGTTACATCACAGCACAGGCAGTATATGTGAGAGGGATCACATGACAAATCAGGGGGCTGGAAAGAAGCTGGGGGATTAGACTTGCTCTTTGTAACAGCCTGCACTCATGAGAGCTGAGCTAACCCCTACATTGGCGTAAGTCCATCCTCTGGAAGGCCCCACCACCTTAACTTTCTGCATCACGGAATACCTTTTCCAAACATACATGTAAAAAAATAATGTGGCCATATGACTTGGGTATACAGTGACTCTGTGGCTGTCACAAGTCCTACATCCAGAACACTCTTGGTGGTGGGAAGGGTAAGATGGCAGATCATAGACACCCAGGACTTTTCTACAGCTCCACAAATTTGAAAAAAAACAAAAGAACTCAGCAAGTTCATGGGCTAAAGCAAGTTATGGGTCACACAAAAAGACCAAAAAGGTAACAATAAAGAGCAGACTGCTACAGACCAGGTGTAATAATAAACTTCATGGTCACAGAAGAAACAACCAACCCCAACACAGAGCATTACGCAAAATGTCCAGGAAGGGAGGGAGTCTCTCCTTGTGGAGCTGTGGGGAAAAGAGGGAAAAAAAAGGCTCAGAAAAATGCACAGCTGAAAATACAAAAGCTGAGTTCTGCAGAAAGGACACTTTAGACCGAAGACCTACATGCTGCACTGAAGTAGATAAGGACCTTGGGGCTTCCTGAGCTTGCTCAGTGTTGTGGTAGAGTGAAGCCATACTGGGCCGTGGTTTGCAGTCTGGTATCTTTGCTGGCAGAGCAGAAGACTCTTCATTGTTATATCTTCCAACCACACAGGACTTCCCTTTCTACTGATAAACCTAGAAATCACACAGTGAACCAATGTGGGCCTGGGAGATCAGTGGAGATGTGGTTTGAGACTAGTTGCTGCAGATTAGACTTAAAGAAAGTCTAGATACAAACTTTCTGAATTATTGTGATCAGTAAATTACCTCCCTCAATGAATATTTGTTGAGTTCCTGCTTTCTTCTGATTATTGGATAACTTACATACCTCCATTCAGCCTACACGACAGCCCTATAGTCTCTTAATCCAACATTTGACTTGCCTTTGAGACTCCCGCAAGGCTCCCCTAAGAGGTGCTCCTTACCTGACTGCCACATGGAGTGCTATCATATGGAAGTTGATGGTGGGAACACAGAATAAATTTATCCAAAAAGCAATGGTTAATTAAGAGTTAGGTCCATTCTAGATGCAACTTCTTCTGCATGTCATGCAATAGAATAAGAGCCATAAATCATGTACCCTCATCTTGCACCTACTAGAGATAGCCTGTTGCCAGCAGGAACCAGTTCAGGCCCCACCCATCTCCAAGAGGTATTGTCCAAGGAGAAATTTACAGGAGCCAGATGAAATGCTGATGGGTGGAGGGGACAGCATTTCAGGCCAGCGTCCTGACCTGACTCCTGGGTGCTCTGCCCCTTGTGACATAGCTGGATGTATTATTTGAACTGTCTACAGTAAAAGCAAGGTTCATTGAGTACACCACAAAAGCAAAGGAATATGTTTCTCACCTCTCAAACCCTCAGGATTTTATGGAATTTTATAGTATTCAGATTTTGTTTCTGAGCCTAACTTCCCACTGCAAAAATCCATCACTAAAATCTATCACTAGGCAGCTCTGCAGTCAGAAACTAAATCTCTCAGGAATGACCACGTTCATCAGTACAGTAGTGCTGACATGCACCCTGTGTTGAATACAAGAGAAAATGTAAATGGGTGATCATGGAATCTCAGTGCTGTTCCAGTGCCCCCCCCATTCCACCCCCTGAGACAGGTATGGCTTTGTGTGCTTGAACTGAGTTCTCCTGGCAAGGAATCAAGTGTATGTGGGCTGAGAGGATCCCAGGGCTCCTGTCAGCTAGAGGCATTGGTCTGATAGTAGGTGCCATCTCCATGCCCCTAGCTAAGACAACTCTGACCCCAATCGAGCAATAACCAGGGTTTATAATTGCAGCAGGTCAAAAGGGGCCCTCAGCAGAATCACTGTCACCTTAATCGATGGTGGTGTCCCAGGATCCCTTAAGTAAGCCCACATACTCTAATATTCCCACAAATCCTTTGTGCCTTGGCAAGAACTGGGCCAGCTGGATCAGAATGAGAATACTGAGTTCCTCCACAACCTTTGTGTTCAGTCTTCTTAGAGATTCAATTAGAAGGGAAGTTTCTACCCCAACAGGATGACATTCCTGACTTTGATGAACAAAGAACCAGAGGGTCTAGCTTCAACAGAACCAGAACCCATGATGCTTGGAGGTTGTCTATGCATGTCTCTTCCTTGCAAAGGGCAAACTCAATCAGCCACACTCTCCTACAGTCTCAAGGATCACAGAATTCCCTCCTTACTTCTAAAAGCCAATGTATATATTCCAGTTGGATATATCAAGTTCCCATAGGTTTTTTTTTTTAATCCCTAAATTTGAGTTCCACCAGGCTCTTTTATCACACATATTAGTTGTTTGGGTTTGTAGTGCAGATCGGAGTAGAGTCTCTCCCTAGGAGTAGTGCCAATAAAATGAATCCTTTGGAAAATAGTGTAGCAAAAGAAATCACCGCCAAGAACATGTTCCAAAAAAGGAAACAAAAATAAGATGAAATTTACATTAGTTGTGTTTTTAAAGAGTCTTATGATGATCACTCACCTAAGATTCTTTATCAACATCAAGAAAAACACTTTGTCATAATACTTAGATTTCCCAAGCATGTCAGAGGAAGGACAATGGCATTAGAAATGTGGGTAGCTCTAGAGACGACAGTGACAGATGCAGGACCATAGCATCTTGAGATGATACAGTTAGAGTTGCTCTGGACTCTGAAACATAGAAGTTCATGGGGTTGTTTAGGATTTGTTTCATAATGAGGGTTCAAACATGTTTTGTAAAGTTTTCTGACTTACTGCGATTTGAATCTCGCTAACCCAGCACTGACATGCTGCAGGTATTAACCATGGACCTGTAATAGCCGGTGTCATAGGAGCTCAGAAGCCACAATATGACATCTGGGGCAACACTGTCAACGTCGCCAGCAGGATGGACAGTACTGGGGTCCTGGACAAAATACAGGTAACTCAATCTCTTCTCAGCCACTCTTCATTTTCTTGGGAACCACCAACGAGTATAATAATAACCATAATAGAAATAAATTAAAACAAAAATTTAAATAGGTAAACTTTGAGTTTATTTAAACCCTTTTATAGGGAGAATGTTAGTTTTACATTAACTGTTAGGAATTACATGAACCACATTCTAATGATGTGAAGGCTGTGGACCTTATGAAAACAAATCCTCTGACCAGAAGTGACTTGCATGGCAGTATGGTATTCCAGAGCCCTGAGGAGTGCCAGGGAGTAAAGATTTTGCAAGGGGGAGGTTTACATCTCAAAACACGAGTGCTTCTGACTTCCTGGAATGGGAAAATATAGAATAGAGAAAGAAGACTGAGAAGTGGGAAGAAGTGAAATAAGACTGACATGAAATGACAGAATGAAATCAGCCTAACATGGTATTTTAAGAGCTCTAAATGATCCCAAATCTCTACTACCTCCACCCAAAGGAAAAGAGCATTTGACAAATTAAAGCAACAACTGGAAAACATAAAATCATTTCATGTTAATATTCCCATTGCTCATTAAATCAATTTCAGTGGTGGTTAAAGTAACTCTAACTAGAAGAACACTAATCATATTCTAGAGAAAAAGAGTATAAATTGCCGGTGATAAAAAATATGATAAAAAATAATCTGTTATAGAAAATGTAATGAAATTCCTCTAGTTCTACAGTTGAGCAGTGATCAGTATTGGGTAAAAAGACGACCCAATCAAGGGAAAGAGTACAGTAGATGGGACGGGGGTTATCCAGAGGGAAGTTTTGTTCCCTAGAGTTGGAATTTTATCTCATTTAATTCCTGGCTCCACTCATGTGCTGAGTTACGAACTATGACTGGAACAGGGAACATGTCAGTCACCTAGTGTCCTCACACTGTGGAGCATGTATTACATTGGAGACAATAGATGCACATTGGTCATCACAGCTATGTAGTCACAAGTATGTCAATATCTTAACACATTCTCAAAATAATCGGTTTCACATCTCACCCCATCTATGTATTATTATGAAGGATAATTCCAGATATGTACCAACTTTGCAAGAAAATTAGCACACATAATTGGCATTGTCATGATTGTCTTTTGGAAGATTTTATAACTCCCAGTGCTGTGTGCCTCAGTTTGGATAAGGTCCTCAAACAACTTTGCCTCCTAGAATTTTATATAGTTGCTTTGCATGTGCAAAGCCCTGGATTAGAACTCAGTAATGCCAAAAAAAATCCATTCTACTGTCATCAAGAACAGAGTTTCAATCATCCTGCTTTCACTCACCTGCCTGACATAGCATTCCATCTTGTTCAACTCAACTTGATTCTATTTTAGTGACTTTTCTGAAGAACAGCTTTGACTTTGGTGTGTAATTAATGAAGCAAATATTACCTTAAATGCTACCCCCTTCCTGTTGGGCCAATCAGGCAGGCATTAGTTATTGCAATTTATGCAACTGTCCAACAGAGAGAAGGCAGGAGTAAAGAAAAATGAAGTCCTCCTGGCCTTGCCAACCCAACAGACCGGTGCTACAGAAAGAGACGCAGCTGGCCATTCTCACAGGTTTCTCCAGTAACCTTACCTTTGCTCTGGTCATATCTTCTCTACCTGGTAGGCTGAGATTTGGCTTTTCTGATAGGATCTGGGACTGATTATCATCTGTGGAAAGTACCCAGCATCCCACAACAATAGGAGGGGTTTAACATCTGAGTAGCTTAGTCTAATCATGCTCTGATAGCACCAAAGCCTCTAGTGCTTTCTGCTTGAGTGTTGTTAGCCACTGCCAATGCCAAGGGGCGCTCTAGAAATCCTACACAAAACAGAATCTTCTTTCAGGCAGAGAAGGAGCACCATGTCCCTACTGAGGACACATTTTCCCAATTCTGGCCAACCTGTGATCTCTCCACACATCAAAATGTTCATAACTTGATTATTCCTTAAAATATGCTTTACTAGTCTCCTGGCAATTTTGAAGTCCTTGGTGTAGACATGGAAAACAGTAAGGCTGTAAGTCCCTCCCAGTCACTGTGAAACATGTCAGTGTTCTGAGGGACTCTGCAGGACTTTCTTACTAACATTCCACGTGATTCAGTGCATGTCACACAGGTAAAACAACTCCACAGACTGAGGAGGAGGAATGAGGGCAGATCTCTGTAGAAAGTGAGAATGTTTGCAGCAGCTGCTTGTGCTGACTCGGAACCTGATGTGGGCACCATGCAGGTTTCCTTCTGAGGATCTCCTTTCTATTTTCATTAAAAATGGGACAGAATGCCCAGTGGTGGTGGCACATACCTTTAATCCTAGTACTCAGGAGGCAGAGGAGTTTGAGGCCAGCCTGGTCTACAGAGTGAATTCCAGGACAGCCAGAGTTACCCTCTCTCAAAAAAAGTGACAGAAAGGAATGCAATCTTTTTATGACTGAAAATCCCAAAAATTATTTTCTTCCAATTTCATGTGTTCTCTTCTCTCTTTTTTAAACTCATGCTTCCAGTATGTGCATGTGTAGAAAGCCATCTACTGGAGTGTGGGTATCGTCTCAGGAACCATATGTCTGAAGTGAAGTGACTCTCCCTCCCCTAGCAGCCATTAGTTGCCTGTAGCTCCTCAGCTAGGGGTGGAACACCCTGTCTCCCTCCTACACTCCAGAATGTTGCATGGCTTGATCCTGTGCCGGTCTTATACACAAAGACACAGCACTGTCACATTCAGAGTGAAGCTGCCCTGTTGTGTCCAAGGAACACTGTGTAGTCATATACTGCCTCTGGCCATTACAACTTTTCTGTGGTGACCCCTGAGACACGTGATACCACAGAGATACTGTTTAGAGCTGAACAGTTCACAGTCTTTTTTATTCTCTGCATGTTGGCCAGTTGTCTGTTGTTTTTCATCTAGTGAAAAACGACGCCTCTGTAATGAAGGTTGAGGGCTGTATTCATTTATAGGCATAATGATAAGAACTTAGGGGACAATTTACACTTTTTAGCAGAACAATAATATTAGATTCTCCACTAATAGACAGTTATTTGTCCCAGTTTAATGGTACCACATGTGAATTCTATCTTGTGGTTATGTACTAGTAGGCATATCTTGACAGGTCAATCATTGAACATTCTAAGGTTCATCACTAGGTAGGGTTCTTTTTTTGATTGTTTTTCTCTACTAGTATCATGCCAAGAACCTTCCAGCACTATGAAAGCTAGCCAGTATGGATGAAGCTTCCTGTCTGTGCCAAGTTTCCCTCAAGTCCTAAAGTTATGTCCTCAAATAAGGGCCTTACCACCAAGTTCTTGAAGGTGACCAAGAGCAACGGTAATAGCCTGTAATGTTTTTCTAAAGGATCCCACTGACCACAAATTCAAAAAGAGGTGACCATACTATGGCACCAGGATTTTACTTGATATCCTGTGGTGTCAAGGAGAGGTATTCTCCCCCTTCTTAGGATAACTCCTTATAAACTTTTATGTGTGTATATACTTTAGGAAGCTTCTACAGTAGTGTCTCCATATGGCTTATCAAAGATCTTTAGTGTTAGTTATCCCTTCCCATACATCATAAGTGTGTTAACCTTGAACACTTTGACAGTTTAGACTCTTTCCAGTTTTTTTTCATACCAGCACATTAAACATTATTGACTTCAATATTTTCCAGGAGATTTTTCTATTAATATCTTAGGAATGGAATTCTTGAGGCAGGAAGGCTCTTTGACCCTGTTTGAAGTGCGTTGCACTGACTTGGGAAATAATCCTTTTATGTCTGTCCCCTATAGGTGACTGAGGAGACAAGCCTCGTCCTGCAGACACTTGGCTACACATGCACATGTCGAGGCATCATCAATGTGAAGGGAAAGGGGGACCTGAAGACATACTTTGTAAACACAGAGATGTCAAGGTCCCTTTCTCAGAGCAACTTGGCATCCTGAAAAGCTGTCCTTTTCCGGGCAAGAAAACATCCTTGCAGGAAGGTACCATGCACTTTCTGACCGCAGCCTTTGTCCCTCATTTTTGATGTCTGTGTTCTGTCCCATCCTCTGGAGCCCTTGCAGACTAGTTCCTGTGACCCGGTGGCATACTGTTCGGTGTCTGCGTATGCCCAGATTGTCCTGCCACTTGCACTGTGCTTACTCCTACGTGAGAGGAAAAGGGAACGCATCCTAGAAGGAAAGCATTTAAAGAAGTGATGAAGAGAAAGATGAAGTGAACACAAATTCTTAAGGCAATAAAACTGGGGGTGTATATTATCTTCTGGTGCATGTTCTTTTCTGGAAAATACTGTAGCTTGAAACCGCATCCCTAGTTTGGTATTCAAACACAGAGTATTTGTGAATAAGTTGATTCTGTCACCCCACATGGGGTCTGTGCTCACCCACCCATGTGTCTCATTGCCAGTGGTCATCAGTGAGCCTCAGCTGGAACTTGCAGCTCTTGTCACCTTGCTCTGTCATCTTGTGGCAGCAGAACATTGCCATTCATCACCAGAATTAGTCCTCACAGCCTAGGCCCACTTTTGTACCAAACTCATCTGATGTTTTGATGCCATTTGTCTTTTGTAAGGTTAATTCATTAAAAGTTTTATGTACTTTGGTTTCTCTCTCTCTCTCTCTCTCTCTCTCTCTCCCGGTTTGGTCCATGAAAATTTGTTTTCCATCTTTTTCTTTAGGAGCTAAGACTAAGATCTACCCTTGAATAATGGAGATGATGACAACGCTGTGACACAGTAAATTATGACATGGTTTTCTGGAAGGAAAGAATCTGTGCTCACTGAATCTAATGATCTGCTTTTAATTTTGCTAATCTCTTGAGAGCCATTTTGACAGTAAAGAGTCAGTGACGCTACAGAGCTCCTTTTGCCTACTGGGCTCTTGGGTTAGGCAATACCTTGCCAGGGCTTGCAGACTCAAACAATATAAGTATTTGCAACCAGCTGTGTAAATCAGGTGTCACAGTAGTCTGAAGTAGCTGAGGGGAGCAGCATGCTAAGCCTATGAGCTGCCTACTATATCTGAGGATACTTAAGAAGGCGCAAAGCCAATGTCTACACTAGAAATCCAACTCTAAAGTTGTTTGAGTTTAGCTTTTCTTTACTCTTTTAACATAAATTACTCTTTGCCAGACGATGAAAAGAATAATTGTGTCTAAGAAATGTTTAAAGGGGAAAAAACTGTAAATAACATCCTGATTGAGCAAACTTGGTTTCCAGTTTTAGTTCAGGGCAGGCATCTGTAAGGAGGCAGAGAACCCAGATGGGATTCTAGGAAGCAGTTGATTAGTGGACACCAGAATATGAGGCACAGCCTCCAGTTTGACTCCTGGCTCTGATTTTTCTAGCTGCATGCCTTCCAACACTTCTCTTAATTCCTCTTAGGAGTATTTTTCTCCTTGCAAGCTCATGGGATCGGCTGTGATTAAATGAGCTAATGACTATGAGAGTGCTTGGCAGTCCCCAGTGTGCTCTCGCTAGTGTGTTCACAGCACACACACAGCTGCCATGACAAGACTTCAACTCAGAACTGTCTTTCATCACATAAGTATGAATACAGTGTGGTCTTTTCAATGTTCTGCTTCAGTCAGGCATTTTTGGATCCTGTAATCACAATGCAGCACTGGCTTTAATACAGTTAAATCTCTGAATGGTAATTTAAGGGAGACATGGTTAGGGCATTCCTCTTCCCTCTAACCAAAATCTAGGCCAGCATGCTGGAGGTTTCAGTGAATTCAGCATTGCATCTTTTTTTTTCTTCTGCATCTCACACCCACCCCAAGTTGCTCTAGGCCACCGTGCTTCAGTAAATGGTCACTTGATGAATTCAAGTTTCCTCGAACAGTTTCCCATAGAAACAGTAGACTGGGCATTTTGAAGAAAAGAACCTGGAAGGGTAGAAGCTAGAGCTAAATTACCTGTCTGAAGCATCAGTAAAATTTTGACTGTAGCTAAGGTCATTGTAAGCATGTACCTTACACAGCTCTGGGCTCACACTGACCTCTCTGAGTAGAATCTCAGCCAGGATATTTTCAACCCAGACCTGAACCACTGAAGAAGAAATCTGACCCAGCTCACATTTACAAATTCCCAAGTGACTTCCTTCTGTGTATTACATTAAAAAAGAAATGCCTACGTGATTCGTATCACCTTCCCAATTTGAGACTCCCTCCCCTTCAATTTATAAATGAGCAGACAGGTGCAGAGACATTTGTCCTGTTCTGAGTCTGATCACCTGCTTTGTGGCCCAGACACTGCTAAAGTGGAAAAACTGCCCATTTCATCAAAGCCAAAGCAGCCACACCTGATCCTAGCTCCTTGACGTCTGGGGGACAAGAATATCCATAGAAACACAAATCAGAGAACTTGCAGAGACTGGCATTGACCCATGTGAAGTTCCTTCTCAATCCCCCTCACCTTTTAGCCTTGTAGAAAGCCTCTCCTGAAAAACATCAATATAGTTCCCTAACTCTAGTGCTTTAACATGACTGCAGATGGCTGAGGTATGCTGTCAGTCAATCCTCCAGCGTTCTCTGTGCCTCCAAATGAACTTCTTGAAAGCAGTGGTTGTCACATCTCCTCGGCCTTAGCTTCTGCATCAATACCCAGAGGCAGGAACCAACACCAAACAGTTGTAGGGATTTGATAAGTGAAAAACATCCTACTAACACAAGGTGTTCTCTAGGCTGGAGACAAGGCTCAGCAGCTGGGACCACACTGCTCTCGCAGAGCCTTTAAGTTCATTTCTCAATACCCATGCCTCATATGTTCATGACAGACTGCAATTCCAGCGTTAGGAGATCTGACATTCTTGTCTGTCCCCAGCAGCCACCAGCACACATGTGCACATACCCACACACAGACATACACAATTTAAAATAGATCTTTTAAAAAATTCTTCCCTTAACATGTCTCTAACAAGCATTCATTTATTGGCTGTAAATGTTAGAAAGCCAACAGAAATCCATTTAATTTTCGTTTTCTGCCTACTAAATTTGAGACCTTTTAAAACCTTGATTGATTGATTCCATCTCTTTTTAGCAAGCAACATTCTGGGTGGGGTTGTGCACACCTTCAACTGCAGTACTTGGTAGGGGGAGCCAGGTGGATCGGAAGCTCAAGGCCATAGCTACACTGAATTTGAGGCCAACCTGAGCTCTGTAAGACCCTGTTGCCAATTCTCAAAAAGAAAAAAAAAAAAGGACAAAAGAAATGAAAACAAACAGTAGGTAAAGGGTGTAGGATCCTCCCTGAAGTAATGAAAATAACTTAGTTTGACATGAATTCCTTTCATCTACTTACAGTTTTTAGCTATAAGAATAAATGAATAAATGGTAATTTACACAAATTTCTATAACCCAAATTCTTTTTGTATATTTTCATATTATCACAAATATGGTATGATGTGCCCAAGAGCATCTCACGTATACTGTTGCTGTTGATTTGGAAGGAAAAGAGCAACAATGCTGAAAAAATTATCAGAAGATAAATATTTAGGAGTTACTCAGCCTTGAAATTGCCAGCAATTCAGGATCATGTGTCCTTAGAGAAACTGACTTGCAGATTCAACACAGTAAAACTGGTGATTGAGCAACAAAATTAATTAGATCACCTGTCCATTAATTGCTCATCTGTGGGAAATTCAATCATGGTAGGTTAGAGATCATTTTTTCCAAAAGATCCATTGGTTAAAAATGCATCTTAGTGTTTGAGTGTGTGTCAAATTCTCTTGCAAAATAAACACTTCCAACATAGGTTAAAATTAGCTGCTTCCAAAATAGGAAACTGTCCAAAATGAAAGCCATGGGCTGCAGATAGATCTCAGTGGCACAGTGTGCAAGGCCCCGGGTTCAGTCCTCAGCATTGCTAACAATAGCACAGGTACCCATAGCTTTAGTGCTTGGGACTGGGTGACCCTGCACATGGCTCCTCTCTGGAAGTACTCTGATTCACACAAAACTTGTATAAGTTTGGAAATTTCACTTGAAGATGACAAAATATCAGACCAAATAGAACACAAAGCAGACAGAGTTTTCTCTATGTCTGTCCAACAATAGAATCCAACCTGTGCCCTGCACCTTTGACAGCATCTTTTCCCTGGTGCTGTGGCGGTGCCACACCCTTTTTTGTTCTCCATTGTGCAAAATTCAATTTATCTGTGACCTCAAGAAAACAAAATGTCCTGTCTAGAGTTCAGTCATGCCAACAGGCATTTTTACATATCCTCCCAGAAAAACACAGAAGGGTTGTTTGTAATGTGGGCAGGGAGATTTCTGTGATAGAAGACCCAAGTTGCTCCTGTGAACCCTTCCCAAAAAGTCCTTACAAAGTGGAATGCCAGCACAAGAACAAACACAGCTGCTACCAAAGGGAGGCAAGATTTTCTTTTATTCAGGTGCTCACGATGAACCAGTCAGTGTCATTAGTCTAAATTAAATCCAGTGAAAATCCTTACACTGGAGCTTTTGAGCATGAGTAAAAGTACTTGGCCAGGTTCTGAGCCAAGGCTGCCCTAGATATACGTGTGCTTATCCTCCTGTGGTCAAAGTGCATCCTTACAGCTACAATAAACTTACATAAAGTGAGGTTGGGGAGTATCCCTTCCTATACAACCTCACTTGCTGGCAGGGCACCTCAAAGTGCCCTACAAACTTCAAGACTGCTTCAGGCTGGAGCAATGTGCCCAAAGCCAGGTGCCTTGATGCAAGGAATCTCATTCTTCCTGTAGAAGTCGGTCTTCACGTGGTTGACACGGCCATAGTCTCTGTTCAGGGACTCAATGGGCTGATTGATGCGTTTCCCATAGACAGAGGACATCAGCACAGGTACAGCCCTTTTATTTTCCTGAGGAGATGAGATACACAGTCAGTATCCTGAGCCACAGAAACCTTCCTGCCTACAGTGTATCAGCTTGGCAGCCCATCCATCAGCTGAGTCTCATGCAGGTGGCATCTCAGCAATGCCTGCACTCTGCACCTCCCTCCAACCCAGCTTCTTAAGAGCTCCTCCATAGCAAACTTGGAATGTCTTCTCAAATTATGGCAGACCCCAGTCCCTCTGCTCATGGCCCTCTACTGTCATCCAGCTGTTCAGAGAAGCTGTGAGACCCTGCACTGGACACCAGTTGTGGTCTGACTTTAGGTCTTGTCCCTCTTTCGCCAATCCCCTCCCCTGCCAGCTCTCTTGTCTACTGCCTGTTTTTCCGCAGCAGGCAAAACAGCAGCCTCGAGCTTCCAGATGTTGTTCCTCCCACTCACCCTGCTTGGCCATTTCTCTGACAGAGAGCTCCAGCCACTCAAATCTCTAGATGTCACCAGGAGTCTTTCCTGACCTCCCCTCCCCTAAACCTCCTCATCCTTTTCACTGTCCCTGTGCTTCAAAGGGCTTCTGTGCATGTTGTCCATCAACTTGGAACCAGGTTGTTTCTTTGCCTTTTACTCTTCTCTGTCTGAATGCCAGCTCAAAGAGGACAGGAGCTTGTTTCTTAGTCCCTTTATGCTCCCTAGTAGAGAGGAGAGCATCAAATAACATGTCATTTGAACCACCTTCTTCTCATCAGGAAACAGGAACCAATTCAGAATTTATTGACATGAGCAAATATAAAAATCCCATGTCCGTGAAATAAGTGCTACCTCGGTGCCTTTGTCACTTAACCCAAACCAAGAGTGCTAAGAGTGGCATGAGATGGCACGGACCAGTGGCCTCATGCATGCAAAGTAAGCACTCAGACTCTCTGCTGCTTTTTCAGCCTTGATGATCTTAATAACAGTCATGGGGAAAATCCAGTGTCTCCGTAGGAATCCCCCCAGAAGCTTTTGTACTATAACCACATGTGATGTGATATCTAATAGTATCTGTGAGCTCAGCCTCTGACCTTTAAAAAGCCTACAATCCTCAGATAGGGCTGAAGATGTCAAAAGGCAGGAGAAGTGAACAGGATGGAGAGAAGCCACGCCCGGCTGCTGTCTACCTGTGACCCTGAGACAGAGGCACCACTTCTGCTAGTCACTTCCCTTTGCAATTGATTCCAGATAATTCCTCCCTTTCAGAAACACTGGGGAGATCAGAGCTGTGCCCCACATTGGAGGGGGGGCGGACTTGAGGACTACAGTGGGGAAAATAAAAACCAGTGTCCCTAGAGAAGCTATGGCAGCCAGGGCTCACCAGGTAAACAAGCAAGGACTCCTATCTGATGAAAAAGGCTTCCTAATTTTACTCTCCTTAAATTGTTCAGTTACCTGGAACCAATCAGAAAAATTAATGCAAAAACAGCATCACAGAATAGAAGGATCACAGCTTCTCAGCAAAATAAAATACATACAAGCCACGTATATAAACCTACATAAAGCAACAGAACACAATGTCAAATATTTGCATATGGTCACATGTACATGTATAAGCATGTATATGCACATAAATATAAACATATATAGGCACACATGTGTTCATACATACACATGTATCTATACAACTTACGTGTGTGCATGTACTCACATGCATACAGATAAATATATACACATACATATGTGTGTGAAAATGTGTACACACAAAAACATGTATTCACACATTCAATATATACACATATATACAAGTGAACACATACACACATGTATGTACCCAATATATATGTACACATACATAAATATTCAGCCATTCAGATATATTCACACTGTATGAGTGTATACATGTGCATAGTTTTGATGGTCTATTAATATCATTAGCTTAATCTTACCTCATCATTGATATGAAGCCCCAAGTTTTTTGCATGTTCTCTGTCATCTCGATGTAATTTCTGGTTATAATCTAGTCTCCTCTTAAACACACAGTCATAGAGGGAAATGACCCCTGTCTGGGAATAAACAGAGATGGTCATAGGTGTGTTTGAAGGATGAGCCACTGGTACCTGGGACAGCACTGAAGCCAACACTCTCCAGTGGGGACTGGAATGTACAGAATTTCTGTTTTTGCAATTAAGCACTGAAGAAGGACATGATAGACCCAGCTGTGACCTGGAGCAGAGAGGAGCTCAGACCCCATCAGCAAAAGCAGTGTGTGTGAGGACCAAACCTGAGCAGAGGGTTTGATGGACCTCTCCTGTGCCCTCTGGTGTTCCTCCTTGAAATATTCCTCAAAGTCTCTCCCTCTTTGATGCTACTGCAAGTGTTCAAACCTTAGGCCATTCTAGTTTCTGTGTAGAAATAATGTGGACAGAGCAGTTCATAAACAAAATATGTTTCTCAGTTTAGAGGCTGGACACCCAAGATAAAGATGTGGGCAGAGTCAGCACCCAGGAAGGGCTGCTTTCTGCCTTGTGCATGCATCCACACAGGGGAGAAAGAGCACAGAGGCTCACTCAGGCATCTTTGATGGGGGTGTGAAACCCACTTGTGAGCACTCCATCCTCAAGACCTGACCTCCCAAAGGCACAATGGCCACAGTGTCTGATGGTTTTATTTCTTGCAGGGGACATAAATACTCAGACCAAAGTAAATCTGCTTTATCTGACTACTAAGGTAGAGTGTGTGTGTGTGTGTGTGTGTGTGTGTGTGTGTGTGTGTATGTGTGTGCACACGCGCCTTCATTTTTACTTTTCATTTCTCAGGTGCCTAATAAATTATTAATCTGCTATGAAAAATCAACAGTAACTGGATGCTATAGCCACATAACCAAATAGTAGTTTATCCTTCAAGCTTCTGGCCAATGTCCAAATTGCCCATATGCAAACTCCACTCTTGAAAGACAAAAATATTTTTCTTAAATCCAATGTATAGCTGTAGCACTTGGTAATTGATACCCATGAATATATGTAATATGTCTACATATGTAACATAAACATGTGTTATACATATATAGATGCACATACACACATAGCTTAGATGTTCTGGAAGATGACCTGTTGATGCAACTATTTTCTATCATATCTCTCCTGTGTGATGTCTAGGAAAATAAGTAATCTGCATTAGATGATACTTAATCTTCACCTCACACATCAGGCTGGCAGTTGTTGCTCTAGATGTCTTGATTCCTTCAAGCAACAGAATCAGACTTGGCTTATCTGTAGGATTTTAATTGGGCACAAGCTATCTCATTATACTGGTGTGGTTTGTTTTGGGCATTTGTTT
Organism: Cricetomys ansorgei; assembly: GCA_026225945.1. Taxonomy (NCBI): domain Eukaryota; kingdom Metazoa; phylum Chordata; class Mammalia; order Rodentia; family Nesomyidae; genus Cricetomys; species Cricetomys ansorgei. The sequence goes on along the minus strand of JAMJFZ010000239.1, from coordinate 459,860 downwards.
GTTTGTTCTGATAATGATGTTAAAATGATTTCCTCTGTGGGACAGAGACAAAACGAAATAGTAGAAAGACAGGATACACACATTTGTTGAGTGGGCTGGAAACCATAGTGCAGGAACACCAGAGTTGCCTGCAGTGATGGAACTGACTAGGAATTGATGCAGATTCCAGCAAGCAGGGCATTCATAAATTGTCCTCCAGGTAGATTTGGGGAAATAGGACACTGGTGTCCTATCTGATGTGACTACCATCCAATGAGGAAACTGCTGATCCAAACTTTGTAATAAGCAATATGATGTGCAGGGAACTGTCACTGACTGCCAGAATCCTAGCTTGCTAAATTCAGAGTCATTGTCTGTCACTAGAGACAGTGGCTTCTGTCTCTGCATCACTGCTTCTCATTAGCGTGATTGCTCACTAGGCACAAACTTATCTTCATTCCCTTTACTGTCACTCAACTTCCCTGTGTGCTTGCACCAACTGCCCTGGGTGTTGTGTCTCCTGAAGGTAACCCATGGTCTAGACTCAATGGAGAGTTGATGAATTGCCAGTATTTAGGGCTGTGAAATTGGCTAGTTGTCCATGGCTTCATATCACACTGTAGACAAAAGTAAATCCTAGATGAACTAGAAAAATAAGAGAAAAAGAAAGCCCATAAGGGACCTCCTACACATAACAGCAATAAGGAAAATGTCACAAAGAAAACATCAATCACTTTGGCTCTATAAAATTAGACATTTGCTTATCAAATAAATCCAAGTTTCTTTTAAAAACCCATTTTAAGGCATAACAGGGAAATCTCAATGTCTTGAACACTCTGTGCAGATCTCTTGTGCAGAAGCTGCTGGTGTGCTGTTAGCCTGCATAGGCAAAGCCAAGCCTTCAGGGAGAAACAAGAGTCCTTCAGCAGCTCAGAGGAAGTCCAAGCGAGCCTCCCACTGTAGAGATGGTGGGTGTAGATTCTCCTCAAGTGGCTCCCAGCCCTCTTTAAGAAAGGCTATCAAGATCCAGGCCTTTTGATGCTCAGAGCTATTGGTCAAACCCAGGAGAAGATTTACAAGGATAATAACCTGAGAGTCCACCACACCATGCTGGTCTTTTTAAAGATTTATTTTCATTTATGTGTATGTGTGTTTGTATTTGAGAGTGAATCCATGTGTGTAATGGTACCTGCAGAGGCCAGTAGAGGGCGTTAGATCCCCTGGAGTTTGAGCTATAGACAGCTATGAGTCACCTGAGGTGGGTGGTGGGAACTGAATTCAGGTCCCTTGAGAGAGCAGCAAACATTTAACTGCTGAGCCATCTCTCATGGTGACAGAAGAGATCAGATGGTAGCCAACTGCTGGTCTTATATCAGTTTCTTACTGTCTTTCTAGAAGCCCTTCTACCTGGCTAAAGCTGTCTGTAGGTTTGGAGGAGGTCAGCTGCAGTTCACAATATGAACCATGAATATTTGTGCACCCTGATAACCACATACAAAAGTGAAACTGAATGGTGTTGCCTTTCCTAGGCCCAGTGGTGCTCCCACAGCAGTGCTCTCACTGGGTAACTAGCCTGATCAGCTAAAGGTAACATGCATGGGAAGAAGGGAAGCACCAACATTAAGAAAACTAATGTTAGGACTGCCTGGCCTGCACTTCTTGCACCATGCTTTCAACCAGGCCAAACTTCCTGTGTGAGGTAGGGCCCACTGGAATCCTGAGCTTATCTGAAAAGACCCAAAGACAGAAGGACAGATTCAAGAGGAAAATAAGCATGCTGTTATGCAGATGTTCCACACCACAGAAACCTATTGCAATACGTAACTTCACAGGGGAAAAGGATAAAAATAGTCTATTGCTTTTCATTTTAATGGGATCTCCTAAAACTCTGTAAAATGACGAGCCAAGAGCCCATGCTGCTCCCAATTTCAGGGTGTTGCAAACACCTAAGACATCCTGATTTGGATTAGGAATTTCACTGCTTCTGGGCATGGACTGATCAGAACCATAGATTATGCTCCCCACCTACTACCCTATTCTCCCTCCCCCCCGGTGTGTGCTGCATATTCAGAATGTTCCAAAGTAAAAACAAACGGGTTTTTCTATCATTGAAGAATAGGAAAAAAGAAAACAATTACTGACAGGCAGCCTCTCTGAGTGAAGCCCTATCTGTCTCCAGTGCCTAGGCAGAACCAAAGTGTGTCTTCCATTACTGATCTTTCATCTTTTATTCTTTCATTCCTTTGTGGCTTGAAGCAAAATAATTTTAATAAAAACCAATTGGCACTGAGATGCTATCACAACAGACTTGGTGCTGCGCAGTTAAAATCTCACTCAGAATAGCCTTTCTCTCTCCCTCAGATTTAGCTTTTTAAAAACAGAGCAAAACAGAAAATACCAGCTTATGACCTCTGTCTTTGTCTGCTTAAATGTGATACTATTTGCTAGTTGTGGCATGTGATGTTCTGCCATCAATTTACTTCCCATGCCCCCAACTTCTGAGTAGTCTGCAGTCAGTTGTGTATGTGAGTGTCATCTATGCAATGGGACCTTGTATCTTCCACTCCCATCATGCATTAGGTCTGCTCCTTCTGCAGTTTGGAAATGGATCCAGCTGTGGAGATTTGATATCCATCATTAGGTATTAAAAGGACTAGGACTTGATCTGAATATAATGCAAGAGCTGGTGCCTTCCATGATGATTGATGTTAGGTGGAGTTATCAGGGCAGTCTGGTGGCTATATTGAGTTGGGCTGAGGCTGTGGAAGCACATTTGTGACAATACCAGCCTCTCAGCATGACCTGCACTGCTTCTGGACACTCAGCCAGTGAGACCATTAGCACATGTGGTTTCTGGAAACTTCAGAACTGTGACATAAATAAACATTTTCTTTATAAGATACAAAGCCTCCTGTATTTAATTATAGTGACAGAAAATGAGCTAAAATAACTGTAAGGGACCGTTTTAGGCTCCAGGACAGAAATGGGGGGACTTTACTTTAAAACAGAATATAGTTTGAGCATAGGCATAAACCACACACTAAAATATGCCACATATTACAAATGAAACCGTGGGTCATGGAAAAATACAGTGGCACAAAAGAAAGGATCGTTAAGTTCTGGTTTGCTCTGAGCTTGTGGGCATACGTAGGCAGTCATGGACAGTCACACAACACTGCTTAAGCTAGAATTCTGAAGAACAACCTCTCGGGTGCTGTGGGTTAAGCTGTGTCCTCCAGAAACCCACATGTTGAAGTCTTATACTGGAGAATACAGAGTGTTACTCTATTCAGAAGCAAGATTGCTGAAGATTTACTTAGTTATGGTGAGGTCATGCTAAGGTAAGGCCACACTATGCAGTGTGACTGGTGTTCTTATGAAGGAAGGATTTGAACAGAGAGACATATATCAGGAAAGACAGTGTGAAAAGGACAGGAGGGTGACCATCAAGAGAGACAAAGCGGTAAGAGCTGAGATTTCCCTCTGAGCCCACAAAAGGGATCAGACTTCCAGCCTCCAGGACTGGGAAAGGTGAGTTTCCATTGCTTTAACTCACAAAGCCATACTTCTGGACACCACACTTGGAACAGCTGGGAGCTAGAATGGGGTTAGGTCAGAGCTGTTGCAGCATAGCCAGAAGCTGAAGTAACATACTCCTCTGGGTAAACTGAGTTTGCTGACCACCTGAATAGACAATGTCACTAATATACAATTACACTCTACTCCTATTCCAGGGGATATGATACCTTCTTCTTGCCTCTGTAGGCACCAGTCATCTACAGACATAAATGTAGACAAAAGACACACACACACACACACACAATTTAAAAGGTAAAATGTTCCCACTGAATCCAACGGCAGCCTGTACTTGCTTCAATGGTTCAGAAATGATGCTGAAAATCTGAGTTAGAGCAGACTGTGCCATGCCTACTGGCTACATCTCTGTCTCTAAAGTACATCCTGGCCCACCCTGACTAAAGTGGAAATCACCTGTTACCGGATGCTGTTACCCCTCTCTTCAAAACTTCTCATACCTCCACTTGCCCACAAGCATAGGCCCTATTCTTCAAAACTGAAAATTCTCAAGCTCATTGATGAATAAGGGCCTCTTTGACATCTGATAAACTCAGATCATCTATCTCGAGAGTCAGCCAGTATGCTAAGTTAAGAGAATTTTAACAGCATTCAAGACTCTGAAGTTCAGAGGGCTACAGATTGTCAAGGATAGGCATCAGAATCTGTGAAGGACTGTGCCTAACTGTTCTCTGTGGCTTGCCTGTAAATGAGACCCTGTTCCTTCTCCTGGCACACTGGAATCATAAGCTTTGACAATTTATATAACTCCTCAAGTAAACTGAGCACATTTTACTCTTGGACTGAAAAGTCATCAGAATTCCTCCCAGCTGATTTGTGTCTGTCTCACATTGAAAGAGTGCTTGAATTTCATGGATTCTGCCTTAGTTCTCAGATCTGCCTCATCACCAGTGGAAGACCTGGGGATTTTAGAACCACATCTCCTCTAATACTAGCTCCTCACTGGTTAGCCACTCTAGCTTCCTTGGCAATCTCCAGATCAATGAGAGACCCTGTCAACATTTGAAGTTGTCCTCTGGACTACATATGCATCCACATATGGAGGAATGTGTATTCCCTGCAGACACACACACACAAGAAAACTGAAAAATATATATATACATATTTGTGTGAACATGTAACCAAAACCATATCATTGCATGTAGAGGCACACAGCAAAAATATATGCCACACCTGTTTGTATGCAGTGTTGCCACTGGAACATTCCCCATGTGGAAAGACACATTTACCTCCTTCCTCCTTCCCTCATTCTTCCCTAATTACTGACTTCCTAAGAGAAGCTGAGCCTTTACCTTTAGAAGATTCCATCTGCCTTGGAGGAAGACATTTTGCTCTATACTCTAGGGCTTGCCTGGGAATCAGGGAGAGGTCAGTGGACAACAGGCTTGCATCTGGCACAAGATGAAAGGTGTCTGTGATCCACACTAGTCACTAAAAGGGTAGAGTAAACCATACATAATCCAAGCAGAAACCCCTGGTTTACTAAACATGTCTTCCTAAAAGATGGTATAAGCCTTTGTTTTTAATTTTTCCCATTCCATGTATCCATCCCTCCTTTGGCCATCTATGCAGCAGGTGTTTATAGAGTACAAAGGGTAAGCCAGTGTCTGTTTTGATTGCTGATGAAATAGAGTGACAAAAAGTAATCCCTGTCCCTGACAATTCACTGTCAGAAACACAACAGTAAGATAAGCAAGTGAAATGTTTAGTAGGCTAGATGAGAATGGATGCAAAGGAGAAAGAGAGTAATGAGAGGAAATGGGTGTGCAGGGAGGTACTCTGCTTTCTACTACCATGCCTGTGAGTATAAAGTAAGAGTCTAACCAGACAGCAAAGATACAATCCCGAGATCCTACCAGGGATATCAGCAATAGAATGGTTTACCTTCCTTAAGAGTGCACAAACACACATGGTCAAATATTACTGGTCTCTAAAGCAACAAGGTACTACGCAATGAGGGCTGGGGGAGTATGCCTCTGTATACTGGACACTGGCTGTAGTCCTTAGGATTCTCTGCTTTGCAGCTCTGGACAGACTGCATGAGCCTTTATACCCAAGAAGTTCTTGCTACCCTGAACCAAAGGACATTCCACAGTCGGGGAGGTAGAGCTCAGCACACAAGGACATCATCAGCCCTTTCATCCATGCTTGTGATTCTGCACATGCAGAAGGGATTCCAGCTAATCCCAGAAAAGTCAGAGTGGGGCCCATGGAACACAGCTTTCCTCAAAACAGCTTTTAACAATCCACCCTAGCACACTAGAAAACACATTCTAAAGCCACTTAGACTATTTTTTTTATGTAACTTTAGACTTTGAGGGATTTAATCAAAACCTTCATAAAAGGGCATTCTCCTCTGACTCCGCTTTTCCATTTCAGGGGCAGAAATGCTGTGAAGAGAAAAGTAATTTTAAAACATCATTGAACTGAATCTGCTTTGCTGCCTCTGGAACCATATTTCTTAGGGAAACACAGGCTGCTAGAGCCCCCTAGGGAGCAGTACCCAAGCTAGTCACATTATAGATGGTGGCTTGAGAGAACAAATTTGTCATCCTATTCAGGGGCATTACTGGAGCTTTAAATAAGTTTGCAGCCTGCGAAGCACAAATGCAATGGGCTCCCTGAAGTGTGTGAGTTAGCAGATCAGGGGCAATGGATGGATGCTCATCTTTACTGTGGTCCTCTGACAGTGAAGGAGCTCCTGAATGAGCACTTAGTGAAAAGAAACTAATCATTAGTAACTCCAGAGAAAGAACAATAGCTGTATTTACACAGGGCTTATTGTATCTCATGTCATGCCGGTTAATTAAATCAATTCTGTACTGAGTGTGTGTATGTGCGTGTCTGGGTGTGGTGTGGTATGGTGTGGTGTGTGAGCATATATGCATGTGTGTGTGTGTGCATGTGTACATGTATGTGTGTGGTGTGCATGTGTGCATGTATGGTGTGTGTCTGTGTGTGTGTGTGTGTTTGCTTGTGTGTAGCCCAGAAGTTGATATCCATTATCTTACTCAATTGCTCTTCACTTAATCTTTTTTGAGGCAGGGTCTTTCAGTGGGACTGGAGCTAACTGATTCTGCTAGACTGGCTAGCTGGTGAGCTCCAGGACAGTTCCTCCTGTCTCTGCATTCCCATTGTGGGGATTAGATTACAAGCACAGCAGCACATGGCTTTTTATATGGGTGAGGGGGATTGGCACTTGGGTCCCTATGCTTTTGCAACTAGCACCTTTGCAACTGAGCTATCTCCTCACCCTCATTACATGAGCTCTATGCGGTTATCACTGCTTGTCTCATAGATGGCTTGAGTGATATAGAGGGTTTTATCTTGGGCCAGAGCACAAAGCTAGTAGACATGGAGGCAATATTTTTGTACAGGACTCCTGAGCCAGTTATGGTTTAATTTTTTTTTAAGTTCATTCTATGCTTTGAATCTTAAATGTCCCACAAACCTTATGTGTTGAAGGCTAGGTCCCTGGATGATGATTCTGTTGGGAGGTGGAAGAAATGTAAGAAGCAGGACCTAAGCAGGGTGGTGTGGCACATGCCTTTGATCCTACCACTCAGGAGACAGAGGCAGGAGGATCTCTGTGCTCCTGAGTTTGAGGCCAGCCCGATCTACAAAGGCAGTTCCAGGATAGCCAGAGTTACAACAAAGGAACCTTGTCTCAAAAAAAAAAAAAAATAGATGAAGGAGAAGGAGAAGAAATGGGACCTAATGAGGTAGGTGATGGGGGATGAGATATCTGTTGAAAACTGCTCGAGCTCTCTCTGCTTTTCCTTCCCAGGCATGCTAAGGTCAAAAGACTTTCGAATGGACATTCAGAATACAGCACTGATGTAAGAACTATTCTGTAATACTACTCAGTTTGAATAAACCCTGTGGATCTATGTACAGTTGACTTCCCAGCAAACAGGATTCAAAATTCACCCTCATTCTAAATAACCAGACTGTCAGAGAATTCACTACTTCAGTGCTACTACCAGTTAAAAACCAAGCTGCGGTCTCTTGAGGAGTTTATATTAGTACCACAGGAATATAACTGGTCAGGAGAATGTGTTTGTTGTCCTTGTTGCTCTTGAATGTGGTATATGTGCAATATGAATGTGGTAGGGCAGGCTATAGGGAATCCTTTTCCTGTAACATGCTAGACAGTAATTTTTTTAGGTATTGTAGGTTACCTGGTCTCTGTCAAAACTAATCAGTTCAATGATTTAGCCAGAGACAATATAAAGTTAATGGCAGTGGGGCTGTCTTCTAATAAAACAGGTGGGCACACTTTAAAGGGAAGTAGACAATTAAGGGGAATGTGACTAGGATAAAGGCACAGAGTCTGTAAAGCCATGGCCTAGAGCATCCAAAGCAGTGAGTAAGCCACAATTTTTAAGATGGACTCTAGTTACAGATATAAGGGGAGGGGGGAAGGAAGAAGCATAGAAAAGGAACAGAATGGGAAGAAGAAGACTACCAAAGTGGCAGAGCCTGAAGAATCTGTGTGGAAAAAGTACTGGACCTGCATGAAATAAATGAAAAGATGGAAGCTGGATGGAGAAGAGGAAGAGGCGTACAGATGCTGACAGTACTTAGGAACCTGAAAATAATCCATATTATACAAAGTCAATGGAATAGTTCTCGATTCTCAAGCCAACTACAAAGAAAAGGTTGACGCAAAAGAGAATCTTTATCTGACAGTGAATCTGATGGTAACAAATACAAGGAAAAATGAGGCATTGCTGACAAAGCAAGAGTCTGACCCAGAGGTCCTGATGCTGAAGGAGCAAGGGAAGCTGGTAAAAAGTGACAAACAGAAGGACTCGGATGAGACAGGCTTGATGCTGGTGGAAAAAGCAGGTAGACATGGAGTGTCCTCATATTACAATTGCTTTTCACGAAGCGAGATTGACTTGACATTCTTGTCCAGAAGAGGAAGCTCAATAATTGTGTGTGTGTGTGTGTGTGTGTGTGTGTGTGTGTGTGTGTGTATGTGTATGCATGTGAGTGTAAAATGTGATATCTTAGTTTTTGAACTGCTCCTATGAAAACAAATAACTGCATTCTAATGGAAATTGGATTTGATAAGTGGATTTTGAACATATTAACAGTTGCTGGGGTTTGGTTTTTGCTTTGGGGCTTGGTTTTTGCTTTGTATCAAAAGGCACTCTACTCTTCATAAAGGATAGCCTTCCAGAGCTGCCCCTTTATCAGACAGAGCACCTAACACCCCAGTTTACTTCATCTGCATTGGAGAACAGCTTTTTCTCAGTGTTGGAAAGTGTTCCAGTCATTACTCAATCAGAACTTATTTTTAACTAGTAGGAGAAAGAACCTTATAGGACTTTTGTGTGTATACATAAATTCTGTACATAAGCAATTCTTGTTCTTAAATATTCACTGAGACAAAAGCATGGATGGTAAGCCCATGTTTCTTAGACTCCGCCATTCTAATCAACCCAAGAAATCACGTTGGGTTAAGTTCAAAGTGTGCCTAAAACATAATCTTTCAAATTAAGTAGCTGACTCCGTTATTATTCAGGCATTTTATGTAGTGACTCTAAAGGCAGCTGTATCAAATTTTATATTAGAATAAGCACATATATGCAAGTATTTATTTACACTATTCTTTAAAGACAAGATTTTACCACTACCAACAGCTCCCCATCCAGACAAGGGAGCCAGCAGATTCCAGTTTAATTAGCTAAGTACAACTTAAGTGAATATTTGAAGTTTCCTCTAGGGAGCCACTCCTTCATGCACAGTTGAAATCTGTATAGTGAGTAGCTAAGATCACTCATGGAAATGTAGTCCTGTGATTATTAGAACCCCACTAGTATAAATGGGGGAACAAAATTTTACATCGAAGTTATTGATCTGCATGATTTTTCTTTGCCTTAACTCATCTGTCAAGGGACTCTTGCTCTGGTCTGGTCTTTGTAGCTTCCATTGAAATAATTCAGACAAGACACTTAGTGTGCAATATAGGGGACAGGCAGAGGAGAAGAGAGCACATTCTCAGGGCGTGAGAATAGACGGTGGCCAGAGAGAACATTGCCTGGTCTGTACGTTAGGGATGTTCTGTATTGTTCCTAAAGTCTCTGAAACAATCACCTCTCCCAAAGGCCTTTCTATCCAAACAGCTGGCAGCCTGTTTGGCTTGGCTTTGGGGATGGGGCAGAGTATGCCCTTGGCTTTTATCAGAAAAGTGTCTGCTTTGTAGTAATCTTATAAAGTTTGGGGCTTCTGGAATCCAGCTCAGATGATTATCTATTAAGGATCTTCCAGTCAGGCTGAGGATATAATGTCTCCTCCCAGGGACAGAGCTTCAGTGCATGTCCCTCCCACTCCTCTGATCAGACATTAGAGTCCTGCAGTCCCAACTATAGAAGCTGATATGAGAGAGGAGCTCAGCCCTAATGCTCTCTAAGGGTGCAACATCTAACTGCCTTCCCAACAATTCCTTCTGTGTAAGCCCTTTCCACTCAGTGTTTGGGCCAGTAGCTCAGCAGAAGCTAGGAAAATAATTCTGTAGTGATCAGCACAACATTATCTAGCTGTACATTGCTTACATTATTGTAAATATTATAAATAATGGAACAGTGATCAATAAATAGTTTTATATTCATGTACCCAGAATTCTTAGCTCCATCCTGCAAGCTAGCCTCTATTATGCTTATTTTTTAAATCACAGTTCTTTGGGGGCACCAGAATAGCATTTCACAGAACCCCTCGACATGAATTTTTATGAAAGTTTTCATTACACCATAAGCCATACAAATTTTATATGCTCTCAATAAAACACCACAGATTTTAAACACCATACTATCTTGGTTGTTTATCACATTCTGTACACTAAGAGTATGCATTAATCTAAAAAAAATAGCTATTTTATAGGCAATGTACACTTAAAACATAAAATTTATTCAGTAAATGAAATTATTTACAGATACCAGTTTATTTATATATTTGGTTATTTTTGTAGACAGGGTCTCATAACATAGCCCAAATTGACCTTGAACTCTCAATCCTCCTGTCTCAGACTCATAAGTGCTGGGAAGACAGACATCCAACACCAGGCCTGGCCAAGCAGTTTAAGGATATTGTTCATAGACAGGAGAATGGGTCCATGGCAGCAATGAGGTTAGAAACCACAACTGTGTATCCTCTCTTCTCAATAATACAGCAGGTGTCCAAGGCTTGGGAGACAGATCTGATAGCAAGAGTCTCCCCACTTGTTACTTCTGTCTTTCCAGGTTGCTCAGCCATAAACAGACATGCTAGATAAGACTGCCTTCTGGAAGCGGGCTGAAGCTTATGGTTGCTAACTTAGTGTGCTAGAACTGCTAAAATAGCCTCATGAACTAAAGGCTGAAACAACAACCATACATTGTCTCGTAGTGTTGGCAGCCAACAGCATGGAATCAGTAGTTCTCAGAGTTGCTGCTACAGAGAACTATGAGGGAAGAATATGCTCCAGGCTGCATTCCTTGGCTGGCCTGGACTACACACACATGGAAATGCATGTCTGTCTTTTCAGGCATATTGGGTTAGGGGCTACCCCCGACAGTTCACTTTAGTTTGATTACCACTTTAAGATTATCCCTCTGGGTAAGTTCACATTCTGTGGTACTTAGGATCAGGACTCAAGAGCAATTTTTTTATTATATTTGTTTTATTTATTTATTTGTTTGTTTGTTTTTTGAGACAGGGTTTCTCTGTTGTAACTCTGGCTATCCTGGAACTCACTCTGTAGACCAGACTGGCCTCAAATTCACAGAGATTCACCTGCCTCTGCCTCCCCAGTGCTCAGATTAAAGGCATATGCCACTACCTCCTGACTACAAAAGGAATGTTAAGAATTCAAACACTAACAGTTGCCTAAACTGAGAATGATTCCTGTTGCTAGAATGCCTGAGCTATCTGGTATATTCCTGACACTTCATATATGTGGCCTAATGGAAAGGAAGAGGATTCATTTGGGCTCTGGGATTACCTGTGGGAGGGTAGGAAAAATGCATTATGTAGGAATACCTTAGAAACTATGAAGGAATAAATGGCCTCCTTCATCCCAGGAACTTGATTAATCCACACCTCTCTCTGGAAAACTCTTGCAATGCCACATGATAACAAAAAACAGGGGTGATCAGATCCTGAATTATTTCTTGGAGCCAAGCATCTATACTTAATGTCCCTTTTCCATGTCATCCTGAATCAGGCATCCTAAGCAGGATGCACTGAAGATATCTAGTCACAGTAGTAAAAGGAAGGAACAAATGACCCCCAACGGCCTAAATTTTCTTCTTCTGTATTAGCACCTAGTGGACAGTGCACAGTGGCTGCCTCAGACCACAAAGGCATGCCCAAGACCAGTAAGTGCCCAGTGTTACTAACCCAGAATCTAACCATAGTTCCCAACCCAGCTCTCTCTGCATTCAGTGGTCACATGCTTTATGATGGATAGTTTTATGTCAACTTGACACAAACTAAAGTCATCTGAGAGAACCACAATTAAGAAAGTGCCTCCATAAGACTAGTCAGTAGACAAGTCTGTGGAGCATTTTCTTAATTAGTGATTGATGGGGGCTATAGTGAATGGTGCTATCCCTGGGCTGGTGATCCTGTGTTCTACAAGAAACCAGGCTTAGCAAGCCACAAGGAGCAAGCCAGCAAGCAGCACCACTCCATGGCCTCTGCATCAGCTTCTACCTCCAGGTACCTACTTCTACCTCCTGTTTGAGTTCTTGCCCTGACTTCCTTTGCTGATGAACAGTAACATGGAAGAGTAAGCCAAATAAACCCTTTCCTCCTCAATTTGCTTTTATGACAAAACAATTATGACAAAACATTGAAGTTAGTATAAACTTTCCACCCATATTCTTTTCTGACTCCCTACCAACACCCCTGTTAATTTTAACAACTTGACTTCTCCCCCTAATATTATTAGCTACCCAAAACCACATAAAAAATGAAACCAATTTCTATAAAAAACTTTATATCTCTATACTAATTTCACTTCAAGTTCTACTAATCATAACATTTTCAGCAACTGAACTATTCATATTCTATATTCTATTTGAAGCTACACTTATTCCCACACTCATAATCATTATGCAATTAGAAAATCAAACAGAACGATTAAATGCTGGCCTTTACTTCTTATTCTATACACTAATTGGCTCAATCCCACTTTTAATTGCCTTGATTTCAATTCAAACTTCACTAGGATTCTTAAACTGCATTATTTAATCTCAATAATAACCCATTAAACCCACTATGATCAAGTAATATTTTATGACTAGCATGTATAATAGCTTTCATAATTAAAATACCCCTATACGGTGTCCATCTTTGATTACCCAAAGCCCACGTAGAAGTTACCATTGCAGGTTCAATAAATCTTGCAGCAATTCTACTAAAATTAGGAGGTTATGGAATAATACGTCTCTCTATTATCCTAGATCCTCTTACCAAATCTATAGCCTAGCCTTTCATCATACTATTTGTCTGAGGCGTAATTATAACCAATTCCATTTGCCTATGACAAACAGACCTGTTTGGTCATGATGCTTCATGGCAGCAATAGAAACCCTAACTAAGATACTATTCTTATTGTTTCTGTTATTTAGATGCTGGATGTTTCTCACACCCTGGACCTTACAGGCATTGTAACTTGGGTTAGGGCTTGTTAGGTCTGGTACCCCAGACCTGATACAGACAGAACCAGGGAGCTGTGCCACAACAACTAGAGCAGCCAGGGTGCTCCAATGATCTTCCAACAGATCCTGGGCAGAAAGGGCAACCCAGTGTCCTGGAGGTAGTCAATTAGCTTTTTAGGGTTTGGAAAGGTAGTGGCTTCCCCATTGTTCTCAGAGGGGCATCTCTGGCCAATTCACCAGGAATGGCACTGATTGCCTAATTCAATTATGTACATACTTCCTTCTAGCTACCCACTCTCAGAGCACATTTCACTTACATCAGGCTCAGTCCTGCCTGATGTGGAAGTTTATTTTTAGTTGTGTTTAAAATAACTGTTTTTGTGCACTGTTGGAAAAAGGGATGGATAGGCCTTGACATTTTGTATTGTCTGCAAGGTGTTGGGTTTATGTGGGGGGATATTTGATTGCATGTGATCTATACATGCTATCAATAGAAACCTGAGGAGTTCTGTATCAATAGAAACACCTGAGCACAGACGCTCGGGGTTCCACTGTCTAGATGGTGCTTGCCAAGATAATGTTTCCCACTGCAGAGGTCTGGAAATGTTTATACTGATGAATATGACTCAGTTTCTCTCTTGGTGAGCCCACACAGTGGCAAACTACTACAAATGGTGCCCAATGTGGGGCTCAAAGTCATGCTTATCTAACATGGAGACAAAGAAGAACAAGAAAGAAACTGCAGACCTCACAGAGACCACTAAAGTGAGCTCAGAACAATTCCCAGAGGACAGAAACTAAGGTATTAATAAAAGGATATGTATGCAAAAAATAATGAGTAGAAGTCTTCTGAATGAAGGGGAGAGTGAGAAAGGGGAGATCTATAAAATAGAGTAGTAAATGAGAAAGAAGCTTTGAGGTGAGAGCCATGTTTTGGACAAATATTTGGGATGAATTTTCATGACAAAAACAGAGAATTTAGCTGGGAGCAGGGAAGAAGCAAGGTTTTGACTGCTTTTCCTGATCATGGAGCCAATGCTCTCTCCCGCAGCTGGCTGCCACCAGGGCATAGGAAACAGAAACCGGAGTGTACTGTTCTATAAACTATAAAAGCCATCAGGCTTTGTGTGTGTGTGTGAAGCCCAAGTGGGCCTTGTGTTTGAAGTCTATGAAGGAGGGTGTGTGTTTACTCATAGTGGTGGTGAAAAAGAATGCTAAACTGCCAGAATGTTTCAACTGGAGATTCTTCCCACTGGCCCAGAACACACACACCCCACCCCACCCCACCCCACCCCCATCGTTGTGGAAGTCTGAACTTAGAGCCAAAAAGCCACTTTGTTAAACTGACCATTTTTTTCCTCAAAACCTGACTATAAACAGTCTAGCTATTGGTGATGGTGATGAGAACTCCATCCATAAGGGAACCCTTCCTGCAGACAAGGACTAGTTGTTTTTCCTGAAAACAAGACTCTATCTAAAAATCTGGAAAGTGTTTCCTCAGGGTCAGCACCACAGAATCTGTCTTTCAGAACTAGCGAGGTTGTATCTCGTCTTGGTAGCCAAACTTGGTACTGTAAGAGTCATCCAGGTGGTGCTAGTTTTGAAGGCATGAAGGGACCATGGAGAGCAACTGAGGCTTGGCACTCTGAGAGCCCAGGAGAGGCCATTGGTGAAGGCGCAGCCTCAATAGCAATTGAAGGCCCAGGACTGAAGGGGTCATGTAGAGAAGTTGAGGCTTGGCACCATGAAGAGAGTCCAGGAGAGGCTATTGGTGAAAGTACAGCAAGGGATCCCAGCATTCTGAAGATGCCAGTATCATGGGATGACCACCAAATACAGCAGTACTGGTGAAGGGGAGCCAACTGGATCCTTGAGGACAAACTACGTGCTGCAGAGGGAAGAGCCGGAGAAGTGATCTAAGCCCTTTGGAGGAGTTCAGAAGATCATGAGTGAATTCCAGATAATTGGACATTGATGTTTTTATACTGTCCAAAGACAGTATAAAGAGCTTGATAGGTGTTTGGTTTCATTTGGTCCTGTGCATTAACAATCCTTGTGATTGTTCCTCTTATAAAAGTTTTGCTAGTGCAGTGTTAAATTATGTTGTAAAGGTAAAGCAATTTTTTTTGTCTTATACAGAAAAGGGGAAAAGTTGTGGAAGTTTATTTTTAGTTATGTATAAAATAATTGTTTGTGGACTGTTGGGTGAGGGCTAAGTCCTGGCATTTTGTATTGTCTGCAGGTGCTGGATTTCTGTGGGGGATGTTTGATTGCTCATAATCTGCACCTGAGGAGTTCTGTATCAATAAAAACACCTGAACTCAGATGTTCAGAGGGGCCTGCATCCATGTTTGTGATAACCATTTTCCTGGGCTTCTTGTGCCTCAGCCAAAGGCCTCTCTCTTGCCTGCTAACCTATGCCTGCCCCACTAGTGTCAATGTATCACTCCAACCCCTTCACAGTTTCATGGGGCCTTGCCCAGGACTCCAGCATTCACTCCTAGCAACAGTCAAGCTTACAGCCCCAAACCAAGCCCTAAAGCAGCTCCACATCTGTAAAAAAGGCTTTTATGCCCTCCACAGTATAGTACACCCCACCTTCCTATACAATTCCTCTTAACTATTTAGCTCAATAGTTTGACTCTGAGGTACCCTCTGCAGTACCACCTCTGACACCTCTCGCAGTGTAACCCAACCCCTCATACCTTTCCCCAACACTTTGGCAGGGTGATCTAACACCATCATAGGCTCTCAGTCCTAACCCTGTGTTACACTACCCCTGAAACCCCGCCCTCATCACCTCCCTTGCAGCCTCTGGAACCCAACCTGGCATTGTAGGCCCCTCCCCTCCCCATGCTCCTCTGGACCTGCCCACCTGGCTCTCGCGGCGCGAGAAGTAGCTGAGTTCCTTGGGTTCCTGGCACAGCGGGATATAGCTGAAAGCTGGCACCGCTGACATGGGCAGAGGTCGCAGCTTACCCCGCAGTGTGGAGGCTGTGATTTCCTCCTCCTCCTCTTCCTCCTTTTCCTCCTTCTTTTCCTTTCCTTCTTCTTCCTCCTTCTTTCCCCCTTGTTTCTTCTCCTCTTTCACATCGCTGGGGTCCATCGCTGCCCGCTGCTCAGTCTCAATTAGTTCCTCTGACTAGGGAGCCCAGGCCTCTACCGTTTGTGCTTGTTCGTTGCCTGGCAACTGTGCCTTGGCCTCAGCATCCGCTGAGTAACCAGATTGGGACGTTCTTTGTTACTTCATTCTAGGTTCTTCTAGCCCCACAGAGAGAGACCTAGCAGCAGTTTCCAGGTAGGAGCTGCCTAAAGAACTACACCCATTTTGCTACACCTGCTTTCCCAGTGCAGTTTGTTCTAAGTCTCAGGGTCTCAGTCTTAGCTATGCAGATCCTGACAGGAAACTATTATGCGTCAGGATCTGGCAATAAAACCCTAAAACAAACAGTCTTGAGTCACAGGGAGCTTACAGTCTGCAGAAGTCAGATAACAAAGACGAAAAGGCCTGTGGAGGTCCAGGATGGCGCTATCCAACAGAAACGTGAGGGCCACATATGTAATTCACATAATGGAAAGGTTGAAGGCACAGAAGCATATGCCTCAACATTTGATGTTAGCTGCATTTCAAATGTGGCTGAGCCTGAGCTAGTCACAGGAGCAGAGGAGAGTGACTGTCATAGAAGTCACGGACTTAAGGCAGCCCTCATCCCTCTCCCTCCTCAGCTTCAGGAATTCCACGTCTTCCTTTCCCCCAGTCTCCCTTAGCAGATTGCCTGAGTGGACTGTGAGTCAGAAAAAAAGGCCAAGAACTTTCCCACTGTGAACCAAAGTCTCAAGGATTTTAGTTTTGCTGGGAACCACTTAGGGAGGTGGAGATATGTGAAGAAAAAGGGGCTGTCACCTTTTTCCCATGAGCAGAAGTTGTCAAAGCATTCCTGATAATATTTCTGTCCCTATAAAAATATTATCAAAATAAAATTAAAATAAAAAAACTCTGTAATCCACTCTCAGCCTTTTCCACCTTCTTGGCCTTTCCAAAGATGAAACAGGAGAGGTCAGCTGAGGACTGCTGAGACTTGGGAAGTCTTGTATAGATGGTAAGGGACACACTTAGGAAGGTGGAAGTGGCTGACACCAATTATGATGAGAACTTAGCTCCAGCATAGCCCAGCCTGAAATTCCATTCTAAAAATCCTTTTCACAGCCATTCAGATGTAACTCTGCTAGCTTCAACTTGAGTAG
Organism: Cricetomys ansorgei; assembly: GCA_026225945.1. Lineage (NCBI taxonomy): Eukaryota > Metazoa > Chordata > Mammalia > Rodentia > Nesomyidae > Cricetomys > Cricetomys ansorgei. Next base: position 442,392 of record JAMJFZ010000239.1, on the reverse strand, counting down.
GGGACATTTTGTTATCAGTAAAAGAAAACTTTTCTATTAACACTTTAGTGAAACATTGTGTCTAGTTAGCTTTAACTGGCAGTGCCACATAGCCTGGAGTCACCTGAGAAAGTAACTTCAATTGAAGGATCATCCCATCACATTGGCCTCTTGGCATGTCTGTGGGGGGGGGGGGGGGAGTCATTGATTGTTGACTGATGTAGAAGGATCAAGCCTACTGTACATGCACTTTTCCTGGGAAGGAAAATATAGTCTCAGACTATATTTCTTCTTATAGCTAAGCATGAACCTGCAAGCAAGCCAGCAAGCAGCATTTCTCCATTGTGAGTTCCTGCCCTGAATTCACTCAAGGATGGACTGTGGCCTGGAAGTGTAAACAGAATAAAACCTTTCCTCCTCTAAGTTCCTTTTCTTCAGAGCATTTTATCACAGCAACAGAGAGGAAACTAGCATTCATGGGAAGGCAAGTTTTATAAAGGACTATGACTATAGGTGTAGGGACCACTGCAATGGGGGTCTGTGAGCCCGAGATTGAGATCAGGCTCAACTCCAAATATAGTCAGTCTGGGCAAGTGAGACTTTGGAGCCAATGAGCAAGTTTGGTGATGTGGATAAGAATCTGCTAAGAGGAAAAAAAAACTGAGCTGGCAGAATACCTGCTGAATTCAGACCAGGTGATCAGGTATGCCCTGGAGGATTGTGGAGAATGCAGATCGGTGACCCAGGTATGGAATGGTTCCCCCATCCTACTACACTGACCCTGGGTTCTTTTGATAAAACTGAATTATGCAAGGAAAGTGCACAGATGGCTAGGGGAGATGTTGTATGAGACAGAAACAAACAACTATTCACTCAGATAGTGAACCGAAGATAAACCAAAGTGGCAATGACATAAGAGCACAACTTGGAGAGTTCATTGGGGTTACTTCCAGAAGCAGAGACAACCAAAGACATTTGTACCAACAAAAAGCCTACCCCAACACAGGTGACAATTTACAAAATTTCAAACTGGATGTCCTGGCTAGTTTTATGTCAACTTGACACATGCTAAAGTTATATGAAAAGATGGACTTCTATTGGGATGAGCCAGCCGTAAGGTATTTTCTTAACTAGTGATCAATGAAGGAGGCCCTGACCCATTGCGGGTGGTGCCATACCTGTCTAGTGGTTCTGGGTTCTATAAGAGATCAGGCTGAGCAAGACATGGTTAACAAGACAGTAGCAGAATCCCTCCATGGGCTCTGCATCAGCTCCTACCCCCAGGTTTCTGCCCTGCTTGAGTTCCTGTCCTGACTTCCTTCAGTGATGAAAAGTGCTGTGGAAGTGTAAGCTAAATAAACCCTTTCCCCTCAAGTTGCATTCTTTCGTCATGGTATTTTGTTGATGCAATAGAAACCCTAAGACAAGTTGGTACCACCACAGTGGCATATTGCTGTGACAGACCTGACAGTATGTTTAGGGAAGATTGTGGAAGGACTTTGGGCCTTCTGGCTAGAAAAGCCATTGAGTATTGAGAGCTCAGTGAGCTGTTCTGTGGGAGCTTGGAAGATAAGAATGTTGGGAGCAGTGCAGATGGTGGAGACCTGCCTGGCTTTGCTAAGAATAGCATTAAGAAAAAAACTTTTTAAAGTTTGTAAAATGTTTTATATTGTGATGTTGATGTTAATGTGTGATCTTGGGGATGAACAAGAAAGGAAAGGTTATGGGTTAACAGTTTGTGTGTCAAGTTGACAATTGTCCTGGCTTGTTTTATGTCAACTTGACACATGCTAAAGTTATCTGGAAGGAGGAAACCTCAACTGAGAAAATGCCTCAATAAAATCCAGCTGTAGAGCATTTTCTTTAGTGATTGATGGGGGAAGGTCCAGCCCACTGTGTCATCCCAGAACCTAGGTTCTGGGTTCTCAGTTTATTTGCCTGGCTTGCTCAGGGCTGCCATTCTGCTACTTCCTTTTATACTGCTCTCGCCTACATGGAAACTATGCATTCTGATGGCTATGTGCACACCACTGTAGCTCTGTGCACTAGGATCCTGATGTCTGCATGTCCCCAAAGAAAGATGTGTGGCAATATTTCACAGAGGCACCATGAATTCAGAGAAACAGACAGAAGGGAGGTCAGGAGATGGAGTCCACATAGCATGAAAAGCCTGTGCTGGTTCTCTTGAAAGACTTCTGCTAACCTAAGACAGGGAAGGAGAAACTAGGACACTGCTGTCAGGTCACATTTGCTGTGGCTTCAGCACATCTTGAGTGGCATACATTCTGCATTTATACTGAGTTCTCATGTACTCTCACTAAGCTAGGAAAATTCATCTAGCTCATTGATAACAAAACTGAGATGGAGAAGCTATGCAACTGGACACAGACAATTATTCTGTTTTAAAATAACAACATAAATTCATTTAAGTGGCCCAATGTAATTGGACTTTAATTTACAGCATCTAATATATCTTAAAGTTAATTGACATGAGGCTGAAGAGATGACTCAGCAGTTAAAAGCATTGGCTGTTCTTCCAGAGGACCTAGGTTCTAATTCCAGCACCCACATGGCAGCTTACAACTGTTTATAACTCCTGTTCCAGGGGATCTAACACCCTCACATATACATACATGCAGGCAAAACACCAATATACATAAAATAAAAATAAAGTATTAAAAAAAAGTTAATGGACATAAGCTTGCCTCTGCATTTGTTCTGTTTGCTGACAGTCTTAAGGGATGGCCCTATATGCTCTCATGCTTGTGGCTTGGAGGAGGCTGACAAGTTGTGTTTCTCTGCAAATTTAAAGAGTATTATGAAGTCAAGAGTACAGGCACATGACATGTCAGCACTGGTTTCCAACTAGAGCATGAGAAGAAAGCTACTGTTGACCAAAACCATCTTAAGTAAATCAGGACATGGACCAGGGTCCATGGTGAGGCTGAACAAGCTTTTTACCTTATTAGATTCCCATCCTTGATTTAAAAAAAAAAGATATAGATATTGTCAGTGGTGTAGAAAGCATGTGAGTGTCACTAGTTTTTATTGTAGGGTCAATCACTGAACTGATTGAGTCCCTGTGGTAATCTTAAACATCAGACTTCTTCTTTATAGACAAATACAAGGTACTCAAACGGAACAATAGATTTGGGAAAACTTTTATTTTTTTGGCAACATCTAGTCAAATAATGGTTCTAAGCCTAAAACCATTGGGGAAAGGTTAATGGAGATGGGGGGAAGGGGGAAGAGAACTGAAATATGCTTTAACTCTAGGTGTCAGTTTCAGCTCAATGGGAATTACAGCAGACATGGGACAGGATAGATGATAGTAAATCAACAACATTGGCTATTCTATAGGGTAACTGATCATTTCTCTAATAAATTAATGTTCTGGAAGCCAAGTGGAGGAGGGGTAGCTGTAGTTATCAAAGACTTAAGTGCTTCATGGCTAAAAATATTATGAGGACTTTGCATCCTGATTCGAGCACAATAAAGCATCAAGACAGCACAAGAAACATGACGTCCTGATATGAAACAGCAGAAAGTAATTATTAATTTTGTTAGTTGCAGTAATGGCTGAATGGTTATAAATGTGTGATGACATATAAAAATATAATAATATTTAGAAGCATTCCAATAAAAAAAGGAAATAGATGGAACATGACTGGAAAATTATGGTAATTTCTCATGTTGAATAAAGGAACTCATAGGTCTGTTATACAATTGTCTCAGCTCTTATAGGTGTTCAAATTTTTTCCATAATAACAATTAAAAACAGTAAGGTTACCAAGAAATATTGCTTCTCGCAAACACCAGAGCCCAAAATATCAGTTCAGCCCACAACTAGTGTCTATTATATGCCAGAGGTTGTGGAGCTATTGGGAAGAGACGTTTGTTTTACTGAGAGATGATATCACAAGTATATAAAGGCAAATTTTCTTTTGGTGGACCCCAATAGCCAAAGGACATTAGTATAAAGTTAGATTTTCTGACCATGGCAGCAAGGAAAGGAAGGAAGGAATCCAAAGTTGTTTGCTAAGAAAGGAATAGACAAGAGTTCTGGTGGGATCTGGGAAAGGGCGGAGGCCATAAAACCCAGTGAAGCTGAGCTGTATAGACTGAAGCAGAACAACTCGTGCGCATGAATACTTAGCTGTCCTGAGATGATGTTACACAGTGAAAGGTTCTGCCCTGATCTTCCTTGTTCAGTTTCTGGTCAAAAAACTAAAGCTATTTCTATGTCAGAGTGTCCCATGTAGCTCAGACCCTGAAGACCACAGAGGGATGTCCCACGCATGACTCGGATCCTGCAGGCCACAGAAGAATGTTCCACTTTGGTTTCAAAAGGCACATGTCTTTTTGGCACCATGTCCTGGGTGCTAATCACAAAGGCAGTTTATCCAATGCTTATGAGGTTTACCCCTGCATGTCCTAAGCAGAAATGGGTTGTTCCTCACTAAAGCTATTCGTTCATGAACCCTCACTTAGCTGTATAATAAAGGTATCTGAAAGATGGCTTGTGTACTCACTACTGTCTAGGTACTGGGCTAAACAGCAAATGTGCATGCCTCACCTCACCATCCTACTAGGTAGTGACTCTGGAATCATCTGATACATTTCCATTTGAGGGAAATCCCAGCCTTTAGAAACTAATTTGCCTAGTTCACTACCACGAAGCCAAAATCTTTCCCTCAATTTGCAATCCTCCAGCACGTGAGTTGTGAGATTTGTTGTTGTTGTTTTCAAATAGGGACCTGGGTGTTTCTTTTGTTTCCCTAAAATTCACCCAAATATGAACTTTCTCCCTCCTGTTTTTTGTTTTTTCCCCATCTGAAAAACACTTGCCCACAAATGAATCAAACAGCAATGTTCGGAAGGAAAGATTCCTGGATTCAAATATCTCCATCCAACAGACACAATTTCATCTCAGTGTAGTTCCTGCTCTAGGCCTGGTTCAAGCAAACATAAAGAAAATTGACCCCTCCCTCCCTCTTTCCCTCCCCCCCCTCTCCTTATACCCAGAGGCATCTGCTCTCAACCATGGTTTCCCTGTAGCTCAGCCAATGCCATATACTTTGTTGCCCCCTAGTGACAGTCCAAGATAATAACACTGCCACTTCTAACACTTTCACCTTTTCCTTTTCCACTGTATTTTTGTTCAAACATAGCACAAATAAACCTTATTCAGAACTGTGAAACACATAGTTCTCAGAACTATGACTTGGACACGCTTGCTGCCACAGGAAACTGACACACAGATTAGATACTACAGGCCAGAGGCATGTCCCACTATCGAGGACATTTTCTCTAGGCACTGAAGCAAAAGTCCATGTTCAGCAAGTGAGGAATCTAAAATGAACCCTGGCTTCAGGATCCTTGAAGCATGATTCTTACTATGCTGTTGTTTCTCAAGACCACACTGAAACAGTGTAGTCAGCACTAGTGCATGTATCGTCTGAATCAGTCCACCACACAGCAACATGGAACAATACCTAAACCAGAAGACACCAGAGACACACAGGAGTATGACGTCAAAGTGCTCAGCAGAGTGGTGAAGGATAAGCTGCAAACTATTCCTGTGTAAGGACAGACTGGCTGTGGTAGAACCCAGGTTTCTAGTCACCTCTCACACCTGTCCCCTGAACCTGCGCCCAGACAAAGTGGGACAAAGCAGGGCCACCAATGCACAGGAACAATGTAGCTTATTCCTCACTTCCTCCAAGCATTCCCCCAATCTAAACCAACAGCTCTGCTTTCTTGCTTCCATCCTTACCAAATATCATTCCAATAAAAGTGAAAGATAAAATTTCTTCTTTATCCTTATTAGAAAATAGTTTTTAGCAGATAACCCTTAATAACACCACATACAACTACCATTTACTCATTACCTTGCTTTACTATATTGAATGATCCTGCTCGATGTGTTCAAGGCATTTATGACACGAGTATTAAGTAAATTTTAAATTTACCACCAATACACATATACATGGTATAAGAAAAAAACCACAGACCCTTTTCAGATTCCAAGTCTGTAAACAGAATTCCATATAGTGGCTAATTTGCAGGTTACATTATTTCCTTACAAATACAAGTTTCTTTCATTTCTGCAACCTGGAAGACAGTGTCCTTTGTTACCAGTAGACAGTGGAGTTTTGAGAAAATAGCTTTCTTTGTAAATATTCCACCAACTCAAGTCTTGATGTAAGCAGCTCCAGCTCATGATAGGGAACCTATGAAAGAAGGAAAACAACCCATTAAAACTCACTCCATCCCATGCAGCTCCCTTGTGCCTCTACCTTGTTTCTGACACCCTCCTCTACCAGAGGTAGGACAAAGGTCATGACTGGCTGACTCCTGCACCTGGAGTTTCCAGCGTCCAGAGCAATGGCACAGGAGAGCAGTAGAGTGAGGCTGTGGGGGCTAAGCACACTCAGGACTTAGTAGTGAAGGGGAGTCTGGACTGAGGATGATGAGGGTGAACTTGAGCTGGGGGCTGATGAACAACTAGAATTTACATAAAGCCAAAGAAGGGCCTGGGTATAGAAATAGCAAGAATGGAGGGAAAAAGTGGAGAAAATGAAGGGCTAGACATGGGGAAAGTGGAGAGGAATGGGACTGGGGAAGAGACTAGAGAGAATGGAGAAAAAGGGACTAGAGAGGGATGGGAATAGGGACCAGAGCTAGGAACGGCCTGCACAACAAGTGTGTCTGAGTTTATGTATGTGTGTGTGTAGACTGGATATGGATGATGAGCAGGCATGTGTCTGAAGGGTCTGCACGTGTAGAGACTGGATAATGAATGGTCCTGAATACTAACACAGAAGTCTCTGGGTTGGAAGCAATACAGAAACAATGATTTCTGAGCACACGCTGCATGGCTAGCTCTTAGAAAATGAATTGGGAATAAAGAAGATACCATGGAAAAGCCACTAGAAAGAAAGCTAGAGGAGAGTTAAGCACTAAAGAGAACTGGGGACATGCTTATCCATGTTCACTGCAATCCTCCCTCAGACCGTACAAAATCTATATTGAAAACACTAAGGGCAAACGAAGACCATAGAGCCACCATATTTCATTTACCCATTAAATCCAAAAGAGGATAAAATAAAAGCTATTCCGGTAACTCAGTAAATCTGAAGGCAGAATTAAGCACAACTGTTAATTAATTAATATTAATAACTCTGGTGGGTTTCAATAAAGAGCCATTGACAACTTTTTGAGATGGAAAACCTTGACGTCCAAGGCAGAGGGTCTCACTTTACATGGCTGGCTTACAGGCCTCAGCTTCCCACAGCTCTGACCTGCCTCTCTGGCTCCGACCTGCTTCTTTTGGCACAGACTCCCAGCACATGACCTCTAGGTATTTTATTGAAAGGAAGCACTACCTACCACTACACAGGCCTTAATGCTTAATAAATAGAACTTTTACAGTGCACCAACCCCAACCGGCTGACATGGTGCCATTTTACTAGCTAGTCAAACCCCTGGGCAAGGACTTCCCTCCATGGTGCTTACACTGAGGGAGGACCCTGTAAAGTTCTTCGTCCATTAGCATTAATATAGTCAGATGCTTTTAACACAAATATCTCAGTGGGCAGACAACATTAGAACGGTAATTGTTCCAATCAAGGGCCCTTGATTAGACAATTGCTGATGCTCCAAATTAGCATACTTTCTGCATTCCAGAGTCTACTCCTAAGAAGCTGTTACCAATAGCTAAGAAAGGTGACCTTCTGTCAGTGGTACAGGCCAGTGGATAAATAGCTTAATATATGAGAATAAGTTAACATGTACCCCAACATATATGATAAGGAAATTGGTATGTACCACTTTGGAAAACACCAACCTCTGAAAATTCTAACTACAAAATCTGAGTCAAATAATTTAAACCTAATCAACAAACTCTTAAGATTCAAACTAGACAAGAACATCTGTGGTCTGCTGGAGTGTCAGACCACTTAATGTTTTAAGTAAGGTAAAATGGAGACTGGGCCAGTAGTAAAATCCATGCTCAGATAATAGCAGTGAAGAGTTTGGGAACTAACCCTACCCTTGCTTAAACTGCAGGTGCAAGCCATACCCAACTTGGGCATTTTCTCATATGTGGAAGTGAAAGAACAGAAGTTAAGCTAGCCTTACAAAGCTCTGACTAGGAGCATTCCTACAAGACTGCAAAGAGATAGCAGATCAGCCGTCACTGATGGGTCATCCCATTTGAGCCCCTGCTACCATGTTCAAACAGCTCCAAATCTTCTGGTTTGGTTCTGCCCTCCTCATGGACTGCAGCTTACTCAAATAAAGTCTTTAGAATTGTACTGTATGTCAGTATACATAACTATATCATGGCAAAGGTAAGTTTGTAATGAAGACTGCTTTTTAAAGGGAAAAAAAAGAAGGTGATACCGTACCTGAACAACCTGGTAACCTAGTAACTGCAGGTGTCTTTGTTTTATGGCCTCTTTTCCGAGTAAGTGTTTACTGTTAGAGCAGAATCTCTGTGGACCATCAATACACAGCGCCACCCTGAGAAAGCAAAAATAACTGTAACTTAATAAATATGTCAAAGAATCTGTGTTTATTTGAATTAGACTATACCTACATATCAATATTATTTTTAAATGAATAGACTGTCCTTAAGTCTGTTGAGAAAAACATTTAATCCTATTTTTGTTTACAAAATACAAGGACTTTCCAAAAATGATAAGCTCATTAATTTAAATTTCCAGAATCATGCTTTTCTATCTTAAGAAAAGTACCAGTTTGCTAACTTAAGTCTTTTACATTAAACGGTCAACTTCCTTACCTTTTATGAACATCCTCATCCACTGTAAATGGCAATACAAATCCATCTTCGTCTAATTTAATTTCCACATCTGGTAAAAGAAGAAAGGAGAAATTCCTCATGTGATACCCTCAACAACACTATCTTCCTGTGTTTCTTGTGCTGCCTTCACTTCTTCCATATTGCCTTTACCAGAGAGCCGAGGCTGCAAAGCAATGGCCACAACCAAAGGTGAGAACAGTGTTTAATTGGCCCTATAGACTAAGCAAGCCAGCTGTGAACTAAAATGTCTCAATTACTCTGGAACAGAGAGTGGTCTTTCAAGCAATCTACAGAATGCCACCAACCATGGACACCCTCCTCTTCCTTTCTGAATCCTTCACTTCAGAGTGAAGAAAGCCAACTACGCTAAGCAGACACCTTACACAATTGCAGACTTCACCTCCGCTTTACAGGTCTGCTCTCTGCCCATGTGAGCAGAGCATCCTGACACCAGACATATCAGACACTACTTCTGTAAAAAGAGCCCAGTAAAAGAGAAGTGTCCATAAACTGTTGTCTTTTATGTGATTATTTTATTTTACTCAACAATTTGAAGGAACAGTTAGGGCAGAGGGACTGTATAACAAAACTCCACAGCAGATGAAGCTGTATGCTAGTGGATCTAATGAAAGCGGCTGATAGGCCGTGTGTTTACTGAGCACCTGAAATGCGGCTAGAGTGACAGCTCGATGAGGAGCTGTCTGTTACTATGTGGATAATGTGTAAAACTCTTGGCTCTACAGCATCTGTGAGAACCTCTCCTGCTTGCCTTCAGATGAGGGAAGGTTTCATCCTGAATCTCACAGACCTCAGGCTATCAAGTCCCACATATGGCTCAACCAGGACAGGATGCTTCTGACCAAAACAAGACCACTGAGCTACTTACCTATGGTGTAACAATAGGGTGTTAATACTTTTGAAGCAAAATACAATCTTGATCCTAAAAGATCAATCAGTCCAATCACAACAGACTTGAAAAGATGAAGATCCACCGGAGTCTCCAGGGAGCCACATGGAGTGAGAAATGACTTCACTTGATATTTTGGTAGGAGTTTGGGGCCCTAAAATTCATTTGTGCAAATGTAAAACAGAAAATCGAATGTAAGGCCAAAGAGTGAGTTGAACGTAACTGGGATAAAAGACTGACACTAAGTTCCTCTATGCACATGGTATGTTTGTAGGCACAGAAACACGTATTTCTCAAAATGACAATACAGAAGATGGCTGCTAGAGCCCACACCTTTTAAATTAATAAAGTTTCTTTTGAATGCTTGGAGTTGCTTCCAGGTCATAATCATTCTCAACTAAAGTTTTTGTTTGTTTGTTTTGAGACAGTGTACCTCTCAGTGTACCTCTGGCTGTTCTGTTCTCAAGAGAGCTGCCTGCCTCTGTCTCCTGAGTGCTGGGATTAAAGGCGTGTGCCGCCACAACAGTTGCGTTTCTTTTGTTGTGATAAACACCATGACCAAAAGCAGCTCTGGGGAAGAAATGCTATATCTGAGTTTATACTTCCTGGTCACTGTCCATTATTGAAGGAAATCAGTACAGTAACTCAAGTAGGATCTGAACTAGGAAGCACAGAGAAATGCTGCTTACTGACTAGATCACGGGCTCATGCTCAGCCAGCTTTCTTATACAGCCCAGGACCATCTAGGGATGGAGCTACCCACAGTGGGCCAGCCTCTCCCACATCAATCATCAAGAGAACCCCCCAAACAGATACGGCCAATCATATTGAGGCAATTCCTCAACTGAGGCTACCTCTTTCCAGGTGACTCTACGTAGTGTCAAACTGATAAAAACAAACAATCAAATAAAACCTAACCAAGTAAGTGGAAAATGGTGTAAAGTATGTTTCAATTTCTAAAGACAAAGGAAGAGTGGTAAATCAATGGCGCTAGCAATCTTGCCGGTCATTCTGAAAACAAGTTAGCTTTCTGTCCTGTATTGAACACATGCCCCAGGTAGTAAAGATGATTACAGTTAAAGCACGCATCCTGTTTATCCTACTAAATGTATTCATCACACACATGCATGCACACAGGAAACTGAAATAAGCATGTTGATATATACTGTGGAGCCGCCAAATATGCACATATTCTAACACAAACAAATAACAATTTTTAAATTAAAATACACACATAAATCCCTAAATTTCAAGTATGTTAAGATATGAAATGTCATGTTAAAAGTTGAGCCTGATGTGTGCATAACAGAAATGAGATATTCTTGATAGGAAACTCAAAAGTCACAAAATCTATCTACAAAAAATTCAAACACTTCTACGTAGCAAAACTATCAATGTTGTTTTAAAAAAGTAATAAAGGCAAAAAGAAAACATGTATGACATTCATAACTGTTAACACTTGTCTCACACTGAGGTTTTTAAAGCTGTAGAAAGACAACTTGAAGAAAATATAAATGAACAATAAACATCTGAAAACACGTTCAAAGCCATCAATGCTCATTAGAATGCAATTAAAACATGTGGCATGGCAGCTCTTCTCAGGGGGGAAATGACAAGGACTCAAAGGACCAACAGCACTTCAGCCTGTCGTCTTCACTTACTGCTGGGCAAGGACATGTATCCCTACTAGGAGGAGATGTCTGCTGTTATCCAAAACTCATCCAAGAATCCCCTTTAAGTTAAGTTCATAGACTTAAAAAAGGCTCTAGGATGGTAAGACAGACAAGGATGTTTAATATAGAATTGTTGACAGAGACAAGAGCAAAAATTTGAAATGCTTTCAAAGTATTTCACTTTATAGTAGAACAAATGCCATGAAAATCAAAACTATGGCTTAAGCTTTGTATCCAGGACTCACGAATGGCCACAAGGTCCTGGACAGAAAACAAAACTGTACTTGTTTAAGTCAGCCCCATTCCTTCAATGGAAAAAAAGCAGACAGGGCATACACTTTTCTTTCTGGGCACAGAGACTGCTAACACTATCCCTTCCAAGGGTAGAAGGGGTAGAGGGACCTTCTGTCAGCTTAATATTTGAGAGCAAGTTCATATACCCCAACAAGAGGTTTCCTTTCCCTTTCTCTTTCCTTTCCTTTTTCCTTTCTTTCCCTTCCCAACCTTTTGAACCTAAAGGAGGTTTTAAAAGTAACAATTTTGTACAGGAGAAGCTGAAGCTGAAGGGGAGGAGTTCTGTTTGGAGTCCAGTGAAAGTAACAGGGTACAAAGGCTTCAAAGCCTTTGTATCTAAATACAGAGCTGAGGAAGCGCTGCTGCAGTCTTTAAAAGCCCAGACCCAAGCAGCAGAAAACAGCCACCCACAACCCCTTTTAAAGAAAAACCCTTTACATGTATCTGTTCAGTCCAGAACCTGATGCCCCCACACAACAATTACAGGGAGTGTGAAAGCCTGCCAGAGAGTCTGGAGTAGCGGACCTCTCATGTCTGATGAAATCTAAGGAGTCCATCTTCTAGGACAAATATATGGATAAGGGATGTTTTCCAAACACAAGGAAAGCCTTATGACAGGACCAGTCTAGCCTAAGTCAAAGTTCTGCTGTTTGAGAGCAAAATCAAAGGAAATTAAAGATTTCAGAGAGGACAGAAGACAAGTATGGGGGTGGGGTTGGGGGGGAGAACAACACAAAGCCATGCCATCCATTTCTGTATTCTTACCTTATAGAAAGGGCACTCTAGGATCGAAGTTAGGAAAAGTTGAGTCAGCTGTGCCAGGCTCAATCTGTCCAAATATGATTCTTTACCTGAAAAAAAAAAAAACAAACAAAACTGTTCAGTTTGAATTTTGGCATGCAAACTGAGGGACTATAATCATAAAACCATTCATTCATTCCTCAAGCACGCACTTTTAAATGATACTAGAATTATGAGTCAATGTAAACAGTACCCGAGTACATCCCAAGTAACAATGGTTAATTATTTAACTATCTCACCTTGCAGCCGTTGAAGGAAAAAGGGGCTGAATATTTTTGACATAAAATTGACTGGATGGTGTTCAATCAGCGAACAGGAATGAAGAAGCCTCAATAACATTTTTGGTGGGAAAAAATGTAGATGAGCAAACAGCACATTTTCTAGCTTCCTAAATAAAGCAGAGGCATTTGGTGGCAAATAGTTGAGTTTTCCAAATGGTTCAATTAGTTCAGAAATCTGGCTAGGTGAAAATTTTTCTGACTGGCAAACAAAAGTCTCTGCAACTGCATCGAGGATGGGCTTGGAGAGAATCCGCTTCCTGCTACAGTACTCCATCACAGTGCTGGCGATGTCAGGGTCCAAGGCGAAGCACAGCGCAGCCACGTGCTGCTCTAAGGCCTCTGTGAAAAACCTGTCACTGTGTCCAAAATACACAAATGCCTCCAAGACCTTCCTGAGTTCTTCATTAGTAAAACGAGGGATGTATCTCACAACACATTTGCCCAATTTTATAACCAGTGCAAGTGCCTGAATCTGATCTAGAGCCACTAAGGCAGTGAGCACGTGGCTAATGGCTTTAGGGCTCAGGTGGGAAACTATTGAAAGGGAAAAGTTGTTCAATGTGTTTAAGAACGTTTGGTGTTTGTCTACGTTTTCAGGACACGCCTGCAGAATTCTATAAATGCCCACAATATTCTCTGGGGAAAATGTTTCCAAATTTTCACTTTGCAGCCGACAGATAACCAGTTCCAGTGTCTCACAACCTGGACCCTGAAGTCTAGTCAGACTTTCCCCAAGAACACAAAGATGGTGGACTTCCAGGCCCCCTGTTCGGAGACGACTCTGGCACTCTGTCATAAGGCTCAGCATCAGGCTACTGTGAGGATCCACGGGCAACATAACCAGAGATTGCAAAGCTGTCACCAAACCAGCGTTGGTCAGACGTGAGGGATCCTGCTCACACTGAAAGCATAAAGTTTGAAAGGTGCTGTTCTCTAGTATTCCTTCCAGCAGCCTTTGCTCACTGTCTCTTTTTCCCACCTCAGAAATCCTGTGTAAAGCTGCTGACACCAGAGTGGCAGGCAGAGTGTCCAGGGTACTTACAAAACTCAACACTTCTTCTGCAGAGGTTAAGCTGTTTAGTTTTCTATAAAGCAGCTCTCCATCCTTGTTTTTAAGACTCTGTTCCAGCTGGTTCCACTCATGTACTTGAGAGAACCACGGCTCACGAACTGGATGAAGGTCATTTCCATTTTCTGAGTGGAAGTTTTTACAGTAGGCATGATGGAATCTGACTCTGAATAGGTCAGGTTGTAGGGAACAGAACCAAACACAGAGACGGTCCTTGACTACCTTTTGGACATGGTTGGCAGGGTGAATTTTCAGAGCAGCCACAGCTCCAGGTAACCAAAAATCAGATAAATGGCAAAAGTTCCTCCGCAGGGTGATTAACGCCATTCAATCAGATTCACGATTCTTAAATTAGCATAAGAACAAAATTTTTAAAAAGGTTAGATATACTGAGAAATCAATGTTTACAAAACTGAATATCCCATGTCAAAGGTTAGAAAACAGGAAGCTCGCTAAAATATACTATACGCACCAGAAAAGCAAGATTTCTTCACCCTAACAAGCCAGCAAATAAAGAGACCTGGGAAGGAGCCCCCCCCCCCCACCTCTCCCAATCCTGACCTCCGTATCTAATTGGCTGCACCCAACAATTTTCACCCTAACTAGCCAGGCCACCTGCAAAAAAACCTACACACCCCTTTCCGGGCAGTGTCACCAAGTTTTCTTCTTCTTCTTCTTCTTTTTTTAAATGAATTATGCCTTAAATCTAAACTCCTTGCGTCATAAGTATAAGTAAGGATCTCTCCTATTAATGGTTTATGTCTAGTAGCATGCCCTTTTTCAGATGCAGAGCCACACAATGTGCCTTTAGGTTTCCTCTTCAAGGATTCTATGTATAAGAAAGGGGAATACAACAACACATGCCTCCCTTAATATGAAAAGTTGGTTGCTGATTAAATAACTCCCAAACTCCCACAATCGCACCATCGCTACAGCTGAGGCTTTCAGGTCCACTTGTCTCCTGTCTTCAAAGAGATCCTCCTGTCTGTTTCAGGTCAATGAACTCATTGACTTTGCTTCACTCTGACTCATTCTGACATTCTTTTCTGTGGCATGTGGACACCTTAGTGGAGCCCCTTCGGAGCTCTGAGGATCCTCAGGTTCACATCATCAGGTGACTTCCTGCGGCCTCGCTAGAGGGAGAGGCTGGCTCTTAATGACAACCGGGATCGCTGCCCAGGCCCTGTTGTAGTCCTACTACGGACTAGCTTACAGTAATCCAGCTCGTTTGATCAACGCTTTTCCAGCTAAGAAACCTGCAGCACAGGGAGGCTTGCCGAGCCCAGTTAAGCTGCGAGAGAAAGAGCTGGAATTCAAACTCAACCCCTAAATCTTGAGACACTCGTGCTGCAGGAAGGAAAAGTCGGTCTAGAGACAGAAGAGGAGGAGCAGGCAAAATTCAAACTCCGGGGACCAGTGGAGCGAGGCGCCGAATGCTCTGAGAAGCCAGGGAGGCTGTGGGGTTCCGCACAGTGAAGACAAAAAAGCAAGGCGGAGCAGGCAACGGCAGCGGCCGGCGCCGTGCAGCCAGACCGGAGCCCAGGGAGCACGCGATCACGACGGAAGAGCAGCGGCACACAACCCCGCGGAACTTACCGAGCGGGTCCGAGCCGCGCCCGGAAGGACCGGGTGACTCTGAGGTCTGGGAACGTCCTTCCGCGAAAACCGTCTCTCACCAGTAGGACACCCTGAACACGAGCCGCACTAAGGCACCGCCCACATCCGGCGCGAAGCGATTGGCCCAGGTCCCTGCCGGCATTTCTATTGGTGGTGAGTATGGAGCATGCGCGTTTTTGTGCGCGCGCGTGTGTACGCGTGCGTGCGTGTGTGAGCGCGCGCGCACGTGCGCGGTTCACGGGGACGGTGAGTCGCTGAGGAGCTTGACGGTGAGTCGCTGAGGACCTTGGTGGGCCCGCGGGGTAGCTTGCGATTGGAGGTACTTTGCCTCGGGGCGGCGAGGAGCCGGGACGCGCACCTGCGCGGTGGGTATGACCGCCTGGCCTCTGAGGCTGCAGGGCGACCGCGGGTGGCTGTGTGCTGTGGGGAAGAGGCTTCTTCGCCATCTTTCCCCAAAACCCCGCGAGCTCCGCACGTGTCACGTTGCGAGTCACCCATTGGTCCCGTCAACTCTGTATCCTAGTTGTTGTCTGGTCCTTAGCAGTGTTTCGTAATGCACCTGTAAGATTTGTGCTCGCCAGCGGATAAGCTACAAGGGCATAAGAACTACAGTTGTTTCACTCACTGGAAGTCAGTTGCCTACAGACTGACACCGTTCAGGGTTAACCCCTGGACGGAATGAGGGTATCTGGAATCCCGACGCCCGTTATGCTCTTTATTTTACTCTTGAAATACCGTATTCGTGTGCAAAGTCCATGTACGCCAACTACTGACTTACATAACAGGAACTTTGATGACCATCAGTACTTTGATTAGGGTCCAGCAGGGAAATAGGAATTCCCCAATTTTCGGGGACCATTGTACAGTTACAATGTTTAAATGGGAAGAAGCAAAAAAGATCTTTGTAAGTGACAGACACTGTTGAGCTTTCCTCGGGCGCTTCTCTTTGTCATCCTTAATCATGCAGGCTTATGATCCTGATTCCGAGTACAAATGAGCAGGGTTGAGAGATTACTCTTCTACGTGTATGCACTTCTGAATGACATTTGCAGGACTCCATAGTAATTGGAAATCTGAATTGGGTTTCTGAGCAATGCAATTAAGAATCTCACTTTTGTATACTTTCTGTCTTAATTCTCTCATACTTAGGTTTATTTAAAGTTAGTACTAAGAAACAAGTTTTGAGAAGGCTATTTCAAATTATGTATCGGTATCCTTGAATTTTCTTTGAAAGACTGATGTTGAATTAATACCTACAGGTTACCCGCTTCATTAAAACAGTATCCTTTTTTTCCCCTCTGTGATTTTTAGTCTCATTGTGAGAGCTACAGCAGGTGACCTGAGGTGATGAGAAGGTTCTTGTTGCTGTATGCTACACAGCGAGGACAGGCAAAGGCCATAGCAGAAGAAATAAGTGAGCAGGCTGTAGCACATGGGTTTTCTGCAGATCTTCACTGTATTAGTGAGTTGGAAAAGGTAAGAGCACCTGTTCCTGTGGATTTTCCTGTACTTGTGCTATGAAATATTTGGTTGTGGAATGAGCCTATATACCCATCTCTCTCTACTTTTTTGTTGCAGGGGCTTATCCATGCAAGTCTTGAACTCACACTAGCACAGGCAAAATTTGAACTTGGGATCATCCTGCATTAGCTGAGATTACAGCCATCCACCACCGTTGTCTAGTTGTAATTTTTTTTTAAGTATAAAAGTATGCATTTGAATTAGGTTAAAAATCTCAGAAACTGAAATAGGCCAGTACTACTTGCTTCAGTGGTAGTGGTGGTCCATGTGTCACCTATGTCGGTGACTATACTTGCTTCATTGGTAGACGTAGCATATGTGTCACCCGTGTCAGTGGCCCTTCTTGCTTCAGTGGTAGTGGCATGTGTGTCACCTGTGTCAGTGGCTGTACTTGCTTCAGTGGTAGTGGTGGTATGTGTGTCACCTGTATTGGTGGCTGTGAGCAGATGTGGTTGGTACATGTGTCTACACGTTTGTGTTTCCTACCTTATACGTTCAGTGCCTCTGAATTCCCTGAAAGACCTTGCCATCCATTGTAGAGTTTTCTAAGGCCATTGAGCTTCCTCAGTGAATTGGAATTTAAAGAAGTACTGTCAGGATCAAGTAAGCCTGCTTAATCAAGAACTAAGTAGTCTGTAAAGTCACGATTTCTCAGAAAAGTCCCTAATGAGCCAGAGTTGATGATCACTTGACCATTTTGTGTCCAGTTCTCAGTCTGAACTATCCAGGTTATAATGTTCCCCATAGTTCAAGTAAACAACTAAAGGCTTGTGCTAGCTCCTAGCCCTCAAATTTGCTTCAGTACCTCAGAAGCTATCCAAGCAGTGTTCTCTCCCTCCAATTCAGTTTGCCCTGACGATTCACAAACCAGAGTTTCAGAAGGATAGACCATCAGCGGCATGGTAAATTATTAAGTATGTCAAAGGAGACACTACCTTTATGCAGTTTTGACAATACAGCTGTGGCTAAGCTTCCTGATTACCACCAGTCAGCTGACCCTGTCGTTTAGCAGTAGCTCAAAGTAAACATACCACAATGCTCATGCTGGACTGTACCACAAATCTGTAATAAGAGGCAAACAAGCACTGATTGGGCCTTATGGTGACCTCACTAATTGAGTCGGCATCCATTTGGCAGGAAGGCGACTGGTGGTTCTTTTTCTTTGTTCTTTTTCACAAAAACCTTGTGTTTGTTCCCCCTGGCTGAATGGTTTCTGCAGTTGTTCTTAATTGAAGTGGAAAGGATAGGTCTCTGTTTCCCACTTCACAATAGACCTACCTCTTCATGGTGGGGTATGTTGTGTAATGTCTTCTAAGCATTTAGCAGCCTGGTAGAAATTTATCCCAAGTCCATGTTGATAACTGTGAAAAAGAAAGTGAAGGTTTACTGTAGCTTTGTGGTGGGGCCTGTGTTAAATCTAGCACCACAAAAAAAGTAAAGTGGGTTGGGATGCAGTCCAGTTAGCAGAGTGCTTGCCCAGCTTGCACAGAGCCATGAGTTTGATCCTTAGCACTGCACATTGTAGTAGAACGAGCATTTGATCCTTTGATATTTTTATCTGATAGCGTGTTTGCTCTAGTAAGGATCTCCTTCAGTGGCCTGTGTGATCCAGCTTTCTGGAATGCAGAATATTTCATCTTTTGGTCCTTTGATCTGGAAGAATGACTGCTCTAGTAAGGATCACCTTTAATGTCCTGTGTGCTCCAGCTTTCTGTAGCTTTTTGGAATGCAAAAAGAATCTTAGTCTGAGGAGCCAGTTATTGTCTAAGAAGTTGAGGCTTGGATTATCCTGTCCTCTGTTATCTTCATCTGTTTGTGTTAATACTAGTGACAGGGATTTCTGTAATTCCTCCTCAGTGACTAATAATGAGATTTGGGAAAAATCTTGTTTCTTGGTCTTGACCTTCTAGTAGCAACAGGTTGGCCAGTCTGCTGTTGGGGGAAGTGGATTATTCGATTTTGTTCATTAATGCAAAAGAAGACTTTGTTTCTGGGGGTGAAGCTTTCAATGAATCACCTAAGCAATCAGGCTGAGAGGTTTTTTTCAGCCCGGAGGTTCAGAAGGTTCCCTGTGTTATGGAGAAAATCAGGCTTGAATAATGAAGAATGTCTTCCTTGTCTCCTTATTGAACCCACATATCATTCATCTACTCCCATGCTAACGACACCTATCAATTTATCAATTTTGAAGCCAGCTTAAAATACATGAAACCCTGTCTCAAAAAATATATAGTGATTTGAACCTAAACTAGGCTGTGTTGACGAGCAGTAGAAGAACCCTAGCAAGAATTAAGAATGCGGATTATATCCATTTGACCTTCATAGTATTCCAAATATGGAATGCATTCCTCATGGAGCTGGTTTGGGCAGGCAGCTGATACCAAAGGACAGCATTTAATTTCCCCCCTTAAAATACTCCTCTGTTCATCTGTGTACTGTTGCCTCTGTTTCATTTGTAGTACATGACTGTGTGTGTGTGTGTGTTTTTTTTTAATGATGATTTGATGATTGGTTTGATGATGATTTGAGGATGATTCCGGAGCTGTGGTTTGCACTGCAGCCTGTCTTCCCTGGGATATCCTGTGTTGTTCCTGTGTTCTGACAGTTTTTAAAAAGTTTGTTTGTTTGTTGAGGCAGGGCTCACTGTACAGCTGCAGCTGACCTGGAACTCACTGTATAGACCCCTATATATGACCTTGAATTCGTAGAGAGCCACCTGCCTCTCCCTCCTAAGTACTAGGATTAAAGACATATATCACCTTCCTGGCAGTGTTCTGACATTTTAATCATTGGTACTTGGAGTGTCTGTTCTCTTTGTTTCTGACTCACCTCAACCCCATAAAACTTTTTTCTTTTTCTAGATACCCATTTTCCTGCCTTGTTCTTGGGATGCCCTCCTAACTCTTTGACTCTCATGTTTTCCTAAAGTAAAGAATTTGATGGGAGCCTCTGGGGATGGGTCTTTCTTAGTGAACCACGTGCAGGAAAGTATGTGTTAAACTCTTCTAGCCTCCTGGTGAACATCAGCAAATGTGAACTAAAAAGGCAGTACTGGTCACAGGACTGGTCATTAATGTGTGTTGGCAATAACTTGACAAGAAGGAAGATTATAAGGAAGCGTGCAAGACGGGGAACTGGGCTGAGTGCCTCTGTTTGCTTTGTCTTGTTCTTGCTGATGTGTTAAATCATGAGTCCATGGAGTACTGCCCCCTAATTTGATCTCTCCTTGCTTTGTAGTATGATCTGAAAACTGAAACTGCTCCTCTGGTGATGGTTGTATCCACCACGGGTACTGGAGATCCACCTGACACGGCCCGCAAGTTTGTTAAAGAAATAAACAAGACACTACCCACAGACTTCTTTGCTCACCTGCGGTATGGATTATTGGGTAATGCACTGTATTTTGTTTTTAATATATGCAGTTATTGATTTGATATATATCCTGGCCTGCGGGATCTTCAAACAAGACCCCAGGAGAAGGCGTGGGAATGGGATATGGCCAGGGGCGTGAGAAGTGAAAGGCAGACAAATCTGTCTGGTCAGGCCTTCGATTTATTGAACACAAGTACCAGTATTTATAAGAAGTTCTCAGGTGGGGAGGGGAGAGGGGAATGCGTAAGCAGGTTGCTATGGTCAGGCAGGCTGGTCTAGTTTATTTGGGGGTCACTGGGTCAATAAACTGCAGAGTCAAGATGTCCCAGAGCAATAAGGAAGCACTGTGAGATTTTTCCCGTGTAATCTATAAGGGTGAAAACGTGGAATGAGGAAGCAATAGGGATGGGTTAGTTAGATAGTTTCCCAGAACTGAGCAGCTTCGGGCTATCTGACCTTATCCATACTCTGTCCATTAAGACCAGAGCAGAAACGGATCTTTTTAAAAGGTGGGATGCTTTGTGTTTCAAGCCAGCGTCCAGGGGTCCACTTACCACAGATATATGAATATATCTTTTCAGAATCATGAAATATAATTACATGGGTCTTTTTCTTTGACACAAATATTATATCTATATAAAATATAGAAATGTCATTGATTCTCCATTTTTTACCCCAAAGCAATGCTCTGCTCCTCCCCTCCCCGAACCTCGGTATATCTGGTGGATCAAACCCAGGGCCATGGACCCTAGGAGAGCACTTACCACTCAGCTATACCCCTAGCACTCATCAGAACCTCTCCAATAGCCATGGAAAATTTTTAGATTATTAGTGTATAGGCCTTATTCCAAACGTACTTGAATAGAATTCTTGAAGGAGCAAGCACTTAGGATATTCATCATTTAAGATAACAGCAAGTCACAAAAAGCAAGTTATGTTCCCTAAGAATATGACTTAAGAATGGTAGTTTTCAGTCTCTAGAACATTAGAACTAGCTGGGGAGTTTTAATAATTCCTTTACCTTCACTTGGCCTGCCAGCAGTGATTTGTATTCAGAGGTGGGACTCCGTTGTCCATAGTTAGTAATTGCTCTTTGCTGATGGTCATATGCTTCATATGTTACAGTGTTAAGAAAATGGCCTAGGGCTTTGTAAAGCATATCTTCAACAGCCTACAGTAAGGATCAGAAGGGCAAGCATAGGCCAGTAAGAAGACTCAGCTAGTAAAGTAGTTTGCCACCAAGCCTGGTGACCTGATTCAATCTCCAAGACCAGCATGATGGGATCCTGCAAGTTATCCTCTAGCCTCCACAATATACCATGGTACATATGCACATGTACACGCATGCATGTGTGTATGCATGCGTATGTGTTTGTGTCAACAGAATAAAATTTTAAAACTAAAAAATAGAGGGGCAAACACAGCAAACTGTGATACCAGAGAGACAATGTGGGTCCATATTCCTGGTTTGTGGGCAGTGTGATTCATCTGTGAAGAATATGCTTGGGAGAGTGTGTAACCAGATAAGCCTGTGCTTTGGTAGAGCTGCCTAGATGGTCCATTCTAACCCCAGCCATGATGTTCGAGAATATATGTAAATAGTATTTCAGATTTTCTTGAAGTTTTTCTGTAAAGATCATGTTGAATCCTAATCCATTGAATCCAGCCATTCTAGCCAATTCTGGCCCATGTATGGACCCACCACATGCTCACCCACTTGTTGGGAGAAGACATGGTATAACTAAACTGAGAAATTTAAGTTTTCAACTTTGAAATTTCAGGAAGATGAGAAGCATTCATTATCTTTCTCAGTGTAAAAGACTAGAGCAGTTCTTTAAAGTGACCCAGCAGAAGCACGTGCAGCCTCTGCAGGTCTTGCAAGTGCTGCTATGCAGGTAGGAAGTGGCAGACACTCTTGAGGGCAAGTAAGTATTTGATGCTTTGTAGGTTACATGGTCTCATCATAGTGGAAGGACATTGCTGTTGTGGCTTCAAATCCACATGACATGTAAGCAAATGGAAGTGGCTGTGTCCCAGTGAAACCTTCTTGGTGATCATTGAGTGCATTTGGTTCAGAGGCTATCCTTGGCAAGTGGTGTTCAGACTTAGAAACGTGTAAGGTACCGATTCTGGGTTTCAAAGCCAGCCTGACCTGTTTCTCCAGATTCCTGTATTGTTACATTGAATCACAGAAACAGAAATGTTAAATATGTGTACATTTTTTTTAAAAACAATAGCCAGTATTTGTTTCATTTCTGTCTGGTGCTTTCATGATACACAGTAAAAGAACATTGCATACTTAGCGTTGCTGAAAAAAATAAGGACATATGTTGGGAAATATTTGAACATATCTCCAGATGTTGTATTTACTGATTGCTGTGTGTGTACCACTGTACCTTTAAAGATAATCACTGTGCTGGCAGCTGAGGTGCTGGCAGGATGTGTGATTTCTATAGCTGTAACTGGTTGCTGCTTTCTGTTAAAGGACTGCATCCTATACCCATTCATACATTCTGGGCAGAATAATTGAAGCTGTACTCTAAAGTTGCTAATGAAGAAGTCTTATAGCACTCAGTCCAGCCTCAGGCAACAATAGGAGCCTTGAGTTTCCCCTGTAAAGGTGACATATTTCAGCTGCCGAAGGGTTGTGGGAGGAGTTAAGCTATGAGATTTCTTTTATCATGCAAATAGACCGTTAGATCAGGAAGGAGGAGCTTTGATTGAATAAAAACTCCTGAGCATGAGGCAGTCTGGGTCAGCAGTGTTAAGATAGCCCTTGCCGTGACGCTGTTCCCTCTGCTGAGGTCTGGCAGGCTTGTATATGAAAAAATATCTTCTTGTTTTTATTAAATCTTAGCAGATTAATTACCTACAACAGAAATGTGGATCTGTACGTTATTTCTGGCTGTGTATGTAAGAGTGTGGGTTAGTATTTAGACATTTTGTTTCTCTGTCTGTTATATCTTTGAGCCTTTAAATGTACTGAGTATCTCTTTGGGTTCTCCAGGTTTGGGTGATTCAGAATATACATACTTTTGCAATGGAGGGAAAATAATTGATAAAAGACTTAAAGAACTTGGAGCCCAGCATTTCTATAACACTGGACATGCCGATGACTGTGTGGGGTAAGAGCAATGCATGTCTGTTTTTCAGTTAACCCTTATATATGATGGAAGTTGGTGAGCCTATAAAAGACGTTTGCTTTGGTTTAGCACTGACAGTCATCTGAGAGTCTCTGTAATCTCAGCATTTTAGTTCTGGGACCAGAAAGGTCAGATGACTGGAACCTGATTGGCCTGTCTTGCTCCACCCCAACCCCCAGTATCTGTTAATGGAAAGAGGGATGCACACAGCACAGTTACACACATCTCCGAGTATGGATGTATTTGTGAGAGTGAGCATTTTCTCTGCCAGTATTGGTAGGTATTGCTTGTATATCTTCCCTCTGCCCTACACACAGGGGCCCTGTTTGCATCTCCTCCTGTGGAAGGAGCTCCGCAGGCCAAGCATCACTGACCACAGCGTATCTTGGCTTTGTCTCTTACCATCTTAATGTACATTATTAGCTTTTTTTTTTCATTTTCATTTTTGTAGCTAAGTATCTGAGCCTGTACACAGCCTTCCAGATCCTCCTACCATGTTTCTTTCCAGGTCTTCAGCATTATCCTGGCACAGTCTGCTATTTAGCCTTTAACTATCATTATTGTAACCAGATTAAAGTACACTTTTTTTTTTTTGACTACGTAAAAATACTGAATGAATTTCCAGTCACTGTGTTAGTAAATAACCTGTTTATGAAAAATAATGACATCAGCAACGTCCTGCTCCTCTCATTCTTCCTTTTCCGAGTCTGGTGGAGACTTCTCAGGTTTCCCTCATCCTGCCTGGTGCCTATGCCTTCCATGATTTCCTTCAGCTACAGTGCTTAGCATGGTTCCTGTCTCCGGTGCATGTTTTCCTCAAGGTGACAAAGTTCTGACTTTTTCCATATTACCTCCTCATTCTGCAGCTTTATTTTGAGCTGTCTTTTTGTGAGCTATGTTAATTATAGGATAATACTTGTATCAGTCCATTAGGCTCATTTCCTATGATACTGCATATAGATCTCTTCAAGGGGTTCTGGGTCATTTATTCAATCAAGTATTAAAATTCTTGAGTGTTTCAGTAGTTTGTACATCTAAAATATTCAGCCTAAATGTAATAAAAATAAGCACATCCCGACCAAGGCCTCATGTCCTGTGAGGTAGTTCCCCCTAGGCCAGCTGTAGTGGCTCCTGGACGGGAAGTTGCTGTACCCATGCATAACCATCTGGTCATTGATCAGAGAACTGTGAGCCCACAGAACGCACAGAGTTCCAGGAGAGGTTGTCAGAGGAACATCTCTCAGTTTATTAAAGCAAAGATCGTTACATTTATAGGGTCTTTGGTACCCAGGGATGGGAGCCATTGGTTAAGACCGGGATACTTGATAACCCCGTTTACTTGGGGAGCTCAAGTCTAAGGGTCGTCCTGCAAGGGCACCTTCTGGAAGGTGTGGTCCTGAAGGGGAAAGAGAAAGACACCTTATCAGTAAATGGACTCACCCCTCAACTTTCAGCTACAGTGCAAATAAACACCAACTGAGCCACATTCCTTTGCTAGTGACCTCTGTGAAGCAGACAGTATTTAGAATTTAGCTAAGTGTTGCTAAGGCTAAGAAGGTGGGGAGCAAGTGAACTCCTGCTGTTCTTGGTGAAAAAATCTGGGGTTCAAGGCATGGTTCGTCCCACTCTTAACTCTAGAACGGCCCCACAATCTAACTGCCTCATGTGTCCAAAGTTAAGGTGCTTTGCTAAAGATGTTCTTGTCTGATGTCCCTGCACACTGAAGTTGAGGATGTACTTGCACTCACATGCCTAGGTTGAAGTCTTCCATCCCCACTCAATGACAGATTTTGGTCACTCATCTTTCTGTGCCTGTGATAGCAGCAGGATATACTATGAAGCTTCTGAACATGGCCAGATAGATTAATGCACATGGCCTTTAGAACTGTGCTTCCGCACTGTGGGCACTGAGTAGATGTTCGTTCCTTCGGGATTAATGGTAGTGTCATCTTACTCTTTCTCAGTTACAGGAGTGATGTTTTACATGTAATGGACCACTGAACTTGCTTTCATGAAGACTCCTAATGAACACAGTGGAATTGCAGTCTGAGTCCTAGGAAAACTAAGGTCTGAGATGAACCTGATAGTCATTCGTCATAGTGATTAGGGTTTGATACTGCCTTTCAGTTGAGACAAAAAGTGACAATTTTGTTATCTTCATCAGTCTGACACTATCTTGTCAGTACCCTCTCCTTAGCTGCCACTGTTGACGGTGTTGGACCTCAGAGATCCAAACTGGGACCCCCTAGGGCCCAAACCGGAACGCCGCACCCCCACAGAGACTCACAGACGGGATATCGATGCAAATAGCAAGAGGATTTATTCCAGTATACTGGGGCCGTTCTAACACGCAGGATAGAAGCGACGACCAGGGGCAGAAAGCTAGGCACAGACCAAGTTGGTACAAGTTGATTGGTACCCAAATTGCTTTCCCATTTTGATAGGTAGGGGCCAGTTAACCTCTAAACTAATTGGCGCTAGCATATAGCAAGGTCGCGGGCTCCTAAAAAGAATACATGCTCAAGGTTCCGGGCAACTGGGTAGAGGAAACTCTTTTGCCCAAGGCCATGGGCGGTCTACGGAGGAAGGGGGAGCTCTCTAGCCCAAGGCCGTCTCGTTTGTCTAAGAAAAGGTTTTTTCTTTAACTCTGGGAGCTCTCCAGGGTCACGGTGCACCTGGCTTGGGTCTATACAATTTTGGTGCTCTTAGAAGCCTGACTAAAGTTTCTTAGGCCTGGGCGAAGGTCCCGACCCCCACAACGGCATGTCAGGAATACTGTGGCTGTGTGATAGTTGGTTAGTCCTAACTGAATTTCTGCAGGTTAGGAATGAATATGTGATTAATTCAGCTTTCAAAAACAAACAAAAAAATGAAAATAAGAAGAAGAAAGATTTCCCTGAGGTGAGCCTTTCTCAAAATCTCAGGAAAAAAAAATTAATTAATTAGAAAAATTTTAAAAGACACGTTCATAGATGGGTAGAAAGGAAGGGAACTATTTATTTAGTCAAACATTTGGTGTTAATTGAGAATGATTTCTTGGTGGTGGTGTAGGAGAAAGATCAATAAATTCAGTAGACAAAATAAGGTAGTATAATGATATATTGACTGATATAGTAAGCTCTGTTAGTAGCATCAGAATTGAACACACCTGTCAAATGTTAGCTCCCTAAAATGAAGATGGCCAGTATGAGAGAAATTATATTCCCTTTATCAGGGCAAAATTACCATCTCAGATCAGTTGCTCTGTATGCATG
Source organism: Cricetomys ansorgei (assembly GCA_026225945.1). NCBI lineage: Eukaryota > Metazoa > Chordata > Mammalia > Rodentia > Nesomyidae > Cricetomys > Cricetomys ansorgei. Next base: position 415,654 of record JAMJFZ010000239.1, on the reverse strand, counting down.
TTCAGATCTTACAGTGCTAGTCAACACAATGGTATGCTTTTGAAAGTTAATTATTTGTATTTTTTTATTTGAATAGTCTATTTAGTGCTTCTAACAGTTGCATATAGTACCCTGCCAAATGGACAGACTACTGTTCTTTCATTGTTGTGCTCAAACAGACAATTTGGACATTTGTTTGCTTTTTTTTTCTTCCTTTTTATTACACATCAGTTTAGAACTTGTGGTAGAGCCTTGGATTGCTGGACTTTGGGCTGCCCTCACAAAGCACTTTAAGTCACTCAGAGGACAAGAAGAGATGAGTGAAGCACTCTCCCAGGCATCAAATGCTTTCTTGAGCATTGCTATGGAGCCAGACATGTTACACATCCAATCACAAGTAGAACTTCTGAGATTAGAAGATGCAAGAAAAAAGGATTCTGTGGTTCAGGAACAAAATGAAACAAACAAGAGTCAGCCGAGTGCTTTGATTGAAGACTTTGAATCCTCACTTGTCCGCTCAGCTCCCGCACTCTCAAGGACCTCTCTGAGTATTCCTGCTTTGCCCCCAGAATATTTGGAGGTTCATCTTCAGGAGTCTCTTGGCCAGGTGAGAGAATTTTCATGCTCTGTGCTTCATAATGCCATTGAACTGTGAGTATTTGCCTTGTGTTTTGTTTGTTTCTCACATTAGAACAGGGGTCTAAGACTCCTGAACCAAATTCAACATCTCCTCTACTGTAGCTACTGTCCCTGCAGCAGCCATGCCCATTTTGCTGTGTAGCTTCAGTAGCTGCTTTTTCTAGGGAATACTCAACAGAAGGCTGCAAAGAAGAAAGGTTACTATCTGACCCTTTCAGAAGAAATATGCCCGTCTCTGTGTTGCAGAGCTGGATGTTGCAGAAGTCCTTTTTTATGTCTTTGACATAGCCTTTCATGGCACCACTCTTGCTCTATTTTCATATCTTCACTTCCAGTTGCTGGCTCACACCATCTCTGAGGTGCTCTGAGTTTGTCTGACCTCAAGGTACAGATCCTCAGGGTTCCATCCTGTCCGTTTTCTCCCAGCTTCATCTGTGCAGATTGCTCTGCCCTATTCTGTGTTGGATGGACCCTCTTCTTCATGGGCTGAGTGTGCTGTGACATTAGCAGTGGCCAGGGGAGAAGACAGGATACTGAGAATGTTGTGTGTGGTTAGAGGGCCCTGCTTCCTCTTGATGGAATTCTCACCCTTGGTAGAGACCATGTTTTTTTTAATGTCAGTCTTTACAGCCACAGACTTTCCTCTGGGACTGCTTGGAAGGTTCTGGATTGTCTTGCTTTCATTTTGTTTGATTCCCTAGAGCCACATGAAGGTAGAGAGAGATCCAAATCCACGAAGTTGACCACCCTGTGTGTGCCATCCCCCAACACAAAATAGAAATAAACACATAATTTTTTTAAGTAAAAAAGCAAAAGTTTCATTTTCTCTGACTTGCTAGACCACTGAGAATGTACTATGGGCTGCCAAGGTAAACATATTTTCCACATATTTGGTGAGGTATTCCTTATCTGTTCAGCCTATCTAATATAGTGTAGTTTAACTCTGTTTCTTTTTTTACCTTTTGTCATTTGTATGACCTATCTGAAGATGAGGTTGTAGTGTTAAAAGCATCTGCTGTTACTGTGTCAGAACCTGTCTGACTCCTTATGTTACTTGGTTTGCTTTATGAAACTGGAGACTAAATATTTTATATATATATATTTATAACTTATCTCATCTGGATAGTTTAGTTTGAAGTATGATGTCTGTACAGCTACACCAGCTTGGCTTCCATCCTTTGACTCTCAGTCTTTACAAATCCTTCTTGGAGACAACAGATCATTGGATCTAGGTTTTCAGTCCAGTTGGTGGGTCTTCATCTGCGTTGATTGGTGAGCTGAGAATATTTACAATGAAGATTATTATTGAAAGTTGTTTATTAAGTCCTATAATTTTGTTGGTTGCTTTTCTGGGTGTTCATGTTACTGTTGGCTCTGTACTTTCTCCCCTGTTGGTGTTTGGGGTTTGCTGGTTTCTCTTTTGGGCATGATGGCTTCTTTTAACTCTCCTTTGTTCACCTCCCCCTCTCATGCAGTTTGTCTGTTTTCTGTTTCAGTTTCAGTTGAGACTGTCTTCCTTCTCTGTGTAGAGCATCTCTGAGTGTGTCCTGTGATGCTGGCCTGGAGGGAATTAGCCCTTTAGGCTACACTTGGCTTGAAATGTCCTTATTTCCCCATCAAATTTAAAAGATCTTTTGTTGGCTACAGCTTTCTTGATTGGAGTAACTTTCAGGGTTTGAAATATGTCCTTCTTGCTTTCCTGGCTTTTAGGGCTGCTGGTGAGAGACCTGGCATTATTCTGATGTGTTTGCCTCTAGAGCTTTTAGTATTGTTTCTCTGCCTTGTACTTTTGACACCTTAGCTGAAGGTCATAGAGATGTTCTCTGGTCGTGTCTGTTTGGGGCTTTACATGCCCTTGTGTTTGCATGTCCATGTCTTTCTCCAGCTTTAGGGAGTTTTCTGCTGTAATGCTAAATATGTTCTCTATCTGTACCTTAGTGTTCATCTTGGCTCCATTGATAAGGACCCTCCAAGTCCTTAAGCTTGGTTTCTTGACTGTTTCCCAGAGTTCTTGGGTACTCTGTCATTATTCTTTCTACTTTATTGATGGCTGCATATAGTATTTCCTTGATGTCGTCTAACATTCTTGATCCTCATCCATGGGCTTGGTTAAGTATTGATCACTACAGAGATTCTTCTGGCCTTTAGAGTTCTTGTCTGTACAAGTGAAGAGCATATGGATGGCTCCTTGGGTTGATGGACCCATTGACCTCGGGCCCAGGTTTATCAAGCCCCAAGGTTATTCTCAGTTGAGGGGTCAGCTCTCAGTCACCAAGGGCTGGGGGCTCCCACACTTCACCATTGGAGCCAACGCTCTTTCCACCTGCCCTTTCTTGACAGTCTATGCCTGTAGCTCTCAATTTTCCATAACTGCTTTCCTGGTCTGTAGTTGATTATATTCAAGCTCCCTGAATTTTTGTTGTTCCTGCTTTCAGACCCCCTGGGGCAGTTCAGTTTTTAAATAGTGTGTTCTCTCTCAAATCATACAGAGTGACCCTCTGCCAACCCATCTGTCAGAGGGATCCTTGCACTGCAAAAACTTGCAATTGAATCTGAAACAGGTTTGGGCTTGTCCTGAGGGCAGGACTACCAGTGTCTTCTTGCAAGGGGCCTGCTCTGCCTTTTGTGTGAGGCTTTTGCTTTCTCCCTCCTGCTGTGGATCACACAACTGGATCTGTTTGGCTTGGATGGGCCCCTCCTTCCTCTGCACTTCAGCTGTTACACAGCTCCTCTTGAGAATTCCTTTATTTGCAGTAGAAGAGTTTTTATTCCGACTCTAACCCTTTGGATTCAGCTTCTGTGTATGCCTTCTTACCACAATGTCCACATTTTCTGTATTCATCTTCTGGTTGAACATCTAGACTATTTCTATAATTTGGGTAAACCATGCTCAGAGTTTTCTTTATTCTTTTTTTTCTTTTCTCACATGATACATCTTGACTCCCCTCCTCCTCTCACCCCACTCCTCCCAACTTCCCCAGCTTCCCTCTCTCCCAGATCTACTCCCCTGTCCCCTGATTATCCTCAGAAAAGAGCAGTCCTCCTAGGGTTACCACTCAAACAGGGCCAGGTAGTCTAGGCAACCCATCAGGAGGAAAAGGGTCCCTGCACACACACAAGAATACCAAGCCAGAAAAACCTAAAGACATATTTAGGGGACCCTACATCACACCCTGATGCTTCAGTCTCTGTGAGCTCCTGTGTAGTAGTATGCTGCTGTGGTGGCTCAGCCAGAAGACAAGGAGGCATTTTCATATTTGGAAGCCCTGCCAGACCTCAGCAGAGGGAACCAGCATCCTGGCCAGCGCCATACTTAATTGACAGTAGAACCCCAAGCATCTGAACTCTGGTGTATTTATTGATTCAGAACTCCTCAGGTGTGGGTCATAAGCAATGAAATACCCCCCAAACACACACACACACACACACACAGAAATCCAACACCTGAAGACAGTACAAAATGCCATGGCCTATGCATTCCTTTTTCCAACAGTGCACAAAAACAATTACTTTAAATATGTCTAAAAATAGACTTCTACAACACTCCTAAAAGTGCTCATCAGTTGACTCCATGGGGCTTGTTCCCCTAGTGTCCTCTACCCCTCTGTTCCCTGTAATTCCTCCTCCCCCTGTTCTATGGGTTCCTCTGGCTTTGCACAGTGTTTGGCCCTGGGCCGCTGTATCTGCTCCATCAGCTGCTGGAGGAAGCCTCACTGGTGAAGATTGGGCTACATAGACACTGATCTATGAACAGAGCAGGATATCATTAGAAATCATCTCCAGGCTATCTACTCTCTAATTCCTGACCTGCCCTTCAATATCAGGCGTGTTTCCCCATCTTAGTGTGAGGTTCTGCCCTTCCACTGTCCCAGCAAATCCTGCAGGTTCTAGGTTACAGGTCAAAGGTTTTGTGCCTTAGTTGATGTCCCAATCCTGGAAGCCTTGCCTGGGTATGGGAGATGGCCTGTTCAGGTTCTCTATCCCCCATTACTAGAGGTCCTCACTAGAGTCTCCCTCATAGAGTCCAGTGAGTTTCCACTGCACCAGGTCTTCTGATCGCCCCCTAAATGTCCTCCAATTCTGGTCAAGAATCTTCCATATATTCTCTTCCCCCATTGCTCCCTCTGCAACTTTCTATTTCCATTCCCATCCTCCTCTAGCCTACTGAACCATCTGTCTGTTCACTCAGTTTTTTAATATGGATACTGGGGCTTGAACTCAGGTCTTTGTGCATGTGTGGCAAGCACTTTACCAACAGCTGCCTCTGCAGCCCATGAAATTTTTTAATGTGATGAAATCCCAGTAGGATTCCTGTTGCTTCCTGAGCCATTGAATCCTATTCCGAAAGTCAGAAAATCGAAGTGTTTGTCAGTCGGGGTTTCTAGAAGAATATAACTAATAGAATGGAAATACATATATTAAAAGGGATTTTTTTTTTAGAGTGACTTATTGGCTGTGGTCTAGCTAGTCCAACAATGGCTGTCTACCAACAAAAAGGCCAAGAATCCATAATTGTTCAGTCTAAGTTGGTTAATGACCATGAGGAAATGTCTCAGCAGGATAGATGAACTTGACAGAAAGAATGAGGGTAAGAAGGAAGAGAGCAAAAGCTTCCTTCTTCCATATCCTTTTTATGTGGACTGCCATCAGTAGGTGTGGTCTTAACACCTCAAGAGATCCAGTCAGTATGTCAAGTTGACAACCAACACCATCACAAAGTGTTTTCCTCATATTCTCTAACAGTTTCAGTGATCCAACTCTTATACAATGGTCTCTGATTTTGAATTGATTTTATACAGAACCAGAGATAGGATCTTATTAGCCTTCTACACGTGCATATCCAGTTTCCCCACGCTTACCTTTTAATTGTTGGTTAATTGTTTCGGCTTTCTGAATTTCTCCCTTGAGTGAATTCAGCTTGGCATTAGCCTCCACTGGGCTACCCAGCATCCCATCTCCCATCCCCACCCCCACTGAGTTCTCAGCTGCCTGACTGGCACATCTCACTGCCAGATGCATTCCTTTTTGTTGTCTTGCTCCCCCAGTCTGCAATTACATTGTTGTCTCATGCTGCAGCTCTGGCTCCCATCTGTCACCAGTATGAAAGGTCTCATCACCCAGGGGGGTGGGGGGGGTCCAGCTCCAGACTCCTCCTGTTTTAGTATTCTGCTTAAAACTACTCTAGCACTGAATGTCACTGACCCCCAGGAATCAAACTGTGAGATGTTTTTCTTAGCAATTGTGTGGGGACAGAAAGGATAAACACAGAGTTAGACTGAAATGCTCCCCCCCCAAAAGAAAAGTACAAAGGGACCATGAAGCTAGAAGGGGTGTGTAGGTGAGGGAGGAAGGAGCATTCCTTGAGTGGCAGGACCAGAGTAGTCTGTGGTCCAGACATAATATCATGTCTCAAGTGAGCGCCAACACACATAATCAAGCTAAGGCCAGATTCTCACAGAAGAGAACTCTAACCCCCAGAGTCAAGCTAACTGAACTCATATCCTTCCTTAATTGTGTGCCTTCCTGATAAGGTGGTACACAGGATGTTTTCTGTGAATTGATACACTGTGATTGATCCTTATGTCTTGGGCTCAGGATGTTCTTTTTCAATAGTGGACTAAAAATATGACCAACTTCTGCTTTTGTTGACACAGGTGGTTTGAGCTTTAAATCCCTAAAATTCTAACCCAAAGTCACAGTCCTGAATTTAGCTCTAAGACTGTATCTTAGCTCTAAGACTGTATCTCTAAGGCTGGCTCTCTCTCTCTTTCCAGCCAGCTCTTGCTCTTCCTTTGGCTAGCCAATTTTCTTTTTTTCCTTTTTCCTCATTTTTAACTCAAGTAAAAATTTTATTTATTAATGAGTCATGTGTCGTGTAGTAATTGGATCACCAAGAACCTAGAATAAGACACACCAATAAACTAAGCTGTGGTACAGATCAGGAAAGGCTCCAGCCTCCCCTGAGATTTTTGAAAACTGACTGGTTCTTAATGATTATCTGGAGTTGGGATACAAGGACAGGGTTTTATAGTCATTGTAGTCATTGAATTTGGACTACTCAGAAAGGAGAGGGGGCTGAGCAGGCTATGACCTTGGGATGGGAGTGATTCTTACAGAGCTAGTGTGGTGGCAGTTCTTTTGAGGGTCACATTCCAGAGTCCCCCACACTGGGGCTCCAGCATCCAGCCCAACCTCCCCATATGGCTCAGCCTTCCTGTATGGCCAGTTGTCTAAAGTTAGTTGTCACTTGTTTAAATGTTTTATGTTTTTAAATGTTATAAAATAAAGTAATAATTGGAAGACATCTCAAAGAATTAGGTTTCTGTGTAATTTCCTAAGACCTGTGCTGTCCTTACAGGGGCCATTAGTTACAAATACCTCTGACATAATTAAAACTAAGACTATTCTTCTTATATCAGGCTTGGCTGCCTGGCCTGCAAGCCCCAGAGCTCTGCCTGCTTAGTTTCTTCTGTGCTGGGATTACAAATGCATGCCACCTGATGTGGACTTTTTAATGTGGATCTGGAGATTGCACACTGGTCTTTTGTATTTTACTGACTAACCCATCTTCCCACCTTGAAAATTGCATTTCATTATATTTTATACCATTTATTTCTCAAGGAGAAAAGCCATGCATCTGTGACTTCAGTGGATCGAATTTTTCAAGTTCCGATTTCAAAAGCTGTACAGCTGACTACAAATGATGCCATAAAGACCACTCTGCTTTTGGAACTGGACATTTCAGTAAGTTGTGACAGAGCTTCCTCTCAACATGATTGCACAGAGGAAATATACAGGCCGTCTGGGTGCAGTTCCTCCACCCAGGGAGAGGACACATCTCTGGCTAGTCACCTGACTGTTCTATTCCTGATCTGTCATTTTCTCCTCACCTCACTTTCCACTTCAAAGAGGTGAGATGAGAAGTGACTGGCACTGACAGCACGGAGCATGGTGCTGCTGCTGCCTTGCTCATAAGCTTTGAGAGAATAATGGGATCCAGACAGCATTTTACCTGTGACAGGCCAACAGAAGGAAGCTGTTTATTTATGATCAGCCAGCTAGGCAGGAACAAAGCTCAGATTAGTCAAGAAAATGTTAACTTCCCACAGCAGTAGTTCTGATTCTTTGAAGAATCTGAAAAGATTATGGAATCTCTTTCCAGAAAGGTGATAACAGAACATTTGCCTATGTGCGGGGGTGGGGGGGTTAGGGTTAATCCATGAGCCCATCTGCATCTGTTCACCCTGCAAGGGATCCTTCAGTCATTAACTCAGTCCTTTATCTTGAATGTCCCAACAAATTAAGTGGGCTGGTTTTTCAGAAATCAGAACACTTAAGTTGTCTGTAGAGCTTCCTGATAGATAAAAGAAATGACTGGCATCAAACTTAGTGTTTTTATGTCTGTACTAGTGAGAAAGCCTACACATCTATTAAATGTGCCTGGGTGTTTTATGTATGTGTGCCTAGAGGGCTGGGAGGTGATCTTCCTGGAATACTCTTCCATCTCATTTGTTGAAGTAGCTTCTCTCAGTAAAAGCCAAAGCTCTCCAATATGGCCAGACTCCCTGATAGGCTTGCTTGTGGACTGTTGAGTGAGTGTATCCTGTCTGTACCTTCAAAGGCTGGATTTATAAGCAGGCACAAACCCAACCAGCATTTATGTGGATTCTGGGAATCGAAACTCTGATCTGCAAACTTACAGGCTAGAGCTTTATCTACTCTTTGCATATTTTTGTTTGTTTTGTTTTTTGAGGTGATGTCTCACTCTGTAGTAATCTCACCATGCAGGCCTCCAAATTTAAGAGATCTGCCAGTGTCTGGCTCCCAAGTGACAGGATCAAAGGAGATCTAAGAAGAGTGTGTTTGTGTGATTAATTGGACTTACTCATTGGTTTCTCTTTTTAGTTAGAACTAGTTTCTTTGTGAGTCCCTAAACAAAGATAGCCATAATGAAAACTACTTTTTGTTACTTTAAACTCTTTAACACACAGGATTTTTTTTCTATTTTACCTCGGTTCTTCTCTAGAAAATCAAGTTTTCACATCAACCTGGAGATTCCTTCAATGTGATCTGTCCAAACAGTGATTCTGAGGTAGAAAACCTGCTTCAGAGGCTGCAGCTGGCTGGTAAACGAACATACACCGTCATCTTGAAAATCAGAACAGACACTAAGAAGAAAGGTAAGACAGATCCTGGACATACTCAGCATTGCTGGGTGCTGGCTTCACAGATGCTGTGGCTCGGCCACATGGTACGTGTGATGCTGACAGGTTATTGATACTATTCTTATTTATATTCTTATATGTTTATATATAGAAATGTATACTACATTTATAGTGTGGCAAAGTACCATACATATATTGGACACTTGTGGACGTGAAAGGAGCCTAGAACTTTGGTGTCAAATTCCTATTATGTTTGCTTCTCATAGAAATATTTTATTATGTAAAAATAATTTTTCTATAAATAAAAGAAGCTGTTTATTATTTAAAATACTAATATTACTTTCCTATAATCTTGAACCTTCTCGGTCCTAAAGTTCCTGATTTTCAAAAAGACTTATTTTAATTTTTGTGTCTGTGGGGATGTGTTTGTGCTGGTGCCTGATTGAGGCCAGCAAAGGGTGTGGATCCCCTGGAGCTAGAGTTACAGACATGTGGGTTCTGGGAACTGAACTGGGGTCATCTGGAAAAACATTACTAGCATGCTTAATAATTGAGCCATCTCTCCAGCCATGTAGTTGTTTTTCATTTTAATGGAAAATGGTCATCTTTTGCTTTTTGTTATTTTATTTTGTTCAGAACATTGTGAATTTCTCATTCTTTTACTTTTGTGGCTGTTTTATCCTGGCATATTTATTTAGGCCAATTCACACGTTATCACACTGAGTAGCATTGTAGGGTGAAGTGTCTCAACTAGCTGTACTTTGCTGAATGCAAAGCATGTTCTAAAAATGTGTTTGTGGTTGTGTCTATTCTCTGGCATTACGCTTCCTGCCTCATCTGCAAGGAGCCACTGTGCCCCAGCATGTGCCTGAGGGGTGTTCTCTCCAGTTCATCCTCACCTGGTGTCTTGAAATACGAGCCATTCCTAAAAAGGTATTTCTCTTTGTCTTCTTTGAGTAACTTAAAATGGACAGAGCTCTGTTGAGCACTTTTTAGATAAGCCTGATACCTGCCCCTTGGAGTTACAGAAGGTATGGTGTCCAGAGAGTGTCTTTCTAATGTCATGGAAACGGGTCTCCTTCAGTCTTCTTCTTACCCGACACTAGCTTTACACAGTACCAGGCTACAGCCTAGACTGGCCTCCATGACAGGGCACTTCCTCTTCATCACCTGCTATATTACTACAGATCTTCTGTGTAGTGTTGCTGAATGGGAAAACTTTGGGGAAATGCAAGAGTTGGAAGCTTCTCTTGATGTTTAGGAATTTTGAAATAGATGGACCTCTAGAAGTAGGTCAGTATTACACCAGGAACTGTGTTTAAAATGCTTGCAGCTGATTTTTTTTCTTAACATTCTTTGAATGTATACAATTTTCTAGTCTGCTGTGCTGGATTTGAATCATCTGAGCAAAAACACTGTAGTAATTAAAGGTGAGCTTCCAGCCAGCCGTGTGAGTGCTCACTGCCCTGCCACTGTGTGGTGCTCGCTGCACTGCTGCTGCGTGAGTGCTCACTGCACTGCCTCTGTGTCAGTGTGCTCACTGCACTGCCACTGTATGAGTGCTCGCTGCACTGCTGCTGTGTCAGTGTGCTCACTGCACTGCTGCTGTGTGAGTGCTCACTGTACTGCTGCTGTGTGAGTGCTTGTTGCATGGCTGCTGTGTCAATGTGCTTGCTGCAGTGCTGCTGTGTGAGTGCTCGCTGCACTGCTGCTGTGTGAGTGCTCACTGCACTGCCGCTGTGTCAGTGTGCTCGCTGCACTGCTGCTGTGTCAGTGTGCTCGCTGCACTGCCGCTGTGTGAGTGTGCTCGCTGCACTGCTGCTGTGTCAGTGTGCTCGCTGCACTGCTGCTGTGTGAGTGCTCACTGTACTGCTGCTGTGTGAGTGCTTGTTGCACGGCTGCTGTGTCAATGTGCTTGCTGCAGTGCCGCTGTGTGAGTGCTCGCTGCACTGCCACTGTGTGGTGCTCGCTGCACTGCTGCTGCGTGAGTGCTCACTGCACTGCCGCTGTGTCAGTGTGCTCACTGCACTGCCGCTGTGTGAGTGTGCTCGCTGCACTGTCGCTGTGTGAGTGCTCACTGTACTGCCGCTGTGTGAGTGTTCGCTGCACTGCCGCTGTGTGAGTGCTAGTGTGCTCGCTGCAGTGCTGCTGCGTGAGTGCTCACTGCACTGCTGCTGTGTGAGTGCTCGTTGCACTGCTGCTGCGTGAGTGCTCACTGCACTGCTGCTGCGTGAGTGCTCACTGCACTGCCTCTGTGTCAGTGTGCTCGCTGCACTGCTGCTGTGTGAGTGTTCGCTGCACTGCCGCTGTGTCAGTGTGCTCGCTGCACTGCCGCTGTGTGAGTGCTAGTGTGCTCGCTGCAGTGCTGCTGCGTGAGTGCTCACTGCACTGCTGCTGCGTGAGTGCTCACTGCACTGCCTCTGTGTCAGTGTGCTCGCTGCACTGCTGCTGTGTGAGTGCTCGCTGCACTGCCGCTGCGTGAGTGCTCGCTGCACTGCTGCTGCGTGAGTGCTCGCTGCACTGCTGCTGTGTCAGTGTGTGCGCTGCACTGCCGCTGTGTGAGTGCTCGCTGCCCTGCTACTGTGTCAGTGTGCTCGCTGCAGTGCCGCTGTGTCAGCGTGCTCTCTGCACTGCTGCTGTGTGAATGCTCACAGTACTGCTGCTGTGTGAGTGTGCTCGCTGCACTGCCGCTGTGTGAGTGCTCGCTGCACTGCCGCTGTGTCATTGTGCACACTGCACTGCCGCTGTGTGAGTGTGCTCGCTGCACTGCCGCTGTGTGAGTGCTCACTGTACTGCCGCTGTGTGAGTGTTCGCTGCACTGCCGCTGTGTCAGTGTGCTCGCTGCACTGCCGCTGTGTGAGTGCTAGTGTGCTCGCTGCACTGCTGCTGCGTGAGTGCTCACTGCACTGCTGCTGTGTGAGTGCTCGTTGCACGGCTGCTGTGTCAGTGTGCTCGCTGCACTGCTGCTGCGTGAGTGCTCACTGCACTGCCGCTGTGTCAGTGTGCTCGCTGCACTGCCGCTGTGTGAGTGCTCGCTGCACTGCTGCTGTGTGAGTGCTCGCTGCACTGCCGCTGTGTGAGTGCTCACTGTACTGCCGCTGTGTGAGTGCTCGCTGCACTGCTGGTCTTGGAAAGCAAACCACTTTAGAGAAAACCTCAGTTTGAGACACATTATGAGTAGAGCTTCTTAAGTTTAGTTAATTCACAGTATTGCTTTAATTTTACTAGTTTTTAAAATTTTATGAAGTGTATGTAAATATATTTTCCTTACTACACAAAATAATGCTCTTTACAAATACCTGGATGAACATGACACAGTAAAAGTTTGTAATCACACCCTCAGAGTTTAATTCTGGAATCTAATTCCTGTTTCAGAGCCAAACAAAAAGTCATCATTTCCAGTGTGGAATGACTAAGTGTGTTTTTAATAGATCCTCCACAGTTTGCTGGTTTGATCATGAACATCTGGGTTGTTTCTAGATTTTGTATGGGGGAGAAAACATGTCTAAGCCAAGTTTTCTGTACTGTGATAGTCTTTGCACACATTTGAAATATTTGTATAAAGTAAATTCCTTGGAGTAGAATTGGTATTTTAAATGATTTACACTTTAGCACCTTGCAATGTTTTCTGCCATTTAAGCTTGTTCTTTTGTTTCTTTGATCTTTGATTGATTGATTGGTTGATTGGAGATGAGATCTTACTGTATAACTGTGGCTGGCCTGGAACTCACAGAGATAATGAAGTAGCTCACAGCTGGCCTCTTCCTTCAGGCATTTTTGCGTGCCCTGGTGGACTGTACCAGCAATGCTGAAGAAAAGCGAAGACTACAGGAACTGTGCAGTAAAGAGGGGGCAGCTGATTACACCCGCTTCATCCGCAATGCCAGTGTCTGCCTGCTGGATCTCCTCCTTGCCTTCCCATCCTGCCAGCCTCCGCTCAACCTCCTGCTCGGTGAATCAGCCCTTCCACAGCCCCAGCCCTTCGTGCACTGTTATGTGAGCCTTTGTCGTAAAGGAGACTGGCTGTTCATGTCTGTCTGTGAATTCTATGCAGATGCAGTGTGGAAACACCTAATAAATGGGGTGTGGGGAGTTACCGATTAGGAACCCATCCTGTATTTTGTCTTCAGATTATAGTGACATCTGAGCCGACTTTCTACAAGCCAAAGTCCCTCTTCCACACCTTTTTTTCCCATTTTTTTCCTTCTGTTAATGTCACTGTTATTTTCTCTATTAATTTATACCATTGTTTTAGCTGAGTTTTTATCTGACAGTAAATATTCAGAGGGAAAGAATTATTTTTATCAATTCCAATCAGCTTATGATGTAATCAAATGAAGTATGTGCTCTATGTAGAATACAGAAATATTTCCATCGAGAGAGGAAGTGTTCAAGACCAAAGGGACCCTGGTAGTACAGGTTGACACACCAGGAGCACTGGCAGCTGAACTCAAAGGGGCTGGAACTGTTTTCTGGAGTGATGGTGGTAGGCACTCTGTAGGGTCGTGTAGCCTTTCTTCCTTGCTTGTGTTTACTTGCCTGTAGTGTCGCAGGGCAAGCGTTAGCACTCGCATGGTCTCGTTCTCTTGCTAAGCCCACAGGCCCTTCCGAGGCCTCTTTAGGTCTTGCTTTCTCTTCCATAATTTCTTAGTATTATTTTCTTTTCCTCCCAAAAATGTGTTTTTGAAGAAAAATAAAATTATTATGTGAGGCTAATCTCCCACACTCTGTCTAAGACAGCTGGCTGGTGTTTTTTGGCTTCGTGTTATTCTGGAGGTGGTAGAAGCTGGTGTGTGGCCAGAATATAGGTTAGGAGCCAGCAAAGAGTCATCGGGCCCTACAAAATTGAAGTTTTCAAATGTCTTTAAGAAAAATTAACACACCTAAAACTTAAATTAACTGTTTACTAAACTCTGTTTTCCTGCTTTATTAAGACTAAGCCTTTTTAGAAGGAATATTTCAAAAGTTTTGCCCAAATTAAAAATAGAGCATGCTGTTTACAAAAATTACAAAATTTGCAAGCAGATAATCAAATGTGGAATGTTATGTTGCTTTTACACGTGTCCCCATGCATCTTGACACCACAGGGCTTCTGAGAAAGTGGCTTTGAGAAAGTCTCCCACCATAAACATAGGCTTTTATTAAGTATATAAACACAAGAAGGAAAAATGCATTATGCTCCTAAGCATTTCCTATAATGCTGTCTTTGCTGTGTTTGAGCCTTGACTTCATTTCACGTCTGAGTCCCATCTCTGCTATGATTCTGCAGACACAGGACAGCCCAGGGAGACTCTGGCTGTAGTCTACTCATGAGTCTGTCCAGCAATGGGTGGGAATCCTGACTTTAGAATTGAGGCAATGTATCACTGGGTTGGGTCCCCCCGCCCCCGCCCACCAAGAATTGGAGAGGGGTTAGTAGTATTTCACTTAGGCACAATGATTTCATGTGTACTAAAAATATTTTAAATGAGAATGTGTTATTTTGAGTATTCTAAATAAGAAGGTTAAATACAGGCCTGGGTTTTCTTTTGGCCCCACTTCAGTAGGTCTGAGTTAATTGCCTGTTTTTATTTTTAGAGCACCTTCCTAAACTCCAACCTCGACCATACTCATGTGCAAGGTATGGATACTTATTAGCATATAAATAGCAATTTTTCTCCAAAATCCTGTGAAAACTGAACTTCCAGCTCTTTAGTGACCAGGACAGTTGCTGGAGACTCCCCTGTATTATAGAACATCGTGGTAGGCACAATGTGCTATGAAGAATCCCAGGACTTCAGTACTGCAGGGTTCACAGTTAAGGTCAGGAGTGGATGGGGTCATCTGATTGTTCCCCTGTTTAAGGCAGTAGATTCAATCTTACCATCCCTGGGCTGCTGAGGGGTCAGGTAGGGAGGTTCAGCTTTAGAACATATGTGTTTGAGTCCTGGCGTTGCAACATCCAGCCTTGCCACTGCCCCAATGTGCCCTGTGCCTTCAGTGGCAGTGCAGCAGGCATACTTTTCTTACATTGTTTGCATGTAATTCAACATGGATTGAGGTTTGTAAAAAACTGCCTGCTAATGATCCTGAACCTTATGTTTTCTTCACTTAATTTCAAATTTTTCAACTTGATATCTAATGCCCTGTATATTTGTCTTTTGCCATTTGCACAGTAATAAAATCAGTCAGGTAAATACTGAGTGGTGACTCTTGAAGTCAGAGCCTTGGGGCATCTCACTTTCTACAAACCTTACTGAAGTGTTGAAGACAAGTTGATAAAATTGGACACTTTCCTGAAAGATCTCACTGTGGAGAGGCAAGGGCTACGATTAAGATGCCTCTCGTCTAGAGCAGTGGCAAGGTAGCTTAATACTCCCATATCCCTAGCACAGTAAGAAAATACTGCTCTTCCCTGATGGAGACATCAGAATTTGCCTGTGTCTTTGCAGCTCCAGCCTATCCCATCCAGACAAGCTTCATTTCGTGTTCAACATTGTAGAGTTTCCATCTAATACCATGGCAGCAGCATCACGGAAGGGAGTGTGCACAGGCTGGCTGGCCACATTGGTGGCTCCATTCCTTCAGCCAAACACAGCAGCATCACATGCAGTCAGTCGGGACACGCTGGCTCCAGCTCCGACGGTACTGAATCTGTGATTTGTGCTTTGCTAGACTTCGGCTCTCACCTGACTATTATGGCTTTAAACCTACAGTCATTTGTCAGGCTGTTGTTGGGGGGGGTGCTTTTCTGTGACTGATTTTGACTGTGATGAGCCCAGGTTGACAGACGAGTGGCAATGGGTCATATCCAGTCTCCAGCCCTAACTCAAGGTTCCCTCAGGACACCCCCCAATAACATCTCCATCTCAACTTCATGTCCTTATTTCTTCATTCATTAGTTCATTTATTTTACCTTACCAAATTCATTTAGTGCTGTCCATAGGCTCGTGAATTTGGGGTCATCCCCTGAGGCATGGGGACATACCAGTGGCCACAGACCCAAAGGAAAGTGACTTTCTCGCCCTCAGAAGCCGTCAACTCCAGTAGTTCCTATCTAGGGGAATGCTTGCGTTTTACCTTTCCTAAGCCTGCCTGCATACTCATTAATTCCTTGGTTTATGCTTTAACTCACATATAAAAAAGTATGCTAAGTAAAATCACTTCTGATATGGGTAGAAAAGAAACTATTTGCAAAACAAACTTTTACTTCTTCCTCTGTGGTATGAGATGTGTTCTTGGCTTTAATAAGGTCTGACGCTGCTGTTTAACTTGATGATGCTTCTCTGAGGAGGATT
Organism: Cricetomys ansorgei; assembly: GCA_026225945.1. Taxonomy (NCBI): domain Eukaryota; kingdom Metazoa; phylum Chordata; class Mammalia; order Rodentia; family Nesomyidae; genus Cricetomys; species Cricetomys ansorgei. The sequence continues at coordinate 399,594 of JAMJFZ010000239.1, read as the reverse complement.
AACCAATGTGAATTCTCACAAAGATCATCTTGGTTCTGTGCTCTTACATGCTTGCCTAGGTTTTCTCTTAAACTCACCGAAGTTGGTTCAATATTCCAGATATCTATCTCTCCTCGAGCAACAAGTTCTTTCCACTTACCAGATGACCCTTCGGCCCCCATCATAATGGTGGGCGCAGGAACTGGCATAGCCCCCTTCATTGGCTTTCTCCAGCACAGGTGCGTGTCCATTGAAACTAGAGGGGAATTCGCAACTTGTCATCACAGGTGGAAATAGAATAGCACATTTTGTTCTTCAATTGTTTTAGAATGATTGGATGTTGGTTGTAAAGTTTGTACTTTAAATTTGTTTACCTAATGTCTCATACTGTAATGATTTGCTTCCTTCTGGAAGCTTCCCATCCTACTGTGGCACTTACACTTGCCACTCTGTTTGTTCATCTGCACTGTGGGTTATAGCATATGTACCTGGGGACAAATGTAAGGCAACCTTCATGCTGTGGCAGGTACAGCTGCTCTCTGTCCTGACTGGGTCAGGTTAGTATTCACAGATACAGTTATGCCAGGTGTCTGAAGTGAGCCCTGACATAGGAACTTTCAGAAGAGTGACCCTAATGGGTACAACAGTTTCAGAGGAATGGTGTCATGGAGAGTAGATGAATGCAGCCTCTCTCATGTTCGTCGAGCACTGCTCTCCAGGTCACGACCATAGCAGCCTGTGTGGTGATGATGACACTGTGTCAGCTCGCTCAGACTGTGCTTCTCTCAAGACGTGAAATGGTCAGTGTATTCAGCTCCAGCCTATCGTCCATTCACTGTTGCTTGTTGGATATATGCTGAGGCAACACAACACTGAAGTGTGTGGTGAAGCAAACCACTAAAGAGAAGCAGGACATGACTAGGACCCATGATCCTAGTGGAACATTCCCTCTTAAGCTGCCTACTTGGTCCTCTTCTCAGAACCAAGCCTTTAGATGTGAACTTTTAAGAGATACTCACCATCCAAAGGAGGGCTTGTGAGTAACTTAGGTAGAATATCTGCGTAGTGCTGACAAAAGCCCAGGATGAATCCTTAGTGCTGTAGCATAAAAACCCAGATAATATTAAAATATAGCAAATGCTGGTATTTTAAATGAGTCATTTGGAACAGTATAGGGATGGGTTTTACAGGCCTGTTTGTTGGTGATATATCCTGACAAAAGATATTTGTTCCTGTACTCCTTAAATCAAACATTCCTTTTTTCCTTAGAGAGAAACTCCAGGAGCAACACCCAGATGGAAATTTTGGGATGATGTGGCTGTTTTTTGGCTGCAGACATAAGGAAAGAGACTACTTGTTCAGGTACAGAGTGCTTTTGTCCTAATGCTCAGCTGGTACCTGGCAGTTGTCATGTGCATTTTGTCATCCTCAAACCTCCTGGTGACAGTGCTGTTTTACATTGCAGAGAGGAGCTCAGGCGTTTCCTCAAGCAAGGGATCCTGACTCAGCTGAAGGTCTCCTTCTCAAGAGATGCCCCACTTGAGGAGGAGGAGATCCCAGCAAAGTATGTGCAACACAACCTCCAGCGTCACAGCCAACAGGTGGCCAGGATCCTCCTTCAGGAGAGTGGCTACATTTATGTGTGTGGGTATGTGGCCAGATGGGAGAGCACAGATGCTGCTGTGGTAGATAGATTGAGGGGCCAGCAGTCAATGTAGCAGCCATTTGATTTTCACATACATCACACATAAACACACAGTGGATGCTTTTAGCATACAGTTAATGGCCAGGATTTCTATTACAAGGCAGCAGTGGTGAACGCTGCTCTTGCATTGGGGAATCCTTACTTTGGATACGTGTTTTTAGCATCTGAAAATGCATGTTTAAAATCCTAGTCATGCCAGGCGATGGTGGCTCACACTTTTAATCCCAGCACTCTGGAGGCAGAGGCAGGTGGATCTCTATGAGTTTGAGGCTAGCCTGGTCTATGGGAGTGAGTTCCAGGACAGCCAGTATTACAACAGAGAAACCTGACCTCAAAACCAAAAAGAAGAAGGGAGAAAAAAAAAAAAAAAACCTTAGTCACTTAAACTGAAGTCTTGACGTGGATTTTGTTGAGTAGAGGAATCTGTGATTTGCAGTTTGAGCCAGCAAAGAGGGCAGTCAGATGTGACTCTGAGAATGTGCCTCAGATTAGAATCCTTCCTTTTTCTCTGGGACAGTGTTTGTTGTGGTCAAGGAGGAAGAGACCAGAGTCACTCTCACATTACTGTACTTTGTGTGCTTCCTGTGTCAGTGTCTGTCACAGAAACTCACAGGCGCCATGTAGAAAATAAAAATTTTGAAAGCTTGACCCTAAAACTTTGAACTAGATAAAAGGAAATTTGAAATAAGAAATTTTCCTTTTATCCTAAAACCTCCTTAGCATTCAACCATCTCCAGGCAGCCGGACCCTTCTTTTGCTTGCTTTTTAACTGTAGTGCAGATGAAATATTGGCTGTGACTGGTGCATGTGACTGCAGTCACAGGACTGGCAGATTGGTGCCTTCCTCCTTTCTTTAACTTTGTTTATAGTTTTAACTTTTCAAAGGCTGTTTTTAGCTGCCTAGATGATTTCATGACCCTAATAGTTTCTGGTATTCACCTGAAGAGCACTGCAGAAATCCCATGCACTGTGTTGGTTTTATGTTTTCATTTAGCTTTTGTTGAAGTTCTTGGTCTTCATGTTTGTAGAGGGCATTTTGATCACATTGAGGTTGAAGTGACAGACCTCTAAATAGCAGAAGTCTCTAATCACACATGTACCAGTAACTGGTGGTTGAGAACATGGAGCTATCACAGATACCTCCAGACTCTTAAGTCCCCCCCATAGCATCCCCTCCCAGTCACTGAGTAGTAACTTTCCTAGAAAGCATTATTGGTGTGTTCAGAGATGAAAGCTCAGAATGACCTTACCAGTCCCAATTGGAGTGGGCAGGTGGGAGCAGAAGACACTGAGGGAGGAGGGATCCTGTCCAAAACTGAGAAGATTTTTCACTCTGCTAAAAAGTCGAGTGATTGAGGTGAAGGTGGAGAGGACCTGTAGGTTTGGCAGAGGGTCAGGCTGCAGGGATAGATTTCCTGGAGTGGTCCAGGCAAGGTGAGGCATGAAAAGGTGATGCGGTTATTTAGGCACCTCCCAGGAGTAAACTGACAGGACAGACTTAAGGTCCTGACGTACTGTGTCCTCCATTCAAACATTGGAGCACCTGCTGAGTGCTTTGGCACTGTTCAGGCATGGGGAGATACAAGAGGAAGTGAAATGCACTCCCTAGCCTTAGACAGCAGCCATGGTGAGAATGCCCCAGGAACAGTGCTTAACATGGAGTTAGCAAGGGACAGTGACATCCAGGGTGATGCCTCCCCGTCTCCTGCCTCCAAGAGCTGAGACCCGTGGAAGCACTTTGTCCTCAGTGAAGGGGTCTATCCCTTCATGTGCACAAAGGCTTGGGAGTATGAGAGCGTGCAGGTCTACTGTGTGCTGTGAGAAAGAGGGAAGGGGCCAGGCATGTGAGCCAGAGCCGAGTCTCCCTCCTGGGATAAAACTGTGGGCTGCTCTAGGGGCATAGGAGCCTTCGGAGGATTGTAAGCCGTGGAACCATGTGGTCCATTCTATTTGGAGTGGTCACCATGGGTGAAGGCTTGGCGTGATATAAATGAAGCTGGATATTTAAAAACATTCTAAGAAATGATGGCAGAGTCAGAGGGAACTAGGTATGTGGTTAATTCATAAAGAGGATTTTCTAAAACACACATTCCTATTTTGTGACGTATGTTGTTTTGTTTTCTAGAGATGCCAAGAATATGGCTAAGGATGTGAATGACACCCTTGTAGAAATTGTAAGCAAAGAGACTGGAGTTGGCAGACTAGAAGCAATGAAAACACTGGCAACATTAAAACAAGAAAAACGGTATCTTCAGGATATTTGGTCATAAAACTAGAAGGGAGACAGTTAAGGGGTTTTTCTTTTGTTTTTTTTAAGTGCCAAAGACAATTTTACTGAAGATGAGTTTATAATTTTTAAACATTTTTGGTGGAAGTTGGGTGAGGAACAGATTACTTTCTAGGACAGCAGAAGTGCCTGGTGCAATTTCACTTGTCTTCTCCTCCCCTTGTCTGTGGCCCTACCCACGCTTTACTGTGTGATTGGGGTGTAAGGATGTTCTTGCTGGCACCACAACACACAGGCTCCCCAAGAGAGTAGGTTGTCACTTGTACCTGTGCTTATCATGGAAAACTTGTTTACATACTCTCTTTCTATGAAATATACTTAGAAAGTAGTCATGCTGGTGATTTTTAAAGTAATACATACATGTAAAACATAGTCTCTGCATGTTTACACAATTATTAAATTATGGTTATCAAAATTTTATTTCTGATAAAATATTTCAATTTTGAGGTAATCTTTATAAAATAAGGATTTTTATGCTGCTAGAAATATATTTTGAAATACATTTGAAATTGTACTCTCTCTTTTTCTATATGATTATTTTTAATGTCACAGATCTATAGCTTAGGGCATTGCATTCCCCTCACAGAAGACATCATATCCACATTTCCGTCATGTTACATACCCTGTTCTTCCCATGGACTCCTCCCATCTCTGCTCCTTGCTAGCAGAGGTGGATTTTTCCCAGCACCTGGTTTTATCCTAGCCTGAGTACTCCACTTATATTTCTAATACCAAATTCTCTTCAGAGTTACAAAAATAAATTATGTAATATTAGTTATCCATGCTGTTGCTACGACAAAACCTGGGGCAAAACAATGTGAAGAGGGTACTTTAGAACATAGGAGAGGGGTTTTAGGGCTCAGTTTCAATATGCGCTCCACACTGCTGTGGAAGTCATGGTGGCAGAAGCCGATTGCCTGTGCCTAGCTAGCCTTCTCCGTACACTCTAGAACCCCCACCCATAGAATGGGCCTACCTATATTTAATGAGGGTATTGCCACCTCAGTTGGCCTAATCTGAATAACCCCTCTCAAGCAAGTCCAGAGATTTGTCTCCTAGGTAATTCTCAACCCTGTCAACTTTCTCTGTCATGTGTATATTGTCTTGTTTAAAACAATTACCTCTCTGGTGAAGTGCTTTGAGTCATTATGAGAATTAAATATCTGAAAAATACTACGATAATCTAAAACTTGGTGAGGCTTCCTGGCTTTTCTACTTTTCCCATCTTACATGATCCATTTTCACTGTGCAATAGAGTAGGGGTCAGGAAAACACACCAACCAAATACTGTTAAGTACTCTGCTACATTTGTGGGTTGTGTGTGTCAGTCACAGTAGACTGAGAGAAAGGCACACAGAGCAGTGTCCTTCAGTTAATGGCTAAGGTGACCACCTGCCCCTGTGCTCTTATAATTGCTGTTGAGAATCATCAAGACTAGGTCTCTACACAGGACATTCAGGTGCCTTCTGGGTCCTGTGAAGTATAAGATTAGGGGTTTCACTGTTACCAGATGCTCCCCATAGCCTTACTGACTGGTGATAATGAAATGCAGCCACATAGAGGTTTTTATTAAAACTATGAATTTCCAGCTTCCTGCTGTGTGAGCTCAACGAAATCCCAGCTTTCAATGACTGGTTTTCAATGACCTACCTTGTATGAAGTGTGTACCAGTGTGAGCCCCTTCTAAAGTTGGGATGAAAGAGGCATGTTGTAAATGCAGTTTCCACTCTTTAGATGTCACTAGCATTAGTGAGGCAACTTTTCTAAACTTTTCTGTTAATCCCTCAATCTCAAAGCACAGACTGAATAAAGTGCCATTTAAAAACTTAGTCTCTGCTCATTGATCTTTGTGATGATCATCAACACAAGCTCTGGTGTCCGGTTACACTACATTTAAGAGGTTTGTCGTGGCTCTTGTGATGAAGAGTGAATGGAAAGGGTCTTAAACTGGTTATACTTCAGTCTCAGGCTCCCTAGTAATAGGATTACAGTGTCACTAAATCTGGCCTACTTTTCAGTATTCATATACAATTTAATTGTAATGACCAATCAAGTGAGAGCTTGTTCAGCAGCCATGCCACCTTGCTGTTCCGAACCATAGCATGCAGCTTGAAACTGCAAAAGTCTATATCATGCAGACCAAAAGAAATCAGATCTAGGCTGGGAAAAAAAGGTGACTCAAAGTTAGAAATCCTACTAGAGGTGTTTTCCCAGCCACAGTGGGAGAAAATATGACATTTTAATATGTGTGCCCTTATAAAGTTTCACATAGTTAAAGCAGACTTTAACAACTAGAAGAATGCAAGGTGTTACTACATATCCTGCAAGTACATTAAAAAAAATCATTAGAAAAACAAAGTTCTATTGCCATAACTTGAAATTTTAGGTGAATCAGAAATATTCTCTGAAAAATGCAACTCCCCAAAACAGAAGGAAAAAATAGAAAACAATTAACTTTCTGTTCCTGTAGCAAGCACCTGTGAAATCAGTCTATCAGGCATGCACCCCATCCTGGGGCCTGTTATTTAAAGCTTGGTGAATCAGCACATTGTGGCTGAGAAGTGAAAAAATCAGAACCCCACAGTCACCTTGGAGGACATTTCACAGCAATTTGAAGACCTTCCATGAGGCTCAAGGATTAAAGGGCCTGCCACCTCCCCAAAGCTTATATTCAGGCCTTTATGGGGCATTACAAAATACAAAATACAAATTACAGCACTTGGGTTCCTGTATCTATCTAAAAAGTGAAGTTATAATTAAAAACCTAACAAAACTCCAGAATACATGGCTTTAGTGCTAATCTTACATATTGGAAAGAAAGAAGAGTGGGAACTGGAGAGAAGGCCCAGTGGTAATGAGGTACGGCTCTTGTAGGAAACCCAAGATGAGTTCCTAAAACCTATGTCAGACTGCTCACAACCACCTGTAACTGCCAGGGATCCATAGAGTTTTGTTTTTAAAGACTGGCCTTGACAGACTCTGTTCCACGAAATGATGTTCTCAAATACCTCGAGCAAAGGCAGCATAACCAAGGCACTGAGATTTGTAGATGAGGTAGTGTGTACATACGATAGCTTGATTTAGACATTGTACAATGTGTTCATTTATTGAGATGATATGGACCATAAGCCTGAAGTATTTAAATCTTGCAGAGGTAAAGATAATGTGTAAAAAGATTGATATGATTAAGTGAAGTTTTTTCTTGGAATGCAAGGCTGACTTAACACATAAATATGTGCATGTACACACACAGCACACATGCATACACACACACATGTACACAGGCCAGTGTAATACATATTTACAAGGAGGGGAAATGCCTCTTAGTCAAGTGACTAAGGAAACGTTGGGAGCCCCCCTGACCTTGAGCTCAAATTCTGCTTTGTGCTTCCGACTATTTGCCTATATCTCATTTGGGACAGCTGTTGAGCAAAGCTAAGTTGTAAAAAAGACCTGTGTGGAGTTAGCTTGTTTCGAGGAAGTCAAGGATCACTTAGGGAAACATTCCTTCTTAGTCTCACAAAGCAGGATGATTGTTTTATGGTTAACTACAGAACAATATGTTTTGTATATTATAACCCCATGCTTACACATATGCTTTTTCCCTTGTGAAGAGTAACCTAGTGATTGTATGTATGCCTTTCCCCTTGTGATCATTAACCTTGTTCTTGCATGCACACCTGATTTGCCCTTCGTGATCCTTGCCTTGGTAACTGCACGTACACCTCTGATGAAGGGGATATAAAGATGGAAACATAAAGTTCAGTTCAATCCTAACTGAGATCAAAGATACAATGTGTCCATTCCAGTTCACCCTCACTCCCTGTCCAGTAGCGTTCGACCTGGTAAGCGGGACTTATCAAGGAAATACCTAGCCTCTGCAAACCCTAGGGTTTCTGCTATAGCTATCCCAATGCTGCTTTAGCATGAAAGCAGCTATAGAAAACACATAAAGATACATAATTGTGTTTCAATAAGATTTTCCTAGTTAAGAGCTATATTTTTGCAAGATCCTTCAAATAGATGTTTAACATTTTTATAATACTTTTATTAATAATTTGAGTTTCATACAATGTATCTTGATATCACCCTCTTCCCATTCCTCCCTGTTCCACCCTCCCACCCTTGCACCCTCAAAAAGAAAAAAAAAGAAGAAGAAGAAACTCAAAAAAAGTCAAGCTTGTGTGGCAGGAGTATGGATGGTAGGCTTCACCATGTGTTTGGAAGCAGAAGGCTGCTCTGATTGTGTACTTTGACCTGGCCCAAACAAGTCTGAAATGAGGAATGATAGAGATTGACTTGAAGTTGGGCCTCACTGCCAAAACCCAGACACCAAACAGGCTCCCTGGTATCTTGCAAACACTAGGGCATCCCACAGGCCCCTGACATCCCACTGTAACCAGGGAATCCTACAGGAGCCTGGACATCCCACAGGCACCATGACTTTGATGTGGAACATTTTTAAATAAAATGCAGTATCTATTCTCTACCAAAATTGTCAATAAATTAGGAGCTGCCTTAGTCTGGTTTAGGATCCACCTGTCTCTAAGACGTGGAACAAAACAAGAATCTCTGCCATCCTGAGTTCAGTTATTGGAGTGAGAGTCTTGGCCAGAGTAATATGTCAAGAAAGACAAAAACATTATCAAAATGAAAAGTACAATTGTCATTCATGCTATCATTATACAATTGTCAGTTATTTTAAAAAGTCTATGAACCATTGTTCTTAAGTAAATTTGGCAAGATTGTAGTAGGGTCCATACATAAAACTTTTGGTCCTCCATAGCTGTAAGATGAGAATGGGCCTGCAAAAAGTAAGAGATTTGGATCCATGGTCAGGATTTTCAGTCCCTCTCCAACTTCTAGAGCAGTGGTTCCCAACCTGGTTTTTTATTTTTGGATAATGACCTGTATCATCCTGCTTTTGGACATAGTTAAAAAGCATTGGGTGTGAATGAAAAGAAAGAGGATTTGAATTCAGGAGTTTGAAACTGCAGCTCCTTGGAGAGAAGAGAGGACAGTAGTTGAAAGCATGGCTAATGTGCCAGCTGTGTGTAAAAGACCTGCTTTTCATACCTATTTGGAAAGGGGCTTCAACCCAAAGCTAAGAAAAGTGATGTTATTTACATAGACATAAATCAACTCTTTTTTTTTGTTGTTTTATTATTTAATGCTAACATTCTTCTTTTTAAAATGTGGGTGGTTGACATTTCATGGAAATTCAAATGCTGCTTTTGATACCCATTAAATTTTCATGACTAGTGGGTCTGATGTGTTTTCTTAAGTTGGGGTCATTTTCATCTTTAAAGCATTCTTTTAGTGTGGGAGAGTGTTAAGCTAGAGTTGCCTGAAGTAGTTGGATACATCTTGCTCTGTCTGATTGCTATCTCTCCGACATTTATTTATTACACTGGGGTACCAGGATATGACATCCTTTATTCTCAGTAACAGCATGGACAGAGAAGAGGAAGCTCAGCTAAGACCTGGAGATGCCCAAGGGCTTCCCACATTAACTTGCTTCCTACAAAGAACATGGGGTGTTTCTAGACTCTTGTGTGTCTAACACAATGTCAGAAACTCTTCAAGGGTCCACTGGAACTGTGAGATACCAGCTATCATTCTTACTGTCACTTAGAAAGTCTAACCATATTCTCCAAGACCATGGGTGGCAACTGAAGTAACAAGCCTCAGAGTCAGGCTTTTGAGCTCCAAGTCTTTTATGAAAAATGTTACATTGTATGTAACAGTGTTAATTTAACAGTGGCAAAGTAGACCTGGCTGACTCATCTTGCCTTACTTCTGGATAAGACTGATGCCTTCTTCATACCATGTAAGTCTTAAAACCAGCTTTACAAGTTTACCACACACCCCTAGAGTATTTTAAAACCTAAATGTCCTGGAGTCAATGGATTGTATAAGGACTGGAATCTTTGCCATATTGCGGGTTGCTACCTATAAAAATTGTTTTCCATTCTGGTACATATTTTGTAAGGTCTTCCAGTACTGTTCATAATCTTACACATGGAAGTTCTACACACCTCCTCTTAGTCATAGGACTGGGTGTTTTATGATTACTAGGTGTTAAATTAATGTTCAATCCATCCATCCATCAAGAGTCCATCATTGAATTTTTCAACACTCTATTAATTACAAGCCATGTCAAATCTCAGGGATTCAATACCCTGGGCGGCTAGGCAGATACTTCATTCCATCCTCCTCTCTTGCTTCTCTCCCTTCAATCCTTACTCCATCCTCCTGCTTGCTTCTGCCTTAGACCCTTTAAACTTTTTCCCCAGCCCCCTCTCCACATCGAGGCCTTCATTACAACACAATAGTACTGGGCTGAGGATGATCAGAGTCTTCTTTGATCACCCAGCCACAGACCTTTGATCGTGATTGGTCACCTTCAACTGTAAACAGTCCTATCTGTGGAGATCTCAGCAGGGGTAGCACAAGGGTGTGAATAGGTAGGAATCAAGGCCTACACCTGCACACCAGGCTTCACAGCGACAAGACATCAAAGCCCTTTACACAGCACACAGGAGTAAAATATCCCACAACAGCTAGGCTGTTTCAATGCTTTAGATGAATAAATGTTTGGAATTTGGAAATCTGCCTTGAAAGAGTGTGAATTAGATAAGATTAATCATGGTAACCTTGTTCATTAAATAATTCATCAAATAATGCTAAATAATTTACTAAGCCATTCAATAATAATGAAGGATTAAATCTGATGAGCATTTATTTATTTGTTAGTTAAATTCCAATCTTTATTTCATTTTTGCATTTCCCCACTAACATTTTCAGATTTAGCATTTTTTCCTAAGTGTTCATGCATCTCTTCCATCATGTGGAAAAAAAAAAACTCATTAATAAAGTGTTTTCAATTATTATTGAATGATAATATTCAATGTGGCTAAAGAGAGATGACAGGTGGTCACTATGTGGGCACTGAGCACAAATGGACAAAGGTCAGTTCTGACAAATATGGGGAAAGTGGAGATTGAAGACGGTGAAATCAGTTCATTAAGTGCAGCATGAATGTGCCTTCTTTAAAAATTCATTTTAAAATCTGTTCATGGTTTTAAAATAAATCACTACTTTTTATCATCTTAAAATTTATATCTATTTTGCTTTTTAGCTAGTATCATTCTTCTATAGACATCGAGGAAGTTCAATAAAGGGAAATTTCCACTTCCTATGTTCCCATTATTAATATGTATTTGTCTCATCGTATAACTGCCGTTGAAAAGCAGAGGATGGTGACCAACCAAGTGTGCTCAGTTACCAGATGTGTTGGATCAGAGCATGGGTCAAAGAGAGGACCCATAGGAGATTCAAAAGGAAGAGGCTTCTGCCTAACAAGAGGAAGGGTTAATTAAGAAATAGTGTTAGAATACAAATATATATAAAGTTTTCACCATTGTGTCATGTACTGTTTTCTATATTTAAATACTGAAACTGGAATACAGACCACTCACTATTTCTATTTTTTTTAAATGCTTCTTCTTAATTTCTTAGGATCTCACATTGCTTAGAAATGCCAAGAACTGAATGTGAGGCTGAGGAAATGGTGTTTCTTGACATTTCATGGCATTTCAGAAAATGAAGGGGATTTGGCTCAGTGTTACAGAGTCTACCTTTTGCAGAGATTGTTGAATATTTATCAATATTGGCAATTTATTTGGCACTTTAACATAAACAAATAGGAATTCTGATAGTGGTTATTCATTAAAGACATCTAAGATACTACATAGAAATACTTATATCTGACAGAAAATTATTCCACAAGCAGTGTACACACCATGCTTCTACTCTCACTTTCACAACTGCTTTTCCAGCAAGCACCACCTAAAGGAACTCCATTTTGCTAATGGGCATGTTCTGAATTTTGGAAGAGTGTTTGATGTACAACAAGGACATGTTCTTGATCCCCCCCAGGCCACTGCCTTGCTGTAGTGTGGTTCCCACATAGGCATCTGTCTCCATGGTCCTTGATTCAACAGCATTTAACTCAGCACCTTTCCCAGCCTTAGTTCACTTTCTGAAGGTTACCATGGAAAATAACAAGTTCTAAAAGAGACTAAATATTTTTATTGTTCCAGATGGATTATGTTAACAAAAGGCCTTGACTCCACTGTGGATAAGAGCACTTCAATCCTGACTTTATTTGGAGTGTATCTGTATGTTCTTAAGAACTCTGTCTGTATTTTCAAGGAGAAATGAGAAGAGTTGGATTCCTTTTTAAATGAGATTTTAAGTAAGATTAAAGACCAACCTCATGACCTGCTGTAACTGAGGGGTGCTGCCACATGCATACATCTTGCACAATTACATATTTGTACCATTTTAATAGTAGCTACTCATAAATTGCTTTGCAGCAGCTTATCACTTCTCCTGTAATTTCTCCTTGACTCTTATTTATAATCAAAAGATTGTCTAAGGAGAGGTTCACAGGAAGCTAAACTAGAAAATAGTAGAGGCTGAAAATCCCAGAGTTTATTGACAGGGTTTTAGGGTGGAGTCCTTCAGAGCTGCACTGAAAAGCTTTTTATGATTTGTAACCCCAATGGAGAGTGTGTGCCACAATTCTATGAAGCAAAGTGCTACAGTATTAATGCAAAAGATAAGAGGAAAATGTACAGGAGATACTTCTCACCCTCTCTTGTCTCCAGAAGAGCAGATCTTCAGTGTGTTTACTGGCTACATTAAGCACTTAAACTGAGACACTCAGAACCACCTTGTCCCATTCTGTTGCTGTGATAAAACACAATCAAAAACAACATATTTCAAATTTAAGGTTACCAAAGGTACTCAAGGTAGAAGCTTTAAGCAGAGACCATGGAGGAACACTGCTGGCTGGGTTTTCCCAGGCTCAGTGCAAGAAAATCAGCAAGAGAAAAGACTTAGCCAGGATTTCATAGCTGGAGAATCCATACTAAGATTATAGAGCCCTCACAATTGGGTCAGCCTAAGTGAATCTCAGTGAATTTCTAGAATAATCAAGAGCGTAGGAGAAGAATTCTCCTATATCAGCCTTTTTTGTTTTTAAATAATTTGGATTTAGCAAGTTGGGTGGAAGAAGGATATTAAGACTACATGTAAACCACTGTGTTTTAAGACCAATAGATGATGTTAATAGAGTGTCTTTGACATGATCAGGGACACTTTATACTCCTGGTTCAGGGCTTCTAGAAGAATTCAGCATTTTACTAATGACCATGAGAAATGAACCCTTGGTAGTGGGGAGGGTGATAGACTCTGATATTCCCATAAAATTCTTCCTGGCTCTGGTTCACAGAATTAACTCAAATCCATCAATACCACCCATGGGCTGCCTCTCACCAGCCAGGAAGAGGAATCCTTTACTGTGAGCTGTGGGGAAGGACAATTCTGTGGCCTTTCCCAGGTGCTCAGCATTATCTTGGCTGGGAAAGTTGGAGAGTCAGAAGAAAAGCTCCCTGAGGCTGGAGAAACTCAGTCAAAGTGGCCCCATGGAGAGTAGTACAGCTACTGGAGCAGGAGCCTTATGGAGAACCTCTGCTTCAAAGCTGCGGGTTGTTTTCAGTTTTATCTATGTGCCTATCTATCATACATCTAGCCTATTCCCAATCTCTCTCAGCTCTTCTTTCTATCCACTCCTCCTATTAGACCTGGATGAGTCTTTCTGAGGGAAAGAGCTTCCACCAGGAAAGAGCCATGGGCCCTTAGGGCTCAAAAGGGACCCTGGTTCCTGGGAAAAACTGCAAAAGTCCCTTGCCTGAACCAAATGGCAGGAGCCAGGATATATCTGTCAAATGGGGCTTAGATAACCTGAAAAAGGACCCCCACTCTGAGGGCAACCAATCTGAGAAAAGAAGCAGGGGAGGAGTAGCCCCTACTTTATCTAGCCAGATGGCCTAGGGGTCAAAAACCAAATATCTTGAGTTTGATGACTAACCAGATATAACTTAAAAATGTGGACAGTTAGCCCCTTGAGCATGAGCCAATCAAAACTAAACATTTGTAAACTGAATTTCTGTCCCCCAATTAGAAACCAGGCTACCTCACCTATGTTAAAGCCCTCTCTTACTGTCTATAAAAAGGCCAACAAGCCTTTGTTCAGGGTTGGCCATTCCACCTGGTGCCTGACCCCAGCATACTGGTTTACTCTGCAGAATAAAGACTCCTTGTTTTTACATAAGACCTTGACTCCTGGTGAAACTTTGAGGGCCAAAGGGGTTCCAGAATCCTGGTTACTATATTACCTTCCTTCCTCCTTCCCTCTACCTACTCACCCACTCACTTCCCCATCCATCCTTCCATCCATCTGTCTACCTACCCATGATAGTATCTATCCAGTGTATTCTCCCTGAATAGAGATCTGCTCCCTGTAGGATGCCCATCAAGGAACTTACAGTCCTGTGTGAGAGATACTTCTATTGCTTGACCATTGGCAAATAAGTTGTTAAGTAACTTCAGAAACCACAATGTAACTGTATCAAAAATGTTTGATCTTCTTTGTCTCTTTAGTCACAACCATATCCAAGTTTCAATTCATGGTGACATGAGCAATGAAAACTTCTCTTACTGGTTGAAAACCATGCTGTCCATAAGAATCTATTAGTGGAAGAAAGCTGTACACAGTGTATGCCATGATTCCAATTTCTCCAGCTCTGCTGGTCTCTTTGGCCAACTCCCACTCTTTAAAATTTAGCTCAAGAGCAACCTGCTTTGTTTGCAGCTGTCATGGTTCTGATCTCCCAGGTTCTTGACTCACATAGCCACTGCATCTTGTCACCATCTCAGTAGTTAGTGGCCATACCAAGCTGACATTAATCACAGCATGATTCCTTTCTGAACTCCAAGCTGACCTGGACCACACCACTGCATCACATCACATTCATGGGTGTGAATAACACACACTGAGTTATCCAGAAACATTTGCTGGAAATGGGATGCATAGCCTGCTGTGTGCCTTGGTAACAAGGAAGATCTATTAACCAACACTTTGTTTCCTTCTCACCCAACAAACGATTGCCAATAGATGTGTCCAGGTATGTCAGGAATAGAAGAAGATTCCTTTCCCTGGTTGTTATTACTGTGCAAGTGTCTGGATCCTGGCAGAGTGAAGGGGCAGCCTTCAGACAAATGCATGCAATAAAGGACAGAAACTGGGACAAGTGGAAGCCCAAGGCAGGCAGCTTTGAAAGAGCACAATGATAACACTGATGCAGTATTTGAAGGTCTCCTGCTTATTTTACAGTGGTTGCAAGTACTTCCTTAGCTTTAGAACTGAGCTCTGTGAGTAGTGGAATGGAAAATGACAGCAGTGCAGTGTAACACTCACCTCAAGCTTCACATCTGAGAATAGTTTGGGAAGTGGATTAGGTTAACCATGCCTGTAAAACCTCGAGGCTCCCACACACTGACCATGCTGCAATAGCCTTTATTAGTCCCACATCCCTGCAAAGTTGCTTAGTGTGGAGGGAGGCTATTATTTGACCAAAAGGACTAAAAGAGACTAAATGGGTATGGGATCATACAGATTGATGAGAATGTTGGATGGTGGACTGAACTCCACAGAGATGAGGTCCCAGCACTCAGGAGGCAGAGGCAGGCAGAGCTCTGTGAAGTCGAGGTCAGCCTGTCTACAATGTGAGTTCCAAGACAGCCAGAGTTACAAAGAGAAACCCTTTCTTGAAAAACAAAACAAAACAAAACAAAACAAAAACAAATTCCACAGGGGATGTTGCTTGTAGCAGCTTTCTGGTGAAACATTCTCAGTGTGTAGCTATAGACTGGACTCACACACTTAACATAGGTCTTTAGAGATGTCATTAAATCTAACAGCTAAGGAAGCCAAGACTCTATGGTTTGGTTCAAAGTTCATGCTTTCTCTACATCTGTGTATTAGGCAGGTAAGCTCCATCATTGATGTCTAAGGTTTCCCACCTATAATAAACTATATTCCTTTTGTTCTTTAGCATCATATACTCACCTTGTGCAGATAATGCTAATTAACTGATGTCTGGCTAGTGCCTGATTTAGCTATCCCAGGAACACAATGACACTAAAGCAACTGTGAGCACCCCTCTGTACGTTAATGATAGCCAATGCCAAATCTTCAGTTCTCTGGGCTGACACAGTTACATGTAACTTGACATTTACTCCAATATGAGAGGGTTTCTAAAACAGTAGGTGACAGAGAACACATTCTGTAGTTCAAATAAAAGATCAATTTGGGCTTTTCAGTCCATGCCCTCTTCATGGTATAAAAGTGTTTATCAATGTGGCAGATAAGCCACAGGCAACATGCTTTCTCTTGGGTGACTATCTTTCAGCTGGAATGCAGAAGTCCTTCAAAGGCCTGGAACATGAGGAGAAAGTGACGTTAAACTCAACACTGTCCTAAAATGCTGTTCTATCTGAGCCAGATGTGTAAACAGCTGCACAGGTTGTGGAGATAGGCGTCACACATACAGAAATGCCACCATACTCAGACACAAAGTCTTTTAGGCACCATTGTTGACACCAACCTGTGCTCAACCTGGGCATATAAGAGAAGGAGTGGGTCTTAGTTAGAGCCAATAGATAAAAACAAATTTATTCCAGGAAAATGTGTTAAGATATTTAGAAAGAGACGAGGTAAACACATTGTTTTGTTTATCAAACTTTGCACAGAATTTCTACCCTAGAAGTCACCCAAGTAGTCTACAGTCCAGCCTACTGACCAGCCTTAACAGAAATGCTTACTCTCAATGAAGAGCCATGGTATGTGAATTCAAAAGCAACTGTACAGGCACTGTTCTCCATTGAAAACATGCTCCTATTGCGATCGTTCATCTTAGTTATTTTTAGTTTCATGAGACACAAAAATGGAACAAAGATGTCAGCTGGCTGCACCTGCAGGAATAATTCACCTCGTTAACGATGCACATCGGCATATGGAGACCATCAAATACCTTCCATATGTAACAATGAAATGTGAGTTTTCAGTGCAGTAGAAAGTATTTTTATCCATATGTGTCACTGACTCAGAGGAGTCCTAACAGCCAAAGTAGAGAGCTCATGTGAGATCAACCTTGCTCATGATCACTTCAGTTAGGATCTTCAGTTTAAAAAGAAAAGTTTTTACTAGCAGCTGTTGATGGAAGGGCTGTAGGGTGCTTGATGCAACAGTCATGGGCAAGATGACCCCTCCCCCACCACAGTCTCTATGACAAAGCAAGAAATGCCCAAGGTTTATGAACTTCTTTTATGGACACACTATAAAGTGAACAAACTAAGAGTAAGAACTGAAGCTATGGCCAAAGAGAAACAGATATTTGTGGGCAGTTCTAGTAACAACTTCTGGACTGTCAGACCATCTGTCCTGAAAGCCCTGAGTGTTAAATTATTGTTCGATCACTTAATAAGAGTCCAGCGTAGAATTTTCCAATGTTCTTTATTAATCACAAACCATGTCAAATCTTAGGGCAGCTAGGCAGAGAGCTCACTCCAAACTCCACCAACCTCCCTCCATGCATCCCCTTAGCCCCTTTAAACCTTTTTCCTAGCCCCCTCTCCACATCCAGACCTTCATTACAACACAATAGTATCTTAGCATACTCAGCTGGGGGTGAAGAGTCTTCTCTGATCACCCATTCTTTCATGCCTTTGGTCACCTTCAACTGTAAACAGTTCTATCTTGTGGAGATCTTAGCAGGGCTAGCACAAGGGAGTGAATGGGTAGGAAGCAAGGCCTGCACCCCATGCAAGACATCTGGCTTCACAGCTACAAGGCATCAAAGCCCTTTTGCAAACCAAAACAGCACACAAGAGTAAAATATCCCACAACATCAGGCATCAAAGCTTTATTCACAAACCAAAATGGCATACAAGAGTAAAATATCCCACAACACCTGGGCTCCTGTGTTAGGAACCACTCTGTCTGTTTGTAATTCCATTGTGTTTAGGAATGTGTGTTGATCAAGATGACTGAACCCAAGAAGGTAGCCTTGGTTCACTGTGCCACCCCAAGAGAGAGGTCAGTCTCACAAGGCTGTGGGTTCTCAGAATCTAGTATCCAGGAGCAGTAAAGAATGCAGTACAGGGAAAAGTTCAGGATTTGGGGGCATCTGAAGGACCTTCAACTTCTGATATATTGCACATGAGGCACTGAGGGACTCTCCTCTCTCAGATTTCTCCTGGGCCTCCTGGCAACCCCAGGGTGCATGGGGAGCAGGCAGAACTCAACAGAGCCACCCATCACAGGGTATCCTGGGCACCTAGTGAATAGGGATGAGTGACTCATTGTGAACATAGGGAAGGTGGCTTTCATACCCCTGGAGAAGAGATCAGTGAGTCAGAGTGCAAACACCCCAGGCCTGATGTGCAGGGGACAGACCTGCATACTCTGATGTCCCAGAACTACAGGAAAGCTTTTCTCTGACCCTACAGCACTGCTGGTACCCAGCATGTATCCACACACCGGGGGCATCTCAGGGGAAAGTCTCTTTGCCCTACGTATGCTGTGACACAGGTAATGCACACCTCATGCACCATTCTGTGCGTGCTACATCCCAATATAAACCTCTGTCCTCACATCTGTCCTAGTGCGTCCCCAGGGCAGAATTGTTCAGGGAGGGATAGGAAAGAGTGAAGTAGAGACAATGAAGAGGATGGGGAGAGCCGGCACTCTTTGGCCCTTCACTGTAGAATTCAACATATTCCGCATGATGGCTGTGGGGCCCATCAGTTCCATCCTCGGCTGCTTCCTTGCCCTACACCTAGTTACTGCCTGTGGTACCAGCCGCAGTCCCATGATACAACTGTCATATACTCTGTCTCTCCCACCGCCCTCAACAGCAGCATAACTAACCACATCAACAAATTTGACAAGTAAGACTCCATGGAGGCCATCAAGGTAAGAAATCGGCAGTGATAGCTGGAGCCAAGTGGGCCACAAAGACAGGTGACCTTAGAGCTTCCAGCAAGGCTCAGTGGTGGTGGCACTGGAGATAGACATAGGCTTAGGGAAAGGAGACTCTGCCTGTAATGAACGGCTTCTGTGTTAGTGTTGCCTGAGAAACAGTGGTGTAGCCACTTGGGTACTAGATCATAAAATAGGGAGAAAGCATAGCTAGTTGTTCACAGTGTCCAGATTTGTCTCACCTTCATGTCCTAAAAGATTGGGAGCAAGGCTGCTGCTTAAAAAATGACTCTAGATGGCAGCCTGGGACAACTTTTGCCTGATTTTCATTGTACTTTCCTTTTTTTTCTTTTCTTTTCTTTTCTTTTCTTTTTTACCTTTTTCTCTCCCCCCACCCGCGCCTCTCTCTCTCTCATGTTTTCCAAGCACAGAAAATATTCTTTTAGTAAGAAAAGGTAGGGTTTCACACTGCTGATGTGAACTGGAGTGTTTTTGTTTTTCCCACTGGTCATTTAAAGAAATAGTTTTCAAAGCAGACAGTTTGTGTCCCCTAAGTCTCTAGGGTGAAAGAATGGAGCAGGCATCTGGTTTAGACTCACAGTCAGAGTAAATGGGGCCAGCTATTCACCCTGACAACCTGCATCTATTCACTCTGAGCTGTAGGTAATGATGCCACCACTCCAACACTATTGTGGGAATTTAATGAGGTCATCTAATGTACCACAGCTAACAGCAGGCACTAACAGCAAGTTAGCTGAAGTGTCTCTCAGGGATGGGGAGGCTCCATAGAGCAGAAGTCTCAGAAGCAAGTCAGCCTGTAACTATTAGCTGAGTAGCCCTGATAAACTACTTAATTTCTTCGTGTCTCAGCTTCTTCATGTGCTCAGGGATGTAACACTTGCTTTTCTACACTGTTCCAAGTCTTAAGTAGCTGAATATAGCTTTAAGGGTGTGTGAAGCCATGCCCAATAGTACTGGTACTCATTTTGTGCCAACACAGGAGGATGCAGGATCCCTGAAAAAGCATCCAATCTGAATCCAGTCTCCACCATGACATACCAAGACTGGGTACATGAAATAGAAAGGGGTATTGGATGATTTATGTCCTTTAAGTCCTTAGAGAATGTTTGGATGTCTTCTGTGTTCTGCTTGTATCATTTGTCATACAAATTAGTGATTCTTCCAATCTATCTGTCTTTGCCTCTTAGGTCTGACTAAGCTTGGATCCAGAATCCATCAGCTTTTCTCATAATTCAGGTGAAAGCCAGGATTTGAAGCATCGTGAGTTAAAAGCATTCCACTATGGTTCTCTCAGAAAAAGACTCAGCAATTGAAGAGGAGGAAAATCAACTCTGTGTACACAGATCTCTCCACTTTTTCTGCTTGGGCATTTCTAAAAAGTTCCCAAATGAGTTTCTAGAATGATAAAATCAGGATTTGTCTGAATATCATTTAATCAGAAGAGCTGTGTGGTCACTGCTATTTCAGACCTCTGGGATATCAGTTAGCTCATCCCTCAGTACCCTCTTTGGGTACAGAAACATCTTGGGCTAAGAGAAATATTGCTGCCACTTGGGCAGATGGCACCAACTCATCCCCCAATTAATTCATAACCTCAAGAATTTTATTCATCCAAATACTAACCAGGCTAACCCTATTTAGTGTCTGAGAACAGGTAAGATTGGGTGTGTTCAGGGAGGGATGGCCACAGACTTTTTTACTGTGGCTCCCCTTTTTAAGGAGCATTCCTTTTATTTGTTACTTTCTCTTCCTTCAGAAGGTCTACAAATCTGTGGTTCCTTCCCTGTAACTTTTTTAATAATTCACATCTGTGTGTATTTTCTTCTCTGACTTTTCACACTGCTCAGGAGTTATCTCCTGAGGTTAGGAGAGTTAGTATAAACTATTTTCATTAATTATCTTTAAAGTCTGTTTCTCTCTTTCAAGTTCTTCTCTTTTTACAGAAGGCTTAACTCTTTTTTATTTATTTCTTATTCCTTTTATTCAAACTTAACCTGTATCTGTTACAAGTCTCCTCTCTTTATCTTTCACACTGCTTAGAAGCTATGTTATTTCTGAGATGAGGAGAATTAGTAAAACTTCTTTTCATTAATTATTTTTAAAGTCTGTTTCTCTCTCTCCAGTTCTCCTCTTTTAACAGGAGGCCTTACTCTTTTTTATTTCTTACTCTCTGCATTGAAAGTTAATATTCTTTCTTTCTATCTAACTACTTTGAGCTTGCTTTACCTGTCCTGTGCCTTCTTTTCTTCTTTCACCATGTGTTGTGTTATCTCTCTGCCTGGATCTTGCCATCCCGAATGCCTGCTGTTTCATTGTAGAATTTGTGTCTGGACTCCAGTGCCCCATGTTGGCTCTTGCCACACATAGCACCAATTGTTAAAGAATTAGTATTAATAACTCCAGTGGGCTTCAGTGATGAATCATGACAACTTTCTGAGATGGAAAACCTGGATGGCCAAGGCAGGGGTCTCACCTCACATCTCTCACTTACAGGCTTCAGCTTAACATGGCTCTGACCTGCAGCTTTGGCCCTGATCAGCTTCTGCTGCTAACCCCCAGCGCATGACCTCTAGGTATTTTATTGAAAGGAAGCACTGCCCACCAACACACAGGTCTTAATGCTTAAGAAATAGAACTTTTACAGTGCACCAACCCCCAACTTCAGCTGGTTGACATGATGCCATTTTACCAGTCAGTTATGTCCCCAGGGAAGGTCTTCCCTGTATGGTGCTTAGGTTGAGGAGGGACCCCATACAGTGTCTCTATTAGCATTAGTACAATCATATGCTTTTAATATAAATACCTCAATGGGCAGAGTCAACATTAGAATGACAATTACTCCAATCAAGGTCATTGAGTAGACAGTTGTTGGTGCTCCAAATTAGCATGCTTTCTGCATTTCAGAGTCCACTACTAAGAAGCTAGTTCCAATAATATTTGAGAATAAGTTCGAATAGGCCCCAACAGAAACACTTAGGAAGTCAGAGAGAATTGAGTTAACATTCCCTCAGGCAAGCTTGTTCCAGCCCTCAAACATAGATCAGCTATAGGACTTGGACAATGGTAGTTTGTAGGTCATTCTAGCTAATATGAAGTATGGATACTTTGCTCAACAATGTACAGTCAATAATTCACCTGTTCCAAGAATGGGAGGTCCTGAAAATGAAGAGGACCAGCGTGGCAGTGCCCACCCAGGGTCCTAGAGGCAACCCCAAGGAACCGAGAGACACCAGATCGATGCAAGAAACATGAGGCTTTATTATCCAACGCATTGGGGTCATCTCTCACATATCCTGCAAGCCAGAATAGGAGAAAAGACCCCAAGGAGCTTCCGGCTAGACTTTTTAAAAAGGAGCAGGGAATCTCTGACTGGTCAGAACCCGGGCACTGGATTGGCTCTTTGGCAACAAGGAGTTCTGGGAAAACAGAGAGGTTTATGGGATAGTGAGTACTAACATTAAATGAAGGAGATTAGTGCCTTTACCACTAGGGGTGCTGGACTTTTCAAAAACATGCAGAGGGAGCAGAGTAAGTGGGGAGAACCCAGAGTTGTCATAGGACTTAAACAGCTCACGTGAATGTCCATAAGCACCTAGGCGGTATTCACAAGGGTGGTCCTTAAGGTACTTTGTGAGTGCCAGAATACTTCACCTGTGGAGCCAGAAAGCTGTGTTCTCCCATCTGGCTTATACTAGAGCCACAGAGAAGCATCCACTGCTTGGGCTTGATAGGATAGACAGGAGAGTGTGTTAGATGCCCACTCTCTCCTAGGGATGAGAGAGAGATGAAACAGCAGAGTACTTGTACTCCACCTACCACATCAGATTAAATACCTCCTTTAAACTTGAGGGAGTTCCACAGCTGTGTTCTCTGGTATCAGTTGGCCTGGATCTGATTGCTGAAATGCATATTCCTTGTGGAACCCAACCTCCTCAACATGCTGAATAGTCAAAAAGACTCTCTTCTTTGAATGGCTAGGCATTAACTTTTCACATTTATCAATACCCATGATGACAGGGATCCCTACAATGACCACTTCTGGTCAGCTCATTTAGAGATGAGGAGACAGAGGCCTCAGGATCCTCCTCTGGGCTCATGCTGAGTTCGGTTTGCACCTGGGCTCCTTCTTTATGATGCACTCCAACTTTAAAGTTGATGCTCATACCTTAGATGACATCAGGATGCGATTAGGTCATTGTAGATACCTTAAACTATTGTTCTCTACAAATTACAATGCAGCAACAAACCTGATTATTATAAAATACTACAGTTATGTACAAGACTGGAGGATAATAAAAATAAAACAATGTATGTCATAAAATGAAGAACACTGCCACAAAGTTTAACCACAGTGAAACAGTGGGGATTTGTTGCAAGCTGATGTATGAAATTTAATCCCCACTGTGATGGTATTTAGAGTTGAGAACTTTGAAAGTTAATTGGGAAATGAGAGTGGACTTGGACCTCACAGAAAGGGGGTGGTTGCAGGATTTCCTTGCTGCAGCTTCCATTCCCAAGAAGTAGCTCTGCTGTGGCCAGAGGCACAGCTCTGGGGAGGGAAGCATATGGCTTGGGTCTATGGGTCCAAGTGTTCCTTAATCAGGAGGACCAGGAGCCGGTGGAAATGTACAGAATTCCAGGGAGCACATGGTAGAAGGCATAACTCAGTTTATTTCGGGAATGGGGTCACATTTATAGCTACAGGAAGGGTCTCTGGTATCCAGAGATGTCAAAGGAAGCTCATTGGTTAGGACAGCAAAGTTACAACAGCCCCATTTGCATGTTAGGGTTCACAGCCTGGACCTAGGTATTTTCCCAGGGACCAGAGGGAGAGACTTTATATGGTCATATAGGGAGAAATATATTACAGTTCCAGGTAAACAATCCACCAAGTCTCATACCTTTGTGACTTTGCAAGGGGGTGGTGCCTTGTTGTGAAAGCATGCTGCATAGCTTGTAGTTGTCTGAGCAGGTGGAGGAGGAACAGCCGAATGCCTTCTGCTCTCAGAATGAGATTTCAGGGGTTCCAACCATACTTCTACTCCACCTCAGCTCCAGGACAGTGCCCCACAGGGAGTCAGTGCCAGAATAGGAAGACTAGAAAGCAGGGCCTGTGCAAAAACCAGGAGGAGTCCATGTCCTACTTCTTGAAGTTGAGATCAGCTTCTTTGTGTCTGTGGTAAAAACATTTGTTCAAGAATGAGCATGTTAGAATCCTCTGAGCCAAACTAACAAAATCTGGTGTGCCAGAATGTGGGACACACAAAACCATCCTGAAAATTCCATTAGGGCTCACACCAATACCCTCCAACAGGTTATAAACTGGAAACCTAAAGAACTTTTGTGGACATGTAGCATAACAGAACTGAATCATTTGAGACATATTGTTAATTAATGAAGGCAAAGCAGGTATGTTTGCCAATCTAGGAGATCTGAGTTATTTTCTTTTTTAAAGTGTGCACCACGTTTCTGGTTTTCTCAACTCAGGTTCTGACAGTAGGTGCCTCCAAAGTGCTAGAATTTCTCCTAAGGAGCTTCCATGTCTGTAGTAATGCCTCCACAAAAATCAAATCCAATATTTTACTTGAATAATATATAATTGGACAGATGCACAGGGCGGAAAAAATGTGATAGCAAAGAAACCTACTAAAATGAAATGAGTGGCAGGCTCATAACTTCTCTGTTATTCAGATGGAGAAAAAAAAGGACAGAAAGTTGGAGGAATAGAAGAAGGGGACCTGGGAGTGTTGGGAGAGAGAAAGGAGGTGAATAGACAGCTAGAGTTACAACAGAGAAACCCTGTCTCCAAAAAAGAACTAATGGTTTATTTATAAGAACAGAATCAGTCCCCAGCAACACTGCAGGGCTAGCTGAGAAGGACAATCTTTCTCTGGATTTGAACTTGTGTCTGGTATGTCTGTGATGCTTATGATTTGGTAAGGAAAATTTCTTTCCCCTCTATAGCTGTCATACAGGACATGGTTGTACAAATATATTGTGGTGGCATAGAATTTGCTTTACCCAGTGAAATCCCTAAGACTTGTGTCTATGTGAACAAAAGAATCCTACATATGTCACAAATGGTGAACAATTTTGATTGATTCTACCCAGAAACGTCCTCACTACAGATAAAAAATGTCACATTTTTTAAAGGAGAATCTTGTTTGTGTTAAGCTCCAGCATTGTGAGATAATTAAAAGACTACTTAGTCATGCCATAAAAATGACTGTGCCATTTTCATGACTGACTCAATTATGCAAATCTATGTTTAAAATGCTATATTTCAAATAGTAATTGATTAAATATTTGTGAAAAAGATGAAGTATTATTTGAGAAGAATGGCTATTTCTAATCTGTTAAGCCTTGTTAGCTAAGAGATGGCATAAACATATGCCATTTATTTACTTCACATAGATACCAATGTACAGTTACAGTGCAGTTATATTAAGTAACTTTAAAGATTTGTCATAGGACTGAAATTCTTAACCCCACTCATTCCTTCTAAGCAACACACAAACACACACACACACACACACACACACACACACTTGGAGAAACTAAGCCTGGAAAGACCTTGTTGGTATTTGACAGCTGCGATGCAAACCAGGGTCTCTGTGAGATCCGGAATTGGATATAATAAAGTCAAAGTCTCCTACGAGACTTAGGGAGGAGAAGAGAAAAGTCAGAGACTAGCTATTCACATCGGACTTATTTGTGGTGAAGGTCAGAATCAAGGGTAGAAAATGATTATACCTAGTCTATAGTTGAATTCTACTTCTAAGGACAAGCAGAAATTTATTGTTGGGGATTGGAAAGTCTGCAAACTTTCTAGCCATAATGGTCTCGATACCAGGCATTTTGCCAAACTTAGTGTGTTTAATTTAACTTATAATAATGTAACAAGTAAATGTTCTTGACTCCATTAGCTTGGCAGACACTACACTACCACAATCACTCTGAATTAGTCCAACACAAGCTAGGTTGTGCTCATGATTCAATCTGCTATAACTCACCAGAGGTGGCCCATGTGTGACTGAAGGCTGATGATATATGTGAACGCATCCTGAATTATAGCAAAGGAATGTGGTTAAGAAGGCAAATTCATGAATTATCTGGGACCTAACCTGTAAAAGTTGGTACAGCCTGGGTAGTAGAACAAACAGTAAAAGAAGAAGCTAGCAAAACCCCAAGGTCTGAAGGAGGAACCACAGCAGTTTTGAGCAACCATCTTCCTTGGACTGGACAGATTTGGATAATGTCAATGGTAAGAGAAGATTGTACAGTAGATGAGACTCAAGCAGTTATGACAGTGTTGTACAGAATTGTGACCTCCAGAGACTATTCTCTTTAAAACTGAAGAGAGCCCCTCGGGCTGGAGGTGTTGCTGAAGACCTGAGGCCATCACAGAGGTTCTCAGAGGAACCAACACAGCACTTTATTAAATGGGAAAAGCTTTCTCCCACAGGCACCTAGAAACAGAAACCAAAGTCCCAGTCCTTCAAAAAAGCCAAAGTTGTTTTGTGTGCTGATATGGAGTGAATGGAGCCATATATATTTAGATTCCCACACAGTAACCTACTGGTATATCATTTTGAAGACATATTTACAAACTTTCCTGAAGAAAAGATAGAGGGAGATAGAGGGAGTATATATATTCTCAAGATTAGGTATATATAGGTAGAGGGAAATATATTGCTCCATACCCTTTGTGCCCTAATAGTCTTAGAAAAGAGGTCAACCCTCAAGAAATTACTGTAGTGAACTCACTAGCATAGGTCCTACCTGGTCATTTGTAATTTATTCTTGTTTTCATGGTAGAGTTCACCAAGCAATTTTGGATTTAGATTTAATGTCTTTATAGCAGTCCTATAAAACTTGAAATACAAATACATATTTTTTTATAGGTGAAGAAAACACAGCTCCGAGAATAGTCACAGCCAAAAGGAAGGGAAACAAGGCTGGTTTGTTTTGATGAACATACCCTCCCCCAGGCTCATTCATGTTAACAGGATGTTGTCTGTTGTTGTTGTTTTGGTTTGTTTTTCCTTAGCTAAGTATTTAACTATATATGCATGCCATATATTCTTTATCCATTCAGGAGCCAATTGGTATGTGAATTATTTTGTCATAAATAATAAAATTTCTTTTTTAAGCTGTCTAATATTCCATTGTGTGTATATACCACATTTTCTTTACTTTCTTAAAATATACTGACCTAAGAATTTCAATTCATTTTCCAATTGGCATCTGGGCATTTTCCCAGTTGTTGGCCATTGTATATACTGTTGTAATAAACATAGGACACAAATGTCTCTTTGAGACACCAGTTTCATTTTCTCTAACTATGCACTCCAATATAGATAGCCCCACTTTCTCATTTGAGAACCCCTTATGCTGTTCCTGAGAAGTTGCATTCTCTTGTTTTCATGGTGTCTGTCTTGTGAGAAGCCTTGGCTATGAAGAAAGTTTCTCACAGTGAGATTGGTACCATGAAAGCTGACTTCTGCTAGCTGAGCGCTGCATGCCTTCCTGCCACAAACATGTTTAAATCAAATGTCTTTTCAGCAAGCCTTCCAGAAGAAAGTATAACATTTTAGATTCTGTACTGGCCAGGCAGCAGAGTTAAGAAGCTTTGAGCATAGGTGAAAGTCACCTTCACAGAGAGGAAATGGGGGGTCTGTTTCCTCTTGGGGCCCTTAGTCTCATTAATAAAAGAATTTGTAAATTGACTCAAAATGAAGCTCACAGACAATTTTATTAGAGTTTAATAGAAATAAAGGAAAAAAAAAAAACAGGTCAGGCAGTGTATAAACCTCATATTTATAGATATAAAGCTGCCCAGAGCAGGAGAAAGGGGGAAAAGCCCATGCAATTTGAGCTAGCATAGGGGGCAGACTCATGGAGGACAAGCAACCATACTGCAGGGAGGGGGACTTTGGGGAAAGAGTAAGGAAGCCCAGACTATCAGAGAAAGCATATTTAGATTTTGACAGCATCAAAAGAAGGAAACAGAGTAAAAGAAAAAGGAAAAGTTGTGGCTGGCTGAGGTCTCAGAAAGTGGATGAATCCAGCCGATTCTCACGTGGATCCCAGGGACTATGCAAAGGGGCGTTGAAATTCTGGGAAGGAAAAATACAAGACCTCATTAAAGGACTAATTATTCTGCCATTTTATCAATTAATTAATTAATTAACTAATTTACTTTTAGTATGGCTTAAGTTAAGTCTGCCTCTGTGGGTGGTCCCTCAGCCAGATGATTGACTTGACCCCCCTGGAATGTTCCATCTTTATCCACTGAGATTGTATTCTCTTGATTGCAAGGGGGATTTTCTTGGTAAGTTTTTGTTGTAACTATAACAACAATGCCAAATTTGTTAGGCATCGCAAGATTCTTTATTTTTCCAACTACAATATTAATAAAAAAATCACTCATGCTGAAACTGTATCATTTTAGATTATGTCCACTATCCCTTGCGTTCTATATGATGTGGTATTGAAGCCACTATGCTCTGCATCACCATGAAAGGTGATTGCTCACTGTCAAATAAGCATTCAGTCTATATCTCCCCAAACCTGACACTCCCAGGGGGAGTTAGTAGCTGGTACACTGTGACACAGTGTTGAGAACCAAAGTTTAATAATGTTAGGATGGAGGTAAGTTCTGACAAGGCTGTCCAGCCTATGACCTGGTAGAAAGAAAGAAAATTGCATTCAACACAATTACAAAAAAATGTTGTCCATGTTAAGAAGGCTTCTATTTCCTCTCTAGGTCATTATCTCATTATTTCATTATCTTATTATCTTATCTCAATACTGTCTTTCATACCTACTGACCATGTTAGGATAATGATCGTCCTCTAACTCTTGGATGCTACGAATATGCTGCATCACATGGCAAAGGGGAGTCCAGGCTGCACACGGGCTGAGGTTTATGGTCACCTGAACTTGACATAGGGATGCTGCCCAGATTCATAATCAGTGAGTTCAATATGAACTTAAAAGTTGGTTGATCAGAGTGGAAGACAGTAGCAGAAGAAAAGCTAATTACCTAAAATAAGAGGGAAAAGTACCTAGAACCATGCAGTGCAGATGCCACAGAGAGCAAGGCCTCCATAGACAGAAAATGCCGTGAGACAGGTCATTCCTAGATGCAACAGAGGAAACACTTTGCTCAGATTCATGGAATGAAAGATTACTGAGAACTGGAAAATAATAAATTTGTATTGTTCAAGCTTCTGAGTTTATGAGAGTTGTGAGGACATCCAGGGAATACTAAGACTCTGTCCTTGCCATCTGGAAAGAATGCAGTTTTTCCTTGTTATTGATTAAGAAGCAGCAGAACTTCTTCCTGTGGCCTTTCTTCTCCCAGGCCTCATCTCCATCCCAGGCCTTCTCTGGAGCTAACCACACTTCTGCCCACCTCCTGGAAGCTAAGACTGCATATATAGGACCTACACTCAGAATCACAGTTACTCTGCACTGTAGTGCATATAATCATTAATTAAGTCATTCAAAAGTGACTCTTGGCTCTCTGCTATGTTCCAGAGCCAATCCCTCCTCATCTCCTTCAAAGCCGACCCTGTTCTGCCTACAACACTGCTTCTTCTCATTAGTCTGGCTCTTTCATGAGGCGCTCATCTGATCTATGCATCCTCTCTCCAGTGGTGAGAGCTGGGATCTGAGATAAAAAGATTAGGTCCCACTTTGTGCTAGGAAGGCAGGTGAAGCTTAAAAGGGTAAGCTGTAGTGGGAGGCTTGGGGTAGGGGGTAGGGCAGAAAGAATAATGGGGCCCTGGCACATGCTCTTTTCTCTTTCACACCTGGTTCTGAGAAGGCACCTCTCCTCCATACATTTCTATTGTAATGGACAAAAAAATTGTAGAGAAAACCAAAATAAATAAATGAAACACAGGGTAATTTAGTATCATTTATTTACACAGACATGCATGTATGTGGCATGCACATGAATAACTCTAAATGTATAGACAGAGCCTACTGCTCACTGCAAAACACTTGGCCCAAGCTCAGGACTACACACATACACACACACACACACACACACACACACACACACACATATATATATATATATATATATATATACAGTAATTCTGTCACTAAAGAAAGTCACTTCAGTTCCTCTGGAGGTGATTTTTTCGTGGAAAGGGTTTAAGAAGATGATCTTTAAGATGTGGGGCCAGAGGTGGCTCAGTGCAGAAGGTGCTAGATAGGGAAGCCTGATAAGCCGAGTTTGATTCTTGGTAACTACATAAAAAAGGGAAGGAGAGAATTGACTCCATAAGGTTTCCTCCTGCCCTCTACATGCATGATGAGGTACATGCAAGCTCACATACACATATACACATGTTGGGTCCACGAAATAGCTCAAGTAGACACTGAGAGAAATATGGCCATTTTAAAGCAGTTTATTTTCTGCAGGTTACATATTGACATGCCACGGATAACCAATTAAAAACAAACAAACATGGAGCCCCAAATGTGGATGCACGGGAGTTTTTAAGTGAAACAGGCAGTCACTAGGGTGATCTCTCTGATTGGTCAGGATCTGAGCACATGTCCTTACTGGATTGGTTCATTACATCTGGCAGGGAAGTGAGGTGTTGGGTGTGTGTGTGGGGGGGTGGGATGCGTGAGAGATCTGCAGAACGCTCTAATTGGCCAGTAGCTGGCTGTGGGGCTTTCTGAGAGTTACCAAGGATTCCTGAAGAACCAAGGTCAGGGCCCGCCCATCACAAAGGGTGTCCTGGTGGTTCTCTCACTCACTCACACACACACACACACACACACACACACACACACACACACACACACACACACAGAGGCATGCACACTATATACACATATAAGAATAAACATACATTTAAAAATACTTCTTTAGGCTTTACATCCTTAGTAACAACAAAAGAAGTATGAAGAACAGGAAGGAGCTTGATTCCCACAGTTCTGAAGCATTTCTGCTTAATAGATTTTTACAGGTTTAGGGAAAGAGACTGAGCTGAAGTTGACCTAATGTCTGCTTTTTTCAGAGCCCTTGATTATATATTTGTATGAAACGAGACACTGAAACCCTTTACCTGCAATATACCTTCAGGAAATTTTTTATTGTTCTATAAGATTCCAGGACAAGAGTTGACACTAACTAATGAGACATGTGCTAGAAAGCTGCTCTGCACTACCAGTCTAATCCTTTGTGGACACAAGACTCCAGACAGTAGTATAAAACCAGTGTAACAGTGCTGGCTCTTCTACACCACATATTATTTCATTTATCTTTATCTCTTTCCAATTAAGCATGTTGATGCCTGAAATTACATAAAAGCCTTGAAGGGTAGTCAGTAATTTTGCCTTTAACAGAATTTAAAATACAGACATCTAGATTTGTCAGTCCAGTTTCCTACATTTGGAAGAAAGAGATGAGTTCCAGAATGTTTCTGTATATACATAACTCAGGAATACCACCAAGAAACACAGACTCAAGTCTATACTGGGCGGTGGGGGATTAGGGAGGGTGGAGGTAGGGGTCATGTTTCTTTGCAGACCCACAGGAGATTTCAAACAGAAACAATGACCCAGGTTTCCACACAAAGGGTTACTGAAGAAAGGAGCCGAAACTTTGAGTTTGCTTAAGGACCTCTCACCTTCTGCTTTCTGCCAGCCAATAATTCTACTTCACCTTTCTATAATTGTAATTGTTTTAAAATATGCATATGAATGAGATCAGAAACATTTATCTAATTTTGTTCATCCAGAAAGTGGAATCAAAATGTAAATTGGAATATTCTTTAAAAACTTAGAATATGCACAGCTTTGAAATCAAGAATCATAAAGTATCATCTCCTTCCCAACTATGATGAAGCTTCAGGCTGAGGCTATAAGAAAATAAACACAATCTTAAAATGAAAACCAAAAAAAAGGGGGGGGGCTTCTATTAAGCCTAAAACATAAAAGTTCTGGCCACCCATTCTAGTGCATTCCAGTTCCACTTTGCAAAATGGAACTCACTGTCTTCCCATCACCACTGTCACCTTCATGCAGCCTAGGAAGTTATATTAATGCTATATTAGTATTATATTATAGAGTTCTAGGAAATAGAAATCTATCAATCTTTTAGGGACCTCAACTCAGGCAAGCCCAGGATTCCTGGTTTCCACTCACAAAGGAATTTCAGGACTAACCAGTAAGAATCAGAACTGGAGTTTAATTACAAACGGAAGGAAAAGCACTTGAGGACTCACAAGTGACGATGATGGCTGAATTTCAAAGGATTTAATAGAAACATCTTAAAGTTCTATGGTCTCTGAAATCAATAAGGAAGAAAAATCCCAGCTTAGTCAAGAAAAGAGCATTTTCCATAGAGCAAGTACGGAAGGTGACAGCTGAGGCCTCCGTGTCTGTGGTTAGGAAAGCCCAGTTTCCTACTCCTAACCCAGAACTATGGAAGCTTGGGAACCAGAAGCATCTCTGAAAATAAGAGAACCTGGCCACATCTGTTCTCCCAACCCTGATCCCTGTCTGACAAAGAATTACACATGGCCTCTCCTAGGATTGCACCTCTAGCCAGGGTGAAGACTAGCTTAATTGCCTGTAGTTAAGGGCAAGACTAATACTGAATTGAACTCTGGAAGTTGGGCCTGTATTTAGAGATATTTCAAAGCAAAATATAACCCAGATATAACCTTGTTCCAGTACCAAATTTTTATATTAAAGTTCGGGCGCTTAATGGAGAGTCCAAGGTTGAATTTTCCAATGCTCTTTATTAATCACAATCCATGTCAAATCTCAGGGAATTCTATACCTGTGCAGCTAGGCAGAGAGCTCACTCCAAGGCTTCCTCACCCCATGCTCTCCTCTTCGTTCTCCTGCTCACTAGCTTCTTCCTCCTTGTTCTCTGCTGTCTGTCTGTCCTTTTTTCTCTTCTCTTGCCCTAGTTCTTTTTTATTTCAAATCCTCTCTGTCTCTACCCAGCCCTCCAATATACAAAACAATGGAGCCTAACCTTCATCTGCCTTAAGGCTAAGGAATGTCCTATTCCTGTGGAGAGCCAGATAGCCACTCCTTTGTTTACTGGTAGGAAGTGAATCCTTTACTTGCTTCAAGGACAGCTTACTGGAACATTATCCATAACTAAAATCTCCCACAACACCAAATTTACTAAACTGACAGGAGCTAGCTTAATTGACACCACAGGGTGCTGGGCAAACTGTTAGAGATATCATCTGCTCATCTGCTTCTTTCTCTCTCTCTCTCTCTCTCTCTCTCTCCTACTCATGGTGTGTGTGTGTGTGTGTGTGTGTGTGTGTGTGTGTGTGTGTGTGTGTTCTCAAAGCCTTCTGCCACAGGATGAGCAAACAAATTTCAAAATGCTTGGTAGTTCAGAGCAGGTTTTAGCTTTCCTGAAACTCCCATGGTTGGATCCTGTTGACTGTTTGATCTATGTTCGAACAGTTTACTTGTGTTCAGAGTTGAGGTAAACACAATTGAAATGTGGTGGATGCACTTCCTTGAAGAAATCCCTTTGCATGTGGAAAGAGGATATGTAGCAGTATACACTGTTGGACCCCAGGGGCCCAAACCAGAACGCCACACCCCCACAGAGACTCACAGATGGGATATCGATGCAAACAGCAAGAGGATTTATTCCAGTATACTGGGACCATTCTAACAAGCAGGATAGAAGCGGCCCGCGGAGCAAAAAGCAAGCCTTTTTATTTACTGTCCAAGCAGTTGCTAGACACAAACCAAGTTGGGACAAGTTGATTGGTCCCCAAATTGTTTTCCCATTTTGATAAGTAGGGGCCAGTTAACCTTTAAACTGATTGGTGTTGGCATATAGCAAGGTTGCAGGCTCCTAGAAAATGTAAACTTTAGGGTCTTAGTCTAGGTGGGTGGGGGGAAGATCCTTAGCCTGAGGTCATGGGCTGTCTACGTGGGGAAACTCTTTTAGCCCAAGGCCGTCTTATTTGTCTTAGAAATTGTTTTTCTTTAACTCTGGGAACTGTTTTGGGTCACGGTGCTCCTGGCTTGGGCCTACACAATTTTGGTGCTCTTAGAAGCCTGACTAAAGTTTGGCTGCTTCCTTTCAACACAACCCCAGCAACATGTTAAAAGAGTCCTGAAGACCAAAATTCCAAAGACCCAACACCTGAAACTTTAGTTCCATGTGCTGAAAGTTCTGTAAAGCTTTAGGATGCATTGTTGTACCTCGCTGAGATGGTGGTGTTTCAGAAATAACTAATGCTGGGCAGTGGTTAAGTAACATAGAACCCCCAGGTACAGAAGCTATCTGACTACATTTTAAGGCAGGAGCCATTATGCTGCATTGTTAAAAATAAGTAACTTATTATTTATTCATTTATTTATTTCCTGGAATGTGACCTACCCCAACCCAAGACCTTGACGTGAGATCACCCTGACCCTCCCTAATCACCCTCCCAGATCCTCCATAAACAGCCTTCCTATCACATGACCCCCATATTGTGTTTTTTTGAGATTTTCCTGTACTTCCTTGTTATCCCATTGTCTCACTCTGTAAAACTTGCATGAGATTTTGCTCCTTAAAAGAAGCCCAAGAAATGGACTTGGGGCTGCTCTCTTTAAGCCAATTTAGGAAGCAGACTCTGGCCAGATAAATAAAAACCAAGCTTGTTCCAATTTGGCTCAAATCATGGTAGTGGCCTTATTCTTGCAAAGTGGTATTAACATAGGCACCTATGGAGCTAACCAGGGCATCCAGATTACAGATCCTTTGTAGGTAGACTAGTGACAGAGACTCAAACTAGGCCTGGTCCTGTGTGTAAAAGCAAAAGTTAATGTTTTAAATTTTTGCTACTGTGTCTAAGATATCTTTAAAGAAAAATAGATAGCCTCCTGGAATGCTAGGTGGGGCTGTTCAAGTGAGATAGTCTTGCATCTTCCTTGCCTGAAGACATAACCTCTTGGATTGTGGGAGTGGGTAGATCCCAAGGTAATCCTATTGCATTTGACCTGCACCATGCACCGGATGTGCCTGGTTGCTTGTATGTGGGAGATAACCCAGGCAGGAAGTACATCAGAATAGATGCTTGCCACTGATTGGACCTGGTGGGAAGTATGTAGCCTTATGGGTTCTGCCTTTTTAAGCACCTGTGCTATGTGTTTCTGGGATTTTCTGTGGGAGCTCTGGAGGTGGGGGTTCCACTCCATGGGTACCTCAGAATGGTCCTGGTCAAAGTCCATCTTCCTGGCCAGTATTCAATTAAAGCTTGCTTGCTACAAATTTGGCTCAAATTGTGGTGGTCTTATTTTTGACTGGATTTGGAATTTATGATGAAGGAATAACCAGGGCTAATTCACTCCAAAGTCTGTTCCTGGAATAAGAAAGGAGAAAAGAGGATCTCGAGTCCTACTCACCCTCTGTGAGATTTCATCACACAATGCTAGCCCTCCAGAGTATTCAAGATTCTGAAGAGCAATAAAAACTTTATGTAGAGTTTAAATATGGAAGGCACAATGCAGGTACTCTCTGAAGAATGATCAACAAGGTGGGAGAAGCCCCAGAGTGTGTGGATGATTTAGATGGGCATTTAAGTCAGTTTGTAAAGTTCTAAAGCACTGCGGTAGGAAAGCAAAAAAAGAATGTAGGGGTTTTCCTGAGTCACTCAAAGGCAAATGTGCCAAGCTTGTGTTGAACAGAGTTCTAAAGTGGGGGGGGGGGGGGCAGTAACAGAAAATCATATGCTTTGAATCTGAGTCTTTGGGAGGTATTGGGGCTTGACCATCAACTCAACAAATTGGTGAAAGAAGATTGAGTTCACAGGTAATTCAGGTGAAAAAGATTAAGCTTGTCATCCAAAGAGGCAATTAACTGTTAGGGGCAGAAGGGAGGAGACCCCCGAGTAATCACCAGGACTGGAGATTGATGCAAAAGCAAGAGGTTTTTTTCCAACGCGTTGGGGTTCACCCTCACCAGATTCCTCTAACAAGGAACGGAAAAGCAACCCCTAGCACACTCTTAAGTATTGCTTATATAGAAATTTCAAAGGCAGAGCTTAGCAACAGGGTATGAGGCACAATTCTATTGGTTGCATAGTGATGTGAGTATTGACCTTTAAACTGATTGGTGCTGGCATATAGCAAGGTTGCAGGCACTAGAAAATGTAAACTTAGGGTCTTAGTCAATGTGGGTGGGGGGAGATTCTTAGCCCAAGGCCATTAGTCAGAGGTCCATATCCTGTTTGTCTTAGAAATTGCTTTTCTTACTCTAGTTCTGGGAACTGTTCTGAGTCACATTGCCCCTGACTTGGGCCTACACAGTTTTGGTGCCTCTAGAAGCCTGACTAAAGTTTGGCTGCTTTGTTCTTGTCCTTTCATAAGCACCTAGAGTATGCTCTGGATATTTCTCCCTTGCAAGAAAGTCTCCAGTGGTGGAAATTAATCTAGCTTTCATCC
Organism: Cricetomys ansorgei; assembly: GCA_026225945.1. Lineage (NCBI taxonomy): Eukaryota > Metazoa > Chordata > Mammalia > Rodentia > Nesomyidae > Cricetomys > Cricetomys ansorgei. The sequence continues at coordinate 363,261 of JAMJFZ010000239.1, read as the reverse complement.
TGTGCAGTAGTTATTTGTGGATGATGGAGAGGCAATAGCCAGAACACCATCCCAGAGCCTATTAGGTCTGGGAAGCTGGCTTGAGTGATGGATGTAGCAGGTGAGAGCATAGCTCTGCTTTCTAGTGGTCCTGGGCTGGGATGCCAGGAGCAGTTGGTCCTGATGCAGGAGAAACTTGGAGTAAGAAAATTGATTCTATGAAGGATTTACTAATAAACTTGCTCAGGAAATATTAAGTTACATGAAATAGAATTTATCTAAAGGAGCCCTACCTTCCATGTGACTGGGAGATATGTAGTATAAAAACAAGACTTGTTAGAAACTGTAGAAAAGAAAATTTTGTTCATAATTGAAGTTTAGGGTTGCTAAGAAAGTTTCTGACAGATGTTTGTTCATCAAGATTGACCTCAAATTAGCTCTATTCCCATAACAAAGGGAGACAACTTTGATTTATAACAGGCCTTAGGCCCATCCCCATAGCAAAGACCATGCCTCGTAAGGATCAGTTTAAGGAGACAGTGCAGGGTCACAGACATCATTAAGTCCTGGTCTGCAGTTAAGTTCCCTGTGCTCTTATCAGGAAAATCATAATTCTGCCAGGTGAGCAAGATGACCCTGGGCAACAAACCATTAGAAAAGAACTACACTTATACACTTTAAGAAATAAATCTGGCAGTATATTGCTGTGTAAATTTGCCAACTGCCTAAAGTAGCCAGACTTTCAATCTCCTGTCTCTGTTTAAATTGTTCACAGTGCAACCTGTGGTGAGGACCTGAAGGAGGTTTAAGGATGATGCATATGTGGAATGCATTAGCCTAAGGCCTGTAGAAGCTGTTTCCCTTTTATACATTAGACACAGCCAGCCATGGACTATTGTTAACAAACTTTTTCCTTTATTAATCTCTAAGTATGTGAAGTGATTTGTCACTGGGAAGGCATATTGATTCTATAATACCACCCAGAAAATTATCATGGGGTAGGGAAGTATATGGTGGCCCTTTCAGCAAAGGCAGCAATAACCCAGAAGGAGGAGTCTGGTTGGCTGATGACTAAGACTAACTGCCTCTGGGTTAGGGAGGACAGTGTTGGCTCCTGGAACCCCTGCCCACTCTCACATAATGTCAACACTTAAAACGTTCTATGGATCTGGAAAAGCAGCTGGAAGAATAGCAAACACAGGACTTACAGAGTTTAAATGGAGAAAACACCCTACATGGTTGGAAAAGGCACTCCAAGAAGCAAGATTGAAGAATGAAAATCCCAGGTTTGAGAAGGAGAAAGTGGACACAAAGTCTACCTCTAACCAAGATGCTATTTGTAGTTGATACCTGCTAGGAAAGGGAAAAATCAATTTTCTCCAATAGGGTGTTACTGGGCATATCAGTTGCACTTCAGGGCAGGTCCTGAAACTAACTCTGTTTTCTCCTCTTTTATTTGGTTTTGTTTTGGAATCTTTTTGTCTCACTGATTTTTTAAAAATTTGTTTTGACTTTTTTTTTTTTTTTTGCACATTATTGTTTTTCTTCTTGGGGATTTTTTGGGGGAGAGAAAGAACATGAAGTTGGGTTGGTAGGGAAGTGGGAGTCGCTGGGAGAGGTGGAAAAATATGAACAACGTATATTGTATGAAAAATTTTTAGATAAAACATTTTAAAATGCCAATGTCAGAGTTAGGCTATTTGCCTATGAGTTTGGGGCCATGGAGGCCCCTCAAGCCCCATGAACCACAAAGGTTATTTATTGTCCCTGATGCTGGTTTGCCAGCACTAGTTAGTAAGAGCCCACTGCTGAAGCTGTCACATGCTTTGGCCGGAGAACATGGAGAAACCAACCTGGGACTGAACTGATGCTCCTCCATACTGAGAGTAATGGACTGTTACTGTCACAGAGGGTGAAATGCGCTACATAAGTAGAAGAGAATAATTAACCACCTATAGTCATGAAAAAGAGGTGGAAAGAATGTGAGAACCAGAGGAAGGGACAAAGTGTTCTGGAGGTATTTCCTTTAACTGAAACCTTCCTCTCTGGAGGGAAGCATGAAGCACATACAAAAACTTATAAAGTTTAGGAAGTTCATCAGTCTTACTAAACTCACAAAACCCCTCCCCAAGGCTATATAAGCAGTCAGTTTTCTGGAAAGTGGCAACTCCTTGAAGGAGCTTCCTGGATAATACCAGTGTCACAGCTTTTGTGCATTGTCATTTATCTTGGGGTGGGCTTCTTGGTAGTCTTTTGTCACCTTTTGTCACCTTGGTAGTCTTTTGTTACATGCTCCTGTAAGTAATCACAATAAACTCATTAGATCTTTGAGCTAGACTTGAGTGGAATTGTTTCTTTGATCTGTCTTCTGTAACCTATCTTCCATGAAAAAATATTTGTTCATATCTCCCTGAAAAAGTCACACAACAACAGAAGATTTAGAAATCCTTCAAGGAAAATTTTAATCTCATAGAAATTTATGCAAAGAAAAATTATATTTTTTTCTGCAGAGACAATTCTCTTTCAAAAGCAGTCATATTAATAGAACAATAAATTGCAATTATAAGAAATGAGTTATGGCCAGGCGGTGGTGTGCATGCCTTTAATCCCAGCACTCAGGAAACAGAGGCAGGCAGACCACTGTTAGTTTGAGGCCAGCCTAGTCTACAGAGTGAGTCCCAGGACTTCCAAAGCTACAACAAAGAAACTGTCTCAAAAAAAAAACAAAAACAGAAAAAGAAAAAAGAAATATGTTTGGTGTAACTGTAAAGATTATAGACGTAATGTAATTTTTCTTCTAAGGTGCACTCATTTCTTTGCTTAAGTCATCCAGTCTCCCTCCTCAAATCTAACTTGGAAAGAAATGATGCAGAAATAAAAGTTATTAGCATTAAAACAAACAAATTTTGAAGACAAAGGCATGCTCTTTCATTTTGTACAGAAATATTTATGGGGTTATTGCATGGATACAGCATCACTATCAGGGCTTTGAAATGGCAGCGCTCATTTAACTCCCTTACCTGGCTGTGTGAGAGGTCTTCAAGGAGTGTCCAGAATGAGCCCACCCCACCCTACTGTGGGCTTGGCAAGAACCCAACATACTTTATATCCCAGCATCAAACTCTTTGTTTCTGAATAATATTGTCTGGTGGAAGAAAGAAAGTAGCTGGGCCAGGAAAATCTTTTTAACTAGAATCTAAGTTTCCTAGAAGAGTCTTGGGAATGTATCAATAGAGTGACCTTAAAAAGTGGCATTGGGTACCCACTCAATAGTACACAAAACAATTATTTTATACATAACAAAAAATAAACTTCTACAACAGCATACAATATATGAAATTTGGGCATTAATACATATTTACTTATTATGATAGACAATGGCTCATGTGATATAATAAAATGCATGATAAAAACAGATACGTGTGTGGTAAATTGACTGATAAACTACTTCTAGTTATCGTTTAAAGAATTTGAAAAGAGCATAAACTTGTTTAGGAACATTTCTGTATGATCATAGATACGAATGATTCCTATAACCTGAATCAATCAAGGCCTGATCTCCCAGGAGAGTGAACACAGGCCCTTGCATGGGGAGGAGGACCCACATGAGACACAGCAAATCTATTGAAGGGTACATATAGTGAAAACAGACTGCCCATATTTATTTGCAGAAATTAATGAAGCATTCTGAAACTTGTTCTACTTAATATCATAAATTTTAAAATTCTATTTATTTATTCCCTTATTGTCACAGTTTTAGGAATGAAATCTACCAAAGATAGTGGGACTCAGTTTACAAAACGAGATTCTATGTCTGCAATATGGATTTTCAGCAAGGGAAGCTGGGTACCCAAAGAGTATTCAAGAATTCCCACTGCTGAGCTGTTATTAGAGCCAATTACAGGCAAAGATACTATACAATCATTAAACTATGTTTACAAGGAAAGAGAATGTTTTGCTTACTAGATCATCAGGGAGAACAAAGACAAGAAACAATGGGTAGAAAAATATGTGATAGGAACATACCAAGCCAACAGTCTTAGGAAGGAGCACATCCTTGAGGTGAAAGACTCTGTTGCACGGGTCATTTCCTTCTGCGTTTAGTGTACCAAGGGCAGGATGCTCTTAGATGCAGAATGTGTTTCTTTCATAGTAAAGACTGTTGGTGACAGAGCCTGGGCCTTTGAGTGTGGTGAGCTGAAGTTCTACAACTGAGCTGCATGTACAAATTTTTAAATTAAAGAAAATAGAAATGCTCATTTTTCTCCAGTGATAGACATCTGATACTTACAATTCTCTATAGTATTCTCCTTTTCAAAAAAAGACTTTTTATTATTTTTAAATTATGTGTATACTACTGTTTCTGAGTGTGTGTATGTGGATGTGAGTGTGGAGGCCACGGAGTACAGAGGCATAGGATATCCCTGAAGCAGGAGCCATAGGGTGTGATGGGTCGATTGATGTGGGTGCTGGCAATCTAACTCGGGTCCTCTGAATGATGACTGCTGAGCCATCTCTCCAGCCCCACATTCTCCTTCATTATGGGTGTTTTTGCTGTTATATATTTGTTTTTATAAGAAGAAGACATAGTCATTGGACTAGCCCCTAGGAGCTCAAACCTACTTTTACAAAATTTGAGGTTAAGGGAGACAAAGAAAACTTTGTTATGGAGTTGGAAAGCATCGGGAAAAGACCCATAGACTCCATTAAGATTGTACTTAGCCAAATTTATTAATCCTGCTAGCAGGACTGCAGTATTCAATCCAAACCAGAGCAGATGTGGGAAGGGGTTTTAAAGACAAAATCAAAACCAAATAAACACAAGAAGACCTTGCCAGGCAAGCAAAGAGCTGTTTTGCTCTGTCAAGATTAGGCAGTCAAGATGACTTTGAAATAGACATTGAATGTCTGCATCAGCAAGTTATAGAAGCAAAAATAGTAGTTATATTATAACATAGCAGATATATGATCACAGCTGCACTTATGTGGGTGTGGGTTAGTGAGGCCCTCTGGAGAATGGTGGGAGGCAGTGATCATTTCAAAGGAAAACTCTCCCATTATGTAAAATGTCACATTCACTAAACCCTCAGGGCCCCAGAGCCACATCACAGCCCAGAACTCTTTGGAGGTCTGCAGATTCCATGGTATCATTCTAAGAAGCGCAACTCTGAATCCCAATGTGGCTTTACACACTGCCAAGTACAGTCCTGCATAGTGTTAGCTGAAGGAAAGCACCATGTTCCTAGTGGGCTTCCACAGAGACATGTTAGGAGATGAGCTGGGAGACTTCACTGCTGCTCTATCTGAAATTACTTAATTCTGTGACTTCTTAGAGAACAGATTAGTGATTTGACAGGGTGTTTGTGGGAATGGTGGCTATGGTGTTATAACCGCCATACAAGTAGGTGGAGAGGTCACTACACACTGATTCATTTTAAAGCCAAGAAAGCGAAAATATAGTGCTATCTGTAAAATGGTCAAGAGAATCTGAGCAAGTGAGAAATTGGTAGCAATTTATGGAAATGAGGAAGCAAATTCAGTCTCACATATGTGTCCTAATTGCCCACCACACCAAAGCCACTGTCTAGCAGGGAGACACTAACCTGCTCCCAGGTAGGGCTCCAAAGGTACTCATTCTTAGATGAATTAGCTAGATGCTGATAAGGCCACAGCAAAATATTATCTCAAGGCACCTTCAGGAACCACAATGAAACAGATCCCTTTATTACCAAACCCCACAGTGATTCTCCCAATTCAAAATTCAATCCTTTCTTGTGTCTGTTCTAAAAGGAAGAAATAAAACAACACAAAAGCATGCAATCTTAAGCAGCAGTGCAACACCCTCTCATGCCTCATGTCAGGTGCCATCTGGGGTCTTACAAATCACTTTAATTTACAGAAATGTAATATTAAAGTATTGCCATGTTGGCCTGAACTTTCATACTTCCTTACATAATTATATTCACTTTAATGCCCTCTTCTATGAAGCCCTAAGGACCACCAGGATAATTCGTTCAGTGTTTCCAGTAATTCTATAACTTCTCAAAACTGGATATAAGAGGGGCTTTTTAAAAATTGGTTACAATCTGGACAGTAGATGGTGGGAGTTAGGAAGCAGAGACCTCTATAGAGCAAACCAACTGCTGAGGCTTTGTGACTGTACACCCCTGGTCTTGCTGCCATTTCTGTCATGTATGACAGGACTGTGTGTGTTAGGAGGTGAAGTAAGTAAAAGGTGAGATACTCCATGGGGGCTCTCTGTGGATGCTGGGGGCCATGCAGGGGAAACATGTCAGGTCTGACAGCAAAGTGAGAAGGCCAGAGGCACTTAGCTCAGGTAGTACTCCTACCTTGGCATGGGTGAAGCTGACTCCCTGGACCTCCATTCAGTGGCAAGGGAGCTGAATAAAAAGAGCTAGTGCTCTGTACAAGCAGCAGATGCCCCCCCCCAAAAAAAAGGGAAGCTGACCTGGCACACATTAGAAAAATTATGTCTACTTTTTTGTGAGGAGGATTTTAGGAAACAAATAGAGAGATGGCCCACGTCAAAGTAAATACCACACTGAATCTAATGTCCACTTCTCCTTGACATACATCAGCCTATTGTGCTTCAGCCTTTTGCTATGGATCCTCAGGGATAAAGCAAAAGCCTTCAGTACACAAGGTCAGTAGTGTCTGGGCTTCCCTTTTGAGTGGGGCAGAGCTGATTATGACAGATCTATTCCCACAGGTATAGGCCTTTACTCTCGACAGCTTTGCATCTCTACATACTCTGTAGGCATTTCCCTTCACGCAGTAGTGAACACTGTAGATTTCTTCCCCACAATTTCCTGTAAGTAGTTCAAAGAGCACATCAGTTAGGATAATATCAAGATTGTTTTTATCCACAACAGAAAAGAAGTCACCTTTTTATTGATTGATGTTGCAGCAGAAGAGAGATAAATTCACCAAGATGCCAAACCTTGAAATTAAGGAGCAGAGGGGACAGCCCAGTGCAGAATGATCCTATCTTGTTTGCTCCAAGTATTTGTATTCAGTAATTATATAGAGTAAATTAGGGCTGGGCAAAGTTCCAACTACCATAGGTCATGTTATACTTGTAGCCTCCAAAAAGTAAACAACCCATGTAAATCTCAGTCCCTTTATTGCTTATAGCTAGCCATAAACAAAAGTAAGAACTCCAGGTTTGCCAGGAGTATCTTAGGACCAAGGTCTGTGAAGCTGTAAACTTTCACGTAGCACCAAGTGCAAGCATTTAGAAAATTAACTATTCTTCAAGGTTCAAGCAGTCTCAAAACAGTTTCTCAGTCTCTTCTGAATTAGCCAGACAAGGCAAAGGCTTTGCTGAAACATTTCACTACAATGCTGGACACAAAAGCCTTACTATACATTTTACTATAAGGCCAAATACAAAGGATTTAATATATATGTTACATCTTTTATTGTATTATTTTTTTCCTCATCAAATTAAAGTAGTGGTACATCACCAATACTAAGGAAATCAAATCACAATATTAAAAATTATACCAATAAATTTTCAAAGGCATTCCATAAAGAAAATCCAAATTTCAAAGTGGAGTATCAATCACTTCATTTTATTAGAATTTCACAAATATGTTAAGTTTTAATAATTGAAAGCTCTGCCCTACTGACCTAAAGACCTTATTTATATAATGAACAGAACCTCCATAGTACAATAACCCCCAAACTTTAGCCAGCTGTCTTGAACCCATTTCTGAGCAAGTTAATCAAGGCCCCAGGCATGGTATTCCTCCTTTGGTGCTTACACTGAGGGAGGAGACCATAAAAAGTTCCTCCATTAGCAATAAAACAACCAAATCCCTTTAACATTAAGATCTCAGTGAGCAAGGTAAATTTGAATATCAATTGCTTCTAAGAGTATTGAGCAGACAGTTACCAGTTTCCCAAACTAGCATTCTTTCTGCATTCAAGAAAGCTGCAGCCCACCTACACCCAGAAAGGTGGTTATAACAGCTCAGGAAGGTGACCTTCTTCTAGCATCTCCTGCTGCTAGACATAGAAGATGTTTTGAAGTACATTTACTACACAAAAGTGCATGACGTTTACAATATTTGAGAATATGTTCAAATATTTCACTACATATTATGTCAAGATTTATTGAGTTGTTTCCTCTTGTTCTTTGCTGTTCACATCCCTAGCCAGGATAACATACTGTGTGTCTTCTTAGGTCTGTCCTGACTGTTCTCTCATTTGTGATGACCTTGACAATTTCAGTGTCATATAGAATAGTGTCACTATCCAAAATATTTCCAACTCAAGACCCATGAAACCTTCCTATGTCATCCTGAACCACTGACAAGTATTAGGCTTTTATCACCTCTGTAGTTCTGTTTGTTTCAGAATATCATACAGATGGAACAATAGTAAACAGCTTTTCACACTGACTCCTCCAATGTCACAATATTAATGTATGATCAATTAGTAACACTTTGAGGATACTGAATAATATCCTAGTTAATGAAGGTACCATAGGATGCTTATCCTTCATCCCTTGAAGGGCTACTTAATTGTTTCTAGTTTGGGGAGATTATCAAAACAGCCACAGGCTATGTAATAATCCTCTGAAACATTCAGGTACCAATCTCCAGGACCTGTGAATGCCCTGTTATATGGAAAATTACACTTCACAGATATTGTTTAGGATGATAAGACAGGAATATTATTTTGCGTTATCCAAGTAGGCCCTAAATATAAATTTCCTTATAAGGAAGACAGAGAGAGATCAGCCACAGAGTGGAATGGGAATGTGGAGGTAGAGATTGGAGTGATGTTGGCTCCCATTCCTCTAACATTTGGAAATAATTGTTTCTGTCTACAGAATAGCTGGGATGGTGATGGAGACTACAATGCATCTATGTATCCAGCCAGGGCATAGTGAAGCACAACCCAACTGAGTCTTCCTATTCACAAGTATGAACCAGGTGTTTATATCTTTGACTTATTTCATTAGTGTTTGTGTTATCTTTTCATAGAGATCCTACACATAGTTTGCTAGATTTATAGCCATGTGTTTCATTTATTTTTATGCAATTGAGGTTTTATTTTATTTTAAAATTCTGTCTGCTCCCAGCTGTGTCTAGGAAAGACTGCTGTGTGTTTCTGAAGCTACCACACCACATGGAGGACATTTTTCACTAGCGCAGCTATGGGACAGATGCTGGATTTCATTAAATTTAGATTTGCCTAGATTGATATTTTTAAAACAAATCAGTCTTATATTGCTAGGAAAATGACCCCATTCATACTGTCTTATTCAATCTGATATTCTTTTCTGAGTTTTTGCATACATGTTCAGGAACAATATTGGCTGATGGAATTTTCTTTAAGCCTCTTATCTAATTTTACTGCAGGCATCACTTTGGTTCTTCTGAAGAAGGCTGTGCAGATTTCCTACTGTCCCCCTTTAAACACTTGGCTAGTTTGTCAGTGACGGTCTAGCCCTAGTTATTTCTTCCTTGAAAAATAATAGGAAAAGGACATCTCACATCAGACCCAGCTTTCCATTTTCTCATGGGGATGTTCTGAAGTTTTTCAAAGGCAGAGAACTCCTAGAACAGACTGAATGGAATGAATGGGTAGAATCTAATTTCTTTGGACTTTTAACTTACAGGAGCAAGATATTTGACACCAAAAGGTTAGCTTTTCAAGAAGACTGAGTCCATACTGATGGAAATGTAAGTTAATACTGCCATTATGAAGGACAGGTGAAGCTTCCTCTGTTGTGGTTTGAATGAGAATGCTCCCCCACAAAAAGATAGGCCCATATGTTTGATCAACAGGAATAAAGAAGAAAGTGAGAAGGGGAGAGAGGAGAGAGAGAGGGAGAGAGAGAGAGAGAGAGAGAGAGAGAGAGAGGGAAAGGAGAGAATAACTAAGAGACAGAAAGAGACACAGAGAGATAGAGACTGAGGGAGGTAATCGAATAGTGTGGAGAAAAGCATTCAAACATATGAGGGTCTTTCAAACCCTACAAGGGTCATTCTCATCCAAACCCCTACTCTGGGTAAGTAAAATGGCCACACTAGTTCATATGAAGTCTAGGAATAGAAAATTCTTTTTGTTGTTGTTTTCATTTACTTCTTTCTTTGTTTTTGAGACAAGGTTTCTCTACACAATCCTAGCTATCCTGCAACTCACTGTGTAGACCAGGCTAGCCTTGAATTCCTAAAGATTCACCTGCCTCTGCCTTCCAAGGCTGGGATTAGAGGCAAACACCACCATGCCTAGCTAGGAAATCTTGATAGTAAATGTTAAGACACACAAAAAAAATAGAGAGGCCTTTAATGTGGAAAACCCTGGTAAAGTCACATCATTTTTATGCTATGAGTATATATTCTATACCCATGGTTATGCTGGCTGTAATAAGAAAAACCCGTCCATACAGCATATTCTGTCTTAATTACTTAATGTCTTAATTACTTTTCAATTGTGATAAAACATTACAACCAAGGCAAGTGTTATTGGGCTTATGGTTTCAGAAAGTTAGAGTAAGGAACTGCTGAGAGCTTACATCTTGATCCACAAGCAGGAGGCAGAGCTCTGAGAGAGGCACATTAGGATTGGTGGGAGTCCTTCTGAAATCTCAAAGCCTGCCCCCAGGGACACATCAACAAGGCCATACCTCCTAATCCTTCCCAAAAAGTTCTACCAAATGAGGACCAAGCATTCAAATAAGAGCTTATAGGGAACTTTCTCATTGAAAGCATCAAACCTACATTCTGAGTGGGGGAGTCTGTTTTGTCTACTAGAGTCTGCTTAACAGGAAAATTGCTTTCTAATGACTGTATGCAACTGGAGTAGGTTAGAAAGACAGGGAGAATGATGAACTGGGAAAAGCAAGAGCCTCTCACCTGAGTCTGATTGAAGCTTTTTACCAGCTAAAATTCAAGAATTCTGACAACATTTGATGTGAAGGTCACCAATGCAGAGGCAATATTTCTCTTTGTTAGAAATATTTTCAAGTAAAAATGTCACAGTAGCAATGAGTAGGACTAGGGAGATGGCTTAATAGCTAACAATACTTACTGCAGGATTGATAAGCAGAGTTCAATACCCAGAACTCACATGGTGGAAAGAGAGAATGACTCCCAAAAGATATCCTCTGTCCTTCAATGCAGAGGCCCTGCCATGTCAATATAGCACAAGCCAATATTCCTAGTCCTTGAGAGATAGAGGCCGTAGGATTAACAGTTCAAGAGAAACCTCATCTATCTATGGAGAGTTCAATTCTAGTATAGGCTATAGAATCAAGGAGAAAAGAAAAAAATATTTTTTAAATGATGCTTAAAACTTATAGCATTTCAAAACAGTGATGGGAAATATTTAAGAATTTCAAGAAACTTGAGATTACCCTAAAGAAATTCACATGAGGCTAAGCAAGAATTCTGATGGGAGCATGAGAACAATGGACCCTCACACAGAAGGAGCTTCTGAATCTCCTCAGCCTATTTCTCAGCAGAAACAGCAGTTGGGAGAGCTGAGGGAAGAAGAACAAGCATACATACACAAACAGAGCCTAGGAACTGTAATCTTCACAAGCAGGTGCTCCCCAACCAACCCAGAGAAGAGAGGAGGTCACAGAACAAACAGCTCATGCCAGGGTGAATAGGGGGTACTTTGGGTCAAAATAATTTTGGAGCCCACACATACAAAACTGAACTTTCAATAGAAATGGTTACACAGAAAATTGTCTTCAATCAAAACGACAGATTGAAACAGACACAGGGAGGAGACAATGAATTCACAAAAACAAGCAAATGAAGAAAGTTGGTTAATTGATGATCCAGGAATTTATTAAGAAAAAAAGAAATTCTACTCTCTAGTGAATGTTTCTTTGTACCTGGGAAAACACAGTCCCAGCTTTATAGAAAGAAAATGGATACAACACCTTCCACTCTTCTTCCAAATAGTCTAACTTTGTGAAACATGCATTAAGTGTGACATGTAGCAATCTTAAAATTTTTGGTTTGGATTGGTACATTTGCAGTATTTTGATTTTGGTGCAGAAACTGAACTACTGAAGAGTATGGAAGAACATGAGTCTTATCTTGATTTCAAACATGAACTGTGTATTTCGATGGCCAACTAGTTCAAAAGAAACATTGCAAGTTCATTATATTTTAAATATCAAAACAGAACCGAATTTCAAACCTTTGGTGTTTGAAATTGTGCTTCTTATGTTGTGACTGATAATTCTCATCCATCACTCTTATTTTTATGTAAGAGAACAGTTAGACATGACTTTGAAAGACTCAGACACCCTGACACAAACTTTTCAACTTCAAAATATATCATGCACTATAAGAACCATCAATGAATTCAGTGGTGGAATTGTAAAAACTCCAGAAGTAGGTATGAAAACGCCTGCTCCTTGTTTTAAGTGTATGTTTAGGACTCATGTTGAAACCTGTCCACAAAATTTCTGCCTTTTCTCCCCACAGCCTCTGACATGTTACATAGAGGAAGTGAACTCAATAATCAGTAAATCTTCCCTTCAAAGTTATCTAAGAATAATATTTCTAATATAACAAAGTTATTTTAAGGTTTAATGAAAAAATCCCTCATTATCTCTCATTATCATCACTCACACCATCATTGGAACACAAAGAAAAGAGCTTTGAAGGAAAGGGGGACTGTACATCCTGGGATACTGGACTCCTCCCTGAGAAGAGGAAGTAATCCTACTTTAGCAGTTTTGTTTCCTGGCTGGATGGGTCAATATGACATGTGATGGGCAGTGGAGGATATGGTTGTAGAACTCTCAGCTACCTCTCCAGCACCATGTATACCTGCATGCTGCCATGCTCTCCATCATTATGACAAATGGACTAATGGACTAAATCTCTGAAACTGTAGGCTAGCCAATAGTAAACACTTTTCTTCATAAAAGTTGCCATGGTCATGGTGTCTCTTCACAGCAACAAAACACTGAATAACACAACCACAAAGATGGAGCGGAGGCTGTGTAAACCACAGAGGGCTTCATCAGTCAAGGAGAACAACAGAATGAAGTGGGAAATGATGGGTGTCTCACATTAGATATGAAAGGAGCAAACTGGAAGAACTCAGGTAAAGTCAGAAGAATGCATCATGCGGTCATGACAGAAAACAACACAGATGAATATGCAAAGGAATGAACATTACCTGAAAATGTTGGTGAACACTTAAGGAAAGGAGTGAATTCAAGCACTGAATGCAAACACATCTAATCACCAGAATTTAACAACTTTAACAAAACATGTTAGTGATGAAAATTTAAATGATATGTGAAATACAGTCAACAGAACTTCCCGAGAACATGTAGAAGTGTAGAAAATTTCTGACACGTCAATTACGTGGATTGCTGTCACTTCACTAGTGCTAAGTCAGGAGATAAGAACTATGGTTTCACCATCTTACAGGTGATGACCTTCGTGTCAGATGAGGTGGTTTGATGCCCATGCTTTGAGAGTAGACTTCAATGTAAATCAGTACAGGAGGGCTCAGAAACTCCCCTCGCTCTAGACGTTCTGAGAAATCTGACAAGAAATCTGACAAGAGCCATGTGAGAGTGGGTACAGCACACTTCCCCAGCCAGGCTGGAAGTTAGCTCCCAGCACAGCCTCAGGAGCAGGCTGTCAGCAGCTCCACCCTGCCATGGCAACCCTGGATTTCCCCGCAGTTCTCACCCCCAGGCCCTGAGTCAGCTCTCCTGTCCCAGAAGTGCAGGGCGGTCAAACACAGTGGCCACTCTCAGAACCAACCCCATCGCCCTTTCTGAAGCCCTGGCCTGCATCCTGCGGGTTGGCCTAGCCGAAGTAAACACAGCAACTCCAAGTTAGCTTCTTCTGGCCTCCCATCCTCAAGCCCTAGCCCTCCATCGGGACCTGCCACCCTGCAGGGCTGTGCTGCACCTTGGACCAACCTCCATGTTAGAGATGCAAAGCGAGTACTGAGCACAACCCGACTCTCGCCTAACTTTGGGAGAGATGTATGTGTGCAGACCGAATGTGGAAGAGCAGTTTCCAGAGTGGTTTCCTTGTGACATCACGATGGGTAAGACTACATTTCCCACAAATCTGTGCGAAGTAGTTCCAGGATCCTACACTGGGGTTGGGTTTTGAGAGTTGATATGGGACCTGCACCATAGTTCAACTGACCATGCCCTTTCCCTGACTTTCATTTTTCCTCGTCCAAGCACAGCCAGTACCAGGAAGAGAGTTCAATGAAGATTTGGTAAGGAGTCCCTAGTAAAGTTTTAAATAACATAAGACAGAGGCAATGCCACAAGGCCAGTCAGTACTGCAGGCTGAAGTATGGACATTCATTTAAAGACAAAGTTCAAGTACTATTCAGCTGATAAACCACACATGACTAAAGAAAACAGCACTGCACGAGGAGAAAGAAACCTGTTCTGTAAAATCCTGACTGACCAATGTCTCAGAATCACCTTCCTAAGATAATGGGGATCTGCTCTTCAGCTCCGCTCACTTTGCAAGTCTGGAGACCAATGTGTCCACATGGCAGAAGTTTGAGGAATTCAACAGTGGCCATTGGAGATAAGGGTCATTATGCCCCTCTTCCCTTTTGGATTCAGGGCATTATTGGCAAACATTCTTCTTATAAGGCTAGTCACAACAGCTCTCCAGGAATGGACTTGAAGCAACACTTTACTATCTGGTTTAATGGATGAGTCCTACTTAATTAGCTGGTTGCTAAACTTTGTTGTTAATCTTTTGTTGTTAACATCTGTTGATTGACAGATCACTTTGGGAAAAATGATTCCAAGGGCTCAGTCCCTGCCCATTCTTAAAAATCAAAAAATTGAGAGTAACTAAAAGAAGTGGGGAATGATGAGAGTTAGGCAAGGTCAGGATACTTCACTTCCTCTGCGATGGAGCCTCTTCAAGAAAAAAACAATTGTATCTTCGTACTTCCTAAAAAAGGAGTCATCCTTCCCTGTTGGGAGAGGGTCTAATGTATACAAAAGTCCCTCCTGAGTAATGCATTGTACAGTGCTTTACAGATGGAAAGGCCCCTCCTCCCCTGCTGTGGAAGGGTACAGTCAAAACAACAAAAAACCATAACACCCCAGCGTACATCTTGTGTGATGTGAGTGGTGTAGCTTTTTGACTTTAACAACCCTATCTTCCCCTTGCTTCCTTATTAAGAGCCATAGTGAGTTGGGAGCCCAACTTGCTCAGCTATACTTTTAATTGACTTAATAATCAAGTAAATAAACTTTCCCACATGAGTCATTTCATTTACCAATTCTGAAGTACAGATGGAGTTCTAATTTTAAGAAACATGGCTATAAAATCAGGTGGTCCAACTTAGAAGCTTCCTCTCTACTGGCCAGCATTGTTAGTTGTGGCACTTTCTACTTGTGTTCTCTTGAGAGTAAAGTAATAAACAGTCATGTCCAGATAAGAATAACATACAGACTCACAATTGGTCAAAGTGTACAGAATAACAGTCAGTAGAATGCACTGATATAAATGGGACATCTGGACCATGCCTCTTGGCCTCAAGGATCAGGGATCACAGAGGAAGAAGACATAGGTTGTAAGTGGCAGATATAGTGGATGTCTACATGTAGTGGATGAAACAGAATTTGCTGGAAATGTCAGGATCATTGTCTTCGTGAACACACTGTGGTTGTCACTATTTGAACAATCCCTGCAGAATCTAAAAGCAGCCATACCACATGCATGATTGTGTGAGGGCCTCATTATGTCTTACATAGACATAGAGTTGAATAGAGCTGCTATGGCAGTTGATGTCTCCTAGGGAGATAGTGAGTCCGAGAGGCTTCCATTTCCACTCAATTGTCCTACACATAGACGAGGCATTAAGTGGACTTGGTGGGTTAAAAAGAGAAAGGGCCCACAAGATTGGAAGGGAAAAGTGGTGTTATGGGCGGGGAGCAATTGAGGTGAAAGAATAGGGAGGGGTTTGATTAAAACACACAATATGTAATTTTTGAACATCTCATGGTGGCTTCTGTGAGTGGCTCTAACAGAGGATCCATCTGGTCCTCTATTGAAGGGCTGTGATCCAGTGAGAACCTCTATTGAAGGGCTGTGATCCAGTGAGAACCTCTATTGAAGGGCTGTGATCCAGTGAGAATGTACAGAATTCACTAGAGACCAAAGTAAGGGACATGACTCAACTTTATTAGGGAACAGGGTTACATATGTAGTCAAAGAAAGGGTCTTTGGTATCCAGGAAGGTCAGGGGAAACCCATTGGCTTAGGACAGGCATCCCTATTTGTATATTGGGATGCAAGCCTGGACCTAGGCATTTTCAGGGGAACCAGAGGGAGAGACCATATGTGGTTATATAGGGAGAAGTGCTACAGCTCCAGATAAACGAATCTAATGGGTTGCATACCTTTGAAGGGGTGGTGCCTTGCTGTGAGTAGGCAGCATGGCTTGTGGCTTGTCAGAGCTGTAGAATGGGAGTGACTAAAAGCCTGCCACTCTCAAAATGAGAATTCTGGTTTTCTAGGCACTCCTTATACTTCACCTCAGCTCTGGGACAGTCCCACAATAATATACATGTATTAAACTGTAGTATGTTCCAAAAAAGTCATTTAAAATATACCGTTGATTTTGGACTTGTCCAAATTGACCTTTTTTAGCACATGACTCTGTCTGTCATAAAGTTTACAGAGGACAGCATCTTACTGGGAAGCATCGTGAGTAAGCACTTGAGGAGAGTCCCAGAAGGGCTCAGATGCTGAGGACCAAGGAGTCCTGCATCAGTGTGACATAAGGGAAGAGATAGAGATGGTTCCCCAGAGATGACTCTTCTTGCATCTTTCACTTGGCTCTGCTATGAGTACAAGAGGAAAGATGAGCAGTGGCCTTCCCACCCTCCCTTTCCTCCCTTCTATATACATAGTGATTACAGCTTTTGAGGCCTTGTTCTCCATCATTAATAAAGTTAGGAAAGCAGAGTAACAGTAAAATGAACTTGGTGGGTAAAAAATTACAAAGATACTTTCTATAGCATATTTATAAAACAAATAGTTCATTAACATGCAAACCTCATGCATAGAGGCAACAGAAATGAATTAACCTCTAGAGTAGATCCCCCCCAAAAGGGTCTCATCTTCAGGCTTAAATCCCATCCTTGTCAACAACAAAGAAAGGCTAATGTGTACAAGGATCCTGTTTTTTTGTTTTTTTTTTTTTTAAATGGCTAAGATGTTGTCAGCAAGGCAACTTGAAGAAAGATCAGGTCTGCTGTGTGTTTTTGAGTCAAAGTTTTCTTCCTTCATGGAGTCACTGGTAATCTAGTTATTTTATTCCTAGTACAGAGAGATTCCCTTACAAATGGAAACATCCTTTATATATATATATATCTTCTACAAGGACTTATTTTTCAGAGTTAAAGCCTGTGTAGGAAGTGGTGTGTCGAGATGAACAGCTCAAAATGAATAGTTTAGCACAGACATATATTTTCAGAAGTAAATAGTGTAGCTGAGTATACTCTCAGTATACACCTGAGAGTATACTCTCAGGTGGCACTACTCATTTCTTTCTTTTATTTTAAATGCTATTATTTAAAATATTTCAAGGAAAAATATATGTCAAAATTAACAATATCAAAAATTACATAATGTATGAACTTCTGTACAGTTAAAACAGACATTCAGAACAGAAGTTGAGGGGTCAGATTGGATATTATGCTGTCTCTTTTGCACATATATGTGCATTTACCTACCTCTAAAACTCAAAACCCGTGACGGAGCTAGAAACAGAAAAACAGTTTATGTCCTTTTTCACAATCTTTGCTTATTACATGTCAGTCCTTCCTCATGCCCCAATATTTAGACTTGATTTGCTTTTCTACATGAAATACTTTGTACATATGTAAATTTTTCACATATGTGAAAATATGTACAAATATTATTGTCTAGGTTATGCAAGTGAGGAAGTGAAAGGACAAGAACAAAGCAGCCAAACTTTAGTCAGGCTTCTAAGAGCACCAAAACTGTGTAGGCCCAAGTCAGGGGCAAGGTAACCCAGAACAGTTTCTGGAACTAAGATAAAAAAGACAGTTTCTGGGATGAACATGATATTGATATTGACTGAGAGGCTGAGGAGAGAGGGAGAGGGGGACTAAGAGGGACCAAGAAGAGAGAGAACAGGAATTATACGAGAATCCATAAGTGTTGGTCCTCTGCTGATGACTGAAGACTAGGTGGCTGGAGGAAGGTACAGGGCAGAGGCAGTCCCACAACAATTCCAACAATGGATAATCGGCCAGGGGTCATTAGATAGGATGTGATCCCAGGAGCTGTATCTCCTGAAACTGGACCAGAAGAGGTAAACATGAGCTCATAGCACATATAATATACATCTGAAGTTGTGAAAAAATAGAGAGACATTGGTTAAATTCTAGCAGAGCTCTCACAAAAACTGAATTCCTTACAGACAACTGGTTCAAAGTATTCAAAGGGCCTTAAGAACAGGTGGAAAAATCCTGAGATGCATTATTGAAGATCTTTGCAAGTAAATGTGGGAGAGTTGTACTTTTGACTTTGTTCAGCAATTAAAACAGTTAGTGTTCCTGACCTATGCCCTGTAATGTTTGGATTCCATTGTTCAAATGAAAACTGTTTTTCTGGCTCTGGAGTCTGATCTGGATATGTATAGCTCACACTGGTGTTGAAGGACCTAAACTCCATTTTGTGTGTACGTTCAAGGTCCCTTGTCTCAGGCCCTCATCCTAGGCCAGGTTCAGGTCTTTAGGCCTGCAGTGTACATGCCCAAGCCCCCCACCCCCAGTCAGCAACTAATCAGAAATGAGGGCAACCGTAGTGTAGCTACAGGAATGCAGGAAGGTCTTATCTCAAGGCTGGACATCTGTGCCTGGTACCCCTACATGACAGGAGACATGAAAGTGTCTTATCTTAAATTAAATTAGCCAATACTAAATCGACCCATGTAACTGTCTCACTGACCACTGATCATTACCTCACCCATGCTAAAAATTCTCTTTACAACCTATAAAAAGGCCAATAAGCCTTTGTCCAGGGTTGGCCATTTTTCATGGTGTCTGAGCCCAATATGTTGGTTTGTTCTACAAAATAAAAGTCCCCTTGCTTTTTACATATGATTTTCGACTCCTGGTGTCTTTGGGAACCTAACAGTGTCAGCACAGGAGAACGAGGTTTACCTATCTACTGTCGTCCTGGTATTAGACAAAAACTCCTTCATTCAACACTAGGGTGCCCCAATGTAACTCCATTCTGTTTTTATACATTTTATTTAGAAACAAGGTATCTAACTTGTCCAATCTAGCACTGGATTCAGGGTTCCTCTGCCATAAGATTCAGAGCAGCTGGGAACGCAGGCAATGACACCAAGGCAGACTTAAAAATCAAATTCAAAAGATGATTTTCATCCCCACATTAGACTTTTGCAACCGTTATGTTTAAGTAAAACGGAGTCAATAGAATCTCTTTTTCTCTCTCTGGAGGCATTTATTATTTATTCATTCATTCATCTATTTCGAGGAAGGGTCTCAGTGGGTCTTGGTTTTCTGGAACTCATCGCGTAGACCAGGCTGACCTCAGAGATCCTCTTGTCTCTGCCTCTGGATTGTTTGGATTAAAGCCCTGTGACACTATACCTGGTAAAATAATTTTTTCAAGCTTTTATAATAAGTAGGCCTGAGGAATTAAAATATGTACTGATCAGAAATTACTTGTAAAACTAATAAACATTACTGTGAAAGACTCAACTCACATTCAAAACCTGGTGTTGTGATATAGAATATTAAGAGCAGCCTGACTTCTTCTGGCTGCCGGTGAGTAGACTCTTCTTTTGCTCTGCAAATCAGTCCTCCAGCTCAGGGGCAGAAACGCAGAACTGATGGAAATCTTTCTCCCAGGATTCCCCGAACTCATCCCAGGACCTCTGGGAAATGTAGTTCCCGTGACTCTAACGAAACAAGGAAGAACTCTGGTAACCGCCATTCAGCTTTTGGTAGGCACACGCTCGTCCTCCCCGGTATCCTCCTCCGCTCCGCTCCGGTGCATCACTGCCATGGAGGTTGGTCCAGGGTGCAGTGCTGCCTGAGGCTCTGTGGCTGTAGTCGGGCTTAAAGGAACAGCCTCTTGGAAGTGATTTGCTGAACTAGGCTAGGCGACTTCAGGCTGCAGGTCCGGGCTGGGGAGAGGACGAGAGGGATGGTGCTGGGACTGTATCTGGCTGTCTAAATCCAACTTGTGCTTCTAGGACAGAGAAGCGGGCTTGGAACTTCAGGAATGGAGAAACTAGGAAGAACCAAGATTGCCTGGGTGGGTTTCTGACAGTCTTTGCCTGGATGTGGTTATGGGAGCTCACATTGCAGCTTGGCTATGGAAACCTGTCTTTAGGAGCAGGGCCACACTCACATGGCTGCTATTTGATTTCTTGGTATATTTAGGCAAGGGAAGATCTGGTCCCTTCTTGTAGTTTATGGCTGGCCAGGATTCTTATTTTAGCTGACAGAATCACCAAGTGCCTAGGTTCCAGGGACAGTGTTCTGGGAGGAAGGCTTGTGTATGTGGTGTTTATTCCATTTTCTTTGGGATGAATTGTGGATTTAAGGACCATTTACTTTGAATAGGAATCCCCCATATCCACCTCTGAGTTGAATCCTCCACTAGCACTCCTCTAGAGGTGCAGAACAACGCCATAAAGGGGGTAAGCTGAGCTTTGCATTATCCCAGCAATGTTGCTCTTACAGCGCAGGTTGAAAGATACAGAAAATAGCAATTCATCCTGTCCCATCAGAGACTGCGTGAGGTTGGAAGTGTGGACTCCTTTCAGGATGGAGACATGAGTTGATGTGAGAACAGACGTGGGTCTTTGGATTTGTAGTGATTAAAAGAGATTTGATTGACTCTGGAGGAACCCGAGCCCTGCACATCTCTCCTCACAACCTCATCTAGGCTGTTATCTCTAATATCTGTTTGGCTAACTCTGTTGCTGAATGTAGCATACAGATTCGGTGATGTTCCCTGTAGAGTTCTTTTTTTCCTCTTCTCTTTTTTTTTGGGGGGAGGGTGGTTTGAGGGTTGACAGCGCTGTTTCAAGACAGGTTTCTCTATAAAGCCCTGGCTGTCCTAAAACTCACTCTGTAGACTAGTATGACCTTGAACTCTGAGATCCTCCTGTCTCTGCCTCCAGAGTGCTAGGATTAAAGGCATGCACCACAACTCCAGGTTTGAAACCAGACTGTGTGTGTGTGTCTATATATATATATATGTATATTCGTTCACTATTTAAGGAAGGATTCTCCTCTTTGCCTTTGTTGAATATTCCTCCATATATACAGGGAATATTTATTTGTTTTGGATAGTAATCTGTAGGTGTTCCTGCTATGATCTGAAGATTTCTTTTGGTTTTCACTGAATTCTTCCAGTTTGTTGCTATTATATCTAATCTGAGGCTTTCAGCATTTCCCATTATACTGTGGAATACTTGACTGATGCAGCCCTCTATGGTTTAAATCCCTGTCCACTTCTCTGTTGCTGGGGTGCCAACTGTGTGTGGAATGCTTCTTTACACTTAGCCAGAACAGAAAGTGCAACTCTGCATGTGGATAGTGACAAACACATCCACCCACTGTTGTTGACATGTGGTATTGCCACCATTAGCCCAGTAAGTAACACTTCTAAGGTGGAACTCCTTCCTCTTGCAAGGGAGGAGTTCAGTGCCCATGATGTCCCCCTCTGCTTGTTTCTTCCAAGCTCTTTTATTGTATGCTAATGTTTGTGTGAGTGACCATATGAGAGAAGGAGTTCCTCATTTTTACAGATTCATGTAGTAACCTTGCTACGTTAGGTCATTCTTGAAAAACTCTGAAGGGTTTTTGTGCTGGGTCATGACATTCAGTTCCTGGAGAGCTACATGATGTAAGTCAGAGGCCATAGAGAGTAGATGTGGATGTTATTTGGACAAGATTTGAAAAGTCAAACACATAAGCAAGAAATAACCTTGAGAAGCACAGGTTTTCATTACTTTTTCTCTTTGTGTTATAAAAGTTTCTGTCAGTGAGTCCATCTGTAGTTACTTTCAAATGCAGTAACATATTTTGAGTTAAAACTGTATGTCTGGTTGCCTGGCTGACTCTTTCAACTCTGCCTTGCGTTGTTCTTTTCAGTAGTTACATAAAATGAGTCAGAATGTGAGTCCCAACTGAACTTGATATACTCGATTTGCTATATCAATACGAAGACTCATTAACAATATACTGACTCTGAAAATCCCTAGAAACATGTAGACCCTAAGGTACAGAACAAAGTGTCTAGAGAACTATACATTCTATGTTTCCAATACAGAAGATACATATGGTCGGTCTTCCATGTCCTCTTCAGGGTCAGTTCCATGCACTGAGTCGTAGCATAACCTAATGTGATGACATAAGGCAAAGATTAATGATTGTCACATCCACCCTCATGTGAGACAAGAGCTGGAGAAAGACCAGTGAGTTGTCACTTCGTGATGTGTGTGGTGAGTTTTTAAAGCAGTGTGTTCTGTACTTGATAGACAGGCCAGATCTGAATGGAGGGCCACTAGTGTTGGGGCCTCAGCAGTACTACAGCCCTCTCTTTGCATGTAGCTTTGACTTTCCCACAGTCTCCTGGTAGTCAGGTTTGACTTGATTCTGTCAAAAAATACTCTGAGGGACACTGACAGGGCATGTAAGAATTCTCAGGAGTTCTGCTCTGTCTATTCTGCTGTTGCAGGCTAGTCTCTAGGACCCATCTCCATTCAAGGGGAGGACAGGTAGACTCCAATGACCAATCTGGTGCTTAGTTTGAATTTGCAGCAATGTTTAATGAATCACAGTCTGTCCCTCTCTGGCTGGAAATTGGTTGTATTCCTTCTCCATGGAAGTGAACATTGCCAGGCCCAATTGACCCTGAAATGTTTAATTACATTACCTAAATCCAACTAAGTGTGATTTTGGTGGCAGGCCTTCTGCCTTTTCCCATGGAAGCCCACAGTGAGGTGAGTGGGTTGAACAGGGCGGACGCTTCCCTCATAGGAGAGTGGACACCAGTGTTGGGCAGCGTTGGGAGTGATCCCTGCAATCAGCTCACCATCAGGGACCTGCGCCAATTCTCTGAGAGCAGTGTTTCTATCTTCACTCTGCCCTGAGTTCCTTCCATTCTCCAAGCTGTACGTTTTTCCTGCTTTTGGCCGTGTCTTAGGTAAAGAAGAGTGGAATCCATGTTTTTCATTTACTTATAAATGTGGGAAAGTGTTCTCCTAGCTACAAAGAAACATTCAGCAGAGTCCAGATGCTTTTTTCTTGAGACATTACTGGATTTTCTGTTCTCTTTCTTCAGCGTATGTCTTAGAGATCTTTTGTCCTCATTGCTGCTTCACTCTGCCCTTCAGATAAAAGACATTTTTCAGTTTAATCAGTCTTTATTAAAGGTACATTTTTGCTGTAACAACAGTCTTTTGACCGTAGCTACTCCCTCCTCCTAATGCTGAAAATACCTTGTACTTCAGACACAAGACTCAAGATTGGAGCTGGGTCTGACCTGAAAGCCTGTACCTAAGGACAAGTTTTCATAGTGATGGAACCAGGCTTTGCAAGCTTCCAAGGGAGAGCAGCGATAAACGAATCTATTTAGCTGTTACACCTGTGAATCACGATGACCAGTATGGCCAGATAAGCCTAAGGGTACAAAAGTGACCCTCGTATCTTGGCATAAGCAACTGTCTAATTGGACTTAAGTCCTGCTCCAGAGTAGGTAAATCATGACTGGATAGGCTGCTACCCTTTTCTAGTTGGGTCATGGATCTTAGAGGAGTTCCTGCTACTACTTTACCAAACCACCATATTTTCTAACTTTATTTCAAATACTTTTACTTAGACCTACAGAAAAATGTCGCTCTCACTGCTTCTCTAAGAAGCTAGCTTCTGTTTGCAGCAGTTAGAATGCAAAATAGAAAACCATAACTGATTAAAACACAGAATAGATCACCATGTGGAGCCCTGTGCCAATGGATACCTCTACACCATAATTCCTGAACATAAGGCTTAGAGAGTATTTCTGGAAAGGGAGCTTTTTGACTATAAGGGCCAGAAATTGGGCATGTCTGCTATGAGGTTGTGTTTCCTAGAAAGTGAAGGGAAGCTGCACAAATGATACCTCAGTGGTGTGACTACCTGAAAAAGATCTGAACATTTATAACACTAATACACATGATTGACTGCAGGAGGGATTCTCCCCATGCCTGCCACCTAGACTAATAACTACAGGCACCTAAGACCTTTTGAAAGTGGGGGAAATAATCTTCTCTAGGGATGAGCCCACTCACTATTTATCCAACACCAAGGAGTTAGCCCTCAAAACTTACATGCAGGCAACACTGAACAAATCAACAGTTAATATATATTTAATTATCCATGTGTATATACATATAGGTATAACAAAAATAATTAAAGATAAAGACACCATGTATTTGAGAAGGAGTGACAGGAGATTATGGGAGTAGTTAGAGTAAGGAGAGAGAGGATAAAAGGTAAAATTAACTGTATTTCAATTAAACAAATTTTGTAAAATAGAGGGACAAAAATCACGTAAGCTATGAGAAAGTGAGCGAGTGGAAATTGTTCCAGGCACCAAAAGATAAGTATCATTTTATCACATCGATAGCTACATGCAAGGAGTTATAACTCACAGGAGTTGGGGTGTATGATTTTTCCCATCAGCCAGTGACATCAGAAAACTGAGGCTTGGACTTACTGAACAACAGATGTTCTGAAACAGTGTGATAAGAGGATGATGCTCAGGCTGGAGGGCTCAGCAGTTAAGAGCACTGGCTGTTCTTCCAGAGGACCCAGGTTCAATTCCCAGCACACACACATGGCAACGCATAACTGTAACTTCTGTTCCAGGGGATCTGACACCCTCATAGTAGAGATACATGCAGGTAAAACACCAATGTACATAAAAATAAAAATAAATTATTTTTTTAAGAAGGCGGTGAAGCTCACAGTACTGTTTCCTCAAATGCTGGGTGTCTGTAAGCATTATGTAGTGTGTTATTTCAGAAGCCTGGAAGATAGTATTTGAGGAGATGATCATACTAAAAATGATGGAAGACTATACAAAACTTACTCATAAAATACCAAATACCTGTTTAATATATCAATCCCTAATTTTTAATGCAGTAATAAAAAGGAAAATATTATTGTTTTCATAATTATTTCGTGACTTAACTCAATAAGGTATGAAAAACAGTAATTCTGAATTATAGAAAACCATGAAATAAGGAAACAGTAGTATCAGCAAATACACTTCAACAGCACAGTGAGACACAGATGTCAAAGGAAAGCTTTAGGAATGTTGCAAACTCATTCATATCTGCCTGAGAAAAAAGTGGGGAAGGGAAATGAAAATAAGATCAGAGCAATGTTTAGTATATTTTAAGTATTCAAAAGTATTGCTGTTTCTATACTTGCTGATTATTAATTTATTCACGTATTTGTTTTCTCACCTCATTGTTCTACCCTTGGGCTGCCCCATTTTTCATGTGCTTTGGTATATTATCATTTGCATCATTAGTGAACCCTGTACAAATCCAGACACCAGACGACAGCCAGAACCATCACATCAGCTCTGCATTTTCATTGCATTTCCCATTCATGATTATGCATATTAAGGTTGAGAAGTACCTGCTCCTTCACCATTACTTTTTCCTGGGAGAAATGTGTACATGTGTGGTATGTAATGCTAGCATGTGCACTAAATTTGTGATCTACTGTGGATGCACTCTATATTTCACTTCACATTTCATTTGTCTTAAGTGCATAGTATCCACAAGGGCTTATAAGATCTTTTGTCTTCACTTTCCATGAAGATGGGTTCAGTGTGAGATCATGTGACTACTTTAGATATGCTGAGGAATATTACTTATCTATATGAGAAGCATGCTAATTATTCTATCCTGAGTACAATCTAGATTTGTGTCCATAAGCAAATGATGCCTGTGTTGGGGTTTCTATTGCTGTGAAAAACACTGACCAAAGGCAACTTGTAGAAGAAAGGGTTTATTTTAATTTACAACTTCAGGTAAAGTTCATCACTGGAGGAAGTCAATGCAGGAATCTGGAGGCAGGAACTGGAGCAGAGGCCACAGAGGAGCACTACTTACTGGCTTGTTTTCCATACTTAGCTCAGCCTGCTTTCTAGGGCCCTTTAGGACCACCTGACCAGGGGTGGCTCCTCCCACATCATATATTTGCCTACAGGACAGTCTTACAGAGACATGTTTCTCAATTATGCTTTGCTCTACTCAGATGACTCTAATTTGTGCCAATTTGTCATGAGAACTAGTCATCAAAGTGCTTATTAGAATTCATTCCATGGTTTTAATAAATCAAAAGTATGATTGATATTCATTGGTCTTTATTTCAGGAAATGCTGTCATTCTGGGATGTGGCCATTGATTTCTCTCCAGAAGAGTGGGAATGCTTGGAGCCTGCGCAGTGGGATTTGTACAGGGATGTGATGTTGGAGAACTACAGCAGCCTTCACTTCCTGGGTGAGGATCGCATCTATAGTGAATTCTTACTTCTCCATCCACATGTAGCTTCCTCAGTATGTAGAGTACCTCATGGGATTTTGTGTTTCTCACAGAGTTTCATATTCTTATTTTAAGAAAAGTCAGGGAGGTTGCTAAAAAACATTTCATTGTTTTTCTCTCTCTGTTGAAAATATGGATTCTTCACTCTAGTGAGTCTGTTAGAGATTCAATGGCATGAGGTATGGAGCATACTTGCTAATTAAAATGTTTCACAATTCAGTTTTAATGTTTTTCTCTTTAAATGAAGCTCAGAATCTGAAGATTGTAAATTCCTCCAAGTATTCTAATATGGCTGTCAGAAAACCTTTAAAGAATCAATTTTTTGCTGGGCAGTGGTGGAACACACCTTTAATCCCAGCACTCGGGAAGCAGAAACAGGCGGATCTCTGTGAGTTCAAGGCCATCCTGGTCTACGGAGTGAGTTCTAGGACAGCCAGACTTATAACCTGTCTCAAAAAACAAACAAACAAAACAAAAAGAATAAATTTTTTATGTTTTTTATTCCATCATCTCTTTCCTTGTAAGCAGTGTACTGGAAGGGACATGTCAGTTCCTGGGAGAACACTCAATCTTGTTCCATTTTCCTACAAACAGGACTTGCTTCCTCTAAGCCATTCCTGGTGACATTTCTGGAGCAAAGACGAGGGCCTTGGGATGTGAAGAAAGCAGTCACCGACGTGCACCCAGGTGTGTAGGAAAGAAGGATCAGGGGACAAATGAGAGGACCAAAGATCCAACAGAAAGCCAGGCTTTTCCATGCACACTGACACTTTTTGTTTTGGAGGAAATCATTTTTAAGGTGTCGCCTTTAACTCTTCTACTGTCCTGAAAGACATCTCTCAGACATTTATGACAGTTTAAATGTCTAAGCTTTGCTCTTTCCCTCTGGTGAGCTCTGCTTATATGTAGTGAGCATGCAAAGTTCCTTGTTTTGTTGAGTCTACATTGTAATGTAAGACACAGGGAAATGCTGCTCAATGTTGGTCATACTAAGAGTCATTTATTTGTAGGCTGTGGAGAGCAGGTTTACCCATAAAGAACTCTCTACCCCGAAGGGAGGCATGATTGGGTTTATAAAGCCCAGTCCACAATTACAGCATACCAGAAGTAGACAGAAGCCAGTAGTTTCCCGAGTTTCCTATCTCTTGATTCAAACAATTTGTTTTATGTTGTAAAACAGTAGGTCTCACAAAGCTGCTGTTAAAATAACATTATGTCGCTTAACAGAGAGTCCAGCTTTGAATTTTCCAATGCTCTTTATTAATCACAAACCATGTCAAATCTCAGGGAATTCTATACCCAGGCAGCCAGGCAGAGAGCTTACTCCAAGTCTTCCTCACCCCATGCTGTCCTCTTGGTTCTCCTCCTGCTCCCTAGCTTCTTCTTCCTTGTTCTCTGCTGTCTGTCTGTCCTTTTTTCTCTTCCCTTGCCCTCGTTCTTTTTTTCCCAAATCCTCTCTGTCTCCACCCAGCCGTCCAATATACAAATCAATGGAGCCTAACCTTCGTCTGCCTTAATGCTAAGGAATGTCCCATTCTTGTGGAGAGCCGTATAGCCACTCCTTTGTTTACTGGTAGGCAGTGAATCCTTTACTTGCTTCAAGGACAGCTTACTGGAACATTATCCATAACTAAAATCTCCCACAACAAGCTGTATTTGAGGCTGTATGGGAATATTTGGCACAGCAGGATGTGCTCAGCAGGCTGGGGATGGTGGAGGTCCAGGAATTGTTCGTATGTCTTTCTTTACAGTTAATAGATTTAAATCTTTTAAAGAGATATAAGACTTTATTTAATTTTAGGAAAATACTTGAATTTTCCTAAATATTAAATTTAAGAAATCAGAAAATTTTATTTATAAACCTGATTTTCCCAGATACCTCAGAGCTAGTAAAATATTTTAATTCAGAGTTCAGTTCTGGGTAGCCATTGAGCTAGCTCTATAGGAAGCATTATTGCTAATATTATCAGGGTCCAATCAGAAGAAGAGATCTTGTGGTCCCTTCTTCTAAAGGTCTCCAGTTAAAGCCTTCAAATTTCCTCCAAGTGTGTTTGGGCCCATTGACTTCCATGTTTGTAATGATGCAGGGTTGAGGAGCTGGCCCCAGTTGTCTCTGGAAGGTGATTCAGAGACTGGTCTGGGTGAACTCTCACAGGTCACATCTCCTCCTCCTTAGGTGGTCCTTTATTTACCTGGCTGTGCTGGGACCACATGTGGCATGTGCATCTTAAATTAAAAGAGTGCCCATTGTTCAGCCTGCTGTGATTGGCCTGTGGCATAGCCTCTGTCTTGTGTTATCTAACACTTTCCTGGGGACTCCATACAGAATCAGGCATTGACTTGATCACAGATTACCTATGTGAAGAGGAAGATTATTGAAAAACAGGTGAAAGATCATGGCCATTTGAACTAGCAGGTTGATACCATATGACATGGGAGACAGGTTAGGTACAGGGTTCCCCTGTTCACAGCATTGTCAACTATCAGTTCAGGAGACACTGAGTGCAGATTCGTTGGAATGAGTGTCTCCGTTGCTTGAGACATTTCGGGTGTCTGAGTTTAGAGTCTAAGATCCTCCACACATGAGAGAATCATCCCCCTGTCTCTGAGAGACATGATGATTACTTCATCTTCCCTACAGGTAAGGAGTAGGATTTCCTGGTCTGGCTTACAGGCCACAGGGAAACAGGAGCAGCAGACTCTGGCAAGTCTTATTCCCCATGCACCCTTCTCTGATAAGGCCAGAATGCTTTTACTCTGGTAGTGTCTGTGTCCCATTGGATTGTATTGGATCATGGGTGTGTCTGAGCCATGCAAGTAGATATAACCCTTTGTGTTCAAGCGTTCAATTTTCTATAACCAGTTTTTTTTTTTTAAGTACACCTGATATTGAATTTTATTCCACTTTAAACAAACTTTAAATTGACCTTACATTTGTTTGACTTATCTGCTTTAGGTTTAATTTGATATGTACAGAGGACTGTAAAATGGAAGGTATAAGGTGGTCTCTCCCTCCAATAGTGTCTCTGTAAATGAACTACATTTGTATTTAGCATGAATAGCAGCACAAATTGAGTACATTAAGGATATTTAGTGACTAATAAGGTGATTTACCATTAACTATTACATATTAATTACCTTTTTTGTAACAGCTTACAGTAAAGTAGCAACTCTCTTAAGATTGGGATTTTATAAATGAAAGTAATTTATCCTTCCTAAAATTTTGAGCTTCGCGGGATGGTGGTGGCACATGCCTTTAATCCCAGCACGTGGGAGGCAAAGGCTAGTGGTCTTCTGTGAGTTGGAGGCTAGCCTGATCTACAGAATGAGTTCCAGGACGGCCAGAGTTACAACAGAGAAGTTATGTCTTGAAAAACAAACTAAAAATTTGAGCCTTATAAATTATAATTATTGCTCTAGTGCTCTTTTATACTAAAATAAATTTATACCATTAGTAGAGTCCATGGAGAGACTAGGAACTTTAGTTTCCTGACCCCTTTATACTGTACCTTTACAAAATCTAAATCAATCCAACGGATATTCTATATTAATAGCTTGTTTTATCATAAAGAATACGACAGAAGAGAATAGTAAGGTTGACCTTAATAAGAAGATGCCTATGAGAATGAAAAGGTGTACAATTAATTATCACCACAATCCTTCCCATGGGACAGTTACCCAAAATGGCTAAAGTTTAACAAAGTTAGTTAGCTAAGACATAATTGAGTAGATAGACGGATTTTGTTAGCTTGAACAAACCATCATAACCCTAGGAACATTAACAAATTTTGACCATTAAGTACATTATCTTTGGGTCTCATCTTCCATAAGACTTGCAGGACTACTGTGACTTATCTTAAAACATTTTTGGCTTTGGCCTCTTCTTATTTATATAATTTATATTATATCAAATCATTTCACACTTTTTAAAAGAAATCTAGCCTTAAATTTATGTTTTATGTAACTTATTTTTATTTTTATGCCCATTGTTGTTTTGCATACATGTATGTCTATGTGAGGGTGTCAGATGGATCCCCTGGAACTGTAGTTAGAGACAGTGTGAGCTGTCATGTGGGTGCTGGGAATTGAACTTGTGTCCTCTGGAAGAACAGCCAGTGAGCTTAACTGCTTAGCCATCTCTCTAGCCCCATCTTTTGTAACTTTAGAAAATAGTTTCACTAATCCTGAGAGATTAGAAAAATGTATATTTCAGTAAGCGCTTGAAAGATTTCTGTGGTCTTGGATGAGTGAACAGTTTTTATATACAAAGATCCAGAGTGGGGAAGTATAGAATTGGCGTTCAATCTGTGACTGAGTGAGGAATCAATTGAGAAACCTCACTACCTTTGGATCAGGAATCTGGACCTATACATGTATCCCCCTTGATTTAGCAATTTTAAATGAGACATGATAACATTAAGAATTAAATTTGCTATTTATTGTAAGAAAATTTCTCAAAGGATATGTGTGTTAGGCAATATCCATTTTCATGGGGGACCTTATCCACTACATATAACAGCTTTCCCATTACTTCAGAGGTGAACCCCCAATGCAGTTTTAGTTTTGCTGGCCTGCATATCTTACTATCTACAGAAAACCTTGAGACCTCATGTAACTAAGGCCTAATTTCATACACTTAGCTCTGAGGAGTGACTGGATACTCAGGTGAAGGTTTAGTGACCTTGCCCATATCCTGTATTTTGAAAAAATATTAACATTTAACAAGCCCAGTTGTGATTATTTTTAGCAGTCACAGCTGGAATTATGAAGATGGCAATTGCTAAGAATATAGTGTACAACATCAACTTAATGAAAGAAGGTTGAATCCAAACTATACACAGAGGGTAATGTGATGAATTAATATTACCTGTGCACATATTTGTAAACCTTATAGGAAACATAGATAATCTCTATGCTTTAGATATCATAGACTTATTTATCATGATCATCATTAAATGGATGTTTACAGCATATATCAGTATTAGTTGACTATGATTTTGAAGTTTTTGAGAGATTTTAGACAGAGTCCTTTTCATTCTTTGTAAGGATGAGCATCCATTACTTGTTTTTATTCTACACACCTCTCTACCACGAAGTAAAGAGTAGTTAGTAGCCTCTATATGAAATAGTTCACCTCTTAGCTGTTCTCTGTGCATAGTGTCTTTTCCTGGGATGTCCTGTTGTTCTTCTGCCTGTCACAGAGTCATGGAGCCAGCCTGACCCAGGACAGGGGCCTTGGAAGAAACTGTGAGACAAACATGCTTAGGCTTGAAGTGGGTGGGACAAATCCTATCTCCAGAGCCTACTTTTCAGTGAGATAAAGCAGCATATCATGATTTTAAAAAATATTATCTGTATTTAAAATGTGTTAGTTTTTTTAGTCTATAAGACTGAAACCAGTGATTTACATATCTATATCTGGTTTGTATGTCTGTAGATGTGGGCAGACATCCTCAGTAGTTCTATATGTATTTCACTTCTTATAAAGATATCAGTGTTTATAATATATGATTTTATGATACAAGGATATTTTGGCCCCTTTGTAGGGCAAACCTCTAAGTTTTAACTATACAAGTGCTGTTACCTAGAGATAATTAAACAAACACCATAAAAACTGGATTTCTAAGAAACTCAGAAAGTGCTAAAGATGAAAGCAAGAAATTTCAGGTTTAGTGGAGCAGAAACAAAGGTGGATCACAGACTTAGGGCAAAGGGGTACCAAGAACAGAAAGCATGTACTATCTCAGCGGAAGCAGGCTTACAGAACCAGTAGAAAGGACCCAATACAACAAAAGCAGATAAACTAGCTGTGACCCTTTGGCCAATTTGAGCTAGAATCCTGGACCCATAAGCTGGCCAGGCCCCTTTTATGCTTACAGGTTCTGCTCCTGACAGTGCAGTCTGGTGGATCCCACAGCCACCCTTCTGTGGTAGAGGTGACCCTGCCTCTACTGGGACCTTATGGTTTGTGGGTGGGTAGCTCTCCATCAGCCAGAGGAGCTCTTTGGTGGAATGTGGCTGGGAATTGACTAGTTTTGGGCTCTTGATAAAACCATAAAGGGGCTCTCATTGCCAGGGATGAGTGAGTTGAAGAGGAATAGACACTGAGTTTCCCAAACCCACTAATACAACCTCAGAAAAGAGATTGTTACTGCTCATGGGGCATAGGCAAGCAGGCAGAGGGACCCCACTGTTTCTTTCTCCAGTTGAAGCCAAGGTGAGCTCAGATAGTGGTCCACAAGGAGACTTGGAAAGGGTCAATAATTAAGACACAGTATAGTGGCTAAGACAGGGTAGATGAATTGGATTATATAATCACTGATTCAGCATCCACAGAAATGACATAAGTCAAGGATTTTACTGAAATTTTTTTATCCATTACTTCTTCAGTCAACATCTTTACTCTTAGAAGGAAATCCAGGAAGGAGTTCCTGTTATGATTTTTTTGCTATTACCAGAAAAGGACCAGGCAGTATCTCCGCCTACCTGCTCAGAGGACCAAAAGGACTTTTTTGGTTTTGGTGTCAGGAAATACACTGGTCATTCTTGTACTTCCTGGCCCTGATGTGAGATTTATGGGTCCTGAGAATGTCTCAGGGGGCACTACTACTGTAATAGTCAAGCAAGCTGGGGAGACCTAGAGTATTCTGAATCTCTTGATTATCAAAAAATATTGCTAGTACCTCCAAGTGTTGTATCCACAGAAGACTCAGGTCAATGCTACTCAATAAAGTTCAGAAGAAGTGTCTTTTTTTTTTTTTTCCCTGTTTTGGATAACAGGCTCAACCCAGGAAGAATTCTAGCCACTCCAACATGAGGCATGATTGGATTGTAATGCCAAACCCATAATTATACCAGAGGCAGCTATGGCCTGAGATTTCAAGTTTCAGTTCCACTGATTCAGACAATTTGTTTTATGTTGTAAAACAGTGGATCTTCCAAGGCTGCAGGTGAGGCTGTGTGAGAATATTTTCTCATCAGGGTTGGTTACCTGGGAGAGCAGTTGGGTAAATCTCAGGCAAAGTGGAATCACTTTTAGCAGTTCAGTTACTGACTTTGTACTGTTTTCTACACCTCTGAAAGTTTGCACACACTTCTAAGACCTATGTATAAAAGCACAAGACAGTAACTTCACACATAAGTTTTTTTCATATCATTTATACACATGTTAATGAAAGTCATCGGAGTTCTTTATGGAATGATGAAAAATCTCATAATTTTTTCCCTATCACACCCACAATACTAAGCATATAATATGCATCCCCTCTGTGGATATATATTCAAAGATTAAAACTGTCCATAACTAGAAGGATATATATTTTTTTTTGCAATTTGTTATTCTGTACTGTTCTTTGAAAGTGTGCGTTATCTATAATCATTTGTTATACATATCATCTATGTACATATATGCATATATATATCA
This sequence comes from Cricetomys ansorgei, assembly GCA_026225945.1. Lineage (NCBI taxonomy): Eukaryota > Metazoa > Chordata > Mammalia > Rodentia > Nesomyidae > Cricetomys > Cricetomys ansorgei. Next base: position 329,225 of record JAMJFZ010000239.1, on the reverse strand, counting down.
TATATGCATATATATACACACACATATATATATGTGTGTGGGTAGATAATCCATTTATGAAACACATCAGGACAATTCCAGATAAAAAATACCTATGAATACTAGTTCTGTGAATTTTTCCTCTATACAGGAAAAAGACATGTAGAGGAATATTTAGGTAAGGAGTGATACTGAAATTAAGAACTTTAAACTAGGTCAGGTATGGGTGTGTAGAGGAATATTTAATCCTTTAATCCATCAGCATAGCTGCTCTAGGGTAGAAAGAATGTTGGTACACACCTTTAATCCCAGTATTCAGAAAGCAATGGTAGTAAGCATCTTTAATCCTAATATTCAGAAGGTAGTGGTGTTCCATGCCTTTAATCCTCAAGACAGAAACAGAGTGTGAAAGCAGGCACAGGAAGCAGAGAGCTCAGAAAGAAAAAGTCAGTGTCACACAAGAAGTGACGTCTGAGATGAGTCAGTGAAGGACAGGAAAGGTGACTAATCAGAGGAAGAGTTAGCAAAATGTGTCAAAGTGAGGACATACCCAATTCAGGCTCTCAGCTTTTAGAACAGAGTCAGTTGCAGCAGAATCAGTTGCAGCAGGTAGTATGGTGCAAACAATCTGAAGCAGGCAGATGGGGAACAAGACACAGAGATAATGAAGTGGTCTGACTGAGGATAAGATAAAGAAGCAGAGAGCCTAACTGAGGCAGTATGAAGCTGTGAGTCTGAAGCAGGCAGGCTGGGAGAAAGATACAGAGACAACTTGGCAGAAAAAGTCATTATCAGATGGGAAGAGTGAGTCAGTTTGAAGCCAAACAGAGCAGTTCAGTCAGAGAAGTTGAGGAATGCTTAAAACTAGATTATAAAGAGGCCAAAACCCTCCTGGGCTCCAGCACTAAGGAATGCTGATTGAATTAGTCACAAGAATAAATGGCTTTTGCCCTGAATCTACATCTATGAAACACAAATCTCCCATTTTCATGCCTTGTTCATTGTCTCCATTCATTGCTCAATGCTTGCTTAATGTTATTTTTATTTTTTATTATTAATGTCACTTTATTGCTAGGCTTGGTGATGCATGCCTTTAATCCCAGAATTCAGAAGGCAGAGGCAAGCAGATTTCTGAGTTCATAGCCAGCCTGGTTGATTGAGCAAGTTCCAGGACAGCCAAGGTTAATGCTGTCATTAAAACAAACAAGCAAACAAACAAACAAACCAAATTGGTAAATTTACCATCTATTCATTAACAAATATATTGCCTTCAGCAAAATTTCTGTTATTTGTAAGTATATTTAATGTTTTTTTCATAACTTGATATCTTTCTGGTATCTTCTTGTCATCAAAATAAAATATAGAATACCATCCTAAGTCCTAGAGATATGTTATTTAATATTGTTATGAATAGTCTACTTGTTATGGAGCATATTCTATACTTAGAATATACTTGTTATGGAGCATATGGAGCAAAATCTATACTTAGGATAAAAATTGCATATTTCTATGTAGGTCTAATACCATAGACCATCTCACACCATCACAATTATCTTCCTCTTGGCTATTTTATACTTTCATGGATGTCTAGCCTTGTAACATTTATATAAGTTAATGGACTTATTTCTGTTAGTAAAACGTCCTTACAACTGACTTAGCTATTTAACTGTGAGTGCTATGCCATTATTTCTGTTCTATTTGGTTGTGCTCTTATTCTAGTAGAACTATAGATTGTATCCACCTACTGCTGTGTTTCCTGAGTCATACTCATTTGTTATAGGTATTGAAATATACTGTACTTTCTGATTTATGGTTGAATATGTCAGAGTAAATGTCTCCATTTTGGAGACATTTGGATAAGTATTGTAAGTTAAAGAATATTGGATACCTTTTGTTCATATCTCAACTTTTTCTTAACAGGAACAAGACCCAGTGATTGTGATTATTATAGCAGTGCCGTTTCTTGTAACTTGGTCCTTATTCAAGGCCAGAAAATTCATAAAGGAGAGAAACCTTACAAGTGTGAAGAATGTGGTAAAGCCCTTAGTTCTCATAAAACACTTTCTATACACCAGAGACTTCATACTGGAGAAAAACCCTACAAGTGTAAAGAATGTCATAAGGCCTTTAATACTCGCTCATCACTTTTTATACACCAGAAAAATCATACTGATGAGAAAACCCACAAGTGTGTAGAATGTGGCAAAGCATTTTACTATCCTTCAATGCTGAAGCAACATCAGAGAATTCATTCTGGGGAGAAACCCTTTAAGTGTGAAGAATGTGGCAAAGCTTTTTATGATCCTTCATTCCTTAAGCAACATCAAAGAATTCATTATAAAGAGAAACTATACATGTGTAAAGAATGTGACAAAGCATTTTCCTCTGCTTTAATCCTTAACCAACATAAAGAAATTCATTCTGGAGAGAAACAGTACAAGTGTGAACAGTATGGCAAACCCTTTCGCTGTCCCTCATTCCTTAAGCAACATCCAAGAATTCATTCTGGAGAGAATCCCTACAAGTGTGCAGAATGTGGCAGAAGATTTTACTGTTCTCCACACCTTCAGGAACATCAAAAAATTCATACTAGAGAGAAACCCTACAAGTGTGAACTGTGTGGGAAAGGATTTACTAAGCCTTCCGTCCTTAATGAGCACAAGAGAGTTCATACTGGAGAGAAACCTTACAAGTGTGAAGAGTGTGGCAAGCGTTTTTTCTCTTCTTCATCTCTTAGAAAACATGGAAAAACTCACTCTGAAGACAATCCCTACAAGTGTGGGGAATGTGGCAGAGCCTTTTCTGTACTCTCTACCCTTACTAAGCATAAGGTTCATTGTGGAGAGAAGCCATACAAGTGTGAAGTATGTGGGGTAGCCTTTTTTTCTAATTCTTCCCTGATTCAGCACAAGTTAAGTCACACTGGAGTGGGATCTTCTCAGTGTGAGGAATGTGGCAAAATATTTTACTCTACTTCAAAATTGAAGAAACATAAAGGAATTCATTGTCAAGAGAAGTCGTACAATTGTGAAATATGTGAAAAAGTCTTTTCTGCTAATTCTTCCATGATCCAGCATGGCGTAGTTCCTACTGGAGAGAATCACCACATATGTAATGAGTGTGGCAGGGTCTTTCATACTCACCCAGAACTTTTTGTACACAAGAGAACTCACACCAAAGTGAAACCACACAAATGTGAAGAATGTGGGAAAACATTTTCTACTCTTTCATACCTTACTCTACACAAATTACATCATACAGGGGAGAAGTCTTATAAATGTGAAGAATGTGGCAAAATGTTTTACTCTATTTTAGAACTTAAAAAACACCAAAAAATTCATACTGGAGAAAAACATTACAAGTGTGAACTGTGTGGAAAAGAATTTAGTAAGCCTTCTCTCCTTACTGATCACAAGAGAGCTCATACTGGAGAGAAACCTTACAAGTGTGAAGAGTGTGGCAAAGTTTTTTCCTACTTTTCAGACTTTAAAAGACATCAAATAATTCATTCTGAAGACAATCCCTACAAGTGTGGGGAATGTGGTAAAGCACAAGTTTGTTCACACTGGAGAGAAACCTTACAAGTGTGAAGAGTGTGGGAAAGGATTTTCTTGTTCTTCATATGTTAAGATACACAAAATAATTCATTCTGAAGAGAATAGCTTCAAGTGTGGGGAATGTGGCAAAGCCTTTGTTAATCATTATGCCTTCTCTCGACACAAGGCAGTTCATACTGGAGAGAAATCCTAAAAATGTCATTAAAAAGTTTACACTTCTTCAGCCCTTAAAAGGCATCCAATAAAAAAAAGAAGTAAATTGACAGAATGAAAAAAGACATCCAATAATTCATTCTGAATAGAAGCTCCACAAATGTATGGAATGTGGTAATACCTTTACTGAACATTCAGACCTTACACAGCTTAAATGAATCCATAGTAGAGAGAAGTTGTGCACTTGTAAAGAATGGCAAGTACTTACCACTCAGTCAACACTTTCTGCTTTCAGTAAAGTTCATTCTGAAGAATATCAGTCCAAATCTGAAGGTAGTGACAAGGCTTTTAAAGGTTCTTTGTATCCTCAGGAACACAACAATCTTCATTCTCAACATCAAAGCTATGATGTGAAGGACGTGGTGAAGATTTCAGTTATCAGTCAGTCCTGGTTCAACCTCAAGTAATTCACACCTGAGACAAACCCTACTCATGTACAAAAAAGGACCAGGGTTTAGCTGTTTCTCATGTGCATATGTGCATTGGAGAATTCATTCTGATGAGGAAGCCTACAAAAGCAATCAATGTGGCAAGTTCTCTACCTGTTCTCACACTGTAAGTATCCCTAGATACTTAATGCTGCAGAGACACTCTACACATAGAAAAGCAGTGCCTAAGCTTTAAATAATAAAGTCTTCACCAACACCAAAGCATTGTCATAGGTGAGAAACTCTGCAAGCATAGATGTCCTTGTTAGCCTCAGATATGCACATCATACAGCCCAGCATTAGCTGATGGACTTTCAGTTAGTTATTTGATTCTATCAGATTATCTTATGAGCATATCTTTAGGGCATTTTCTTGTTTCTAAGTGATGTAGGAGAAGCCAGCCAGGACAATCAGCACCACACCTGTACAGGAGTTTTTTCGTTGCATAAGAATTGTGGGTGAACATTACCCAGAATGAGGAAGGAAGAAGAATTCCTGTATGGTTTCTGCCTCACTTCTTTCCTGGTTTCTCTAATGTGGAACAGTAACTCATAGTTTGAAATAAATTGTTTATTCGCCAACATTTATTTTTAGCCATGCCATTTCTTATCCCAACAAAAATCAAACTAAGACAGCAAAGAATATGGGGAGGTTTTTCAGTCTTGTTCATTCTTCTGCTGATACCATTGACTGCATACTAGAGACAATGTTACAAAGCCTTTTGATGTGTCCAGTGACTAATCTATACCTGAGCATTCACACTGGAGAGGCGCCCTATTGACACAAAGAATATGGCAATGAATTTTATAATGTTTCCCAAATTTTCATACAGGGGAAGAACCTGTGAAGGCAGGTTCCTAAGACAATAGATATGTGTCTCTCTCTTTGTCTCTTTCTCTATCTCTGTCTGTGGTTAGTTTGACTAGTTGAAGAAAATGTTTTAAGCATATTAAAGAACCAACTGGATCATTCTATATGTTATTCTTCCAGTCTCTAGTTAACAAATTCTTTCCTGATTTTTTTATTATTATTTACAATTTGGTTTTTTTTTTTTTCAATCTCTGTCAACTTTGGGTGAGTGGGCATTTGTGTGTGTCTCCCTGCAGAAAAGCTAACTGAACACATTGTCAATCATATTTGTTCCAGAATAAAGAATCTTACTCACTTTAAGATCATAACAGTGTTATCTATGTTAAAACCATTTATGATTATTAACACCATTAATCATCATTATCATAGAAAGAAGGACACATACTGTAATAAGGACAAAAGGACACATGCACTCACTGAGCACATAAGATGAATTTGATTTGATTATTGAATATTGATAATCATGTATGAAGCATTGGATATATAGTTCTTAATTTACTATTAATAGGTATCTCCAATATGCATCTCAAACTTGAGTTAACAACTTATTGTAAGCTGTTAAAACAAGGGCAATTAAAACATTTTTAATGATGTTACCTTATAAAGGGTTAAATATCTGTAATGTGCCCCAAATTATATTTATAGTTATGCTAAGTACAAATGAAATTTATTTACAAAAACAATATTGGAAGGAAAAACCAATTTATATCTTTCATTGTATAATCTTCTGAAAATGTCATAAAGTACCTCCTAAAACATGTACCTCAAAATAAGTTTAAAGTAACCTTAATTTGTTTAATGTGAAATAATATTCAGAATCATGTATGTATTTTAAAAAACTGTTTTGAGAAGTAGAGTGCTGGAGATGAAGCTGTTAAATTTACAATATCCTTGCATGGCAGGATATCCCCAGACTCATCCCTTGAATGGGACACAGATCCTATCAGAGTAAATTGCATGCTAGGCACATTAAGTATAAGGATACACAGGGAAACTTGCTGGAATTCTACTATTCCTGTTCCATCTGACTTGTAGGCCAGATCAAGAAAACCTCCTCCTTATCCATAGGGAAGATGAATTACTTCTTGTGTCTCACAAGACAGGGGGATGGATATACTTGCACAGTGGAGGAGTTTGTACCCACATCCTATATTTCCCAAGCCTCAGAGAGGCAAATAGCAATCACTCTGCCTTCAATGACTTCCTTTGTGATATACGAGGATGCTGTGACTAGGGGATCTTGGTATCTTAGCCTGCCTCTTGAATGGTATGGGACCTGCACCATAGCTCAGTTGAGCATGCCCTTACCCTGACTTTCAGTTTTATCTCTGCCTAGCAAAGCAAGTCCCAGGGAGAGAGTTCAATGCAGATTCAGTAAGGAGTCCCCAGAAAAGTTTTTTTGTTTAATAATACTTTTATTAATAATTTGAGTTTCATAAAATGTATCTTGATAACACCCTCTTTCCTTCCTCCCTTTTCCACCCTCCCACCCTTGTGCCCTCAAAAAGAAAGAAAGAAAGAAAGAAAAAAAGAAGAGGAAAGAAAAAAAAAAGAAAGAAACACAAATGAAAAGAAAATTAAGCTTGTGTGGCAGGAGCATGAATAGCAGGCTTCACTATGGTCTTTGGAGGCAGAAGGCTGTTCTGATTGTGTTCTTTGACCTGGCCCATACCAGCCCGAAATGAAGCATGACAGTTCAACCTGAAGTTGGGCCTCACTGCCCAAACCCAGACACCAAGCAGGCTCCCTGGTATCTTGCAAGCACCAGGACATCCCATAGGTCCCCTACCATCCCACAGGGACCAGGATTTCACATAGGTATCTGGTCATCCAGCAATCACCAGGACTTCCCACATGCATCAGTGCCTCCCACAGGCACCTGGACATTCTGCAGGGATCCAGATATCCCACAGTCACCTAGACATTTGCAGGAACCAGGGCCCTCTGCAGGCACCAGGACCTACTACTAGCACCAGGGCATCCTGCAGACACCTAGGCTTCACACAGGCACCCAGTCTCTGCACAGGCAACCTTGGGCATCCGCTCATCCCATACCCAGACATTCCACAGGCATCAGGGCCACCCTTGGACACCAGGGCATCTTGCCCAGACATCACACAGACACCCAATCATCTGACAGTCATGAGGCCTCCCACTGGTACCTTGACTTCCCACAGGCAACCAGACATCCCACAGGCACCAGGACTTTCTGCAGCCACTATGACATCCCTGAAGCACCTGGGAATCTTGGAGACACACAGGCATCATGCAGGCTCTGGTCCAACCCGAAGACACCCTGACATCTCACAGACACCCAGCTATCCCACAGTTGCCCAGGAATCCTGCAGGCACATAGACCCCACATAAACACCAACATATACAGGTACCTGGCCATTCCTTAGACCCCGGGCACCACATAGGCAGTTACTTGGGCTTCCTGCAGGTACTAGGACTGCCCACAGGCAGCAGGACTTCCCCAAGGCTCCAGGACACCATACAGGCATGAGGCTAATCCACAGGCACCTGTACATCTCACAGGCTCCTAAATATACTAAAGTCACCCTGACATCCTGCAGACACACAGAATTCCCATGCGTACCAGGGTATCTCACAGGAATCTGGACATCCCTCAATCACTCGGTCTTTCTGCAGGCACTAGGACATCACCTAGGCACCAGGTATTCCCACCAATACTGGGCATCATGCAGGCTTTAGGCCCACTCATTCTGCCATTTAGATCTGTCACAGCCATTATGTCTTTCCAGCTGTTCCAGATTCTCACGGTTTATGTCATTGGACCAGGTGCCAATGTAGCATTTTAAATCCTTATGACTGAGTGTGTGATGGGAAAATATTAATTAAAAAATTTTAAAAAATTCATAAAGAACTCTGACTTTCATTAGCATGAGTGAGTGTAAAAGATATGGAAAAAAAAAACTCATGTGCAAATTATTGTCTTACAATGGTCTCCCACATAGGTATTTAGAAAAGTGTGCAATGTTTCAGACGTGTAGAAAACAATGCAAAGGCTGTTACTGTCCAAAGTGACTCCATTTTGCCTGAGTTTTACACAACTGCTCCCCTAGCAAACGAATCCTGCTGAGAAAATGTTCTCACACAGTCTCACCTGCAACTTTGGAAGATCCATATTTTAGAACATAAAACAAATTGAATTGATTAAACTAAAATTTTTGTAATGTCAGGCCCATGATTGCTCTGGTATGATGTAATTTGGGTTTGGCTTTATAATGCAATCATGCCCCACTGTAGGGTGGAGAGTTCCTTCTGGTGTGAGCCTGCTCTTGACAGCCAGCAAACATATGACTTGTAGTCAGACTGGGCATTGAGTGGCATCCTATGTCTCCTGTCGATGCAACACTTGGAGGGCATCTGCATAATTTCTGCCATTCAAGGGACCCAAACTTGGCAGTAGCTATGAAGCTTCAGGAAATAGCCTGGGAGCACAGCAGGGACTTCTCATTACCTAGGGGTCACTTAGTCTCCATCTGTGTGGCAAGGCCCCCAGCTGGGCAATCTCCTAGAACTCTCAGCAAATTCCTAGAAGGAATTCTGCTACTCATTCTTTTCCTGTGGCAGTTTTGCTTTCTTTCAAGTGTGCACAGATTGTAAAACTACTTAAACTATACTGACAATTTCTATATATTCTGGGAAAATAAGATCATATAAGGGAGAGAATCTAACTCAGATTTCTCGTGTAAAAGTTAATCATTCTAAGATCTCTGAGACTCCAACTTCTTCCATGATTAATAAAACTTTAATAAAGCAGTCACAAAAGGCCCAATGTTAATTGGAATTAGAAAGAAATAGACAAAAAGAAGACATAGTGTGATGCAAAGGAGGCATTAAGATTTGTCTTTTAAAAAATAATTAGATAATTACAATAGCAAAAGTTACCCATGGTGTAAATAGATTTAGTTACTTAAACTTTAAGACCCTCTGTTTGGCACTGCACTTTGCAACAGCAATTACTGCCAGCCAAGTACTCTAAGCTTGAATACCTGCTTACTGACTTGCTAGAGCAGATGTGAATTCTGGCTGTATGTATAATAAAATCTTTCTGAACTCTGTGGAAGGTCTGGGATTAACTATTATGATGTTGTAATGATTTTCTTAAAATAAATACGTTTGGAATAATAATATTGTAAGCACCTAGGGTGCTGGAGCATATTCCTTTTCATATAAATAAATGGCTGACTGGTCTAATGGTCAGGCCCTGCTTAGTTAACTGATTGTTATACTTCGTTAATTGACAGATCACCTTGGGAAAACTGATTCATAAAAATCAAACACTTGAAAGTAATTAAAAGGAGTGGGGGGGATGAAGTGACTTAGCCAAGGTCAGGTTCTCCTGATACTTCACCACTTCACCTCCTCCCCTCTGGAGCCTCTTTAGGCAAGTAAATTGAATCTCCTAACTTCTGAAAAGGAGTCCTTTTTCCCTGTTGGGAGAGGATCTAGATGTATACAAAAGTCCCTCCTGAGTAATGCATTGTACAGTGCTTTACAGATGCAAGGGCCCCTCCTCCCCTGCTGTGGAAGGGTACAGTCAAAACAACAAAAAACCATAACACCTCAGCGTACATCTTGTGTGATGTGAGTGGTGTAGCTTTTTGACTTTAACAACCCTATCTTCCCTTGTTTCCTTATTAAGAGCCATAGTGAGTTGGGAGCCCAACTTGCTCAGCTATACTTTTAATTGACTTAATAATCAAGTAAATAAACTATCCCACATGAGTCATTTCATTTACCAATTCTGAAGTACAGATGGAGTTCTAATTTTAAGAAACATGGCTATAAAATCAGGTGGTCCAACTTAGAAGCTTCCTCTCTACTGGCCAGCATTGTTAGTTGTGGCACTTTCTACTTGTGTTCTCTTGAGAGTAAAGTAATAAACAGTCATGTCCAGATAAGAATAATATACAGACTCACAATTGGTCAAAGTGTACAGAATAACAGTCAGTAGAATGCACTGATATAAATGGGACATCTGGATCATCACACATCTTGGCCTCAAGGATCAGGGATCACAGAGGAAGAAGACATAGATTGTAAGCGGCAGATATAATGGATATCTACATATAGTGGATGAAATAGTATTTGCTGGAAATGTCAGGATCATTGTCTTCGTGAACACACTGTGTTTGTCACTATTTGAACAATCCCTGCAGAATCTAAAAGCAGCCATACCATATGCATGATTGCATGAGTATAAGGACAAGATCAAAGAAGCCAAACTTTAGTCAGGCTTCTAAGAACACTAAAACTGTGTAGGCCCAAGTCAGGGGCAAAGTAACTCAGAACAGTTTCTGGAACTAGGATAAGAAAGACACTTTCTGGGACGAACAAGATATGGACCACTGACTGACGGCCTTGGGCTGGGAGTTTCCCCCATCTGCTTTGACTAAAACCCTGAGCTTGCATTTTCTAGGAGCCCTCAACCTTGCTTTATGTCAGCACCAATCAGTTTGAGAGTTGGTACCCACATGACTGTGTAGCCAATGGAATGTGCCTGGTGCTCTATTGCTGGGCTCTGCCTTTGAAAAGCATATATAAACCATGCTTGGAGTCTGCTGATTGTCATTCCCACCTGCCTAGCTTGAGGAATCTGTGGGAGCTGACCCCAACACATTGGAAATAAACCTCCTGCTTTTACATCAATCTCCAGTCCTGGTGGTTTCTCGGGGAGGGGCGGGGTGGGGGGTGGGATGGGGGAGTGGGGGGGTAGGGGGGGTAGGGAGGGTGAGGTGGAGTGGATGGGGTTGGGGGGTAGGGTGGGGGGTTGGGGGTTCCTTCTTCCGTCTGCTCCTAACATCAGTTCAGAGGAATAAGGATTATTCATTTATTTGTAATACTATGTATTAGGTATTAAGACAAAGTCTACATTATAGTGTAGTGCCTTAGGTTATCACCTTATCATTTTTTAATTTTTATTTTGTTTGGTTAGTTTTCTTTTTCTTTTGATTTTTGTTTGTGCATTTTTTTCTTCTTTAGAAAGAAGGTCTCTATGAATTGTCCAGTCCAACCTTGGATCCCAGGTGCACTTTCCAGAAGCCACTGAGCAGTTAAGAACACAGGTTCGGCAAGGCTAGTTTCAAAAATCATCTTTAAAAGATTCTTTTCAATCCCACATTAGTGTGTTGCTTCCTTATTTTAAAATAAAACTGAGTCAACGTGACTTTTTTCAAGCTGTACTAAGAATAAAATTACAATATATGGACCAGAAATGACTTGTAAGCCTAACATTTCTGTCCATAGCTGACTCACATTCCTACATGCCCAGTTGTGAATCTGGAGGTGAAAAGCAGCCTGCTCCCTCTGCTATCCTGCAGAGCTGGCCTCTTCCTCCCATTCTCTAAGGCAGCTTGCACAAATTCTGAAACAGTAGAAATCACCTTGGTTCCGGAATTTCGCACAGACTTCTGGGAAATATAGTCTGGATACAGTGGCGTCACAGGGAGCCATCCAAGGAATCTCAAACGGCTTTTGGTCCCTTACACGTGCATCTTCCTCAAAGTTCAGGGATGGTCTTATGCTTTCCAGTTGCATCTCTGACATGGAGGTTGGTCCATGGTGCGGCGCAGTCGGAGGCCTTGTGCTAGTCCGTGTTGCAGGTAGCAGACCTGGGAGGGAGTTGGGAAGGTCTCTGGGAGGTTCTGTGCTGAACTGACTGGGACACCTGAGGTTCCAAGCAGGGCTGGGGAGAGAGAGATTGGAATTGTGCTGTAAATGATGGGTTCTTGAGGACCTCCGCATGCTGTCCAAGTCAACCTTGAACTTCTGGGTCAGGAGAGCTGGCTGGTAAAGAGGGAGGAGAGATTGGTGCAAAGTCCAGGATTGCAAGCCAATGTCTGGTCAGTTGACCAGCTGCACCTGAGGCAGTCCTGGGAGTTAAGTTCCCAGCTTGGCTGCGGAGGAACTGCTTCACTAGCTGACCCATTTTCACACGGATACCTTCATTTTTCTTAGTACTTTTAGAGTAAATAGGGAATCTAGTCCCTTTTGTACTGTGTAGCCTGACTGGTGTAAGGGTCTTGAGGTCTTGATTGTGTTCATTTTCTCTGCCAGCTATGAAGAACTGAGAAGAACATTCTGAGGCTCAACCTATCACAGGTGGGAAATTCTGGAACACAGCAGGCAGATCTGTCTGAGTCAGCTGCTATAGAAAAGCTTTGACTACAAGTGTAGGAGCACATATAGCAGACACACAGTGAGGGACCCTCTGCAAAGAGAGTGGGGTCTGGGGAAGCTTCACCTTGAGGGCTGGGTTTTCTTAAACTTTCTAAAGCTCCTATCCCTGATTTAGGGATGATTAGCTGTAAGAAAGGCAGCATGTCTGTTTGGCCCACAACTGTTGTGTCAGTATGTTGTAATCTGGCCTTGCAATTGTTGAGCCTGTCCATGATCAGGGCCCCAGGAGCAGGTGAAAATCTCACATGGCCGTATTTTAGGATCCAGGACTTTGATGTCAGGTTGACAAGGTGACCTGTGTGTGTATTCCTGTGATTTAAAGTAAACAGACCTGTGACAGGAGAGAAATGTCAGCCTACTGTGAAGCTGGTTCCAAATAACTAAGGAAGGTGACCTCCTAGCAGTGGTTCAGGCTGCTGGATAAACAGATAATTACTGCACAGGAGTGTGTGTAGTTTTATATTATTTGAGAATAAGTTCAAATATACCCACTAATCCTGTGAGTACTTCTTCAGATGTGTCTGAGGATATTACTCACCTATGATAGAAACACATCTAGCTCTCTTTCATCCTGAATGGAATCTAGATTTGTGTCTACAAGAACATGATGTCTGTGTTAGAGTTTCTATTGCAGTGATAAAGACTGACCTAAGGCAACTTGGAGAAAAAAATGTTTATTTCAGCTTTCAATTTCAGGTAATAGTCCATCACTGAGGTTAAGACAGGAACCTGGAAAATGAAACTGTAGCAGGGGCCATAAAGGAACATTGCTTACTGGCTTGCTTCCCATGACTTGCTCAGCCTGCTTTCTTATACCATCAAGACTACCACTTATAGCACTTTGCCATGGTGGCACCACACATAGTGTGCTGTGCTATCTCTATCAACCACTAATTAAGAAAATGCTCATAGACTTGGCTACAAGTCCTAGGGAGGCATTTTCTCATTTATGCATGTGCGTAAATGACCCTATCTAGTATCATGTTGACAAGGGAACTACCCAGCCCAATGCATCTTAGTAATTATATTATTAGTTTTTAAAAGTGTAGTACCATTTGTAGGTCATTGTTTCAGGAAATGCTGTCATTCTGGGATGTGGCCATTGATTTCTCTCCAGAAGAGTGGGAATGCCTGGAGCCTGAGCAGTGGGATTTGTACAGGGATGTAATGTTGGAGAACTACAGCAGCCTTCAGTTCCTGGGTGAGGATCGCATTTATAGTGAATTCTTACTGCTCCATCCACATGTAGCTTCCTCACTGTGTATAGTATCTCATTAAGGATTTTCAATAGTGAATTTCATAATCTTCATTTTAAGAATTATTAAGTTTCTGCATAGCCAGGAAACATTTTGTTTATCTTTTTTTGTGATTAACCTTTCTATCTTAGAAGTATGCAACTTTGAATGTAGTAGTTAGAAATTCAATGGAATGAGACATGGAGCACTCATGTTAATGAAAATATTTCACCACTTGGTTTTAATGCTTTTTTCTTTTTAAATGAAACTCAGAGTCTGGATATGTCTGTTAATCTAAAGTTCGGCTGCTTAATAAGTGTCCGTTGTTGAATTTTCCAATACTCTTTATTAATCACAAACCATATCAAATCTCAGGGAATTCTATACCCGGGCAGCTAGGCAGAGAGCTCACTACTCCAAGGCTTCCTCACCCCATGCTCTCCTCTTGGCTCTCCTTCTGCTTGCTCTGACCTTTGCCCTAGGTGCTTTTTTATTCCAAATCCTCTCTGTCTCCACCCAGCCCTCCAATATACAAATGAATGGAGCCTAACCTTCATCTGCCTTAAGGCTAAGGAATGTCCTATTCATGTGGAGAGCTGGATAGCCACTCCTTTGTTTACTGGTAGGAAGCGAGTCCTTCTCAGTGCTACAAGGACAGTTTACTGGAATATTATCCATAACTATAAAATCTCCCACAACATATGTCAATACATTTATATATTGTAGTAATTGTGTCTGAAAACACTTAAGGAACTAATTGTCTGCATCAGTTATTGCATCATCTCTTTCTTTATAAGCAGAGGCCTGGAAGAGACATGCCAATTCCCAATCCTGTTTCTTTTTTCTACAAACAGGTCTTGCTTCCTCTAAGCCATACCTGGCCACATTTCTGGAGGAAAGACAAAGCCCTTCAGGTGTGAAGAGACAAGCAGCAGCCACTGTACATCTAGGTGTGTAGAAAAGAGGGAGTCATGGGACAGATTTGAACTCTAAAGATCCAACAAGAAACCTGGATACCATGTGTATTGAAACTTAATGTTGTGGAAATATTTTATTTCAGGGCTCTCTTTCATCTCTCAGACAGCTCTCATATGTTTATGGTGGTTTAAGTCTCTTAAGCTTTGTATTTCCCCAACAGTGAGCTGTGCTTGTATTTACAGTGACTTCCAAATTTCCTTCTTTTGTTGAGTCTACATTGTAATGTAAGATTCAGAGAAATGCCACTGAATACAGGTGAGACTGAGAGTCATTTATGTGTTGGAATTGAGAGCAGGCACATATAAGAAAGATCTCTACACAGAAGTGAGGCATGATTGGGTTTCTAAAGCTAAACCTACAATTATATCACACAGAGGTAGGTGTGGTCAGAAGTGTGAAAAGTCTCAGTCTATTGATTAAAGAATTTGGAGGCGGAGAGCAATTGGATAAAACTCAGACAAACCAGTCACTTTGGGCAGTTGATGATTCCCCACTGGTCTTAGGGAAGAGTCAAAGCATTGACTTATATTATAAGGGATTGTATTGGACCATTAGATAGACCAATTTAACAGAGGCTGTAGTTTCCCAATACATAGAGCTAGTAAAATGTTTTTTTCAGAGTCCAATCATGGGTAGCAATGGTGGCTTGCCCTGTAGGAAGGATTATTGCTAATGTTACCATGGATCCAGTGGGAGGAAGAGATCTTGTGATCCCTTCTTCTAAAGATCTCCAGTTGAATTTTTCAAACTTCCTCTAAGTGTATATAGTTAGCTTTCAGGTTTACAATGGGAGCAGGGCTGAGGAGCTGGTCCCAGTTGTTTCTGGAAGGTGACTCAGAGAGACTGGTCTGGGTGGACTCTTACATTCCAAATCTCCTCCTCCTCAGGCAGTGCTGCTTCCTTGACCTGGCTGTGGTGGGTGCACGTGTGGCACATGCAACTTAGTTTAAGTGAGTGCCAATAGTTCAGCCTGTTGTGCTGACTGACCTGTGGCAGAGCCTCTGTCGCATGTTATCTAACACTTCCCTGAGAACTTCTTACAGATGCCCTGACCTGGCATCTATAGTATTAGCTTTGTGAAGAGAAGGAGAATTGAAAGCCAGGTGAAAGATCATGGCCATTTGAACTAGCAGGTTGATACCATATGACATGGGAGGCAGGTTAGGTACAAGGTTCCCCTGTTCACAGCATCGTCAATTATCGGTTCAGGAGACACTGGGTGCAGATTCATTGGAATGAGTGTCTCCATTGCTTGAGACATTTCAGGTGTTTGAGTTTAGAGTCTAAGATCCTCCACAGTGTGAGAGAATCCATCTCCCTGTCTTATGAGACATAAGTAATTCATCTTCCATGAAGATAAGGAATAGGAATTGTGGTAGTGCTGCATGCCTTTAATCCCAGCTTTCGGGAGGCAGAGGCAGGCAGATCTTTGAGTTCAAGGTCAGCCTGGTCCACAGAGTGAGTTCCAGGTCAACCAGAGTTACAACACAGAAACCTTGCTTCAACCCCTCCCCCCCCCCCAAAAAAAAAAAAAAAAAAAGATAAGGAGCAGATTTCTTTGTATGGCTTACAGGCCAGAGAGAGACAGAAGCAGAGGTTGGCAAGTCTTATTCCTCATGCATTTTTCTTCTGTAATGGGGCTAGCATGCCATTTACTCTGGTAAGGTCTGTGTTCATTGGAGGGTAAGTGTAGTATTTGATTGAGGGTTTGTCCTGTCATTAACTGTAGTGTAGATTTAACCCTTTTCACTCCAGCATTAAATTTCAGTAACTAGTATTTTTAGTACACCTGATTTTGTAATGTTATTCCAAATTAAGCAAACTTTAAGTTGAATTTAAATTTGTTTGAGTTGCCTGCTTTAGGCTTAGCTTTGATGATGTGGACAGAGGACTGTTTAATGGAAGGCATAACTTTCTTCCTCCAATATTGTCTCTGTAAATGAGACTTTTGTATTTAGAGTCAGTGCAAATACAATGTTGGGCACATTAAGGATATTTCATAACTTATAAGGTGACTCATCATTATCTCTTATATCTTAATTAACTTTGTTGTATAGCTTTCAATAAATTAGTGACTTATCAAATTAGCATTTAATACATGAAAATAATTCTTCTCTGTTAAAAATTTAAGCCTCAAAGTCTAAATCAATCCCACAATATTCTACATTTTGTATGTTGTTTTATCATGGAGAATACAGTCATAGGAGAGAATAATAAGGTTGACTTTTTAAGCTACACCTGTAAGAATGAAAGTGTATAATTCATTATTGTTGTGCCCACATTGGGATCCCCCAAAACCACCAAGGAGTCTGACCTGCTACAAAACACACGGGGTCTCTTTATTCAGACTCGAGCCAGGGCTGCACACCCTCCCTGACATGGCAGAAGTGGCGAGAGCCTCACTCACAGGGGAAGTGGAGTTTATATAGGAAAAAACCGCAAGCAGGGAGTTACATGCTTTGGTGTTACAGGATTCATCCAAAGGAGTTATTGGTTGGTGCCGGCCGGGCCTGGTGACCAGAACTGCAAGCGAAGGGGCGAGGAGCACATTTGGGGTACGTACAGAGTGACTGGGAACTCCCTAATAAGCTCGTTCCCAGAAACGGGTGGGGGGTCGGGGGAAGGGGGTTTCTGCCCTCCTGCACCTATGCGGTTACGCAACCTTGGGGCTATCATCACAAGACCGAGGTGAGTACACACTAAGCCATTTTATCTTTCTCTTTTCAGGAGACTTCTGTCTCCGGGTCCCTCTTATCTTGGTGTTGACACAGGTGGTCTCTGTTTTTTTTCAAGGACTGGAATTGGGGAAGCTTAAAGCTTTGTAACCAAGAGAGGTCTTCTCATTATCAACTCATTCTTGTCATGACGCAATTTCTCCAAGTGGCTAAAATTTATCCAAGTTAGCAAAGACATAAGTAACTAAACAGACAACTTGGATCAGTTTTTTTTAGACATGATTAGAACTTTATGACGTTAGCAACATTAATAAATTTTGAACATTAAGCATATTATCTTTAAGTCTCATCATCCATAAGGCCTGTATTACACAGTCAGATCTAAGGTGACATGGCTTCAAGCTTTTAAGATTTTTCCTCCTTCTTTATGTAATTTGTCTTCTCTTAACTAATTTAACCTTTTCATTATAGATAGAACCTCAAATTTATATATTTTGTGTTTTTTTTTAATGGTTTCACTAATCCATAGAGAGAAAACTTACAACTCAGCAAGAGGTTTAGGGATGTCAATAGCCTTGGATAAGAGAACAATTTTTGTAAACAGCTGAGAGTGGGAAATTCAATCTCTGACTGAAGAATCAGTTGAGATACCTCACTATCTTTGAACCAGGCATCTGAACTCTTGATTAAGTAATTTCAAAGGAGACATAACAGAATAATATTAACGAGTATATTTACTATTTGTTGTATCAAAATTTCCCAAAGGGCCGGGCTGTTGAGCAGTATCTTTTTTTAAGGAGCCCCTATAACAGCTTTCCCATAACTGCATAAGTCAACTCCCCAGTACAGTTTTAGTTTTCTGGCCTATATACCTTAGTGTCTCCAGAAAACCTTGAGACCTCATGCAATGAAGGACTAGTTCCATGCAATTAGCTGGAAGGAATGATTGGATACTCTGGTGAGGGTTTAATGACCTTGCCTATATACTCCTGTTTTGAAGAAATATTAAGATGTAACAAACCCAGCTGTGATAGTTTTCAGCAGGCACAGCTAGAGTTATGAAGCTGGTAGTTGTTCAGCTTAAAACATATTATGTAACATCAGCTCAATAAAAGTAGTTAAATCCGAATTATACACACGGGATAATATGATGAATTAATATTACCTGTGCACATACTGTTAAATGATTATCCCTGGAAAGATTTAAGGTAAACCTTATAGAAAACATAAGACAGTCTTTATGATTTAGATAGCATGTGGACTTACCATGATAATCATTAAATGGATGTTTACAGCATATGTCAGTATTTAGTTGACTATGATTTTTGGAGTTATTGAGAGATTTTAGACAGAGTCCCTTTCATTCTTTGTAAGGATGAGCATCCATTAGTTGTTTTTATTCTACACACCTCTCTACCATGAAGTAAATAGTAGTAGCCTCTATATGAAATAGTTCAACTCTTAGCTGTTCCCTGTGCATAGTGTCTTTTCCTGGGCTGTCCTGTTGTCTTTCTGCCTGTCACAGAGTCACGGAGCCAGCCTGGTCCAGGACAGGAGTCTTAGAAGAAATTGTGAGGCAAACATACTGAAGATTGAAGTGGGTAGGACAAATCCTATCTCCAGAGCCTACTTTTCAGTGAGATAAAGCTATATGATGACTTAAAATATATTGTCTATATTCAAAAGCATATTTTTTTCTTTGTAAGAGTGAACGCAGTGATTTATATATCTGTATGTCTGCAGATGTGGACAGACAACCTGCATAGTTCAGTATGTATTTCCTTTCTTGTAAAGGTATCACTGTTTAAGATAATATAACAGTTCTATGAGATTGGGATATGTTGGCTTCTTTGTGGGTCAGACCTCTAAGCTTTAAATACATAAGTGCCTGACCTAGATATAATGAAATGAAAATCATAAAAACTAGACAACTAATGAACTCAGAAAGTGCTAGAAATGAAAGCAAGAATATCCAGTCTTGGCAGAGCAGAATCAAAGGCCAAATATAGGCTTAGGCCAAATGAGTCCCAAGAACAGAGAGAATATCCTATCTCAGGGGAAGCACTTGAAGAACCAGTAGAAAAGACTCATTGTTAAGACACTAACTTCACATATAAGTTTCTTTCAGATCACTCAAATTAATGAAAGTCATCCCATCAGAGTTCTTTGTGAATGATGAAGATCTCTTCTAAATTTTTTCCTAACGCACACTCAGTATTAAGGATTTAAAATGCATGGCCTTCATGGGCATATAAAGTTAAAGCTGTCTTCAACTTGGAAAATATGTATAGTAGCTCATCAATGCTCTTTCATAATTTTGTAGATTCAAGATTTTTTATTTTTACTTTGCAATTTGATATTCTGTGTTATTTGGAAGTGTCCATTGCCTGTAATCATTTGTTATATGTACCTTATATATTTTGGTAGATGGATAAAACACATCAGGACTGTATAAGATAAAAATATTTCTGCACTCTGCTCTGTGAGTTTCCACTTCAGGATAGACACGAGCCTCCTGTTTTCATCCTCATTCATTGTTTCTCTCCACTCAGTGCTCCATGGCTGTTTAATCTTGTAAATTAATAATTTTAGAAATGTGTAATTTTATTGTCAGGGTTCAGTGGCATACTCCTTAATCCCAGCATTTGGTAAGAATAGCCAGGCAGATCTCTGAGTTGGAGGCCATCCTCCTCTACGTAACAAGTTCCACAAAAATGAGGGTTACACAGAGAAACCCTGTTTCAAAAAATCAAATCCAAAAAAGAATAAAAAAAGAAAAGAAATAGGTATTTTTTCACCTATTTACATGTTTCATTGGCAGATATGTTGCCTCAGCAAAATCTGTTATTCATAAGTGAACCTGATGTTTTCATGATTTGATATCTTTCACATATAAACTTTCTTGTCATCAAAATAAAACAAAATACTATTCTGAATCCTTGAGATATGCCATTTAATCTTGATGTGAATAGTCTCTGTATTATACAACATAACTTTTGTACCTTCAAAGCTAAAACTATACTTAGGACAAAAATTGTGTATTTCAATGTTGGGTCAATCTCAGACAATCACAATTAACTTTATTTTTTCCAGGCTTGGCTACTTTATACTTTCATGTATATCTGCCCATGTAACATCTATATTGTTTAATAGACTTATTTCTAATATAAAATGTCCTTATAGTTTACTTAGCTATTTAACTTGGAATATATTTCTGTGTTCTGTATTTCTGTGTTCTATTTTATTGTGCTTTTAATCCAGTAGAAGTATAGATTGTTTCCACTTGTTATGTTTTGTGAATTATGCTCAGTGCTTATAGGTGTTGAAATATACTATATTTTCTTATTTGTGGTTAAACATGTATGAGTAAATGTCACCATTTAAAAAGATAATCATTATAACTTTGAAGAATACTTATTAGCTTTTGTTCATGTGTCAAATTTGCTCAACAGGAACAAAACCCAGTGATTGTAGTTATTACAGCAAAGCCATTTATTGTAACTCAGTCCTTATTCAAGGCCAGAAAGTAATACCAGAAAGAAATCCTACAAGTGTGAAGAATGTGGGAAGGCCCTTAGTTCTCATAAAACACTTTCTATACACCAGAGACTTCATACTGGAGAAAAACCTTACAAGTGTAAAGAATATCATAAGGCCTTTAATACTCGCTCATCACTTTTTATACACCAGAAAAATTATACTGATGAGAAAGCCTACAAGTGTGTAGAATGTGGCAAAGCATTTTACTGTCCTTCAGTGCTGAAGCAACATCAGAGAATTCATTCTGGAGAGAAACCTTACAGGTTTGATGAATGTGGCAAAGTTTTTTATGATCCTTCATTCCTTAAGCAACCAAAAAATTCATTATAAAGAGAAAGTATACATGTGTGAAGAATGTGGCAAAGCATTTTCCTCTGCTTTAATCCTTAACCAACATAAAGAAATTCATTCTGGAGAGTAACAGTACAAGTGTGAACAGTATGGCAAACCCTTTCGCTATCCCTCATTCCTTAAGCAACATCAAAGAGTTCATTCTGGAGAGAATCCCTACAAGTGTGCAGAATGTGGCAGAAGATTTTACTGTTCTCCACACCTTCAGGAACATCAAAAAATTCATACTGGAGAGAAACCCTACAAGTGTGAAGGGTGTGGCAAATGTTTTTCCTTTTCTTCGAGATTTAGAAGACATCAATTAATTTATTCTGAACACAATCCTTACAAGTGTGAAGAATGTGGAAAAAGGTTTTCCTCTTTTGCTATTCTTCAGAAACACCAAACAATTCATACTGGAGAAAAACCATATAAGTGTGAAGAATATCATAAAGCCTTTCGTTATCAGTCAGCCCGCAGAAGACACAAGGCAGTTCACACTGGAGAGAAACCCTACAAGTGTGAAGAGTGTGGCATATGTTTTTCCTTCCTTTCATCCCTTCGACAGCATCAAAAAAAAATCACTCTCAAGAAAATCCCTACAAGTGTGGGGAATGTGGAAAAACTTTTGCTTATATTTACAGCCTTATTGAACACAAGACAGTTCATACGGGAGAGAAAGCCAACAAATGTCATAAAAAGTTATACTTCTTCAGCCCTTAAAACACATCAAATAATTCATTCTGAATACAAACTCAATGAGTGTGGAGTGTGTTACAATCTTTGCTAATCATTCAGACCTTACCTAATTCAAATGAATCCATAGTGGAGACTATTAAGTTAATTATTTTGGAATGTCAAAACAAACACGTAACTTCCCCAGCGCAAATGCCTTAGCATTGTCATCAGAGAACAGTAGAGACTTCTCTTTGCTGTAATCTCCAAACCAATTTGTTTAACTAATGTGTTTGAAACTTGAATTGATTGATGAGTCTTTTACTTCTGTAACTATGTCATGTTGTAACTTGGTCCTTTGGGTGGTAGTATAGTTACTTTTGTTTTTCCCAGTGGGGTCATGCAGAGAACCATAGAGATGGGTTGGCCTATCTGCCTTGAGAGACATTTATCATAGTTTCTTAGGTTAAAGTCAGTGACTCCTGGGGTACTGCACTCTTCATTCCTAGGAAACTGGAATAATCCCTCAGGCAGTGGAGCATTCAGCCCACTTTATGTTTCTCTCTATGTTTCCTTAGTAGTCAATGAAACGTAAAAGGTTGACAGTGTTGTGGGATATTTTATAGTTATGGATAATATTCCTGTAAGCTGTCCTTGTAGCACGTAAAGGATTCGCTTCCTACCAGTAAACAATGGAGTGGCCAACCAGTTCTTCATATGAATAGGACATTTCTTAACCTTAAGCCAGATGAAAGTTAGGCTCCATTAGTTTGTATATTGGAGGGCTGGGTGGAGACAGAGGATTTGGAATGAAAAAGCACCTAGGGCTGGAGAGAGAGGGGTAATAGAGGAAGAAGCAGAAGGAGAAGCAGGAAGAGAAGCAGGAGGGAGAAACATGGAATGAAGTCTCTGCCTAGCTTCCTGGGTATTGAATCCTTGAGAAGTAACATGGCTTGTAATTAATAAAAAGCATTGAGAAAATTCAGCGATGGACTCTTATTAAATAATGAACATAACTGAACGTGATGGGAAGACAATTGGACCTTAATCTTGTATAATCTTCTAAACTCTGTATAGCTTGTATTCATTAATCTTGTGTACTCTATGTAGCTTGCAGATGTCACTATCTTGGCAGCCACCACTGTATTGATCCTGGCAATTACTATTATGTTCTTTTTCTGATAAAGATATAACAAGCCAGATTGCTCTCAATAAATTGCCACAGCATTTGTTTTGCTGTGTACCTTCCAGCCCAGGGCCTGGTAATCTTTGCTTGGCCTGCCATATCAGGTAACCTTGACCCAGTAAGTAAGCATAGGCACTTACAGTGTCACCCAGGCTTCTGTAGTAACATCTCTCCTGGATGTGTAAGAAGCTCCATAAAAACTCATATTCCTCACCAAGTTAGACTTTGGTGGAATGGTCCGCATTGGTGCCAGTCTGGGGTGAATGAGCATTTGTGTTTGTCTCCCCAGGAAAAGCAAACTGAATGCATATTATTCCTATTTATGTCTAGAAAAAAGAATCTCCTATTTCCTTGAAGTTCAGAACAGTATTTCTCATAGGATTGTCATTGCCATTGCCAATTGTCATGACCTAGAAACTTGGCACTCTATTGAAATAAGCACATGTACTCACTCAGCAGAAAGGATATATTTGATTACTGGATAGTTGATTGTCAATCATGAAACGTAGTATAGTTCTTACTTTACTATTGACACAGATCCTAAAAAGTCATCTCAAACTTGAGTATACCAATTTGCTATAAATTGTAAAAACAAGGGCAATTAAAACCTAAAAGTTAACAACCATCATTACCTTACAAATGAGTTAATGTCTCTATTATACCCAAACTTGTGTTTCTAGTTATGTTAAGTACAAAAGAAATTTATTTACAGAGACAAGATTGGAAGGAGAGACCAATTTATATCTCTCATTCTAAAATCTTCTGAATATGTTATTAAATTACATCCTGAAACAAATAGCTGAAAACAAGTTTAAAGTAAACTTAGTTAATTTAAAATGATAATCAGAATCATATATGTATAAAAAAACTTTTGGAAAATAAAGTGCTAGAGCTAAAAGTATTAAATGTACAACACCCTTACATAGCAGGACATCCCTAGGCTCAAGTACTATCATGTCCCTAGAATGAGACACAGACCCTATCAGAGTCCACTTGAGGCACATTACAGGATAAGGATGCACAGGGAAATAAGATTTTCTGGAAGTCTGCTGCTCCTGTCTCCATTCTGGCTTGTAGTCCAGATCAGGAAAGCTTCATCCTTATCTATAAGGAGGATACATTTTCTCTCCTGACAGAGGGATGGATTTACTTGCTCAGTGGAGGAGTCTGTACCCACATCCTAAATTTCTCAAGCCTCAGAGAGGCAAATAGCAATTACTCTGCCTTCACTGTCTCCCTTTGTAACATATGATGCTGCTATGAATAGGGAATCCTTGTATCCTGCCGCCTTACCCTGGCTTTCAGTTTTTCTCCTTGCAAAACCAGTCTCAGGTTGACAGGTCAGTGCCTAATACTCTGAGGAGTCCCTAGGAAAGTTTTAAAATAAGACAGAGGCTTTTCCAAAGGTCTGGCAGTACAGCAGGCTGAACAATGGAGACTCATTTAAACACCAAGCTGCAGGTGCCATCCTGTGGATCCACTATGCACAGCTAGGAAAACAGCACCTCCTGAGGAAAAAGAAACCTGGACTGTAAATCTACCCAGACCAGTGTCTCCAAATCACATAGGGATGATGGGGACCTGCTCTTCAGTCCCGCTCCCTTTGCAAGCCTGGAGGCCAAGGTGTCTGAATGACAGAAAGATTGAGGAATTCAACAGGGGCCATTGGAGATAAGGATAACTATGCCTCTCTTCCCTTTGGACTTAGGGCATTAT
Source organism: Cricetomys ansorgei (assembly GCA_026225945.1). NCBI lineage: Eukaryota > Metazoa > Chordata > Mammalia > Rodentia > Nesomyidae > Cricetomys > Cricetomys ansorgei. The sequence continues at coordinate 304,634 of JAMJFZ010000239.1, read as the reverse complement.
TGGCCATCATGCTTCTGTCTTAGGGTTATCACCTTTTAACTTAAGGTTATCACTTAGGTTTATAACCTTACTTAGGTTGCTGTGATGAAACACCATGGCCAAAGCAATTTGGCGAGGGGAGGGTTAATTTGTCTTAGGCTTCTACAATATCTTTCATCATTGAAGGAATTCAGGACAATAATCCAAGCACGGTAGGAACTCAGAGGCAGGTTTTGCAGAGCCCATGGAGGAGTGTTGCTTACAGGTTTTCTTTCTGGGACCTTGCTCAGCCTGCTTTCTTGTAGCACCCAGGACAAGCATGTCAAGGATGAGCCCATCCACAATGTACTAGGTTCTTCCATATCAAGCACTAATTAAGAAAATGCCCCTATAGGTTTGCCTACAGCTGGATTTTACTGAGGAGTGTTCTTACTTAAAGTTCCCATCTTCAAATGACTGTACCCTGTGTCAAGTTGACATAAAACTAGGCATCATGGCTTCCAATAGGGCTAGCTACAACAGGTCCACAGGACTGATCTTTGAATCAAGAGTTTACTAACTCTGCTACATCAGAGCTAATGATTGGGCCCTGCTTGATTAATTCAAAGTTAAACTTTATCAGTAGACAGATCACCTCAGGAAAAAATGATTGCAAGGGCTCAGTCCCTGCCCCTTCATAAAAACCAAAGACTTGAAAGTAACTAAAAGGAGTGGGGGATGAAGTGACTTAGGCAAGGTCAGGTTATCCTGACACTTCACCACTTCACCTCCTCCCCTCTGGAGCCTTCTTCAGGCAAGTAAATTGAATCTTCTAACTTCTGAAAAGGAGTCCTCCTTCCCTACTGGGAGAGGATCTAGATAAGCACAAAGGTCCTTCCTGAGTAATGCCTGGTATAGTGTTTTAGAGATTGAAGGGACCCTCCTTTCCTCCTGCAGAAGGATACCATGAAAAAACAAAAAGCGTGTACAACTTGTATGTTGTGAACATAGCTTTTTGACTTTTAAAAAAATCCTACTTTCCTTGCTGTTACTAAGAGCCTTTCTTAGGTGGGACTTTCTTAGGTGACTCTTTGTCATTGATACCCTTAAATGTCTTAATTTTGATGGTTTGTTACTTTCTCACATGGGTTTATTTAATTTACCAGTTCTGAGTAAAAGTAGAATTCTAATTTTAAGAACAGTGGCTGTAAATTTAGGTGGTATCAACATAGTTCTCTCTCCACCAGCTAGCTTTCATTTTGGAGGCACAATCTAGGTATGCTACAGTGGGAGTAAAACAATGAACAAACAGTCTTACCCCACTGTGAACTCAGGCAGTAGAATAAATGACCTGGAACAATAGTGCCAGGAAAGTTATGGTAGTAACCAATCATTTTTTAAATTGCATTCTAAGCTCATTCCACTGACCACAACTGATAACTGGTGATGTTAATTTGGTGATAATCCTGTGAATGTCTAAGTGAAAACTCCTAGGGAGAATCTGATACTGTTATGCTGATAAGTAGACATAGCAACTAAGTGACCCCAAGTTCTTTATACATACAGATTCAGGCACCTCTAAACACCTATTAAAATATTAATTATGTGGTAGATGGAGAATAATACACAGACTCATAATTGGTGAAAGTATAAAGAATAATAACCTGTGGAGGGCACTGATCTAATGGGGACACCTGCATCACACCTTACTGCCAAAACTCAGGGATCCCTGAGAGAGAAGAGGGAATTTTGCTTACTGAAATAAGCCCATTAAACAATATAGATATTATATGGCTGAACATACATGAAATAATAAAGTAGCCTCACTTGGAAAAGGTTAAGTTTATTATAACTGGTGAGTTTGGTTCAACAGAAGTACACAATTATAAAAATTATAAAAGTATAGAGTTTTATTTTGTAAGGCAGAAAAGATTGCTGCATAGCAAGAAGTCTTCCCACAACTATTAAATAATATATCTCAAGGATTTAGGATGTTATTTTACAATTTGTTTTGGTGACTAGGAAATATATACCTGAGCAATATCAAGTTAGGAAAAAACTGCATGTTCACCTTTGAATAACAGAACTTTCAATAAGGTATAATATCTGTCAATAAATAGATGATAAAATTAACCTAATATTTAAGGACCATTCACATACAATATTAAACAACCATTGAGCAATGAATGGGGAGACAATCTATAAAGCATGAACATGTGAGACTTGTGATTGATTACACATCTTATAATTCTAATCTTCACAGAACCAGACCTCATAGATATTTTTTACTTACTTATCCTGATGTGTTTTGTAATTGGATATTCCATGTACATAAATATATAGATTACATATAGACAATGCTTATAGGCAATATACCCTGTCAAATATTAACACAGAATATAAACCTCCAAAGTAAAGAAAAAGAATCTTGAATCCCCAGAATTCTGAAAGCTTACTGATAAGTTATTAAACACATTTTTTTTTTTTTTTTAGTTGTGGACAGTTTTAGTTTTGACTATGTGATCCCAAAGAACATACATCTTAAAACCTTATTACTGAATGTGCAAGAGCAAAAAAAATGAGCTCTTTTTGTCATCCATAAAGAACTCTGATGACACAACATGATGACATTAACATGAGTGTAAGTGAGCTAAAAGATATTTCTCTGTGAAGTTACTGTCTTACAATGGTTTCATACCTGGGTCTTTAGAAACATGTGCAAACTTTCAGATGTGTAGAAAATAGTGCAAAGTTTGTTACTGAACAGCCCCAAGTGACTTCATTTTGTCTTAGTTTCACCGTGTGGTGTTCTTTACTCTAGTTAGGAATGTTAGAAATTCAATGGTATGAGACATGACACACACAAAATATTTGACAATTCAATTTTAATGTTTTTCTCCTTAAATGAAGCTCAGAATCTATATATTGTAAATTCCTCCAAGTATTCTAATATGCCTATCAGAAAACATTTAAAGAATCATTTTTTTATGATTTTTTTTCTGTTCTATCATCTCTTTCCTTATATGCACTGTATTGGAAGGGACATGTCAATTCCCAGTAGGAGTACAGTCAAACAATCTTGTTTCTTTTTCCTACAAACAGGACTTGCTTCTTCTAAGCCTTACCTGGTGACATTTCTGAAGCAAAAACAAGGGACATAGGATGAGCAGAGACAAGAAGAAGCTACCATTCACCCAGGTGTGTAGGAAGAGCGTGTTAATGTCACAGTGTTTTGTTTCAGAGTTCAGCCTTGGGTGGCCATTGTGGCTAGCTCTACAGGAAGCATGTCCATATTAACCAGGAGTCCAAAGGAAACTCATGGTCCTTTCTTCTAAAGATCTCTGTTGAGTTCTTTAAGGTTCCTCTAGGTATATATAGGCCCATTGGCTTCCAGGTTTGTTAAGGAGACATTGAGTACAAAGTAATTGGAATGAGTGTCTCCATTGCTTGAGACATTTAGGCTGTGGGTGTAAAGTCTAAGATCCTTCACAGGGTGAGAAAATCCATCCCCCTGTCTTGTGAGACATGATGATTACTTCATCTTCCCTACACATGAGGAGTAGGATTTCCTGGTCTGGCTTACAGGCCATGGGAGACAGGAGCAGCAGACTCTGGGAAGTCTTATTCCCCATGTGCCCTCTACCTTGATGAAGCTAGCATGCCACTTAACTCTGGTAGTGTCTGTGTCCCATTGGAGGATAAGTGCACTACTTGATTCTGAGTGCCCTGATATGCAAGTATAGTGTTGATTTAACCCTTTGTGTTCAAGCATTCAATTTCCTATAACCAGTTTTTTTTTAAGTACACCTGATTTTGAATTTTATTCTATATTAAGCAAATATTAAGTTGACCTAAAATTGGTTTGACTTACCTGATTTAGGCTTAACTTTGATAACATGTGCAGAGGACTGTATCATGGAAAGTATAGATAGGTCTCTCCCTCCAATATTGTCTCTGTAAATGAATTACATTTGTATTTAGCAGGAATACAGACACAATTTTGGGCACATTAATGACAGTCAATCATTGATAACGGGACTCATTGTTAACTATTGCACAGTAATTATCTTTGTAACCATTTGCAATAAATTTGTGACTCTTATAAGGATTTCATAAATAAATTAATGTAATTTTTCCTTGTTAAAATTTTAGCTTCAAAAATTACAGTTTTTGAGCTGAAGCTCTTTTATACCAAAATAAACTTTAAAATATAGTTCATGGATGAACTGGGAACTTCACATTCCTGATCCCTTAATAGTGTACCTTTACAAAATCTAGGTTAATCCAGATGATCTTTTACATTAGTAGCTTGTTTTATTATAAAGAATACAATCAGAGGAATGAATAATGAGGTTGTCCTTTTTGATAAGACACCTATAACAATAAAAAGAAATATAATTAATTATCACTGCAGTTCTTGTCATGATTCAGTAATCCCAAATAGTTAAAGTTTAACAAAGTTAGTAAAGAATAAAATCAGTAGATAGACACGTTTAAGTCAATTTTTGTTAATATGAATAGACAGACCTTCATATCCTTAGGACCTTTAAAAAAATTTAAGTCTCATCCTCTTGAAGACCTGTCAAACATAGTAACATGTAATGTGAGTTGACTTCAAGGTTTTATGGTTTTGCCCCCTTTGTTTATGTATGTAATTTATCTTATCCAAAAAAATTTAAGCCTTTCCTCACAGATTAAAATTTATGCCTTTTATAACTTTTAAAAATTGTTTCCCTGATCCAGAAAAATAAAATTTTCATCTCAGTAAGAAGTTTAGAGCTGTCAATAGCCTTGGATGAGAGAAAACTTTTTGCAAACAAGTTTTGCAAAACTGTTTGCAAACAACAGGTAGAGGGAATACATAACAGGAGTTCAATCTGTGACTGGCTGAACCATCAATTGAGACACTTTATGACCTTTGAACCAGACATCTGAAACATTAGATACATCCCCATTGATTAAGCAATTTCAAATGAGACATGATAACACTATCAAGTCAATTTACCATTTGTTATATCAAAATTTCCCAAAGGGTCTATATGACCTGAGAACTAGCCAGCAAAGTGCCTATTGTTATTTGTATCATTAGTGGTAGTTTTAATTAAGTAAGGAATAGGCTATGGGAGAGATGAATCAGAACCTGGGAGGCTGTGATAATTTTGCAGCTCTGACTGCAGCAGCTCAGACTGCAGCTCTGACCTCCCACTAGCCAGGGAGCTTCTTTATTTATACAGATTTCACAGGACAAAAATATACTCATGGTTTCTAAGGAGATACAATTTGTGTCACTTTGTAAATATCTGAGCCACTTTAGATAAATTCCCAAGTCTCTTGTGTTAAGTATGGTAAAACTTTGGTTAAAAAATATTGTTTTCTTTCTTCTTTTTCTTTTCTTCTTCTTCTTTTTTTTCAAGACAGAGTTTCTTTGTTGTAACTCTGGCTGTCCTGGAACTCACTCTGTAGATCAGGCTGGCCTTGAACTCACAGAGAGATCCACCTGCCTCTGCCCAAGTGCTGGGATTAAAGGCATGCATTAGCATTGCCTGGCCAGTTAAAGAATAATCTTAAAAGGTTTTCTTAGGCTAAAATTTTCTATGGTAACTTGCTTTTATGATCTCTATAAAAATCCATTTGTATCTTGAGTTTGTTCAGTGGTAAATGCACCAAGAAAGGTCCTTTAGCCACATAACCTTATTAATGCCTAGTGTTTTTGTGTTTATCACAATCCCCAAGGCTTAAGGAAGATTTATGAATGATTCCCTAAAAGCAGAAGGGGCTTTAATAATTAAGACTGTCCTAAAGAAACTCTGAAATAATTTTCTCAGGTAAAAACATAAATGAATTACAGTGTGAAGCATTCCCTAAGGTAACCATGTAGAGATCATAAATGAGGGATCCCATGACAGCCAGCATTCAGCTCAGCTTTGCTGGACTATATCAAACAGCTGTGCTGGCTTCATATTTATGCTATCTTATGGTTCATGTCTGTGCCAAAAGCCTTTACTAAGCTTTCTACACTTAAAAGGCACAAGTTTGTTCACAATGGAGAGAAACAGTACCAGTGTGAAGAATCTGGCAAAAGATTTTCCTGTTCTTTATATGTTAAGATACATAAAATGATTCATTCTATAAAGAATGGCTACAAGTGGAGGAAATGTGGCAAAGCCTTTGATAATCATATAACTTTGAGAATTCACATTTGACAGCATCCATGTCTCACTTTCTTGACCTGGGTGTGGTGGATCCATGTTATATTAAAGTTTGGGCACTTAATGGAGAGTCCAGCGTTGAATTTTCCAATGCTCTTTATTAATCACAAACCATGTCAAATCTCAGGGAATTCTATACCTGGGCAGCTAGGCAGAGAGCTCACTCCAAGGCTTCCTCACTCCATGCTCTCCTCTTGGTTCTCCTCCTGCTCGCTAGCTGCTTCTTCCTTGTTCTCTGCTGTCTGTCTCCTTTTCCTCTGCCCTTGCCCTAGTTCTTTTTTATTCCAAATCCTCTCTGTCTCCACCCAACCTTCCAATATACAAATCAATGGAGCCTACCCTTCATCTGCCTTAAGGCTAAGGAATGTCCCATTCTTGTGGAGCCTCTCCTTTGTTTACTGGTAGGCAGTGAATCCTTTACTTGCTTCAAGGACAGCTTAGTGGAACATTATCCATAACTAAAATCTCCCACAACAGATCCATGGTATGTCACTACCTTCACAGTCATAGGAGTGGAGAAAATCACCAAATAGATTTCTTTCCAAGTTTGTTTCAGTGACCCTTTGGCTACCAGCTTGTTGCAGACTGCATCACTGGACTGGAACAAAGGGAAACTGATGGTGGACTCAGAGGTCTTTTGGGTCTATCAGATGGTCCAATTATAGCAGTTAGGCAACTGTGTGGCTCAGCAAAGAAGATAAGGGGATATTTTCATAGCTGCAAACACTGCCAGAGCTCAGCAGAGGGAAACACATGTCATGGCAAGTTCCATACTGGACTGTGGAACCCTAATCTTCTGATCTCAGGAGTTTTTATTGATACAGAAGCTCCTCAGGTGTTTCACTGATACAAAACTCTGCACTTTCATCCAAAGGTCTATTTGCATAATGAAAGAAACCTGTAGCCTAGTCTCATCCCACAATCCTTTAGCTGAACTCTGTCACCTTTTTGGTCGGGGAACTCAAGGCATAAGGGAAGTGTTCTCTCCTTGTTGTCAGAGACTGTGGGAGAGAAGGCCAGAAGAATTCCTCTGCAGCAACTCTGCTCTTCCACAATGGCTCTTCCAGAGTGCAGTAATCAGATGCAGATCATGAGAAGGCAACCATCTTAAACACAGATTTACATAAAGCCAACATCTGCAAATAATACAAACTGCCAAGGCTTAGACAGCCCTTTCCCCAGCAATGTACAAAACAATTATTATAAATGTAACTAGAAATAAATGTATCCAGCATCCAATGAATAGCCTTATGGAGGACTGGAGTACATGTAAGGTCTGCAATGACTTGAGAAAGGAATGTTTAGAGAATTCTGCCAACTACTATTCTCTAAGACTGGGAAGCAGTGGGACAGGTATTCCAAACATAATGTTTTAGGGGATAAATATGGGGTGCAGTGGACCAAAGCAAAGGAAGGAGGCCTATACATCCTTTGTTGTATTCCAATGAGTGTTTTGTTTGTTTGTTTGTTTTAGAGTGTCTTTTAGTGTCCTGTTTATTCTTTCTAGCTGGCCAGAATTCTGAGTTCTATATGCATAGGTTTTTTTATCTATGTGTAAAGCTTTAACTATTAATTGAAAGGTTTTGACTATGAAAGCTAGGCCACTGTCAGGTCCCATTATTAGGGGGAGACCAAATCAAGGGACCAGTTTCTGAAGGAGATTTTTCGCTACTATTTGAACAGTTTCAGTCCAGGTGAGGAATTCTTCTACCCACCCAGAAAAGGTATCTATAAAAACTAGTAAGTACTTTTATCCTCTGCCAGTATGCTGGATCCTGGTGAAGTAAATTTTCCTAGAGTTTTCCAGGTCTCTCATTTGGACCCCTTCCTGGGTATGGACTTTCTGTTTTAGATTTACTTGAGCACAAACCTGGTATCTTGCTGAGACATCTGTGCTAAGCTGTCCAGACTAAGTATAACACACCTTGGTCTGAGCAATTCAGCAAGTTTTGTGGACCCCAGATGAATAGCCTGGTGGAGGTTGGTTACCAGAATCCTGCCAGTTGTTTCTGGGAGAATGATTTTTCCCTTTAGTCTCCTCCATCAACCTGTAGGTTTGAGCTACCTATTTCTTCTTTATCACAGAGTCTCAGGCAGCACTGGGTCATGGTATGTCATCAATATCATTGGACCTTACTGGTCTTTGGGCTGTCAGTTGAGCAGCCAGGTCAGCAGCCTGGCAGTGGAAAACAGCAATTTGTAAGGGAAGCCAAATAGCCTCTAGGAGGGCCAAGATTTTTTAAATGTCTTTTTCCCAGTGGTGAGAAGCTCTCTTTTTAGATTTTAATGTGGACATGCCTGGTAGTAAAAGCATACCAAATGATGGTCCATGTGTGTGGTGATGGGATTTTGTTTTCCCTACTGAGAGCCTGGCTCAGATCAATAGTTCAGCTCTCTGAGCAGAGGTCCCTCACTTGGGCCCAACTAATTTTAAAGTAATTACTGCAGCGCCCACAGACCTGGTTTCATCTTGACAGTCAAGGACGAGCACCTACATCATCAGACAAGAAGGTAGCTTGTTGTGGGTCTCTCAAACCAGACAAGGGTCTGCCAGGAGTAGGGGCTGACATTGGTCATTAGAAAGTCAGTGTTCTGGTGCTCCTCGAAGGAAGGCCTCAACCAAGTTGTGGGTTACTATGAGCATAAGATCTTGACTAAGAGGTATCTTGTTTGCTTTCTTTCATTAAACTAGCAGTAGCTACTATAGCTCTTAGACAGGTGGGCTACAGAGTCCAATCATTTAGACAGGTATATCATAGAGCATATCCATGGCCCCAAAGTTTGGGTTAAAATCCCTTCTGTCTTTTTTTTTCATGGATAAATATGAAAAGGCATCTGGAAGTTCTAGGGCTGGAGCTGATGTCAGGGCTGTTTCTAAAGCCTCAGATGCCTTTTTATTCTCAGTCCAGATTAGGAGCTTAGCACCACTGCCCCCACCCCACCCCCCCGCCCCACTTTGTGTTGGTGTATAGAGGCCTTGCTATTTCCACAAACTCTGGTATCCAGAGGCAACAATATTCAGCTGCACCTAGGAGCTCTTTAACCTGTCTCTTAGTCTTTGGAGTCGGAATCTGAAGGATGGCAGCATTCCTAGTCTGAGACAAGCTCCTTTTGGCTCCTTTCAGCTGGTAGCCAAGATAGGTAGCTTTCTACAAAGTTGGGCTTTCTTAGCTAACATTCTATAGCTCAGAGTCTGTAACTCTTGTAACAGTCCCTTAGTGGTCCTTTTATACTCAATCTATTTTCCCAGGAAACCTCTGAAAGAAAGCCAGGAGTCTGCATTTAGTGTCTTTAAATCCTAAGGCAACCTGGTCTAGATATGCTGCCCTCTATAATCTCCCACTGAGTCTATCCATTTAAAAGCAAAGATGGGTTGACTCACCTGTGCCAATGGAAGGCTGAAGAATGCATCTTTCAGGTTCAAGACAGTGTATACCTATTTCTCTGGAAGAATCAGATTCAGGAGAATCAGAGATTCAGGTTTCTTCTTAGAAAAGAGAGGCTTATTGCAAGTGACTGGCAAGGTATCAGGATGCCTGTCTCTTTAAGCCAGGCAACATGGATTTCAAATTCCACCTTTGTTTCTAGGGTCACTGTATATTGTTTAATCTGGATGGAGGTAACTGAACTGGTTAAACTATTATAGGAGCTTAGTGTTGGGCCAGTCATGGATGGTTGTTTTCTGTCCATACTCCAAGAATCTTGGTTGTTGATTTGAGCAAAAGTTCAACTGTATCTTTTGATTGGAGGCAGAATTTTCAGCTAGTTATTATTCTTTTGACAGAGGGTAAAACACCAAAATTTTTCTGGGTGTCTAAGTCTCACTGCTTCTCATTATCAGAAAAGTTGATGGTGGCTTTTACTTTATGCAGAAGGTTTCATCCCAATCATTTTTCTGTTATTAAATACCCTTTGAGCTACCTCAAGTAACTAGGACCTACTTATATCTTTAAAAATTTTTTTAACTTTTATAACTCTTTTTTTTAATATCTGGGGCTGACTGACAAAGGAAATCATTTTAGCAGCTGTCTTTAATCTTTCTAAAATGTGCTTAGAGAAAGTTGTCTAAAGTCTTCTGGGTCAGTGTTGGACAGAAGCAAAAATTTGCACTGTCCAGGCTGTGTTGCCTGGCAGCAATCGACCTGCCTGCTCCAATGGGACAACCCTGACCATGAGCAGGAGTCAAGCAACAAAATAAGTGAGTGCTCCTGCTCCCGGAGTAGGACAAGTAGAGGTTTTTTGTGATTCCTCTAAGTGACCTGGCAAAGCCAAAACCATTTGGATTGGATCCCAAACAGGAGGGGTCACCTGTCTTAAGCCAGGTAGGGAAGGTCCCACATCAGAGAAAGCTGGTCAATATAGAGAAACAAAACTGTCAGAAACACATAGAAAGACACAGATACATAGAGACAGAGACACAGAGTAGAGACAACCAGAGGTGGCCACCACACATACGTACACCTGAACAGACAGGAAATCCAATGATATCTCACTCACATAGTTCATGGACTCTGGATCAACAGCTGCATTCAATCTCTCCTCTTCCAATCAGAAGGCATCTTAACCAGACTTGCCTCTGGAGCTGATAGACCAGGCAACTTTCTAATTTATTTACTTTTAAGGTAGAGGTGTCAGATCCTTCTGTTGAGTTAGGCAGCAATTGATTAAACGAAGCCCTGGGGACCTGGAACATCTCAGGTTGAGATGTTGAGCACTGCCTAAGAGTCCATTGAACATTTTACTTTTCCTCCCTCCAAAGGCCTATAAGACCCCTGGTGTCTCAAGTCCTGGTATCTGGAATATCCAGAGGACCTCCAGACTTGGATATAGGTTTAAGCCAATAGAAAATCCTTATTAGCTGGTTGGCGACTACACTGGACATTTGAGATCCCACTGTAGCACTGAGCCTCTTTCAGGGTGAACTCATAAGTACAAAACCCATGTCCTGGGTTGACATAATTCAGTTAACAAGAACAATTAGCCGGAAGAGGAACTGCAGTAGCCAAAAAAGCATGATTAGTACATTTAGAGACTTTCCCAGAACTGTGGACTTAGTGGATTAGGCCTTTGTTTTAATTTTGGCACATGCTGCTGTCTATGTGTTCAGTTTTACAGCCTAAACGGTACTTTCATCATTAAGCAGTTGTGCTAAGGTCTCAGGGCCTACTATAGTCTGGGACCCTGTTACACTTACTTCTGCTGTAGCTGACTTTCAAACTCAGTCATCTGGAAAGCATGACCATTCATTTGACAAGATCTAGAATAACCTAGGAGTCAAAATTCTGCTGCAGATTGTTAAGGCAAGAAGACCCTTTCTAAATGGCTTCATGCTTTTGGAGTAGGCCCTGACAGGATAAGCATGCTGAATAGAAGTATTTACTCCCTCCATCATGACCATGTATGCGATGTGACCCACAGCAAATTTCCTCTGAAGGGAAACATTCCATTCTCGAGGGGGATATAAGAATTCACAGGATTCACAGGACCCTCCCAGCTGAAAAAACTGTTAGGGATGAGATTCCCTCATCAATAGCACTTTCTGCAAGTCACTCAGTGAGCTGCAGGCAGGTATGCAGCCAACCTGAGTTCCTACCTGGGGTCCAGTCAGAGAGTTAGTACTACTGATGCTGCTGTCTTGAGTCATCTGTGTTCCTGTTCTAATCTCTCAAACATACGCCTGTCAGCAATGCCAATAAACTCATTGATTCATGAAGGCAGGGACTTGAGTGAAATCTTTGCTGTGTCTGTCATAGAGCCCAATCTGAGGAGAGTAGAACTTCTTTCTCTTCTCTATTGGAAAAAAAAATCACAGAATAGAGTGTATTTTTAATTGCTGTGAGACAACACATAGAAGAGTTTAATTTGTTGTTCATGGTTAAAGAGTTTAAAAGTCCTCTGGCTGAGAGCAAAGCTTCAATCAGGTAGGCATGGTCCTGGAGAGAGCTAGCAGAGAGCTTACATCTTAATCCACAAGTAGGAGACAGAGAGAACGAACTAGAAATGGCATAGGATTATGTTGCCTCAAAGCTCATCCCTTACGACACAGAACTTATGCCACATCCATATCACCTAATCTTTCCCAAAAAGTTCCCACCAACTGGGGAACAAGCATTCAATTGTATGAGCCTATAGGAGCCATACTAATTCTAGAACCACAGTAACTTTAAAGATATGGGCAGGACTAGCATGCTCTCTCCTGTAACTATAAGAGATTTTAGCACTAATAAGGGCAATCCTCACACTCCATACTGTGCCAACATCAAATTTTCCCTGAGCCAAGAGCACTTCCATGCTAGTCTCTATCAGTGGAAATGTAATTTCACTGGAAAGACCCAACCCCATTGTAGGGACTTCATTATCAAAACTCTACTTCTTGAAAAGTTTCCAAGGGTCAGCACTGAGAGACAAATGAAGTTGTGTTATAGGGCCAGGCACAATCCTGAGATGGAAGCAGAACTTGACATCAATGTTGACATTGTACTAGTTTTCTAGGCATTTAAGATGCAACATGTAGATCAACATGGAGCTTTACAGCACTTTAAAGCAAATGGCTTCACTGGGCAATTTGTGGAATGTGCATTGTAACTCTCACCTTGCCCCCCCCTGCCCCGCCCGGGCCCTGTGTTGTCACTGCTTGTAACAATGCAGGTTACAGTTAAGTTGCAGTGGAGACCACCATAAACTCATATAAGAACTATATCAAACCCTAGATTGGGGCTACTGTGCTTCAGTCCACACAGATGGATGCTTGGGGTTAATTAGAAATCCCAGATGCCATGCATGTGATGCTGAAGGATCTGGGTTTTCCCCCACTGCATTTCTGACTCACTTGTTCCTATCTTTCTTTGATAGATGATTATTATTGACTTCTGCAATAGTCATGATTCCATTGTTCCATGGCATGTTCAAGAAGCAATATTTTAAGCCATTTTAAGCAATTATTAGAATTACAAAGTCAAGATACTTTGGGCTTTGACAGTGTTAGAACTATTAAAGTCTATGGGGACTTGGAGAAATGAACTAATTGACTTTCCTTGTAAGACATGTAAGTTGAACTGTGGGAGGCTGCCAGGGAAGAAGGTTATGGTTTAAAGTAAGGTATTTGTCAAATACCAGTGAGCTCTGAGATATTTCTTATATCTTTGTAGCTGAGAAAGAATCAGTTCTATGTCCTGATTGGGGGAACTGAGGTAAATTCAAGGCAGATTCTCTCAACATTCAAAATTGTCACAGAGTAACTAAATTCAGGATCAGAGAAGACAAAGGAGATTGAACAAGACAGATCAAACCTCTGCATGGGGAATTCCAACAATGGACTATGGGTCATAATACAAATCAGGGTGATCTTAGGAACTGTGTCCCTCCACTTGAAAGGAGCAAGGAAGGGAAGCATGAGCTCAGAGTGGAGCTGGTGGTGAATACTCACCTAAGTTTTTGAGAAACCATAGTGACATTGGTAAATTTCTAGTAAAGCTCTCACAAAACCTGTATTTCTTAATGGGTGAAAGATTTCAAATTAGATTAATGGGTCAAAGTTTCAAAGGCACTTAAGGACAAATTCTGAGAAGGATTATGAGAGTTCTGTGCAAGAAATGTAAGAGAGTTGGACTTTTAACTTTGTTCAGTGATCTATACCATTTCTGTGTCCCTGAGCAAATTCTACTATATAGATTCCAACGTTCACAGGGAAACTGTTTTTCAAGCTGTAGAATCTGATCCATGTCTGGCTCACAGAGTATCAGTTCAGAGGAACAAGGAGTATTCATTCATTTGTAGTACTGTAGACAAAGCCTATATTATAGTCTAGTGCTTTACTGTAGGCTACCTCATCATTTTTTTAAAAGGTTTTTGTTTGTTTGGTTTGGTTTGGTTTTCTTTTGATTTTGTGTGTGTGTGTGTGTGTGTGTGTGTGTAATTTTTTTTCCTTTTTATTTAGAAAGAAGTAATCTATAAATTGTTCTGTCCAGCCTTGGATCCCAGATCACAAGCCTCTGAGCAACTAGAATCAGTCAGGCACACCAAGGCTGGATTAAAAAATCATCTTAAAAACATACCTTTCATTCACATATCAGAGTACTGCTTTGTTATTTTACAGTAAAACTGAGTCAGTATGATTTTTTTTCAGGCAGTAGTAAGGTAAATCCAAAATCCGCCAAAAAAAAAAAAAAAAAAAAAAAAAAAAAACACTAATGGTGGAAGCTGGCCAGGACCAAGTGGTGATCCCCCTAGGACTTTTCCATGATGGCCACTAGGTCATTTGAGGTTTTACAGGCAGATCCCATGAGGCTATGTGTTTCCCATCAGACCCAATCAAGGGTGGACATGCCTACTGATCTATTTCCTACCTGGGTATCTCCTGCCTACATGTTTCCTGTCTGGGTATTTCCTGTCTCCTACCTGACTATCTCTTATCTACATCCAATCAGGCGCAAGTATATATTGTGTGTCATTAATTAAATTTGGACAAGGAATTACAATAAGATTAAAACTACAACATATGGACCAGAAATGATTTGTAAGTCTAACGTTTCTGCCAAACATTGGATCATGTTGTGGATCTGGAGGTAAAAACCAGCCTGACTTTCTGTGCTGTCCTGCAGAGCTGGCTTCTTTCTCCCATATTCTACAGCAACTGGACACAAATACAGAAACAGTAGAAATCACCTTGGTTCAGGAATTCCTGAACAGGAATCCAGCCTTCCTATTTTCTTCTGGCTTTGATTTCCTCCCAGTCTTCTGCTAGTCTTCAGATTTGTCTGACTTCTCTGAAAAGATGTCTCTGAGGGACAGGGACACTGACAGGAGACACAAGAGTTCTTCTTACTTCTACTCTGTCCATTCTGTTGTTCTAGGCTTGTCTGTGGGACCAACCTCCATTCAAATGGAGTGCAGATATCCACCTCCCAGTTATAGTAAGAATGTGTAACAGTTTTATTTTTATTTATTCTTATTCTATTTTATTTTAGTTTTTCATGACAGGGCTTTGTAATTGTTAATTACAATCTTTTACCCTTAATTTAGGGAAAGAGAAAGGAAGGATACAAAGAATGTGGGTGCAGAGCCTACAATCCTCCATGATCCTCCACATCATGAGAGAATCCCCTGTGTTCTGGGACATGAGGAGTAATTAATTTTTTCCTACACACAAGGAGTAGGATTTCCTGGTCTGACTTGCATACAGGCCAGAGGCGGAGCAGCACACCCCTTACCTTGTGATGAGGCTAACACGCCATTTAGTCTGGTAGGCTCTGGGTCCCATCAGAGGATGTGGTGGTTTGAATGAAAATGCCCACCATAGCCTCATAGGAAGTGGCACTATTAGGAAATGAGGCCTTATTTGAGTAGGTGTAGCCTTGATAGAGGAAGTATTCACAGCAGTGGGTTTTGAAGTTTGAGAAGCTCATCCTAGGCCAATTGGCTCACTCTTCATTTCTGCTGCCTGAGGATCCAGATGTAGACCAATCAGCCCTCTCCAGAACTATGTCTGCCTGAACTCTGCCATGCTTCCCAATTAAATGTTTTCCTTTATAAGAGTTACTGTGGTCCTAGTGTCTCTTCACAGCAATAGAAACCCTAAGACAGAGGTAAGTGTGCTACTTGGTCTTGGGTGTGTCCTGCCATTCAAGTGTAGTGTCTATTTGACCCTTTTACTCCAGCATTCCATTTCAATAACAAGTTTTTCAAAGTACATCTTATTTTGAATAGTGTTCCATATTAAGCAAACTTTAGGTTGACCTTAAATTTGTTTGAGTTACCTTAAACTTTAGGCTTAACTTTGATGACATGTACAAAGGGCTGTATAATGGAAGGTATAAATAGGTCTCTCCCTCCAATATTGTCTCTGTAAATGAATTACATTTCTATTTTGTGTTACTGCAAACACAATTTTGGGCACATTAAGCATATTTTATCACTAATAAGATGACTCATCTTTAATGATTATGTCTTAATTATCTTGGTCCTAATAACTTTCAATAAATTAGTGACTCATAAGATTGATACTTTGTAAATGAAAGTCATTTATCCTTGCTAAAAATTTCAGCCTGGAAAATTACTCTTTTTGAACTGAAGCTCTTTTAGATCAAAATAAACTTTAATAAACCATAAATAAAGGCCATGGATGATCTTGGACTCTTATTTGCCTCTTGCCTTTACAGTGTACCTCTACAAATCAATCCTACAGACTTTGTATATTTCATATCTTGTTTTATCATGAAGAATACAATAAGGAGAGAAAAGTAAGATTGACCATTTTAGGAGGCACCTGTAAGAATGAAAAGTGTACAATTATTTATCACCTCAGTTCTTGTCATAATTCATTTTCTCCAAATGGCTAAAGTTTAACAAAGTTAACAATGACATAAATAAATAAATATTTTAAGTCAGTTTTTGTTAACATCAATTGACTTACAGACTTTAGCAAATTTTGACCATTAAGTGTATTAAGTCTCGTCTTCCATAAAGCCAGTATAACATAGTCAGAACTTCTATCACTTGATTTCAAACTTGTAAGGTTTGTCCTTCTCTTTTTTTAAATTTAATTTTCTTCTATTTTATAATAAATCTAACCACCTATTTCCCTCCCTCCGCTCCTCCCATCTCCCCCATGTAAAAGAAATAGCATTATGTGTGGCAATATATTAATAACGAGCATTGACAACTCTCAGGGATGCAATGCCCAGGCAGCTTAGGGAGAGGTCCATCTCACATGGGCTTCTCACATGGCTCTTCTAGCCTCTCTGCCTCATCCCCTAGGTGCTTTATCCATTCAAAACTCCTTCCTTCCTCCACGCAGAACTTAATCATACAAATGAATGGAACTTAACACCTCTCAGGATCCGCCAGTGGACTTGATGTCTATCTGGGCAGGTGTCCAAGCTCGGGGTAGTGAACACTGGGCTGCAGACCACTGATGGAGATAGGGATCCTTCATCTGCATTAACACAAACAAATGGCCTGTTCACGTGGAGACCTAGGGGGCTACTCCATTGTTTTTTTTTTTTTGTTTTTGTTTTTGTCTTTTTTTTTTAGCATAGAGGTATTAACAGGTGTAGGAAGCAAGTTCTTTACATGCTGCAAGGCACCATATAGCATGTACACAGGAGTATGATTCCATAATAACTATAAAATATCTAAATAAAACATCCCACAACACCCCGAGATTTACCCCTGTCTGCTGTGCCTCTCCCCAGATAAGAGCAGTCCTCCCAGGGTTACCCCTCAAACAGGGCACAATAATTTGGCACAAGGTGGAGCACTAATCCTTGTATCAAGGATAGACTAGGCAACCCAGCAGGAGGAAAAGGGATTCCAAGGGCAGGCAAAAGGGTTAGTGACCCCTGCCCTCCAGTCTATAAGAGTTCTGTAAAAACATCAAGTCAGACAACCACAGGACATATCTAGGGGACCCTGTAGGTTCCGAGTCTGTCACTTCAGCTGCTGTGAGCCCCCAAGAGTCCTGGTCAGTTGACAAAGTGGGTGTTAAAATAAAGTTATGGCACTTATCGGAGAGCCCAGACATTGAAATTTCCAATGCTCTTTATTAATCACAAACCATGTCAAATCTCAGGGAATTCTAATACCCGGGCTGCTAGGCAGAGAGCTCACTCCAATGGCTTCCTCACCCCATGCTCTTCTCTTGGTTCTCCCCCTGCTCGCTAGCTTCTTCTTCCTTGTTCTCTGCTGTCTGTCTCTGTCTCCTATGCCCTTGCCCTAGTTCTTTTTTATTCCAAATCCTCTCTCTGTCTCCACCCAGCCTTCCAATATACAAATCAATGGAGCCTACCCTTCATCTGCCTTAAGGCTAAGGAATGTCCCATTCTTGTGGAGAGCAGGATAGCCACTCCTTTGTTTACTGGTAGGCAGTGAATCCATTACTTGCTTCAAGGACAGCTTACTGGAACATTATCCATAACTAAAATCTCCCACAACAAGTGGGATTTGTTCTCCTGGTGTCCTTGACCCCTTGGTCCCCTCAATCTCTTCTACCCCTCTTTGCAGGTTTCTCTGAGCTCTGAGTGATGTTTGATTCTGGGCCTCTGCATCTGCTCCCATCAGCTTCCAGAGGAATCTTCTCTGATGAAGTTTGGGCTATGCACCTGTTGGACTTCAGGGATCCAAACTGGGACCCCCAGGGTCCAAACCGGAACGCCACATCCCCACAGAGACTCACAGACGGGATATCGATGCAAATAGCAAGAGGATTTATTCCAGTGCACTGGGACCGTTCTAACACGCAGGATAGAAGCCGGCCCCAAGGAGCAAATGGTGAAGCTTTTTATACAGTTATTGGGCATAAACCGAATTGGTACAAGTTGATTGGTCCCCAAATTGTTTTCTCATTTTGATAGATAGGGGCCAGTTAACCTTTAAGTTGATGATAGCAAGGTCACGGGCACCAGGAAATGTACACTTAGGATAAAGTCCCTTGCCTAAGGCTATTAGGCGGTGCCTGTAGCCGCCGCTCATTTTAGGAATGTGGGCTGGGTCACAGTGCTCTTGAATTAAGCCTGACAATAATTGTTTTGTGGTTTCTGGGGTGGGCTAGTTCCTGGAACAGGGAGTTCTGGAATGTCCTGTTAAGAGTTTAAGATTAATGATCAGGGCCTGGGGTCTCCGGCCTCACATAAACCCTTTCACTCCCCACTTTTTCTTTTTGTACTGCTCCAATCATGGAGCAGCTGTTTCTAGCTCCTGATCACTAGCATTGATTAATTTATAGTCAACCCCTGTAGGATTCCTAAGAAACTGGTACTGTTGTCTGAGAACCATAATCTGTACTGCACTGATTTCATATTGTCAACTTAATGAATCTGAGTCTATCTGGCCTCAACAGGGTAATGTTCTGGTGTGCCAATAGGCACTATACATGCCATGTCCCCAGTCTTAGGGAGTTTTCTTTTGACTAAAAGTTCCAGCCTGTGGAAATGGGACGTTGTAATCTCTTAGACTGCTTCCTGCTGAGAGGGGACGTCGTCAGGGGCCCCAAACAGGCTGGTATCAGTCAAAAGCTTGGGGCGGGGGGCTAGGCAGTGGGGTACATCTGGTTCGCTGATCCAGCGGAGTGGTCACATCAGCTGTACTGGTCATCAGCTGTCAGCAGGTCAGGTCCAGGACTCACAGTAGTCGAAGCAGTTTGATTCCTGGATGGTGTCTGTTAGACAAGTAGTGATCTATTGAGACGGATAAAAACTAGAGGCAGAAGTTAAAGTTTACAGAAGCTTACATTTGGAACTTTTTATCATTGTAATTCACATTGTAGAAAGAACAGCTAGCAAGTGTTCCTTAAACAGCCAACGAGAAATCACCTTAGACTTGAGCCTATTTAGGCACTTAAAACACAACACAGAATCTGTTTTTTTTTTTTTTTTTTTAGTTAATTAATCTGTCAAGTAACTAAAACCAGGTTATACACTACTAAGACAAAATCTGTCATTTTAAAATGTAGAGAATGGTTTTTGGCTTCCTTTAGCAACAAAGTATGATTTCATATATCTAGAAGAAAATGGGAGAGCCAAGCAAGCCTCTAATCCAGATAAAAACAATTATACCAGCTCATCAGAACATGTATCCAGGATTTTAATGTTATAACTCTGAACCTTTTTTTTTTTAAACTTTTATCTCAAACCACCTTCTCACTTAAGATCACTTTTTCAGACCTTCACAACTTACCTAGGCTTTCATATCTGCAGACTTTTAAACCTCCATATCTTAGCATTATCTCAGACACTCAAAACTTAAATCACTTTCTTAGACTTTTATATTTTAAACCTCATAACATTCCTTTAAACTTTCTTTAATCTAACTATCTACCAAATACAGAGTTGTTATTACTGAGCAAAAATCTATTTATCTTTTAACAGGGGTCCTGTTAGCGAGACAATACTGTTTGTCTTATTCAGACAGGGACTCTAGTAGCCTCAGAGAGAGAAACTGGTTGTCTATTGCTGTTAAACTAACAGAATTACAGTTAGCCATCAACCCCAGAGATCTGGGAATACTAAATTATAGCAAAAAGTATGACTTAATTAAAATGACAGATACTTACCCATACCTAGACAGATGACCCTGGACTCTCCGTGTTCTCTGTGACTTTATGGGGAACAGAGGCCTCAAGGCAATGACAGTCTTCCGTTGCCAGGCCAGTCTTCAGTTGCCAGACCAGTAGGTATCTTTCTGTGGATAAGACTCAGAGGGATCGAACCCCGCTCTGTCCATCCAAAGCAGGATGATCTACTCTCTAGTGTCTTATTTGTAGGCAGGTCTATGGCAGGTGAGGCATTGGGCAGTTTTGCCCAGTGGTACGTTTCCACAATCCACAGAGGTTGCACTGTCCCTGTCCGTCTTCTCTGGAGGTGCTGGGGTCACTGTTAGGATCTGGGGTCTCTACTTAAAACTCCAATTAAAATTAAAAATCATAATCAGCAGATCTCTGAGGAGTGAGGGCTATCTATGTTAAGTATCTCTAAGTTAACAAAACTTTGCCTATAATTTTTTCTGCTTTACTGTACTATCTAGGTCATTGTAAACATCTTTTTAACTTAAACTGTCTCATAGCCTTGTGAATTTAAATATCTTAAAAGCTGTTTTTGAAAACATCTAGCTTTTGTAAAAACCTAAAGTTTTCTTAAAGTAGTTTAAAACCTTCCAACTTTGTGTTTATAATATCCCATAATGTAATGCACATTTTTACACTAAAGCTCAGATATCATAACTTCTTAATTTTAAAACTGCAGGATTTTTATAAACGAACTTCAGTTATTTTTGTTTTGTTTTAAACACTTTACTCTTAAACTGAAACGATGACTGTCAGCAAAAGATGTATTCTTGTATAAGAATACACAGAGATACAGTCTTTGATATCTTATCAAACACTCTTTAAAATCTTAACTTTATAAACCTTATTTTAGCATACAAAAATACTATATAAACTCTATCTTAATATTTTCTTTTTAGATCTATACCAAAAAACACATCTTTAAAACACATTTTTAAAAAGGTTGGTATTGAGGCCTCAGTTATGTAGGGACCACTGTGATGAGTTAACCTTTTTGTTAGTTTACCCTCCTGACCCTTTGCTTTTTCTCAGGCTCTCCAAAGGAGCGCAGAGTACCTGCTCTGTATTGGCTCTCTACCCCTGTGTGTGTTTTTACACACCAAGTATGTCATCTTGTCATCTCATGTAGACTTAAGACAGTCACAGAACTCTCCAGGAAGCCAAGCTTGGGTCAAGTTCCTGCCTTTTAGTTTTAGGGGCAGCAGCAGGAAGGAGGGAACAAGGTATTTTCCCCAGGCCTACTTGCCTCTCACTTTTTTCAACCCCCAGAAACCCTCTTTTCTCCCTGGCAGGGAGCCCACCGCAAAGCGCAGCACATGGGATGTCCTTGGGACTTGAATTAACTGAGCTGTTCTTTCTTGCTTTCCTGGGACAAAGTTTCTGGGTCTGCTAAGAACTCCCCTCTTAATGCCAATTGTTTCTTTTACTGTCTTAGGAATTGGGGAGATTCCACACACCCTGTGAAATTTGCTTACGTCTAACATCTCATCCACGCCCACGTATCTTCCACACCGGGTTGTCATCTTTCTCTGCCCGTGTGGTCCCCTCCCTCCTGGCCCCGGCTCGGGACTAGTTTTTTCTCAAATACAAGTATAATCTTACATACAGACAGAGAAATCTTAATCAGGTCTGGAACAACAGAGGAACCTTAGGACTTTTTCAGAGATAACTTGTTGCCTTTTTACAAATTGTCTGTTAGTGGCAGAAATTATTTTAGCATTTTGGCGAGTAGCACAAGCTGCTCCAGGTCTCTCCTCTAAGTTTGCAGCAAGACTCATTTCTAAGTAAACTTGCCCCAGATCTGGCAAGCTAATATTTAAGACAGTGATATTCAAATGAACACAAAATATACATTATTTTTATACATTGACACTGGTGGTCACCAAGACAGAATTAATACATCAGATGACATTTAACATCTTGAACTCCTGCCCGTAGTAGGATCAGCTTATCAGAACTTTACAGCCAGAATTAATCTATACATTTCAGATCACTTTTTACTTTAATTTTCAAAATAGCTGAGGCTTAACAAAGCTAGCAAAGACAAGCAGGTAAAATATACATCTTTGCACCCGAATAGACCTTCCAACTGTGTGCCTGCAGCACCACAAATAAAGTTCCTCTATTGTAATGTACATTCCTTTTGTCACACCCTCCTCGGCAGTCTGCCTTCCAGGCCTGTTTGAATCAGCTCTGGTGCAGTGGCAGTTCAGCTATCTTAAAAATTTCTCTCTTATTTTTAGTATAGAAAAAACCATCACATGGCCTCTCGATCTCTAAAGACTGCTAGGTTGTTTACTCAAACCTCAATTGCCTTGATTTACTTTGTTTTAATCCCATAACTCTCACCCTAAAAATTTGGCAGTCAGCACAAGGTACATTCCTGTATCTGAATACACAGAGGCATAGCTTTGATCCCTTATTAAACATTGTTCTTAAAGATCCTATCTTATTTTCAGCATAGAAGAGAAAAAATCATACAAAATAAAATCTAATTTAATTTAAATATCTGAGATTTGTTGTCTCCTTGAATGGCAACATGTGGCTACCTCCATCTCCTCTTTGATCCTGGAAAAGAATGGTAGCGTCCACATCCTAAATGGAGTCACATCCAAAATGCAGTCACACATACGTTACTCAGCTTTAATTTAATGCTCTCTTTTTAAACTTACACTAGAAAAAACATCGTCATTCACACACACTCAGATAGAGAACAGAGAGACCTCAGAACTTCCTTGATATGACCTGATGCTTTTTACAGTTTGTCTGCATAAGCAGAGATCCGAAACAGTTCAGCCTAGCGTCCTTTTTAAAAATGTCTATCTCCGTAGCCATGCGCGCAAATGGCCACAGAGACGACAGGGACAGTGCGCATAAACCATTCCGGAACTCTGGCCAGCAGCAGAAACTGCTCCAAGAAGTCTCTCCCCAAACAGCAGCCTGAGCAAGCTCTACCTCAGTGGCAGTCATTACAGGACACCTGAATCTTTAAAACCATTAGTTTTCTTTACCCAAACCACATACATATTTTAAAATACCATTTGAGTGATTTTTACACAAGAAAGTTTGGCTGTTATCTCAGGAGTGGGTGAGCCGCACCCCCTCTTGCCTCTTTTTGGTTGCTTTGCCTCATTAACTCTTTCCATCCTGTGGCTGAGAGCCCCAAACCAAGGCTGCTGAGTTGAAACTGGCAGCTCTGGCTGGGGTGGGCCCCAGAGGTCTGCTCAACGCAGCACCCCCTTCCTTGCAGCTGGCCTTAGGAGTTGCTTGGCCCACGTTAGATCTCGCGTGTTACACAGGAAAACAGACAAACACAAAACATATAACCATGAAACTGAGACAAACATGAATCAGATAAGACAATGGCGCCGCACAATTTCTCAGAGGTTTTCAGGTGTACATCAACTGACTGATAAGTCGGCTCTGTCCTTGACTCCCTTAAAATGAGACATAACTATGTCAAGAGGTCCAGATGGAGTTTGTGCCACATCCAAAAACAAAGTCAGTCCGAGTCTAGCCACACACACACACACACACACACACACACACACACACACACACAGAATCATACAGAAACAGCAGTGCACCGTCCGGTGTTTCCAGAGTCAAGTAAGCACCTGGCACCACTGTCCGCCCAGAGCTCTCAGGGAGTCTGTCAGCGGAAAGGCCTCCACAGCCTCCAGATTCCAAGCAGGTCAGGACCTCCAGGTGGGTCCTATGACCCCAGATGGGTCCTCTCACTACCCAAGCTTCCCGACACAGGTCATAACCTCAGAACAATGGTCAAGCGTCAGAGAGAGGGGGATTGAAGTCGACTGTCCCATTGTCAACAAGTCAGAAAGAACCAGTGAAAATACAAGAAACAGATTTTGCAGACGCGCCCAGGAGGGGACTTCCACAGCTCCTCTACGGAAGTCACAGAAGGTTAAGACCGGACTCTAACAGGCATCTCCAGACTGAGGAGAGGCTCCTCTCCCTCCTCCCGATGGAGAAGGATCCTTACGGACCCCTCTCCGAACAGATGGGGGGAAGTCCTCCTGGACCTCTCCCCGTACAGATGGGGGGAAGTCCTCCAGGACTTCTCCCCGTTACCAGACTCTGGAGTGTCCTCCAGGGCCCCATAGCCTCCAGATTCCAGACCCTCCCGTGGCGCTTCTCACAAACAGACAGACAACAAGACCTAATATAGATAGTCAGGCAAATGAGTCAGTCACAATTAACACAAAAATCAGACACAAAGAGAAACAGAGCTCCAATATCGGACAGATGCCGGACCTGCCAAACCAAATGGCAGAGATTCCGGCCAGATGCCATGGGGCCAACTTCCCCCGGCTCAGACGGAGAGGAAACCTTACGGTGTCCCCTCCAACCCCACTGGAGCGTCCTCCAGGGTCGGTCCTGGCTTATACCATCCCGGTAAGCTTAAGCCGTGCGGCGGGATCCTTATGGACCATGCACACCACAGACTGTTACAGACACAGTTACAGCTCTGACCAGTTACTTGTTCCAAACAGACAGGCAGACAGGCGAACAGACAGACAGACAGACAAACAACAGATGCTCGAGCTTACCTCCGATACCCGACTTGTGGGGTCTGGGGGGATGCGTCGATTCCCGGTCAGGGAACCATAATGTTGGACTTCGGGGATCCAAACTGGGACCCCCAGGGTCCAAACCGGAACGCCACATCCCCACAGAGACTCACAGACGGGATATCGATGCAAATAGCAAGAGGATTTATTCCAGTGCACTGGGACCGTTCTAACACGCAGGATAGAAGCCGGCCCCAAGGAGCAAATGGTGAAGCTTTTTATACAGTTATTGGGCATAAACCGAATTGGTACAAGTTGATTGGTCCCCAAATTGTTTTCTCATTTTGATAGATAGGGGCCAGTTAACCTTTAAGTTGATAATAGCAAGGTCACGGGCACCAGGAAATGTACACTTAGGATAAAGTCCCTTGCCTAAGGCTATTAGGCGGTGCCTGTAGCCGCCGCTCATTTTAGGAATGTGGGCTGGGTCACAGTGCTCTTGAATTAAGCCTGACAATAATTGTTTTGTGGTTTCTGGGATGGGCTAGTTCCTGGAACAGGGAGTTCTGGAATGTCCTGTTAAGAGTTTAAGATTAATGATCAGGGCCTGGGGTCTCCGACCTCACATAAACCCTTTCACACCAATCTATGAGTGGAACAGGAAATCATTAGAAATCATCTTGTGGCTATCTAGTCTCTAGTTCCTAGTCTGCCTTGCATTAGCAGGGATAGGTTCCCTCTCCTGGCATGGGGTTCTGCCTTTCCATTGTTCCACTTGTCCTCTTTAATTATAGAATTTATCTTAAATAACTTAACCCTTTTATTACAGATATAACTTCAAATTTATATCCTTTGAAACTTTTAAAAATGGTTTCATTGAAGAGAAAATTCACATTTCACCAAGAGATTTAGAAATGTCAATAGCCTGGGATGAGAGAACAATTTTTGTAAACAATCTGAGAGTGGAAAGTATAGAACAGGAGTTCAATCTGTGACTAAGTGAAGAATCAATTGAGACACCTCACTACCTTTGGACCAGGCATCAGAAGCTTTACATATATTCCTGCGATTAAACAATTCCAAATGAGACATGATAACATTAACAAGTAAATTTACATTTGTTGTAAGAAATTTTTCTAAAGCTGAGGGGTGTTAGGTAATATCTATTTTCATGGTGGCCCTTACCCAGTACATATTCCACCTTTCTGAAGTGGTATATGTCCACTTATGCAGTCCCCTAACTGCAAGGTGGATCACAACCCAGTTTTAGTTTTGTGGCCTGTAAACCCTAGTTTCTCCAGAACACCTTGAGACCTCATGGAACTAGCAACTAGCTTAGAGTGACTGGATACTTATGTGAGAATTCAGTGACCTTGCCTGTATCCTCCTGGTTTTTTTGTGTGTGTGTAGGGGGGAGGTTGTTTGCTTGTTTGTTTGTTTTGAAGGGATATTAATCTCTAGTAAGTCAGGCTGTGGCAATTTTTAGCAGGCATAGATAGAGGTATAAAGATTGTTCAGCTCAAAAGATATTGTGCAACATCAGCTTAATAAAAGAAAGTTGAATCCAAATTACATATAGAGGGTAATATGATGAATTACTATTACCTGTGCATATTATTATATAAACCATTATGCCTATAAGATAAAAGGTAAACCTTATAGAAAACATAAGACAGCTTTTATAACTTACATAGCATGTAGACTTATTTATCATAATCATCATTAAATTGATGTTAACAGCATCTATCAGTATTTAGTTCACTGTGATTTGGAATATTATTGAGAGATTTTAGGTGGAGTGTCCCTATTATCCTTTTTACAGATGGGCATCCAGTTATTTTTATTATACACGTGCTTCTACAATGAGGTGACTAATACTAGCCTCTATTGGAAATAGTTCACCTCTTAGCTGTTCTCAAGTGCATAGTGTGAACTGTGCAGAACAGGATTTATTCAGATTTCAGTCCTTACTGAGCACAAGATTGCTCATACTGGAGAGGAACTTCACAAGTGTGTGTGGTGTGACAAATGTTTTTCCTCTTCTTTAACCCTGAGAAGACATCAAATAATTCATTCTGAAGACAATCCTTACAAGTGGGAATGTGGCAAAGCCTTTACTAAGATTTCTATACTTACTCAATACAAGTTTGTTCATACTGGAGAGAGACCACACCAATATGAAGAATGTGGCCAAGAAGTTTCTTCTTTGTAACGTGTTAAGATACATAAAAGAAATTCATTCTAAAGAGAATGCCTGAAAGTGTGGGTAATGTGGAAAAGCCTTTTTAAATCATACCCTTTCTTGACACAATACAATTCATACTAGAGAGAAATCCTAAAATTGTCTTAAAATATTTATACTTCAGCCCTTAAAAGACATCAAGTAATTCATTTAGAATAGAAGCTCCACAAGTATGTGGAATGTTGTAAAGAGGTTTCTGATCATTCAGAACTTACAGAGCACAAATGAATCCATTGGGTAGAGAAGCCATGCCTATGTGAAGAATGGCTACTGCTTTAACACTCAGTTTACACTTTTGATCATCAATAAAGTCCATTCTGGAGAGTTATAGTCCAAATGTGAAGGGAGTGACAAGGCTTTTAAAGGTTCTTCATATCTTCAATAACATAACAAATTTTACGCTGAACATCAAAATGACAATCCATGAGAGAATTAGAGCCTGAAATCAATTATCTTATCTCCTCATTCATAACTCATGTTCATTACCTGCAATCAGTCCTTTTTCACTCCCTAATATTTAGCCTTTATTTTTCTCCTTTCTATATGATTTACTGTAGTCACATGTAAATTTCTTCATATATGTATATATTATTGTCTAGATTACATATATGATGGAGAACATGGAATTTTTTCTCTTTCTAAGATTAGGTGACCTTGACCAAGCAAGTCAATAGGTTGTGTGGTTGCATCTTAGAAACCGTTACCATGTAACCAACTGACTGAAGAGCAAATTGCAGAATTCCAAGAAGCTTTTTCACTATTTAACAAGGATAGTGATGGGACTATAACAACAAAAGAATTGGGGTCTATGATGAGGTCTCTTGAGCAGAAACCCACAAAGCAGAGCTACAGGGCTTGATTAATGAAGTAGATGCAGATAGTAATGACATAATTGACTTCCCTGAATTTCTGACAATGGTGGCAAGAAAAATCTCAGACAGTGAAGAAGAAATCAGAGAATTATTTTGCATGTTTGATAAGGATGGCAATGGCTATATTAGCACAGCAGAGCTTTGCCATTAGTGTAGCAGGCAAATCTTG
Organism: Cricetomys ansorgei; assembly: GCA_026225945.1. Lineage (NCBI taxonomy): Eukaryota > Metazoa > Chordata > Mammalia > Rodentia > Nesomyidae > Cricetomys > Cricetomys ansorgei. The sequence continues at coordinate 276,596 of JAMJFZ010000239.1, read as the reverse complement.
GAGAGAAATTAACAGATGCAGAGGTTGTTGAAATGATCAGGGAAGAAGATATTGATGCTGATGGCTGGGTGAACTATGAAGAGTTTGTACAAATGATGACAGCAAAGTGAAGACATTGTACAGAATGTGTTAAATTTCTTGTACAAAATTGTTTGTCTTTTCTTTGTAACTTATCTGTAAAAAGTAACCCCCTACTGTCAAAAATATGCATGTATAGTAATCAGTACTTCATCTTCCGTGCTACTTTACTGTCATTGCTTATAAAATTTATTTTTCTAAAATTGATCAAGTAACATCATGCATGTGGCTTACTCTGAATATATCCAAGCCTTTCTGCACATCTAAACTTAAATGGAGGTGGTCAAATGAAGGAATATCTAGGTTTTTCCCTTTTTAAAGTACTTTTAGGAACTGTCCACATGCTGTTGTTGAAGTGTGGAGTTGTAACTCTGCACAGACTGTGGATGTCAACAATATGTACTCAAAAGTTGCACTAATGTAAAATGGTTTTAGCCAGGTACTTGTATACTAACTACTATTTTGTACTGCTGGCACCATATCAGAAACATTTTATTTTATTGTTACTATTTTATTGCTTTTTAAACTTAAAGAAAATCTGCTTCTGGCACAATTTGTCTCAAATCCATTCCATGTTGTGTATTTTTTTTTTCCAATAAAAAATTACAACAAAAATATTGGGTGCCCTCAATATCATACATTCTAAGTCCATCAATTTTCCTGCTAATTTTGTGATTACAGTTTTTTTTAGAGGTATATAGCATTCACACACACACACACACACACACACATACATTTATATTTACCAAATTATTTTCCATTAATGTGTTCATGGATGACTAGGTTGATTCATGTCCTTTATTATTGTGAATAAACCAGTTATAAACATGGGGGTATAAATATCTCTGTGGTATGAGGTTCTTTCAGCATATGGCCAAAATTGAAACAGTAGGGACAGTGCAAAGAATAGAGCCCTGGTTCTAGAAGTGTGAGGTCATTATGGGTTTGAGGTTTTGATTTGTGATTTGTGGTTTGTGATTTTCTGCAATATCCAACCAAAGTCTATGCTGTTGTGGTCTCAGAGGCTGTTTTGAATCTGTGGCTCTAACTAACTACCTTTCCTAGTAAGAGATTAAAGTGAAAGTGTTGACAGTGTCAAGGCAGAAGTTGTGGTTCAAAGTTTGGCATTTATGTCAAATTTCAATGAGCTCATTTAAAATATTTCTGTGAATATATTTCTGATATTTTTGTATTTGAGGAAGAATCATTTCTGTGTTATGATTTGGGGAAACTGAGGGAAATTCAAGGCACACATGCCTGACTTTCAAAATAATGTCAAATAAAAAATATTCAGTAACAGAAAATACAAAGGGACTTGAACAAGACAGATCAAACCTCTGCATAGGGAATTCTAACAGTAGATAATGGGCCAGTGGTCCTTACACACACTAATGTGATCCAATGTGTACTTCTAGTTGGTAGAGGAACAAGGGAGATAAACATGAGTTCATAGCATACCTAATATGAATACTTTCCTAAATTTGTGAAAAAAAAAAACCAGGAATATATTGTTGAAATTATAAAGCAACTGTCAAAAAAAGTTATATTTCTGGTCAAGGGACTTAAGTACAGATGGGAAGATCCCAAGATGGATTTTGGAATTCTTTGCAAGGAAATGTCAGATAGTTAGACTTTTAATTTTGTTCAATGATTTTAAGCAGCTTCCTTGACCCACTTCCTTCACTGTTTGGATTCCATTGTTCACAGAAAAACTGTTTTCCCAACTGTGGAGTGTGATCCTGTATGGCTCACACTGACATCAGTACAGGAAAACATGGTTTACTTATGTACCTGTCTTACTGGATGTTAAACAAAATCCTCTTTATTTTATGATAATGCTTTGCTCCTAAGGTAACTCCTTGGCATTTTTCTAGTTTTTAGTTAGAAACAAGGCCTCTATAAATTGTCCAGTCCAGCTCTGTATTAAGGGTCCTTTTGCCATTAAATCCAGAGAAGCTGGGAACATAGGCAAGGACACAAAGGAGGTTACAAAAATTGTGTTAAATTTTTTTCATCTCCACATTAGATTCTTGCATCTGTTATGTTTAAGCAAAACTGAATAAACATGATTTTTTTCTTTTACTCTTATACTCTCTCTCTCTCTCTCTCTCTCTCTCTCCCTCTCTTTGTCTCTGTCTGTCTGTTTCTCTCTGTCTTTCTCTCCTTCATTTTGAGGCACAGTCTCAAAGGGTGGCTCTGGCTACTCTAGAACGCACTGCGTAGACCGGATTGGCCTCCAAATGTGAAGGGAGTGACAGGCTCTTAGTGTTTCTTTGTATTTAAAATAACTCAAAAATCTTCATCCTGACCATCAAAGCTATGATGTGGAAGATGTGGTGAAGGTTTCTTTCATCATTCAGTTCTGTTTCAACCTCAAGTAATTCACACCTGAGACAAACCTTACTCATGTACAGAAAAGGACCAGGGTTTAGCTGTTCCTCATATGCATATGAGCATCAGAGGATTAATTCTGAGGAGAAAGACTACAAAAGCAATCAATGTGTCGAGTCCTCTACCTGTCCTCACACTGTAAGTATCCCCAGATACTTCATTCTGCAGAGACACTCTACAAATGCAAAAAGTGTGCCTAAGCCTTAAATCATACTCAAGTCTTCATCAACACCAAAGCACTGTCATAGGTGAAAACCCCTGCAGATGCATATGTCATTGTTAGCTTTAGATAAGCACATCACACAGCCAAGCATTAGATGAATTAGCTATTTACTTTTATCAGATTTGCTTATAACCATTCTTTTGGCTGTTTTCTTGATTGCTCTGTATTGTAGGAAAATCCAATCAGGGCAACCAGCACTATTCCTGTACGGGAGTTCCTTGGTTGCATAAAATTGCAGGTGATCATGAACCAGAAGGAGTAAGTCAGGAAGACGTGATGTATACATTACAAAAACTATCTTATGTTTTCTATAGAATTACCAAGAATCTTACAGGTTAAGAAGATTGACTGTATGTATGCAGGCAATACTTAATTACCCTACATGTGCAACTTGACTTCAACCTTCTTTTATTAAGAGAATGCTACACAATATTTTCTTAGTTACACACCTGCCATTTTCATAACTCCAGTGTGAACACTCTAAATAATCACAGCTGGGCTTGTTCAATGTTAATACACCTTCAGGAAAGGAAAGATGGACAAGGTCATTGAATGATCAGCTGAGTATCCAGTCATTCATCCAGTATGAGTATGTAGTTTGGGACTAAGTACATGAGGTCTTAGGGTTTACTATGGAAACAAATACGTACAGGACACAAATATTAAAAAATGGATGTCTACCTACACAGCCATAGGAGAGCAGCCTGAAAAAGGAATTGAGTCCAGTGGTCTCAGAAGTCAATGGATGTGCCCATTAACCACCCAGGTGACAACATGGAGTCAAATACTTGGTTACCCCTTGGACCATATGAACTTCTTTGATGGCAGGTATTAAACTTCAGATACAGTGTAGCTTACTGTCTATGGATTGTGGTTAGAGGCATAGGGCATAGCCCAAAATAGTAATGGATAGTCTGGTATATATAAATGTATATGTTTATTATATATGTATGATATATATATATATATATATATATATATATATTTGTTATTTATCTCTAAAGAAAACTGTAATCACAAAATTTCTAAGAAAATGAATGGATGTAGAATGTATGATATTAATTTATGCCACCCAATCACAGCAAGAAAAAAACTGCATGCTCTCATATGAATAACCGGAAAATGATATATGTACATTTGTGAACAAATTTACATGGGACTACAATATTCAATGTAGAAAAGAATATTAAAAGCTAAATATTAGGGGATGAGGAAGGGTTCACAGTAGGTAATTAACATGAGTTGTGAAAAAGGGCATAAGATAATCGAGTTTTCAGGTTTCAACACCATCATGGATTTGGATAAGTGCATAAAAACATATTTAATGGAAACAATGTTAAATCCAATGTAAACTTCTTAGCTTGTGTTCTGAATGTTCATTCTAACTACACAGAAACTTATGAGTTCTGTAGTTTTCAGGTCTTCATATGAGAAATTAAAAAAAAATTTCAACATATAATAGAGTTAATTTTTTAAAAAGGAGAAATAAGTAGTGTCACCTGAGAATGTGTGTCTTTGCTGTACCATTTACTCTTGAGAGCATGTGTTTCTAAACTATTCGCTTTGAGCTGGTCCCTTGAGAAGCTTCTCACAAAGGTTGTAGCTCTGAAAAATCGTTCCTTTGTTGAAAAAAATGTATATCCATAAAGGACTTTTCCATTTGTAAGGAAATTCCCCTCTGAGTATGAGGAAGACAATGATAACTAGATTTTTAGAGACTCCAAGCAGGAAGAAAACTTCAACTCAAATACACATACCCAAACTGAACTTTCTTCAAGGTGCCTTGCTGACTATTTCTTAGTCATTTTTTAAAAATAAGTCCTTTGTACACACCAGCCTTTCTTTGTTGTTGACAAGGATGGGAGTTAAGCCAGAAACTGAGACCACCCCCCTTTTTTTTCTGATCTACTCTAGAGGTTTATTCATTTCTGTGTTCTAATACATATATGATGTCAACAAAAATCAACTATAGATGGTATGTGATGTGTTATCCATTTAAATTTTCACTCACCAAGTTCATTGATTGTTACATGGCTTTCCTAACTTTAATAATGATGGAGAACAAGGAACCAAAGCAGCTGTAATCACTACGTATGTAGAAGGGAGGAAAGGCAGGGGTGGGGAGGCCACTGTTCATCTTTCCTCTGTTGTACTCATGGAAAAGCCAAGTGAAAGATACAAGGAGGGCCTGGCCACAGCTCATCTCTGGGTAACCACCTCATCTCTTCCCTGATGTTACACTTATTCAAGGTTCCTTGGTCTTCAGCATCTGAGCCCTTCTGGGAGTCTCCTCACTCGCTCCCTCCTGATGCTTCCCAGTAAGATGCTGTCCCTCTGTAAACTAACAGCCAGAATCATGTGCTGTAAGTACTGCTAAAAAAGGTCAACTTTGGACATGCTCCAAACCAACATGTTTTAAAATGGTATCTATTGTAGAAGAATTTAATACATGTATATTATATGTTTTATTCAAATCCCCTCCTCATTCCTTCACCTCAAATTATTCCTCACTGCTAACACCACTTTTCCCTTCCAATTTTGTGGGCTCCCCCATTTTTTTAAGCCACCAAGTCCACTTAGTGCCTGCTCTGTGTGTTGGACAATTTGTGGGAGCCTGGAAGCTTCTTGGACTGTCTTCCCCAAGGAGCCATCAATTGCCAATAGCTCCACCACTCAGTGAGACATGAGGCTCTTATGAAATCATACTTGTGCAGGTGCTGCCCAAGTAGTAATAACCACAGTGTGTGCAGGCAGGCAATGGTCCTAACATTTCCAGCAAATACTGTTTCACAGCAGACATCCACTATATCTGTCTTTGACAATCTTTCTGCCTCTTCACTCTCAGGAACCCCTGAGTTTTGGCAGTGGTGTGATGTAGGTGTCCCATTTAGATCAATTCCCTCCACAGGCTACTATTCCCTACACTTTGGCCAATTGTAAGTCTGTGTATTTTTCTCCATCTACACATAATTTATATTTCCTGGTTAATGTTGAGAGTTGCCTGAATCTATGGACATAAAGATAAGAAATTGGGTACATCTAGTTACTATTCCCACTTAACAGAATAACAGTATTTACTTTTCCCTATGGCTTATCACCTAGCCAGACACAGTTAACAGTTAACACAAATTAACATCACCACTTATTAATTACAGCTTGTGGAATGAGTTTTCAATCTAATCTGGAAATGGTTACTCCCATAACTTTCAGGCCACCTTTGCCAGGCCATTTATTCTATTCCCAGAGTTATGGCAGGGTAAGACTGTTTATTACTTTATGCCCATGGTAAAATACATGGAATGAACCACAACTATGAAAGCTAGCCAGTAAAGTGGAAGCTGCTAATTGGTACCACTTGATTTTACAGCCACAGTTCTTGGAATTCTATTTTCTTTCAGAACAGGTAAATGGAATAACCCATGCGAGAAAGATACAAACCACGATTATTAAGCCAGTTAATACAATAGCTGAAGAAGAGTAGTTCATAGTCCCTAACAAAGGCTCTTAAGGACACAAAGAGAATATGGTCAAAGGTTGCACTCATACCAAGTACAGGGTGAGGGTTTTTGTTTTGTTTTGTTTTGTTTGTTTTGCTTTTTTCCCCATTGTACACTGTACAGCAGGGAAGTGGGATCCTTGTGAGATCTAGATCTCACATCTAGATCCTCTCCCAGTAGAAGAGGAGGAATCCTTTTCAGAAGTTAGGAGATTCAATTTACTTGCCTGAAGAGGTTCTAGAGGAGAGGAGGGGAAGCGTCAGGATAACTGACCTTGCCTAAGTCACATCATTTCCCACTTCCTTTTGCTAGTTTAACATCTTTGATTTTTATGAAAGAGCAAGAACTGTGAGGATGTGTAGAGGATGTAAGAGTAAGTGACTTTTAAGGATGTACCTTAAGAGCATATACAGAAGACTATAGAATGAGAGACTGCTGGAAACAATGCAGGGGAACAGCAGCCAGCATTGGACCTTCAGAAGCACAGCTCACCAGTTAGCACAGCTACAATGAGTCTACCTCAGTCTGACAAAGTTGTGGGGGATTGTTTTCTTAATGCCCTTTGCCATTGCTGGGTCTTATTGTGCTTGTTGCTACTATTGGTCTTCCTGTCTCTTGCAGTATGGAAGTTCTATGGTGGTCTCTAACTGCTTATGGGCAGTGCTCCTGACATACATAATAATGGTGATAATTTTCCCAAGAGAAATGCCTCTTGGATAAGACAATGCCACTCATTTAAACTAGTGATTTAATTGAAACTCCAGAAAGAATAACTAAGAAACACGTATCATTAGGAAAAGTAGGTATTTTTCACATACAATTATGAGATTATATTAGGATGTTTTGCCAGCTACCTTGGATTCAGTAACTTAGGAACCATTAGTAACCTAAGGAATAACATGAAAGTAAGAAAACATATTTTTGCAAGGGACTTGTTTGGTCAGTTAGGAAAAATAGAACAAAGAAAGCTTAATTGCTAGGGCCCATGAGCTTCGCCTGGAAAAACAGGCCCACGATCAAGAAATAACAAATGAATTTCAGTGTCCATTGTTAGGCTTGAACTTCCTTGACCAGAAATGAAACCAATTCTTTCCTGATTTCTATAACTAAAGGTTTGCTGATGAGTTTGGGGGTGCAGCTTGAGGTTATAGAGCAGATTCTCCTTTTACCTAAGAAAAGCAAAAAGACTTCTGAGTTAAAGTTTCCTTGTTATAATAAATTTGTTTCACTGTGTTAACTAAGTAAGAATTGTTAGATTATATTATGATGTGTACTCATTTCCTAGCAACCACAAGACTACTACCTGCCGACCACAATAGAAGCTGACTTTAAAATTATTTGACTTGCTTAAACTCTGTTAATCTATAATAGCAAAACTATTGCTTTTAGGATATAGATGTATTGTGGGGAGAAAATATAAGGGGCACTAGATGTTCAGGTGTAGGTTTTAAGATAACTTGTTTTTAAAAAATATGGAACTTGTAATCACTGAAATGTAAAACCTGTAGTCATCATGTGAACGTTATGATTAAGATGTGACTGTAGTGTGTTGTAGAAGTTTATTTTTAGTTGTGCTTAAAATATTGTTTTATGTACTGTTGGGTGAAGGTCTAGTCTAGGTCTTGGCATTTGGTATTGTCTGCAGGTGTTGGATTTATGTGGGGGATGTTGACTGGTAATGATCTGCATACGCTGTTAGTAGAATATCTAAGGAATTTGGAATCAATAAAAACACCTGAGTTCAGATGCTCACAGTTCACTGTCAGTATTGTGCTTACCATGACAGTGGTTCCCTCTACTGAGGTCTGGCAGAGGTTACATGTATGAACATGCCACCATTTCTTTCTTGCTGAGCCCACACAGCAGTTAACGACTACAGTAGTGTGATTTTTTTCCCATGAGGGGCTTTGTTTAAAAATGTATAGGTAACATATATGGAAAAACAGACAGAAGAGAGAACAAAAGAGAGAACAGAAGAGTCAGGAAAGTAGAGAAAGAGAGAAAAGGCTTGAATAAAGAGAGAAGTTTGATCCCATCGATAAGAAATGTGGTTTTATTCATATTATTTGTCAACTCTGCCTCACCTTTCCAGGTTGCTGAACTCCTGCCTGGGGTGGAACCTCAGTAAGAGATATAAATTGATCTCTCTTTCCAATCTTGTCCCTGTAAACAAATTTCATTTGTATAAAGCATGACTAGAAACACAATTATGGACACATCAGAAACATTTAATCATTTAAAAAGAGGCAGTAACTTGTCTTAGAATCTTTTTTATTGCTGTTTCATTTTGGTTTTTTCAAGACAGTGTTTCTCTGTTGTAACTCTGGCTGTCTTGGAACTCACTCTGTAGACCAGGCTGGCCTCAAACTCACAGAGATCCACCTGCCTCTGCCTCCCAAGTGCTGGGATTAAAGACATGATCCCCTGCAATTGGGATCATTTTTCCAAAGCTATTTGTCATTTAATAAAGGTAAAAACCAGTTAATTAAGCATGGCCTGATAGTTGAGTTGCAAAATTTTGCTTTATAGTCCAGTCCTGAGAAGCTGTTGTGGCTAGCCCTATAGGAAGCCATGCTGAGTAGTTTTATGTCAGCTTGACACATGCGAGAGTCATTTGACATAACATGTCTCTATAAAACCTGGTTGCAGCGAAGCACAGGGATTTTCTTATTAGTGATTGCTGTGCAAGGGCCCAGTCCATTGTGGGTGGTGCCAACCCTGACCCTGATGATCCTGGGTTCTATAGAAAACAGGCAAAGACGGACCTGAGGAGCAAACCAGTAGGTAGCAACCTCCATGGCCCCTGCCTCAAATTCTTGCCGTGATTGGATTCCTAACATGACCTACTTCAAAGATGAACAGTGTTGTAGAAGCCTAGACAAATTAACCCTTTCCTCCCTAAATGGCTTTGGTCATGGTGCTTCATCACAGTAATGATAATCCTAAGTAAGACAAAGCATGATGGGCAATAATGCCCTGAGTCCATAGGGAAGATGGACCTAGTGGCCCTTATCTCCAATGGCCTCTGTTGAAATCCTCGACCTGTTGCCATGTGGACACCTTTGCCTCCGGGCTTGCAAAATGAACGGGGCTGAAGAGCAGGTCCATACCATATCTGGAAGGTGATTCAGAGAGTGGTCTGGATGGAATCCAGGTTTCTTTCTTAGGCAGTGCTGTTTTCTTAGCTGCACATGGTGGATCCACAGAATGGTACCTGCAGCTTGGTGTTTAAATGAGTCCCCATAGTTCAGCCTGCTGGACTGCCTGGCTTGTGGCAGAACCTGTCTTATGATATTTAAAAAAAAAACTTACCTGGGGACTCCTCGAAGTATCAGGTACTGACCTGTCATCCTAGGATTGGCTTTGCTAGGAGGAGAGAAAGTGAAAGCCAGGGAAAGGGCTTGGCCAATTAAACTATGGTACAGGCCCCACAGCAGTCAGGTGGCAGGATGCAAGGACCCCATATTCACAGCATTCTCATGTCACAAAAGGAGTCACTGATGACAGAGTAATTGCCATTTGTCTCTCTGAGGCTTCAGAAATCTAGGATATGGGTAGAGACTCCTTCAATGGGCATGTGAATCCATCCCCCTATCATGCAAGACATGAGGAGATATTCCCTATAGATAAGGAGGAGGATTTCCTGATCTGGCCTACAAGCCAGTTGGAGACAGGAGCAGCAGACTTCCTGCAAGTATTATGTCCCCGTGCATCCTTATCTTATAATGTGCCTGGCATGAAACACTCTGATAAGGTCTATGTTCCATCCCAGGGAAATGATACTACTTGATGTCCTGGCATGTAAGGATACTGTAAATTTAACATCTTTTATTCAATCATTTTTTGAAACAATTCATTAATATATATACACAGGATTATGAATGTTATATCAGATTAAAAAAACTAAGTATATTTTAAACTTGTTTGAGGTATGTGTTTTAGGATGTACTTTAAGAGCATATACAGAAGTCTATAAAATCAGAGATATAAATTGGTCTCTTTCCAATCTTGTGTGCCTAAATAAGTTTCATTTGTATTTACTATGACTAGAAATGAAATTATGGGACATGTATTCATTTATAAGGTGACTTCTCATTATCTTTAAATTTTTAATTGTTGTTGTTTTAACAGTTTACAGTATATTAGGAAACTCAAGTTTGAGAGGACTTTTTAGGATATGTATCAAAAGTAGAATAAGAACTGCGCCCTCAATGCATGAATATGTATTCAATAATCAAATACATCCTTTCCACTGACTGAGTGCAGGTGACTTGAGTACTTTATTTCAGTATGGGTGTATGTTTCTAACATGATGGCTGTATTCATATAAGAAACACTACTCTGAATTTAAAGGAAATAAGACACTATTTATTCTGGAACCAAATATGACTGATAATGTGTTCTCTTAGCTTTTCCTGGGGAGATAAACACAAGTACCCATTCATCCCAGACTGGCACCAATGCTGACCATTTCACCAAAGTCTAAGTTGGTGAGAAAAGTGAATTTATTGAGCTTCTTACACACCCAGAAGATTACAGGTGATCCCACTGGGAAAAACAACAGTAACTATACCACAGGCCCAGAATTCAGATTCAGGTCACCCGAAGGACCAAGTTACAACATGGTAACAGTTTCATGGAGGATTTCTAGTTACAGAAGAAAGAGACTCATCAATCAAGGAAGTTCAAAGTTCAAACACAATGGTTGATCAAACAGGTGGGGAAGTTACAGCAAAGACAAGCCTCTATTGTTCGCTGATGACATTCTTAGCACCTGTGCTGTGGAAGTTGGATGTGTGTTTTGACATTCCAAAATAATTAACTTAATAGTCTCCACCATGGATTCATTGATTTGGATATGGTCTGAATGATTAGCAAAGATTTTACCTACTATGAGTATGTGGATACTCATAGGGCTTGTATTCAGAATGAATTATTTGGTGTGTTTTAAGGGCTGAAACAGTGTAAACTTTTGATGACATTTGTAGGCTTACTCTCCAGTATGGACTGCTTTGTGTCAAGTAAGGCTGTAAAGACTAATAAAGGCTTTTCCACATTCCTCACACTTGCGTGGATTATCTTCAGAATGAATATTTTGATGTCTTTTAAGATCTGAAGAATAGGTAAAAACTTTGCCACACTTTTCACACTTGTAGGCTTTCTCCTATATGAACTGCCTTGTGTCTTTCAAGGGCTGAGTGATTGCGAAAGGCTTTGTGACATTCTTGACATTTGTATGGTTTCTCTCCACTATGAATTATGTGGTGTTTTTTAAGGTTTATAGTAGAGTAAAACATTTTACCATATTATTCATACTTGTAAACGATTTCTCCCCAGTATGACTTATTTTGTGCCGAAGAAGATATGAGAGCACATGAAAGGTTTTCCCACATTCTTCACATTTGTGTGGTTTTTCTATAGTGTGAGATCTCTTGTGTACAGCAAGTTCTGAGAAAATACAAAAAATCTGGCCACACACTTTACATTTGTAGGGTTTCTTCCCATTATGAATTCTTTCGTGTCTTTTCAGTTTTGAAGAATAGGCAAATTTTTTGCCACACTTTTCACATTTATGGCATTTCTCTCCAGTATGAGCTATTTTGTGGTCAATCAGGGAAGAATTAGTAGAAAAGACTTTTCCACATACTTCACACTTGTATAATTTCTCTTGACAATGAATTATTTTATGTGTCTTTAGATCAGAAGTAGAGTAAAATGTTTGGTCGCATCTTTCACATTGGAAAGATTTTTTTCTAGTATTACTTAACTTGTGTTGAATCATGGAAAATTTAGAAGCAAAGGCTTTCCCACATTCTTCACAGGTGTAGGATTTCTCTCTAGAATGAACAAGCTTGTGGTTAGTAAGGGCAGAAACCTTAGAAAAGGCTCTGCCACATTCTCCACACTGGTAGGGATTGTCTTCAGAGTGAATTCTTTGGTGCACTTTAAGGTCTGAAAAATAGAAAAATTGTTGGACACATTTGTCACACTTGTAGGGTTTCTCTGCACAGTGAATTTTTGATGTTTCTTAAGGAATGAAGGATCATAAAAAGCTTTGCCACATTCATCACACCTGTATGGTTTCTCTTCAGAATGAATTCTCTGATGTTGCTTCAGTATCGAAGGATAGTAAAATGCTTTGTCACATTCTGCACACTTGTAGGCTTTCTCATCAGTATGATTTTTCTGGTGTATAAAAAGTGATGAGTGAGTACTAAAGGCCTTATGACATTCTTTACACTTGTAGGGTTTTTCTCCAGTATGAAGTCTCTGGTGTATAGAAAGTGTTGAGAAAGAACTAAGGGCCTTCCCACATTCTTCACACTTGTATGGTTTCTCCCCTGTAAGAATTCTCTGGCGTTGGATAAGGAGTGAGTTACAATCAAAGACCTTGTCATAATCATTACATTCATTGGGTGTTGTTCCCAATTTTGTTGAGCAAAAGTTGAGATATGAAAAAGCTAAGTAGCATTCTTTATATCCATGTGATTATATTTAGAATGGAGATGTTTACTCATGAATAGTTTACCTTAAATGAGAAACTACAATACATTTCAACACCTATAGACAATGAGCATAATTCAGAAAACACAGTAGGTAGAAACAATGTAAACTACTGGAAAAAGAGCACAACAAAATAGAACATAGAAATAATGGATGGTTAAATACTTAAGTATGTTGTAACATCTATAATAATGGAAACTATTAAGGACATTTTGCTAACAGAAATAAGCCCATTACATAATATAGCTGGTATATGGCTAGACATACATCAAAGTATAAAGTATCTATGCTTGAAAAAGAATAACTTAATTGTGACTTTGTGAGAAAGCACTGACAGAAATACACAATTTTTGACCTAAGTTTAGAGTTTTATTTTGGAAGGCAGAAAAGAAAATGCCGAAAAAACTAGACTGTCCACAACTATTAAATAATATATTTCAAAGATTTAGGAGAGTTTTTTACATTTTATTTTGATGATAAGAAGATATATATGTGAATATAATCAAGTTATAAAAATACTTCATATTCACCTGTGAATAAAAGATATTTCACTAAAGCCAACATATCTGTCTCTGAGCAGATGATAAAACTAATCTAATACCTAAGAATTATTTCATTTACAATATTAAACAACTACTGAGCAATGAGTAGACATAGAATGTACAAGGCAGAACATGCAAGATCTGTGATTATAGACTACATGGAAACACACAGTCTCATGTTCACAGAACTATAGATATTTTTACCTTATAGTGTCCTGATGTGTTTTATAATTGGATATTCAATCTACATAAATACATAGATGACGTGTAGAAAATGTTTATAGGCAATGTACCCTGTCAAATATTATCATAGAATATATCAACCTCCAAAGTAATGAAAAAAGAATCTTGAATCTGCTGAATTCTGGAAGCTTATTGAGGAGCTATTAAACAGTCTTCTAGTTAAAAAAAATTTAAAAATTTTAATCATTCATAAAGAACTCTGATGAGTTTCATTAGCATGAGTGACTGTTAGGGATATGAAAGAAACTTTTCTACAAATTACATCTTATAAGGTCTCACACATATGTATTTAGAAAAGTATGCAGTGTTTCAGATATGTAGAAAACAGGGTAAAGTCTGTTGCTGAACTGCTCCAAATGACTCAATTTGCTTGAGTTTTACCCAACTACTCCCCCAGCTAACCAATCTTGCTGAGAAAACATTCTTCTATAGCCTCACCTGCAGCTTTGGAATACCCAGTGTTTTAGAACATAAAACAAATTGTTTGAATCAATAGAACTGAAAGTTTTGAAATTTCAGGCCCATGGCTACCTCTGGTATGATGTATAATTTGCGAGTTCAAATGGCCATGTCCTTTCCCCTGGCTTTCAATTCCCCTTCTCTTAATAAAGCTAATTTCAAGGCTAAGTGGTCAATGCCTGATTCAGTGCTTGAGTCCTCAGGACAATGTTAGATAACACACAACAGTGGATCTGCCACATGGGCAGTCAGCACAGCAGGATAACCTATGAGTACTCAATTAATTATTAATTTGAATATGCCGCATGAGGATTCACTGTGGCCAGGTAAAGAAAGCAAAAACACCTGAGGGGGAGGAGAAAAGGACTGTGAAAGTCCACCCAGACCTCTCTGACTCACTCCCTAGAGAAAACTGGGAGGTTCTTCACCCTGCTCCACTACAAACCAGGAAGACAACAGGCCTATACACACGTGGGGGAAGGTCTAAAGATTCAACAGGAGACATTTAGAAGAGAGCACAAGGTTCCTCCTTCCCTGTACCCCTTCTAATATGAGCTAACACTTCCTATAAGATCAGCTCCAATGGCTCTGCAGGACTGACTTTGAAAGAAAACATTTTATTATCTCTGATATATTGAGGAACAAAATGTTTAGAAATGAAATTATTTGATTTCTTGAAGGACTTACATCAGAGTGTGTCCAAGGTCTACACCCTTGTAGACGATACATATACCTGAAAAAAATGGAGCCTTACAACCTAGTAAAAGGCCTAAATCACTTAACTGCCTAGAAAGAGAGACCCACAGTTCCTGTTCCCACAGCTGGTTTGATAGAGACTGGTAACTGAACATCTTACTCACAGGCCTCACAGGACAACAACTCCTTCCCTTCCTAGGTCTAGTGGTCAGCCCTGCTTGATTGCTTGATTGTAAAACTTTGTGGAAAAACAAAACATCTGCTGCTAACTTAGTGGACCAAAGGGCCCAATACATCTCCTTATAAATAAGTCAGTGCTCTGACCCTTCCTGAACACCAGAGGGGAAACAACTGCCCAAAGTGACTCTGGTTTGTCTGAATTGTTTCCAACTGCTCCCCACCCCAAAATTGTTTTAATCAACAGAACTGAAACTGTTGAGTCTTCTGACCCTTCCTGCTTTGGTGTGAAGTAATTGTGGGTTTGGCTTTATAAACTCAATCATGACTCACTATGGAATAAGCATCTCTTGGCATGAGCCTGCTCTCAACCCCAGGAAACAAATGACTCTCAGTCTGACCAGCATTCAGTGGCATTTCCCTGAGTCTTATATTACGATGTAGACTCAACAAAATGAAGAACTTTGGAGGGCACTGTAAATACAAATACAGCTCACCATTGGGGAAATCGAAGCTTAAGAGACTTAAACCATTATATATACCTGAGAGCTTTCCTTCTTGGACAACACACAAAGGAGAGCCATAACGTATCACTTCCACAACAACATTGTGTTTCAATGCACATAGTAAAATCTGGCTTTCTGTTGGATCTTTGTACCTCATCTCTGTCCTCTGAACCCGTCTTTTCCTACACACCTCGATGCATGGTGGCTGCTGCTTGTCTCCTCACATTTGTCTTTGCTCCAGAAATGTCACCAGTTATGGCTTAGAGGAAGCAAGACCTGTTTGTACGAAAAGGGAGCAAGATTGATTACATGTTCTTCTACTGGCGATTGACATGACTTTTCCAATACAGTGCTTTTAACAGAAATTCTCAACTTCCCTAATACAGAGAAGTGACCTTTAATACAGTTCTTCAAGTTGTGGTAACCCCACCATAAAATTATTTTCATTGCTACTTCATGACTGTAAGTTTGCTACTGTCATGAATGTCAATTTAAACATCTCATATGCAGTTGGTCTTAGGCTGGCTTATAAGGAAAGAGATATTGTAATAAATGATTGCAGACTATTAGATCCTTAAGTGCTTTCTGACAGGATTATTACAATACATAAAGGAATTTACAATGTCTATTCTGAGTTTAACTTGAAGAAATATTGAAACTAAAAATTGTGAAACATTTTCATTAACATGAGTGCTCCATACCTCTTGCCATTGAATTTCTAACAGTTCCCCCAAAATGAAGAATGCATATTTCAAACATAGACAGGTTAAACACACAGACAGAAAAACAATGACATGCTTAGCTATACAGCAACTTCCCTAATTTATGAAACTCATAAATGATATGAAACTCACTGTTAAAAAGCACAAACTTCGAAGAAATATTGGACAAAGTGGAGAAATTACATATGAATGGTGAAGTAATAATTTACTATAGATGCAATCAATCCTCACCCAGAAAATCAAGGTTGCTGTAGTTCTCCAACATCACATCCCTGTACAAATCCCATGAGCAGGGTCCAGGCATTCCGACTCTTCTGGAGAGAAATCAATGGCCGCCTCCCAGAATGACAGCATTTCTTGAAATAAAGACCAGTGGATGATGTCATGTTTTAAATTAATTAATACCATACTAATAATATATATCCCAAGATGCATTAGGTTGGCTAGTTCTCCTATCAACTTGACACAAGCTATGATAGTTTGAGAAGAGAGAAGTATAACTGAAAAATGCCTTCCTAAGACAGTCAAGTCTATGGGGAATTTTTCTTAATTAGTGATTGATATGAAATAGCACAGCCCATTATGGGTGGTGCTTTCCCCCAGCCATCATGTTCCTATAGGAAAGTAAAAGAACATGTTTTATTGTGATATACTTGTATTATACATTGCATGTATATACATATATACATATGTATGTATATACATACACACACACACACACACACACATACACATTTCTAATATGATTAGGTGATGGCAAGGAAGAACATATTTCTCAACACTTAATATGCACAATCAAGAATGAGAAATACGATGAAAATGCAGACTCTGACACAGTGGCTCTGACTGAAGTCTGAGTTTCTGGTTCCATACCAAGTTCAGTAGTGATGCTAATGACATGAGATGGAGGAGCCATGGCAGAAAACTAAAGAACTTGCAAACAAAATATCATTTAAGAATCTCAACATATGATAAAATCAGTAAGTATAGAACTAACCCCACTCTTCGAGAATTTACAATACAACAGACATCTCTCTGATCTTTCAGTTATTTTCCTTTTCTGTCTTTTCTCTCACAGGTGGTGACTTATGTGTTTGTGATATTCCTAAAACATGTTTTGCACATATGACACCTGTGCATCCGTGCTAAGAAATATAATCACTGATGCTACTATTTTCTTATTTGGAAATTTTCTAATTTAAGAATTTCTGTTTTTCTTTTTTTGTATCCTATTGAGTAAAGTTCCAATCTATGAGAACAGTCATATACTATTTTTCCTTTTACAAATACAAGACAAATACCCGCAATTGGAGCATTAAGGGGATATTTTCTAAATATTAAGGGTGAGCCTTGGATCCTCTTTCTCAAGTTTTGTATGCTCATCTCAAACACTGTCTTCCAGGCTTCTGAAATGCACCCTACATACTCCTTACACAATTTCAGCACTTGAGGCAAGAGTGCTGTGAGCTTTTCCCTCCTATTACATTGCTCCAAGCCTCCATTGTTCAGGAAGTCCCCATGCTTTCATTTCCTTATGTCATTGGTCAATGGGAAAACCATTACATCTCCAACTTCTGTGAGTTACAATTTTCTACAACTAACATATTGATGAGTACTTCCTCCCCACTCCCCATCAGTTCTTAGGTGCCTATACTTCTTTGTCTAGGAGTAGGACCACATGAGATTCCCCTCAGCAGGGTATCATGTGTATTAATGCTGTCATTGTTCAAGTGTTGTTCAGGCAGTCCTTGTGTTGACTTACAACTTCTCTCCCTTGGAAGCTTGCAAAGCACCTTCCAGTAGTATGAAAACTCCCCCTTAGGTAAGAGGCTTTCAGGTCAGACTCTGAGGATTGTGTCTGAGGTTAATGGTGTTTTCAACACTAGCAGAAGGGAGAAGACATCCTGACAAGCCTTTTGCTGCAGATGTAACATATACTCTGTAAATGATGATTACTCTAAAAATGTCTTTTAAGAAAGGGCAGAATTGAGCACCAATGAGGAAGAGAACACATCTTCAAATCACAAGCAGACTGAAGAAATTTGGTGACTAGAACACCCTGTAATTTCTCAAGAGAAAAGCAATTGAACTGAGTTGGAAACATTTTTGTAACTGGTACCACCTTTACAAGTAAGTGAAAAGAAAACAGATTCCACTGTGAGATCACCAATAGCAGGGAAAAACATGGAGAAGAGCAAGAGCCCAAAGCAAAGTAAATATGGACACATTATTCTGTGAGAGAACTAGAGCAGGTCCCCAGAGCAGAATTAACTTTAAGGATCAATCTCTATGTTGTCCAGTACTGTCCACCATTCTGCATGGAGAAGTGTCTGCAGTCCTGGAGCCATTCTCCAGTGTGATGCTGTGGGTGGAGGGTAGTGAGCCTGTACACAGGATATCACTTAGTAGGGATTTTAGCCAATACAATCAATTACTGGAAATATTTTCAGAGAAACAAGATGGAAAACATTCACTTTCTTTGTAGAAGAAATGCAAATATCTGACGTGAGGCAGGCATACTGTTATTCCTTAAAAACTGCTATATTTGATAGAAGACTGGTCCTACAGACAAACCTAGAACAACAGAATGGGCAGAGTAGAAGTAAGAACTCTTGCATCACCTGTCAGTGTCACTGTCCCTCAGAGATGTCTTTTAAGAGAAGTCAGCCAAATCTCAAGACTAGCAGAAGATTGGCAGTAAGTCAAAGTCAGATGTAAACAGGAAGGCTGGATTCCTGTTCAGGATCCAAATATAGTGATCTTCTATTCAAAACCAGCTTATGTACTGATTACATAACATAGTGCTAAAAATAGACACTACACATCTCATAAAGTAGCAACTCCTAAGTCTTTGTCCCAGCATAAAACACTATGTAATGTTCGCTTTAAGCCACTATGTTTTTGCAGAAAATGGAATAAACTGAAAAAAAAAAAAGGAAAGTGAGAGACCAAATATAATGTCTGTTTTGGAAAACATGGATTATATGATGAGAATTTTAATTTCAGAATGAATATCACATGTTTGCTCTACATATTAGAGGTCTGGATTTATATGTTCTTTCTGAGTCTTTTTAAAGCAACAATAAGGGAATGTATCCAATAAAGAGTTGGGTCTTACACGCTCTTCCACCTGACTTATTTTTAAATAGATACTGCAAAGATGAGAACAATGGCATTAAGATTTTGAAAGAATTTTCCAGGCAACACGACATTTTCCAGCTCAGAATAAGTCTGGTCTGTTACAGAATTATATAATGACTACAGAGGATACCATGACTGACACTTTTATAACCAAAAAGGCAAAGTAATGAAAATCTATGCAGCTCAGGTTTATTGCTTGAGTATGTGTTTGAATCCTATCCCAATCTGCAATTTCTCTTCATGGCCCCTGGCATAAACACATAGATCAGCTGGGACTGAATGTCATCATCCAGCATACCTTCCCTAAAGCGTTTTCCAGGTATGACATATCTTACACAGCAAGGTTCATGCATGAGTTTGTAAGACAAGGAAAAGTAACTCCCTCTCTCACACAACCATCAGAATACAATGAGAGGAGCCTGGGAGGAAACAGACACCAAGGGGTACTGGACTCAAACCTGCGGAAGAGGAAGGAAGGCCACCTTAGCAGTTTGCTTTACTGGTTAGATATGGCAATGCCATGTGTGAAGGACAGTGGAGGAGGGAATATTGTTCTGGCTAACTCTGCACTGGTGAATCTCTGGAGTAAGGACAGGGGGAGGCAGGCATCCCAGCTACAGAAACAGACACAGGAATGTAAACCACAGTGGGCTGCATCACCCAAGAACTGAAGGATGGAAAGGAAAAGATAATGGAAGTCTCAGATTAGATATGAAAGGAGCAAACTGGAAGAATTCAGTGAAGAGCAGAAAACAGCATCCTCAGATCATGACAGAATCTAACAGAGATTACTATCCAAAAAGAATGAACATTCCCTGCAAACAGGGAGCAATGTTCAAGTAAGGCATAGGGGAGTATTCTTCCTCACAAAGTAAATGCAAACAAGTATCTAATCACCAAAATATAATGTCTTTAACAAAAGTATGTTAGTGACAAAAGTTTAAATTACACGTGGAATGAGTCAACAGAAGTTAAGTACATGTAGTTTTTAGTCACTAAAGTGTTGATTGCATGTATTTGTCATGGTGCTCACTGTAAGAAACATGAAATGAACCACAAAATGCATTCCTCACATCCATACAGTATGTTTGAATGGTTTCTGACACAGACTCGGGTAGCCTAGGCTGGTCTTGATTTTCTAGGAAGCAGGGGATGACCAGAGGGTCCTGCCCCAACTCCTCACAAATGCAGAGATGACAAGGATGTGCCTGCTATACAGTAGGCTGACGTTTCTTTCCTGTCCACAGGTCTGTTTACTTTAAATCATAGGAATACACGCAGGGCTGCGAGTTCCCCTTCACTCTGCTTACATGACACCAAAGCCTGGCATTCTAAAACATGGCCATGTGAGCTTTCAACCTGTTCCTGGGGTCCTGCTTATGGACTGGTTCAACAAGTTCAAGGCCAGATGAAGACATGTAAATATAACATTTAGGTACCAAGCAGATGTCCTGTATTTTTCATAATTCGTAGACTCTAAATTAGGGATAGAGGGCCTTTCAAAAGTTTAAGAGAACCCAGTCCTCAAGGAGAAATTAGGTTCAGCTTCTCCAGTAAGTCCCTCCCAGGTCTCTCACTGTGGATCTACTGTATGTGTTCCCATAGTTCTGGTAAAAGTTTTACGATAGCAACTGATTCTGGTAGATCTGCCTTCTGTGTCCAAGAATTTCCCACCTGCGCTGTTGCGCATCAGATTTTTCTTCTCTTAATTCTTTAGCTGGCATGCTTCCCCAGCAAAGTTGGAAACTGAGCTCCTAGCACCACTTTCAGATTCAGGTAGTCAGCTTGCAATTCAGGCAGGACCTTGCACTCTGTCTACCCCTGTGTTACTCGGCAGTTCTCTCCCACAAGCCCCAAGTGGACTCATGCTCCAGGACCGAGAACCATCACTCACCATACGATCCCAATCTCCCGCCCTCGTGCCCTGACCTGCACCTCAGGAGCCCCAGCTAGTTCAGCACAGCACCTCCCAGAGAGCTTCTTCTGGTCTCCAACTCATCCAGGTCCGCTCCCTGAAAGACGGACAACACATCCGACACAGAGCCTCAGGCTTTGCTGCACCCTCCATGTACCAACCTCCATGTCAGAGATGCAAGTGGGAAGCACAGTAGCCTTGGACTCTCCGAAGTCTGAGGAAGATGCACCTGTAGAAATGAAAAGCCGAATTGGAATTTCCTGGAAGG
This sequence comes from Cricetomys ansorgei, assembly GCA_026225945.1. Taxonomy (NCBI): domain Eukaryota; kingdom Metazoa; phylum Chordata; class Mammalia; order Rodentia; family Nesomyidae; genus Cricetomys; species Cricetomys ansorgei. Next base: position 255,234 of record JAMJFZ010000239.1, on the reverse strand, counting down.
CTCCCTGTGACGTCACAATTGCGTAGACTACATATCCCAGAAGTCTGTGCGAAGATGTTCCTGGAAGCCTGGTATTGTGATTTGCTCTGTTTCATTTGTTCTCTGTTGTCAGCTGTCTTTAGCATGGTAGTTAGCCTAGGTTAAAGCAGATGACTCTAATGTAGACTTTGTCTTCAATCCTTGTTCTTCTGTACTCACACTCTGTGAGTATGTTTGTGCCCACGTTTGGATCCCCAAAAACCACCAAGGAGGCTGACCTGATGCAAAACACATGAGGTCTCTTTATTCAGGCTTAAGCCAGGGTTGTATGCCTCCATGACACAGCAGAAGTGGTCCAAGCCCGGCTCACAAGGGGAGTGGAGTTTTTATAGGGGGAAAAAAAAATCGCAAGCAGAAAGTTACATGCCTTGGCGTTCCAGGATGGGTAGGTGCTGACCACAAGGGAGGGGTTGAGGAGGCAGGAAAACTGTCTTAAGAAGCACGTCTGGTGTTTGCACAGAGAGGTTGGGAAATTTCTGATAAGCTCCTTCTCAGAAACCGGGGGTGGGGGAGGGGGTGGTTGGGGATGTGTGTGTAGCACTAAGCCTTTCTATCTTTCTCTTCTCAGGAGACTCCTGGCTCCGGGTTCCTCTTATCTTGGTGTTGACACAGGCGGTCTCTGCCCTGCTGGACTTGATGTTCAATAGGGGAAGCGGGGAGACTGTGAGGAGTTGCAATTAAGTTCTGCTTTCTAGCTGACATTTTACTCTCTGTTCTCTTTCAAGGACAGAGAAGCTGAGAAGTTTCTTGGTTGAGTCAAATATCTAAAATGGAGTTATTGTTAGGTCTTTTTAAGTACATGAATCAGACTGCTCAGCTTGAAGAACAGTTTTTTTGTGTGAACATTGGTGTTCACAAATGGAAAAGTGGCCTGTCATTTGGGAGCCCAGGAATCACACAGCTGGCAGGAAGGTACCCTGGCAGTTGGGAGCCCAGGGACCATAGGGCTCTGAGTTGAGATGGTGTCTCCAATGTTGCAACTCTGAAGGAAAATATCCCTGGCTGAGCTGAGGCGTTCTTCATGCTCTGTGGCTGCCTCCACTTGGGAGGAAGGCAGCAGCCAAAGCCGTGCTCCCCTTTATACTCGCAGTAGAGTCCAGAAGACTGCTCTTTATATAGTTTCCCTGATAGGGGTACAGAGCCTCCCAGGGTGTCCTGTGATTGGTGGGATTTTTTTGCCCTTATTTGGCAAATCTGGAGGGGTTGAGGGGCTCAGCTTAGGGCTAGTTGTGTTTGTTGGGGTTGCTTCTGTGCTGCTCTGCCAGGTTGGGGGACCCCACAGCTGGTCCTCAGCATCATTTGAGGTTTATGGACACAAGGGGTGGTGCTCCCCTGGGGTGGTGGTGGGGAAGCTGCAGGGTGGCAAGAGAGGCAAGCAGTAGCCCTGAACAGCAGTTGGCAGCAGGAGGGGCTGGGCTTGCTGGGAAAAGTCAGATTTGCTCCCCAGCAGAAACATAGATAGCTGCTAGGTGCCATTTTGGGCCAGGAGCAGGCAGCCAGCAGCCCAGTCCTCAACTTGGTCTGCCTGCTGCCATGGCTACCTGCAGGGTCCACCATGAAGCAGTTCTAGGCCGGCTGAGGCAGCTTGACTGATTGGCACCTGGAGGAGGGTTGGGCCTGGCAAGGGGGCAAGGCTAAGGCAGAGCTCCCTCCACATGGAGGGATCCACAGAGCCCCAGCTGTGGACCTCTGAGGGGAGCAGGGCCCAGGCCCCACTTTGGCTAAGTGTAGGGGGATGGGTCAGGGCATTTGAGGTTCCTGATAGAATCATCTGAACTCTATAAAGAATTGTGTCAACCCAAACTTCCATCTGTGTGGACTGAAGCACAGATAGCCCAGTCTAGGGTTTGCCATGGTGCTGACATGAGTTTTGGTGGGTTTCCAATTCCACTTGACCATCACCTGAATATTTCCTGTCCTGAACACACAGGGAGTATTGGAAGGACAATGTATATCCCATGTATTGTCTTCTGAAGCATCTCTCTTTAACATTCCTGCAAAGCTCCATATTGATTTTCATGTTTCATCTTAAATGTCTATAAACCATGTGCACATGTCTATAAACAATGTACACAATCCTTTCAAGTTCTGCTTCCATCTTGAGATTGTGTCAGGCCCAGTAACACAGTTTCATTAGTCTCTCAGGCTTGACTCTGTGGAAACTTTTGAACATGAAGCTCCTAAAATTGACTCTTTCAAATGAAATTGCACTTCCACAGGACAGAGACATCCATGGATGTGCTCTTGGCTAAGGGCACATTCAATGTTGGCGCGGTACAAAGTACTAGGATTCCCTATATGCAGAGGGAACCAGCCTTTTCTGCAGGTGGGTTCGAGGGACTCCACTCAGGAGGGGAATAGGGGTGAAAAGGAGAACATGGCAAATGAACAAGATAGTTTGTTCTTTAAGGCAAATGAACCCAGTAGTTAATGGGAGACAGACAAGGCAGGTTTACACACTTTAAGAAATAACATGCATGATTGCTCACATGCTTTAAGAAATGACACACACAATTACTCTTTAGAAATAAAAACACTTTTTTTAATAAGAAAATTTAACAGTGTACATATCAAGGGGTGAAAGGGATAGGAGAGCACACTGCTAGAATGGAGCAGCGCCAAGAGAGAAAGAAAGAGAGAGAAAGAGAGAGGGAGTTGCTGTTTGATGAGAACTTTAAGGGCCAGTCATCTCAGCAGGGGCCTTCCTAGTATGCAGGTGGGATCCAGGATGGCACTGGTGTCATTCCTCCTGGTGGTCTGCAAACCTGCAAAACCTGAGGTGATTACAAAGAGCATTTGAAAAGCATCTGAGCCACCAGTGGCTTGGAGGCTCTTGTTGGCTGAATCCAGCTCTGGTGCGGATTCATTATTTGGTGTGCTAATAAAGGCTAACTCTTCCTGGAGCATTCACATCTGTCCAGGGGCAGTTTGCCAGGGCTCAGGGAAAAAAGGACTGCAAGGTTTCCACGTGAATCAACTACATTCTTTCCCAGCCACCAAGGCCAGTTCAGTCAGGCCATGTAGACATTCTCTTTAAAGATGAAAATTCAACAAGGAAGGAGAGCAATATAGCTGATGGACTAATATTTCCCCAGCTAAAGAATCCGGATCTCTGTCAGACAGACTCTATTTAGCATCAAGGATACTCATAGGCCTCAGCACCTATATTGGAGCTAATCTAACATATACAGCAGATTCTACACTTGTTTATAAATTTAAAATCACTGCGGTCTTAGAATGAGCATGGCACCTATAAGCTCATACAATAGAATGCTTGGTCCCAGTTGTTGGAAACTGTTTTGGAAGGACTAGAAGTTGTGGTCTTGTCACAAGAGGTATGATTGAGGGAGGGCTTTGAGGTTTCAAAATCTCATATAGTTTCCAGTTAACTTTCTCTGGTTCTTCCTTGTGGATGAAGATGTATGTCCTCTGATACTGCTCCAGGACCAGCCCTGTCTGCCTCCTGATATGCTCTCTGCCAGAGAACTTTAAGCTCTTTAATCATGAGCAACAAATTAAATTCCTTTATGTGTTGTCTCACAGTAATTAAAAAGATACTCCATTCTGTGAATTTCCAGTGGGGAAGAAAAAGAACTACTATTGACCTCAGATCGGGCTCTAATTACAGACACAGCAAAAATTCCACTCAAGTTCTTTTCACGAATCGGTGAGTTTTTTGGGGTTGGTAACAGGTGTATGATTAAGGGATTAGAACAGAAACACAGGTGACTCAAGGCACAGCATTATAAGTATGAAAAATCTGACTGGACCCCAGGTAAGAACTCAGGATAGTTACCTACAGCTCACGCTGAGCTTTGCAAGAAGCTCCAAAGATAAGGGAGTCTCCCCAACTTACAGTCCTTTATCTACATAACCTTGAGCAGGGAGGGTCCTGTGAATCATGTAAATGTCTATGGTGAGCCCCCCAGACTCTGGGCCTAGATTCTGTTGTGAGCCTCTGGCTATATTGCCTATTCCTTTATTGGGAGATTCTCTGAACATAACTGAGGCACTGAATTTACTGCTGGGAGCAGCTAGTTTCAAGGAAGTCAAAAATTACCTAAAGGAACATTCCTTCTCTGGCTAAACATTCAGCTCTATGGAGAGAAGCTATTGCCCTAAGTAAGTAAGCATTTAGCACCATCAAGTGAGGCTATTGTCCTTGAGAAGCATCTAACTCCACCTAGAGAAGCTATTTCATTGGGTAATCATCCTGCTCCAGCAACACAGGATGTCTTAAGGCAATTGATACCCTCATTGTATACCTGTTTAAATTCCTTGTGATCATTAACTTTGTAACTGCACGTAGACCCTGAGAAAAAAGTGTATAAAAACTGAGACAAAAATTAAACTTCAGCTCCATTCCATCTGAGCTCAATGATACTGTGTGGCTGGTCTATCCCCTTCCTTTTTCGTATTTTTTCCCCTCTCCTCATAAGGCCTCTCAGTTCCACCGCCCATTCAGGTACTTTCTGACTTGTCAGGCCGGTCCTGACAAATGTCTATGAATTCCCCATGCCTATCATATTACTTCCCTAAGGTTAATGAGCACCCCCCACCCCCGAATGAGATACTTCTCTCAGAGAAAACTGCTGTCATTCACATTGCATACACAGTCCTGATGGAGGGAGTAATGAATGCTTCTATTCAGTACCATATTCTGTCAAGGGCTTACTCCCAAAGTATGGAGCCACACATGTTTAGAGAGGGTCTTCTTTCCTCTGTAATCTACTACAGCAGTTTCTTAAGAGACATTAGCAAAAAACCCACTGTGTCTCCTAGGAGACACACTCCTATGAGATTCTAGATCTTATCAAGTGAACATTCTATGCATTCTGGACGACTGAGTTTGAATGTCATCTACACTGCATTGACCTGATCAGACATTGGTGTCCTGGTAATGAGTTTCAGAAATAATTATATTCCTTACCATATCTTACCGTGGAACATAGGCTTTATATGAACATGATAAATAGAAGTTTGTATATTTCCCAAAGATCAATCTGTACATGAGGTAATACTTAAATGACTAAGGTCCATCTTGCCTTGATTCATGTTTTCTTTTTAAACTCCTTAGTCCTCTATTGTCTTCCATGTTTGCATGGATTCTGCTGTTCATAAACCCTGTCTTAAAATTTGTGGGGCAAGCAATTTTCCATATCATCCTACTTAATGTCCCTGGACACCTTGTTTGCACTCTTAATTTCTCCATGCACTTTATGCATTGTTTATACTGTTACTTATAAATTGTTTAGTAGCCTCACTATTGTTTCCCTCTTCCTACAATATCAGTCATTTCTTGATGAAATTTTCTCAGTTTGTGTATTTGCATATATATCAATGTCATACATGAGACTGTAACTTGACCTATAGCTCTATAACATCACTTTAACTGAAAAGTTTAAAGGCAAAGCAACCATCTTCTTATCTATACTTAAGAGACCATTTTGTCAGAAATATAGACACAAATGGGTCAAGGACAAATAATTTCTTTTCAATTTGTAATGTACTTAATAGGTGTGGGGATTTCAACGTGTTTGTTAATTTCTTCTAACTATCATGGTATCCACATTGGCCCTTGAAGCATTTTTCAGTTCTCATGTTGGCTCAGAATGTACTACCTCCTCTGTTACTAAATCTCTCAGCTTGAGATGGCTCCAAAACCTCCTCCAAACTTATAAAGTATTTGCCCAGCACAATACCTAGTTTTAGCACACTTAGTTGTTTGGCTCAGAGGTTAGAGAAGCTACACTGAGTCCTAATGCTTGCTTTCTCTAAGTCTACAACCTGCTTCCTCTAACTAGGATAGGTTGTTCCCTCTGTCCTTGAGATTCCTTTGCCTTATACCTGTGGTCTGCCTTTTTTCTATCCCACCAATACAGGATATTGGTGTTTTCATCTCTACTTTTCAAATATATAAAAACAGTTGCCTTCTGGTTATTGCTAATATTACACATATCTGAACAGATGCTGTTTTAGCAAACTGGAAAGGCTGGCTCTGAAGGTAGGATTTGACATCACCATGTCAGACCAAGCATGTGCCTGTCAACAATTCCTATAAATCTCCTGTCCTGAGTCAGTCCCCTGACTCTGAGACAGGGAAAAGGAGATCAACAAACAGTCTAAGAAGAAGACAGTATGTGCTTTAGAACAGGAACCTATGTTGAACAGAGATCACTATGTTTGATCTCTTGGTGTAAATGTGTCTGTAATAAAAAAAATAATGTGACATTCTTACATAATTTAGAGGGACACTAGATCTAAATTTTCTCAGTAGTAATTCTGGAATCAGCTTTATCAGGGCTCCCTCACCAAATTCTGTTATGTGCTTTAAACATGTATTTAATAAGAATTATGATGTGGGGATGTCCTAGAGCTAAGAGTGAGTGGAAGCTGGCCTGGAAGCCCGGATTTTCTCATCCTGAGAGTGGTAGGAGTTTGGTTGCTCCTCCTTAGCCTTGGCCAGAACCTAGCTAAATATTAAATACTGCCTGCTTCACAGAAGCAAAGGAATGTGGCTTGGTTGATGCTTATTTGTGCTGTAGCTAGAAGCATAGCGATGAGTCCATTTCCACATGCAGATGAGGCTATGCCTGTATACTTGTCTTAACCAATGGGTCCCATCCCTTGGACCAATGACCCTCCCCTGTCTGCACCCTATAAATATACCCTAACCCTTGCAATAAAGACAGAATGCCCCACTGATGGCTATCTCCCAAGTTCCCATGCTCGTCAGCTCGTGGGGCTCTGACTAAAGGCAGGCTGGATACCCTTAAGGACCACACTGCCCATGCTGCTCCACCACAGGGGCTTTCTGCCTGAGGACAGCCAGCTGTGGTTCAGCTATGGCTGTGGGCATGTGTGTGGGTTGTTGGAGGTCGATGATACCCAGGCTGTGGATGTAATCAGCTTGACAAGGATTCTGGTTTTTCCCTTAGCTAGGAGTCTGAAGGCCACAAACTGCTTTACCCCTTTCTCATCTTTACTGTATGGTGACAAAAGCCTCTCATCAGTAATATTGTCTATTTTGTCCTTATAGTGAAAACTCAAATCAATTCCTGGGCTGGTTGGGAGAGGAACACTGCCATCTCAACTCTACGTAATTGTAACAGTCTTACTGGCCTTCAAGTTTTTGGCATGTGTGAATACTATTCATGCTTTCTGTAGATATATAAAAAATTATTCTTGGTAAAATTGACCTTCCCATAGAGACAAAGCCATAGTTAAGATCAGAAATGAAGTCTAGACAGTATGTCAGCAAGCTTGAAAAAGCAAATAGATAATTCACCCCTGAATGCCTGCCCCTCTTTATTGTAGGAAGTATACAGACCTAAAATTCAGCTATTCGTTAAAAACTATTGTTTAAAGACTACCCACTAAAATTAACCTTGAAGATTAGAAGCCTGCAGCTAGGAGGGGATGAACACTCTTGCATTGATGTATGCCCATACACCTCCATTCTGTTAGATAAGAAGTTAGCAGTTTTGCTATTTCAGTCAGGACAGCTTTCTGTCTTGAGGGGAGTCTTGCAATTTTTCCCCAATGTGCAGATTGTTAATTTTTCTCTTAACTTTTCTAACTTCTAATTTCTTTATTTTTATTATTAAAGAAATGCTCTTGCATGTCATAATCATCATAAGGTATATTCTATGTGTCTCATTAAGGCGCGTATAGCGCTGGATTCTATAGAGGAGTGAATTACTGTGTTCACTTGTCACAACTTCATTGTTTATCCACCTTCGTGGAGACTGAGGAACCCCATGTGGACTAGAGCTGGACTTGACTCCCGCAGTGGGTGAGATTCAATCTTACATTATGACAAATAATCTGCATGCTGTATAAATCATAAAAACTGTCATATGTTTCCTACAGGAATCTTACAGGTTAAGATGGCTAATAATATGTACACAGATAATACTCATTACGTTACTCTATGAGTGCAATTTGGATTCACCCTTCTTTTATTTAAAGGAATGCTCTAAAATCTCTTTTTAATGACACACTTGCCATCTTCATAACTCCAGCTGTGCCCACTCAAAATAATCACATCTGGTCTTGTTCAATGTTAATATGCCTTCACGAAAGATGGACAAGGTCATTGGACAATCACCTAAGTATCCAGTCATTCATTCCAGCTTGGATTATGCTGTTCAGACATAATTGCATTAAAGCCTCAAGGCTTATTGTAGAAACAATGGTGTCCACCTACACAGCCATCAAAGAGCAGTCTGCAACCGGGAATTGAGTTCAGTGGCCTCAGAAGTCACTGCAGGTGATGCTGGCTGCCCACAAAGCATCAAGGTGATTACATGGAGTGAAATCTTTGGTCACTAGGACACTATGAACCAGCTGGAGGTAGGTATAAGCGGACACTTTGCCACGAAGTTTTTTTGTACTGTGCAGCCTTCCTTATGGTTACATGCCACTTGAACTTCTGGGAACAGCTTGGAGGGAGCTATTTAAGAGAGTATGACAATTAGAAAAGACAGTTGAGTAGTGTCAGGAGGACAGTGAGCACCAGAGGTTGGATGGTGACAGGGGAAAAAGTGAGATCCAGAAACTGATGATAGGGAAAGGAGGCAGAAACAAGGCTCAGATAAAGACAGACAGTTCTAAAGAATAAGAAAGAACGCAGGCAGTTGCTGGATCACCTCAGACAGGAGGTTACTGAGATAACCTGGAAAAACATTAATGGGATAAAGAATTTTAGAAGTTAATTCAGTTCCCCAGGCTTAAGCAGATTAAGATAGCCAGAAAAGACTGTAAAAAGTTTCCTTTCCTTCCCTTCCCTTCCCTTTCCTTCCTAACCTTTTACAGCTAAAGTGGATTTTATAAAGGTACTACTTAGGAATCTTTCTCAGTAATAGCCAATAGCTGGGAAAGGAACCAGGGGATGGAGTTCTGTTAGGAATCCAGTTACCAGTGAAAAAGTAACAATCATAAAAGGCTTCAAAGCTTAGATACAACATCTAGAAATGACTATAGCTTTTAAGAAAACATTTACCTTTTGGCCCTCAGATAAAGAAGCCTTTTAGGGCCCAGACCCAAGCAGCAGAAAAGTTATTCAGTTAAAAAGCAAAAACAAAAACAAAACCCTTTACAGGAAGGAACTTATGTTCAGATGCAGTGGAGTCGACTGTGTACAGGCTGTGGTTAGAGCTGCAGATCCAAAATGGCCTCTGAGACCACCCACATAGACTATGGGTGCTGCAGTGACACTGCAACCTCATGATCAATCAATACCTCACACCCCATAATGACCTCACACTACTGGAATCAGGGCTTTAGTCCCCACTATTTCAATAATTGAGCATATGCTCAGAGAACCTCATAATTTGTACCCCTGTGTTTATTGCTGCTTTATTTACAACAGTAAAGGATCTAAGTCAACATAGGTCTCCATGAACACAATAATGGATAAATGATTTCATATAAATGTATATGTATGTCATATAGATATGAATGTTATTTAGCTGTAAAAAAATGCAATCACAAAATTTGCAGGAAAATGGATAGTCTTAGAATGTACGTGAGGTCTCATGATTTGAGAAAAATACTTCATGTTCTCCCTCATATGCATAACTTATGTACATCTGTGAAAATTTAAATGCGGGTACAGAATGTAATTTATAAAAGAAAGTAATAAAGGCTAAATATTAGGTGATAGGGAAGGACTGACAGCAGGTAATAAACATGAGTTGTGAAAGAGGGCATAAAATGATTTATTTTCATGTTCCAACTTGACATGGATTTGGGTTTGGTGGTATGTAAGCGCATAACATATTTTGTGAAGACAGCGTTAAATCCAATGTGAATTCTCCACAGTCTCGGAATGTCCATCCTAACTGTATAAAGAGAGGTCCATGAGTTCAGTAGTGTTCAGGTCTTGTTAATTTTCATATGTGATTTTATTTTCATTTTCATCACTTTAAATAATAGGTTTTAAAATTTAAAATGAGAAATAAATGCCACATAGAAGTATGTTTGTCTACTATACTATTTACTCCTGAGAGTGTGCGTCTCTGCTGTCTGCTATATTATTCACTTAAGCTGGTCCCTTGAGAAGCTTCCAACACAGGCTGTAGGTCTAAAAACACCATTGTCTTATAGAACAAATGTATATCCATACAGGGTATTTCAATTTATAAGGAAATCTCCCTCTGTGTTCTCAGAGGAAATTAATATCTAGGTCTAAAGAGAATTTAAGCAGGAAAACATTAACTCAAGTAAACATAGCAAGCATGATCTTTCTTCAAGATGCCTTGCTGAACACTTCTTAGCCATTTTTTAAAAAAACAGAACCTTTCCACATCTAACCTTTCTTTGATACTAACAAGGATGGAATTTAAGCATCAAGCTTAGACACTTTCTTTTCAATCTACTCTAGAGGTTTATTTCTCTGTGTTACTTCTAATGTGTACATGAAATTTACAAGTAAATAAAATGTTTTCTGCAAAAATCAAATAAGAATGTATGTGATATGTTGTCTTCGTAACTATTTATCTACCAAGTTCATTTGATTGTTATACTTTTCCTAACTTAAATAATGATGGATAACAATTCTAAACAGCTGTGACCATTATGTATGTAGGGAGAAAAAGAGGTGGGGTGGGGAGGCCACTGTTCATCTTTCCTCTGTTGTACTCATGGAAAAGCCAAGTGAAAGATACAAGGAGGGTCTGGCCACAGCTCATCTCTGGGGAACCATCTCATCTGTTCCCTGATGTTACACTGATTCGGGTTCCTTGGTCCTCAGCATCTGAGCCCTTCTGGGAGTCTCCTCATTTGCTCTCTCCTGATGCTTTCCAGTAAGATGCTGCCCCTCTGTAAACTTTATGACAGCCAGAGTCATGTGCTGCAATCACTGCTAAAAACGGTCAACTTTGGACATGTCCCAAACTAACAGGTTTTAAAATGGTATTTATCAGAAAGAATTTAGTACAGGAATGAAATATTGAATGTTTTATTCAAATCTCCTTCACATTCCTTCACTTCATTACTTCCCACTCTTAACAACACTTTTCTCTCTAATGTTGTGGGGTTTTTCTTTCTTAATGTACAAGTCTACTCAGTGCTCCCTCTATGTGTAGGACAAGTGAGTAGAGCCTAGAAGTCTCTCAGACTGACTATCTTCCCCAGGAGCCAGCAATTGCCAATAGCACCTGTGCTCAGAGTGAGACATAATGAGGCTCTCAAGCAACAATGCTTGTTGTATGGTTGGTTTTGGCTTGTGGAAGTGCTGTCCATGTAGTAATAGCCACAGTGTGCTCATTCCAAGAATGGTCCTACATTTCCAGCAAATACTGCTTCTCTGCAGACATTCAGTACATCTGTCTGACAATCTGACCTCTTCTCTCAGGGATCCCTAAGTTTTGGCAGTAGGGGTGTGATGCAGGTGTCACATTTAGATCAGTCCCCTCCACAGGTAATTATTCTCTACACTATGACCATCTGTGAGTCTGTGTATTATTCTCCATCCACCACATAATATTTTTGGTGGATATAAAGATGAGAACTTACTTGGGTTCATTTAGTTACTACCCACTTATCAGAATAAGAGTATTTGGTTATCTCTAGGGTTTGTAATCTAGATAGGTGCAGGTTTATTACCAAATTAATATCACCAGTTACCAGTTACAGTCAGTGGAATGAGCTTAGAATGCAATTAAAAAATGATTGATTACTCCCATAGCTTCCTAATGTAGGCACATCTTGCCAGACCATTTATTCTACTGCCTGGGTTCACTGCTGGGTAACACTGTTCATTATTTTACTCTCACTGTAGCATACCTAGATTGTGCCTCCATGATGAAAGTTGGCTCATGGAGAAAAAACTTCTAGGTTGGTACCGCATACATTTACAGTCACAGTTCTTAAAGTTAGAATTCTACTTTTACTCAGAATTGGTAAATGAAATAACTCATATGAGAAAGTTACAAATCACCAAGATTATTAAGACATTTAAGAGCACAGATGTCTAAGATCAGTCTCCCACCACAGAAAGGCTCTTAGTAGAGCCATAAGTGAAGGTAGGGTTTTAAAGTAAAAGAGCTACACTCACAACACACACGATGCACACTGAAGTGTTTTGTTTTGTTTTTTCCCACAGTATTCTTCCACAGAGTAAAAGGATATACCCTTCAATTTGTAAAATGCTAGACAAGGCCATTTTTCAGGAGGGATCTTTTGTATATCTAGAACCTCTCTCGGTAAGGAAGGAAGAATCCATTTTTCATAAGATAAGAGATATAATTTATTTGCCTGAATTGGTTCCAGAGGGGAGGTGAAGTGTCAGGATAAACTGACCTTGCCTAAGTCACTTCATTCCCCACTTGTTTTAGTTACTTTCAAATCCTTGATTTTTTTATGGAGGCAGGCAGTGGTCCCTTGGAATCATTTTTCCTGAAGCTATCTGTCATCTGACAAAGTTTAACAACCAGTTAATTAAACAGGGCCTGATCCATTAGACCAGATGTAGCAGGGGAGACAGGAGCAGCAGACTTCCAGCAAATCTTTCTTGTTACATCCTTATTCCGTAATGTGGCTAGCATGGAATTTAGGGTCTGTGTCCCATCCAAGGATAATGGTACAACTTGAACCTAGGGATGTGCTGCCATGCAAGAGTTTTGTAAATTTAACACCCGTAGCTGTAGCACTCTATTTACCAAACCAGCTTTAAAAAAAAAAAAAAAAACTTTTAAAATATAATTATACTTGATTTTTAATTTTAAGTCATATTAGACAAAATAAACTTACTTCAAACTTGGTTTGAGGTAGATGTTGTAAGATGTATTTTAAGAGCACATAAAGAAAACTATAGAACAAGAGATGTAAATTGGCCTTTCCTTCCAATCTTGTCCTTGTAAATAAATTTCATTTGTATTTAACCTAACTAGAAACACAATTCTGGACACAAAAGAGACGTTTAATCATTTATAAGTTGCTGATTATTAACTCTTAGGTTTTAATTAGCCTTCTTTTAACAGTTTAAATAAATTAGACATCATAAGATTTTAGGATCTGTGTCAATAGTAACGTAGAAATTGCATCTATGGTGCTCCATGATTGACAACCAAATATCCAGTAATCAAATATATTCTTTCTGCTGAGTGAGTGAATGTGGCTGGGGTCCTTACTTCAATATTTTTCCAAATTTCTATGACATGACAGTTGGATTCATATGAGAAATGCTGTCCTGAAATTCAAGGAAATGATTCTTTATTCTGGAACCAAGTATGATTGACAATGTTTTCTGTTAGTTTTCTTGGAGAGATAAACACAAATGCCTATTAATTCCCAGACTGGCACCAATGCAGATCAAAGTCCAACTTGGTGAGAAATATGAGTTTATGGAGCTTCTTACACAACAAGGAGAGACTGATAGGAGCTTGGGTGACCCCACTGGGAAAAACAACAGTAACTATACCACAGCCCAGAACTCAAATTCAGGGTACCAGAAGGACCATGTTAGAACATGGTAACAATTACATGAAACATTTCTAGTTACAGAAGTAGGAGACTCATTGTTCAAGGCAAGCTCAAACATATGAGTTGAACAAACTGGTTTGGAGGTTACAGCAAAGAGAGTCTCTATTGTTCTCTGATGACATTCTTAGCATTTGTGCTGTTGAAGTTAGATTCTGTCTGTTTTGACATTCCAAAATAATTAACTTAATAGTCTTCACTATGGATTCATTTGAGTTGGTCTGATACCGTCTGAATGAGTAACAAAGATTGTACCACACTCCACACACTCATGGAGTTTGTATTCAGAGCGAATTATTTGATGTGATTTAAGGGCTGAAGAAGTGTAAACTTTTTACAATATTTGTAGGATTTCTCTCTGGTATGAACTGCTTTGTGTCGAGTAAGCCCATAAAGATTAACAAAAGGTTTGCTACATTCCCCACATTGGTGGGGATTGTGTTCAGAATGAATTTTTTGATGATCTCTAAGATCTGATGAAAAGGCAAAGACTTTGCCACACACTTCACACTTGTAGCAATTGTCTTCAGAGTGAATTGCTTGATGTTTCCTAAGGGAAGAAGAAGCAGAAAAGCATCTGCCACACTCTTCACACTTGTAGGGTTTCTCTCCAGTGTGAAATGTCTTATGTCTCCTAAGGGATGAGTGATAACGGAAGGCTTTGCAACACTCTTCACACTTGTATGGTTTCTCTCCAGTGTGGATTGTTTGATGTTCCTGAAGGCTTGAAGATTGGGAAAACGTTTTGCCACACACTTCACACTTGTATCGTTTCTCTCCAGTGTGGATTGTATGATGTCGCCTAAGGCATGAAGATGAGGAAAAACATCTGCCACAGTCTTCACATTTGTAGGGATTGTCTTCAGAGTGAATTGTTTGATGTCGCCTAAGGCATGAAGATGAGGAAAAACATCTGCCACAGTCTTCACATTTGTAGGGATTGTCTTCAGAATGAATTTTTTGATGTCTTTTAAAGTCTGAAAAATAGCTAAAGACTTTGCCACACTCTTCACACTTGTAGGGTTTCTCTCTAGAATGAACTGTCTCATGTTTCCTAAGGGCTAAGTGATTACCAAAGGCTTTGTGACATTTTTTACACTTGTATGGCTTCTCACTAGTATAAATTTGTTGATGCTGCTGAAGGTCTGGAGAACAGGAAAATCTTTTGCCACATTCTTCATACTTGTAGGGTTTTTCTCTACAGTGAATTCTTTGATGGTGCTTAAGGAATGAAGGATCATAAAAAGCTTTGCCACATTCATCACACCTGTAGGGTTTCTCTCCAGAATGAATTCTCTGATGTTGCTTCAGCATTGAAGGATAGTAAAATGCTTTGCCACATTCTACACACTTGTAGGCTTTCTCATCAGTATGATTTTTCTGGTGTATAAAAAGTGATGAGCGAGTATTAAAGGCCTTATGACATTCTTTACACTTGTAAGGCTTTTCTCCAGTATGAAGTCTCTGGTGTATAGAAAGTGTTTTAAGAGAACTAAGGGCCTTCCCACACTCTTCACACTTGTAGGGTTTCTCCCCTATACTAATTCCCTGGTGTTGAATAAAAATTGAGTTACAATCATTGGCCTTGCTGCAACCATTAAAATCACCGGGTGATGTTCCTGTTGAGTAAAATATGAGATATGAACAAATGCTAAGAATAGTCTTCATACTTTATGTTTAATATAAAGACATTTTCTCATGGATATTTAAGCATATTTCAACACCTATAGGCACTAAGAATAATTCACAAAATACAGTAGGTCAAAACCATCTATACTTCTATTGGAATAAACAAACAAATAGAACATAGACATAATGGCATATTATTCAAAGTTAAATAGCTAAGAAAGTTGTTAGGGTACTTTACTAACAGAAATAAGTCCACTAAACAATATAAATGTTACACAGGCAGACATCCATGAAAGTATAAAGTTGCCAAACCTCAAAAAGAAAAGGTAATTGCGATTATACGAGATTGAACCAACATCAAAATACACAATTTTTATCCTAAGTATTAAGTTTTATTTTGAAAGGTACCAAATGTATGCTGTATAACAAGTAGCCTGTTCACAACTAGATTAAATAATATATCTCAAGGATTCAGGTCAGTATTTTATGTTTTATTTTGATGACAAGAAAAAGTATACCTGAAAGATAGGAAGTCATGATAAAAAATAAAAACCTGTATCAGAAATTTTGCTGAGGCAAAATATGTGTCAATGAATAGATGGCAAAATTACCTATTTCTTTTTTTGTTTGATTAATTTTATGCTTTTCAGACAGTATTTCTCTGTACAACCTTGGTTGTCCTAGGACTTGCTGTGTAGGTGGTGGCTTGGAACTCAGAGGTTTATCTCCCAGGTGCTGGGCTTAATGACATGCACCACCACACAAGGGCATTAAAATTACATTATTTCTCAGACATATTCATTTACAAGATTAAACAACTACTGAGCACTGAATGGAGAGAGAAATTGACAAGGCATGAAAATGGAAGACTTGTGTTTACTCATGAAGATAAAATTTACAGAAGCAGCTATTTTTATCTTACATGGTCCTGATGTGTTTTATCAATGTGTTTTATCCATTCACTGAAATATATATGGTACATATAATAAATAATTATTGGCAATACACACTTCCAAATAACAATACAGAATATCAAATTGCAAAATTTAAAAAAAATCACGAATCTACAAAATTGTGAAAGCTTATTGATTGCTGAATTATCTAGATGTGGACAGTTTTGATTTTTGAATATACATCCAAGAAGGCATGCATTCTAAATCCTTAGTACTGAATGTGTGATAGGAAATAAAAATTAGAAGATATTTTCATCATTCACAAAGAACTCTGATGGGATGACTTTCACTGCACATGAGTGTACATAAGATGAAAGAAACTTACATGTGATGTTACTTACAGTGGACTCATACCTTGGTCTTTAGAAACATGTGCAATTTTTCAGATGTGTAAAACAAAGTCTTATTGAACTTATTGAACTGCCCAAAGCGACTCCATTTTGCCTGAGTGTTACCCAACTGCTCCCCCAGCTAACCAATCCTTCTGAGAAAACATTCTTATGCAGCTTCACCTGCAGCTTTGGAAGATCCACCATTTTACAACATAAAGCAAGTTGCTTGAATCCATGGACCTCAAACTTTTGAAATTTTAGGCCCCTGGCCAGCTTCTAGTAAGAGATAATCAGTAATCATGGGTTTGGCTTTATAAACCAAATCAAACCAGTGCCAGAGAGTCCAGAAAGACCGATATGTTTTCTGACACCAAAACCAATCTAGTCCTTCTGGTCCTCTGAGAAAGTAGGTGTACATCCAGTCCAGATTCTGTAATAGGAAAAAAATCCTGTCAGGGACACTTTCCTGGGTCGTCTTCTAAGAGTAAAGATGTTGGTTCAAGAGGTAATAGATACAAATTATCTGTTAAATCCTTGTCTTTTGTCATTTCTGTGGATGCTGAATGAATGATTGCATAACCATTTAATGTATGCTGTCTTGGTCATTGTTGCCTGCCTTACTTTTTGAACCTTTTCTTGACTCTTTTTTGGGACCAGAGAGTCAATCCATTCTCTGAGCTTATCTAGCTTCAGGGTGGCTGGAAGCTATAATTTCTCTATGCTCTTTCCTATGTTCCATGAATAGCATCAACTTCTTTCCTAGGTTGTGTTAGTGGTTCTGGGAAACTCCCTGTCTATTCCTCTTCAACCCACTCATCCCTGGCACTGAGCTGCCCTTTATGGTCTTGTCAAGAGCCAAAATCTAGCCAAAAACCAAAATCAAGAGCCAAAAACCACATTCTCAATAGCACCCTAGGTGATTAGGGTTCAAGCCATATAATCTCACCAACTCACCCATGCAAATAAGGTCCATGTATGGGCAGGACCCCCTCAAGGCAGAATATGAAAAGGCTGTGGGATTCACCAGACCAGGAGCTGCAGAATGGGCAGGAGCAGAGCACTCAGGGATCTAAGCACCTCGCCAGCCTGTCGGTCCAGTGCTCTAGCTCAAGGTATACAAGGAGTTACATACAGTTTTCCTGTGGGAAGAGTCCCTTAGCTGCACTGCTTGTGATGGAGATGGAAATGGAAATTTTGTTGGTTGGGTCCTTTCTACTGGGTCTGCAAATGCTTCCTCTGAGATAGGACATTCTTTCTGCTTTTGGGACTCACTTGCATTAAGACTGTGGCCAGCCTTTGTTTCTGCTCCACCAAGCTGGGATACACCTATTTTCATTCCTAGAATGTTCTCATTCTTTATATGTCTAGTTTCTATGTTTCTCTGCTTACAGACACTTATGTGAATAAAGCTTAGAGGTTTGACCAAAAACAATCCAATATCTCCCTGTCTCACAGAATTGGTGTATTATCCTACATAGTGATATCTTTATAATAGGAAAACTACATATAGAATTATTGAAGATGTCTATTTACATCTTTAGACACAGAAACCAGTTACGGACATGTAAATAACTGGGTCCAGTCTTATAGATAAAAAAGACACTTTGAATATAGATAATAAATTTTTAAATCATCAAATGCTGTTTTAGCTCACTAAGAAGCTGGCTCTGGAGATAGGATTTGTCCCACCCACTTCGAAACCAATGATATTTGCTTCAAAGTTTCTTCTAAAGCCCCTGTCCTGGATCAGGCTGGCTCTCAACTCTGTGACAGGCAGAAGGAGAACAGGACAGTCCAGGAAAAGACACTATGCACTTGAGAACAGCTAAGAGGTGAAAGATGTGAAAGAGGTGAAAGATGGTAGAAAGGTGTGTAGAATAAAAAGCACTAATGGATGCTCATCCTTAAAAATCATACAAAATCATAGTCAGTTAAATTCTGTTAGATGCTATAAAAACCAATTTAATGATGAGTGTAATAAATAAGACTTCATCTAAATCCTAGACTGTCTTATGTTTTCAATAAGGTTTACCTGGAAACTGTCAAGACATAATAGTCTAACACTATGTACACAGGTAATACTAATTCATCATATTATCCTCTGTGTGTAATTTGGATTCAACATATTTTTATAAAGGTAATGTTGCACATTATCTTCTGAGCTGAATAACTACCATCTTAATAATTCTAGCTCCTGATAAAAATAATCACAGCTGGGCTTCTTAAATATTAATATTCTTCCAAAAAAGGGGGTGTATAGAGGCAAAGTCACTGAATTCTCACCTGGGTATCCAGGCGCTCCTCTGAGCTAAGTGCATGAAACTAGGCCTTAATTGCATGAGGTCTCAAAGTTTTCTGGAGATACTAGTGTATATAGAACAGAAAAACTAAAACTTGGTTGGCATCCACTTCTGCAGGTATGGGAAAGCTGTTATATGAACTGGGTAATGGCCCCCATGAAAATGGATATTGCCTAATTCCCCTACCCTTTGAGAAATTTTCTTACAATGAATGGCAAATTTACTTGTTAATATTTTCATATCTCTTCTGGAGTTGCTTAATCAAGGGGGTTATGTGTAAAGATTCATAAAGGCATCTCAATTGATTCTTCAGTCAGTTACAGATTAAACTCCTGTTGTACATTTCTCCTTCTTGGTTGTTTACAAAAGTTGGTATCCCTAAACCTCTTGCTGCGATGTAAATTTTCTCTGTAGAGATCAGTAAAACTATTTTAAAAAATAACAAAGAGCCACCAACTCAAGCAAAGGCTTCTTCTTGCTGGACCAGAGGCCATGCCAGCCCCAGAACTCCAGGTAGGCAGCCCACCCACAAAAGACCCTCTACTCTCTTGGTGCCTCCCTTCCTATCTCCAATCCTCTATCCCCTTCTTGTTAGTGTCCCATGTCATAATTCAAGTGGAGGCTTCCTGCTGAACCAAAAGCAAGCCAGCCTCCAGAACTCCATCCCCCAACTTGGACAGAGACTTCCTGATGGACAAAACTCCAGCCAAAAATCCAATCCCTAGTTCTGGTGGAGACACCCCACTGGACCAAAGACTATGGCCATCAGAAGTCCAGTCACAAATTCCAGTGGAAACTCGCTGCCCAACCACAGCTACAAAGACCAGAAGGCAAGAGAGGAAACAGAAACTAAGGAACAAAACACACATCCAACAAAGACAAATTCAGGAATTCAGCATCTAAACCTATATTCACCCCAAACACAGATGCCAAGAAACCAGTCTAAGAACACAACAGTCAGGGTAATATGTCACCAACAGAGACCAGATATCCTACTACAATAAGCCCTGAATATTCCAACACAGCTGAAGTACAGGAGAAAGGACTTTAAACCAACGTTATTAAGATGATGGAGGCCTATAAAAAGCAAGTTAATAAATCCCTTAATGAAATTGAGGAAAAGAAAAGCAAAAACTAGAAGGAAATTAATCTGTTAAAGAAAACTAAGAAAAAACAAACAGTAGAAGGAAATGGATAAAACTGTTCAAGACCTGAAAATGGAAAAAGAAGCCATAAAGAAAGCATAAGCTGAGGAAATACTGGGAAGGAAAAATTTAGGTAAGTGAACAGGAACCACAGAGAGAAGCTTCACCATCAGAATACGGGAGATAGAGGAGAGAATCTCAAACATTGAAGGTATGATAGGAGAAATACATACATTGGTCAAATAAAATATTAAACCCAAAAACATTCTGACACAAAACATCCAGGAAATCTGGGACACTATGAAAAGCACAAACCTAAGCATAACAGGAATAGAGGAAGGAGAAGAATCTCAGTTCAAATGTCCAGAAAATATTTTCAAAAAAATCAAAGAAGAAAAATTTCCATACCTATAGAAGAAGGTGCCTATGAAGATACAAGAACATGGAACACCAGAAGAAAAATAAAAGTACCCTTGCCACATAATAATGAAAACACTAAAAATACAGAACAAAGAAAGAATATTAAAAGCTGCAAGGGAAAAGAGGAAGTAACATATGAAGGCCCATTAGAATCATACCAGACTTCTCAATGGAAACTCTAAAACCAAGAAGGGCCTGGAAAGATGTCCTCCAGACTCTAAAAGACCATAGATGTCAGCCCAGACTACTGCATGCAGCAGAACTTTTAATCACTATAGATGGAGAAAACATATTATTCTATGATAAAGTCAAATTTAAACATCTATCTACAAATCCAGTCTTACAGAAGGTATCAGAAGGAAAACTCCAAATCAAGGAGGTTAACTGCACCAAAAACTGCATCAAAACACAGGAAACAGATTTCACACCAGCAAAACCAATAGAAGGGAGATATACTCTCGCTCTGTCTCTCTCTCTTACACACACACACACACACACACACACACACACACACACATACACACCAAACAACAACAACTACAAAATAACAGGACATTGATATCTCTCATTACAAATGGACTCAATTCACCAACAAAAAGACACAGACTAACAGAATGGATGCAAAGACAGGATTCATACTTCTGCTGCATACAAGAAACCTGCCTCAATGTCAAATATAACCATCACCTCAGAGTAAAGAGTTGGGAAAGATTTCCCATGCAAATATACCTAAGAAATAAGCTGGTGTAGCAATTCTAATGTCCAACAAAATAGACATCAAACAAAATTAATCAAAAGACATAGGGAAGGACACTTCATATTCATCAAGGGAAACATCTACCAAGACAAGGTTTCAATTATTAATGTCTATGCCCCTAATGCAAGGGCACTCATGTTTATAAAAGAAACATTACTAAAGCTTAAAATACACTTTGACTCTTACACATTGAAAGAAGGAGACTTCAATACCTTATTTTCACCAATGGTCAAGTCATCAAGACAAAAACTAAACAGAGAAATACTGGAGCTAACAGATCTTATAAACCAAATGGACCTAACAGATATATACAGAACATTGCACCCACACACAAAAGAATATACATTCTCAGCGCTTCATGGAACCTTCTCCAAAACTGACCACATACTCTGTCATAAAGCAAGTCTCAACAGACACAAGAACATTGAAGTAATGCCCGGTATCCTATCAGACTACCATGTATTAAAGCTGCATTTCAATGACAACAGAAACAACAGAAAGCTTACAAACTCATGGAAACTGACAACTCTCTACTGAATTACTACTGGGTCAATACAAAAATAAGAAAGAAATTAACGACTTTCTGGAATTCAGTGAAAATGGATATACAACAACTCAAACTTATGGGACATAATGAAAGTGGTGCTAAGAGGAGAGTTTATAGCACAAAGTGCCTATAAAAAAATAAGTGGAGAGATTTCGTACTAGCAACTTATTGGCACACCTGAAAGCTCTGGAACAAAAAAGAAGTAAAAACACACAAAAAGATTAGAGGGCAAAAATAATCAAATTAAGGGCTGAAATTAATAAAATAGAAACAAAGAAAACAATACAAAGAATCAATGAAATAAAGACTTGGTTCTTTGAGAAAATCAACAAGATAGACAAACACTTAACTGAAAGATGGAGAGAAAATATCCAAAATAACAAAATCAGACCAAAAAAGGAGGACACAACTATAGACAATGAGGAAATTAAAAAAAAATCATTAGGTCATACTTTAAAAACCAATCAGAAAACCAAAAGAAATGGATAATTTTCTTGATAGATACCACTTACCAAAGTTAAATCAAGATCAGATAAACAATTTCAATAGACTCATAACCCCTAAGGAAACAGAAACAGCCATTAAAAATATTCCAACCAAAAAAAGCCCCAGGGACAGATGGTTTTAATGCAGAATTCTATCAGATATCCAAAGAAGAGTTAATGCCAATGCTCCTCAAATTATTCTGCAAAATAGAAACAGAAGGAATATTGCCAGCACATTCTACAAGGTCACAGTCACCTCATACCCAAACCATATAAAGATTCGACAAAGAGAATTACAGACCAATATCCCTCATGACCATAGATGCAAAAGTATTCAATAAAATACTCGCAAACCAAATCTAAAGACACATAAAAAATATCATCCATTATGATCAAATTGACTTCATCCCAGAGATGCAGAGATGGTTCAACATATTGAAAATCAGTAAATGTGATCCACCACATAAACAAGCTGAAAGAAAAAAAAATGATCATCTCACTAGATGCCAAAAAAGCTATTGACAAAATCCAACATCTCTTCATCATAAAAGCCTTAGAGAGATAACACATACAACTGACGTAAAGCTAAACAATTAAGGCAATTTACAGCAAACCTATAATGAACATCAAATTAAATGGAGAGAAACTCAAAGCAATGCCACTAAAATCAGGAACAAGACAAGGTTGTCCATTCTCTCCATTCATTCAGAGTAGTACTTGAAGTTCTAGCTAGAGCAATAAGACAAGTGAAGGCGATCAAGATTATACAAATTGGAAAGGAAGAAGAAAAAGTATTCTTATTTGCATATGATATGATAGTAATATAAGTGATACCAAAAGTTCTACCATGGAACTCATACAACTGATGAACACCTTTGGTAAAGTGGCTGAATACAAGATTAACTAAAAAGAAAAAAAAATCAGTACAGACTGAGAAAGAAATCAGGAAAACAACACCTTTTACAATAGTCACAAATAATATGAAATATCTTGGGGATAACTTTAACCAAGAAAACAAAGACTTGTATGACAAAAAAACTTCAAGAAAATCTCAGAAAATGGACAGATCTATGTAGTAGTTAGCCACTGTGTGGGCTCACCAAGAGAGACACTGAGGCACTTTTCATATGTGAAAGCCCTGTCAGACCTCAGCAGAGAGAACCACTGTCATGGCCAAAGCCAGACTGTACAGTGGAACCCGGGCTCATCTGAGCTCAGGTGTTATTATTCATTCAGAACTCCTCAGGTGCAGATCATACACAATCAAACAGCCCCCCTACAGAAATCCAACACCTGAAGACAACGCAAAAGGCCAAGGCTTATGCATCCCCTTTTCCAATAGTGCACAAAAACAATTATTTTAAATACAACTAAAACTAAACTTGCACAACAATTCCCTTCTGTATAAAAAAAAAACAAACTTTCTTTACCTTTACAACATAATTTAACACTATACCAACAAAATTAAATTCAAGAGGAACAATCACAAGGGTTGCTAGTGCATAGTACCAAATGAAAACAAACATATATCAAGCTTTCACAATGTCTTTGGACAGTAGAAAAACATTATCAATGTCCAATTATCTGGAATTCACTCAAGGTCTTCTGGCTGCTCCAAAGGGCTTGGATTATATCTCTGATTCTGCCCTCTGCAGCAAACATAGTTTGTCCTCCAGGTTCTGATTGGCTTCCATCTATGGCTGCTGCTGTCCTTGGTGATCATCCCATGGTACTGGCATTTCCAAAATGCTGGGGTCTCTTGTTAACAACTGGGCTGCACTTTCACCAATAGTCTCTCATAGCCTCTCTTTATGGTGCCAAGCCTCAACCTCTTTATATGACCCCTTCATCTGGGCCTTCAACTACTACTGAGGCTGCACTTTTACCAATGGTCTCTCCTGGCCTCTCATAGTGCCAAGCCTCAGTTTCTATCCATGACCCCTTCATGCCTTCAAAGCCAGTACCACCAGGGTAACTCTTACAGTACCAAGTTTGGCTACAAGCATGAGATAAAACATTGGCCAGTTCTGGAAGACAGCTTCCTTGTGCTGACCTGAGGAAATACTTTCCTGATTTTAAGATAGAGTCTAGTTTGCTGGAAAAATAAGTAGTTCTTGTCTACAGGAAGAGTTCCCTCCTGGTGTGGAGTTACTGCTTATAGACAGGTTTGCAGGGGGGAAAAAACTGTTCAGTTTAACTAAGTGGCCTTTTGGCTCTAAGCTGTGGTTTCCACAATAGGGCATCCTGGGCCCACAGGAAGAATCTCCAGTTGAAACATTCTGGCTGTTTGGTATTCTTTTTCACCACCACTAAGGGGAAATATATAACCCCTCTTCAAAGACATCAAACACAACATCTTGAGCTTCACATACATGCAACACAGCTATCAGAAAACTCAGTTTGAAAAACAGTATGCTACCACCAGTGGCAGGAGAGAGTGTCAGCTGCATGATCAGGAAAAGCAATAAGAACCTTGTTTTTTCCTGCTCCCAGCTTAATTCTTTTTTTCTTACGGCCTCCATTCTGTGGCTCTCACCTTGGAGCTTTTTTCCTCATTTATATAATTTCACAGTCTTTACACTTCATAGAGGCTTATTTCCTTCCTCTCTCTCCTTTTCCTTCAGGAGTCTTCAATTAACAGCTTAATCTCTATCCTCTGTTAGCTTCTCTGAGCATACTTTACTGGAATCTGTGAGGTCTAGAGTTTCTTTCTCTTCTTTGTCTTCACATTAGATTAGCTGGCATGATGTTCTGTCTCATGTTGCAGACACCATTTGTAGTTGTACAACTACTGTGTGGGCTCAGCAAGGAAGACAAAGAGGCATTTTCATATGTGGAAATTCTACCAGGCCTCAGCAGAGGGAACCACTGTCATAGTCAGTGGTATACTGTAGTGGAACCCTGGAGCACCTCAGCTCAGGTGTTTATATTCATTCAGAACTTCTTAGGTTCAGATCATAAGCAATCAAACATCCCCCACAGAAATCCAACACCTGCAGACAATACAAAATGCCAAGTTCTATGCATCCCCTTTTCCAATAGTGCACAAAAACAATTCTTTTAAACACAATTACAAATAAACTTCCACAACAGATCTCCCAAGATCATAGATTAGTAGGATTAACACAGTAAAAATGATCATCTCACCAAAATTGATCTATAGATCCAATGCAATCCCCATCAAAATTCCAACACGATTCTTTACAGACCTTGAAAGGACAATACTCAACTTCATACAGAAAAACAAGTATGGAAAACAAAAATCCAAGATAATGAAAACAATTCTGTACAATAAAAGAACTTCCAGAGGTATCACCATCCCTGATTTCAAGCTGTAGTACAGAACTATAGTAATAAAAACTTCATAATATAGGCATAAAAACAGACACATTGAACAACGGAATCCAATCAAAGACCCAGACATAAATCCACACAACTATCGACATCTGATTTTTGATAAAGAAGCAAGAAAGACACACTGAAAAAAATACAGCATCTTCAAAAAATGGTGCTGGACTAACTAGGTATCTGCATGTAGAAGAATGCAAATAGAACCATTTTTATCACACTGCACAAAACTCAAGTCCATTTGGATCAAAGATTTAAGATAAAACCAGATACACTTAACCCAATAGAAGGGAAAGTGAGGAATAGCTTTGAATGCATTGGCATGGAAGACAACTTCCTGAACAGAACACCAATAGCACAGGCACTATAAGATCCATGATCAATAAATGGGACCTCATGAAACTGAAAAGCTTCTGTAAGGAAATGTAACATCAATAGGACAAAGCCACAACCTACAGATGGGAAAATATTTTCACCAACTTCACTTCTGATAGAGGGCTAATATCCAAAATATATAAAGAACTCAAGAAACTAGACATCAACAAAACAAATAACCCAATTAAAAAATGGAGTACAAATCTAAATAGAATTCTCAGAGAAGGATCTCAAATGTCTGAGAAACACTTAAAAAAATGTTCGCTATCCTTAGCCATCAGGGAAATGCAAATTAAAATTACTCTGAGATTCCATCTAATCTGTCAGAATGGCTAAGAACAATAACACAAACGACAGCCCATGCTTGCGAGGATGCGAAACAAGAGGAACACTCCTTCATTGCTGGTGGGAGTGCAAACTTGTACAGTCACTATGGAAAGCAATATGGTGATTCCTTAGGAAATTTGAAATCGACCTGTGAGGCTGGAGACCTCCGGCCCTGGGCATTAATCCTAAACTCTTAACAGGAACTTAGGCTTTCTCTACTCAATACAATAATTATTGAGTACTTTCCAGAACTCCCTGTTCCAAGAACTAGCCCAACCCAGAAACCATACAAACAATTATTGTCAGGCTTAATTCAAGGGCACTGTGACCCAGCCCAAATTCCCAAAACTAAAGTAAGAGAGGCAGCTGCCGCCTAATAGCCTTGGGCAAGGGACTTTCCACATTGACTAAGACCCTAAGTTTACATTTCCTGGTGCCCACGACCTTGCTATATGCCAGCTCCAATCAGCTTAAAGGTTAATTGGCCCTAACCTATCAAAATAGAAAAACAATTTGGGAACCAATCGACTTGTACCAAATCAGTTTATGCCTAGCAACTGTCTGTATTTTGTATAAAAAGCTTTGTTTTCTGCTCCTCGGGGCCACTTCTATCCTGCATGTTAGAACGGCCCCAGTGCTGGTTAACAAACCTCTTGCTTTTTGCATTGATTATCTGACTGTGTCTCTCTGTGGGCGCGTCATCAATTGGGGTCTGGTTCGGGAACCCAACAGACCTACTGCAAGATCCAGCTATACCATTTCTGGGCATATAGCCAAAAGATGCTCCATCCTACCAGAAAGACACTTGTCCAACTATGTTCACAGTGGCTTTATTCATAATAGCCAGAAGTTGTAAACAACCTAGATGTCGCTCAACTGAAGAATTTATTAAAAAATTGTGGTACATTTATGAAATGGAGTATTATTCAGCTATTAAAATAAACAATCTCATGAAATTTGCAGGCAAATGGATGGAACTAGAGAAAAAAATAATCCTGTTTGAGGTAACCCAGACCCAGAAAGACATTTACAAGTTGATATTAGCTGCTAAGTAAAGGACAATTATACTACTATCCACAGACCCAGAGAGACTATGCAACTATCTCCAGTGGTGATGCATGCATCTCCCTGGGAAGGGAAAATAGAACAGACATTTCAGGTTGGCTGGGGGAAGATGGAAATGGGAACAAGAGGAAGCAGGTCAGGGGAGAGGGATGGAGAGAGAATATAGGGACAGATGACCAGAATTGGGGGATATTTAGGAGGTGGAGACCTAATGTAGTGGAAACTTCCTGGAATCTATAAGGGTGACTGTAGTGGAATACTTGAATTAGATATTGTATAGTTACATACTCTTGTCTTTATGGATGTCTTTACAAGGAAGACTTGTTACCTGCACCTGTTCACACCTCTGTGCTAAAAAGAATGGATGTAGCCCCCTAAAATCTCCACATAATAAGGCCATTTGCTTTTCTTGGTGCAAATGAAGAATCCTTATGGCCTTTGTGGATTCTGCAGTGGGAAACCAGAAAAGAATCTGGTTTTCTTAGCTTGGACACTGGCCAGAAGAGGCTACAGGTTGGCTGGCAGACTTGGAGGGGTCTTAGGTTCTATTCCTTTGTGTAAATAAGGTCTTCATGGGAGTAGGAGGAAGTTTTGAATGAATAAAGGGCCTAGAAGCAGAAGCAGAGAAAAGACATGTGAGGCAAGTTGCATCTTGAAGAGTTGCCCCTGCTCTTTATTAAAATCATCATAGACACTAATATTTCCACTACAGGTGATCCTAGCGAGGACTCCTAGTAATGGGGGATAGGAAGCCTGAACAGGCCATCGTCTACAACCAGGCAAAGCTTCCAGTGGTGGAACTGGGACACCAACCCAGCTACAAAAACTACCTATAACCTATCTCAACTGCAGAATCTGCAGAGGCTATGGAGGGTCAGAACCCAAGGGAGGAGCCCATTCCTGACACTGCAGGGCTGACCAGGAACTGGAGACTAGATAGTCCAGAGATGATTCCTAATGATACTTTGTTATGCTCATAGATCAGTGCCTAACCCAATTGTCATCAGAGAGGCTTCCTACACCAGCAGAGGCAGAGGCCTATGGCCAAACATGGAACATACCTCAGGAAACTTCAAGGAATAGGTGAAGGAGGGATTGTGGGGACAAGAGGGGTTAAGGACACCAGGAGAACATGCCCCACAGAGTCAACTGACCAGGACTCTTAGGAGCTCACAGAGATTGAAGCCAAAGACACAGAACCTGCATGGGTCTGCTATGGGTCTCCTACATATATCTTATGATTGTCTGGCTTGATGTTCTTATAGAACTCCTAAAAGTTGAAGTGCATGTATGGAGGTCTCTGACCCTGTTACCTGCCCATGGGACACAGGAGGAAAACCTCCTGCTGGGTTTTCTCATCCAGCCTTGATGTATGGGCTTGTACCTACCCTTGTTCTATCTTGTTATACTCTGTTCAGTTAGTAACCTCGAGAGACCTGTTCCAGGGCAGAGGGGAAATGGGTAGGGACTGGGAGTAGGGGAGGCTGGGGCTGGGATATATAGTATGAGAGAAGAAAATATGAATTTAAATAAAAAAAAATTCAAAGGACATAAAAAATGGCATAATGAAATTTTCAGGAAAATGGATGAAACTAGGAAAAAATGATACTGAGTAATGTAACCGAGATCCAGAAAGACAAACATGGGATGTACTAATTTATAAGTGGATATTCGCCATTCAGCAAAGGATGAAAATACTACAATCCACAGACCCAGGGAGAGTAAATATCAAGGAGGCCTCTAGGGGAGATGCATGAATCTCCCTGAAAAGAAGAAATGGAATAGATTTTTAAGAGTGGACTGAACGCAGGTGGGGATGGGAATAGGAGGGATCCAGTGCCAGGTGGGGGTGGGGACTGAAGGGAGAAACAACAGGAAGAGAGGAGTGGAATTGGGGGGCTTTGGGGGAATATCTGGAAACAAGTGCAGTGGAAACTCCCAGGAGGATATGGAGCCTGAACCACCATCTTCAGTAACCGGGCATGGGGACACAGACCCTATCAGAGTAAATGGCATGCTAGTGTCATCACAGGAGAAGGGTGCATGGGGAATAAGACTTGCCAGAGTCTACTGCTCCTGTCTCCCCGTGGCCTGTAAGCCAGACTAGGAAATCCGAGTCCTCATCTGTAGGGAAGATGAATTACTCCTCATCCGCTGTGGAGAATCTTAGACTCAGCACCCACAGTCTAAATGTCTCAAGCAATGGAGACACTCGATACAATTACTCTGCACTCAGTGTCTCCTGAACTGATAGTTGAGGATTCTGTGAACAGGGGAGCCTTGTACCTAAGCCTGGAACCCTCCTGGTATCTGAACAACATGCTAGTTCAAATGGCCATGCCCTTTCTCTTGGCTTTCAATTCTCCTAAAACCAATCCTACAGAGGACAGGTCAATGCCTGAGTCTGTAAGGAGTCCGCAGGAAAATGTTAGATAATATAAGACTGAAGCTCTGCCACAGGACAGTCAGCACAGCAGACTGAATTATGGGCACTCACTTAAACTAAGTTGCATGTGCCACACGTGCACCCACCACAGCCAGGTCAAGGAAACAACACTGCCTGAGGAAGAGGAGGAGATATGGGCTGTCAGAGTCCACCCAGACCAGTCTCTCTGAGTCATTTTCCAGGGACAACTGGGACCAGCTCCTCTGCCCTGGTCTTATTACAAACCTGAAAGCCAATGGGACTGTAAATATTTGGGGGGGGCATTTGAAGAATTCAAAGGGAGATATTTAGAAGACAAGACCACAAGATTTCTACCTTCATGATAATATGAGAAATAATGCTTCTTACAGGGATAGCCACAATGGCTAACCATGACTGGACTCAAAATTTTTTTTTTTCTTACTAGATCCTATATAACTGGGAACATTTGATTTCTAAATAAAATTTCTGATTTCTTTAATGAATAATTACTAGGTATATTATATTCAAATAAGAGTTAGTCTTTCAATATGGTATAAATATTTTCCTAAAAAAGAATGGAGCCTTATGAATCAGTAAAAGGCCTAATCTATTAACTACCATGACAGAGAGGTTCACAATCCCTGGTTCCACAGCTAGTTTGATGGCCATCCATGACTGAACACCTAAAGACCCTGCAAGACCTCTTATCCTTTCCTTCCCAGGTCTAGTGGTCTGGCCTTGCTCAATCAACTGGTTGTAAAACTTGTTGAAATAACTACACAGCCTCTGTTAAATTGGTCTACCTAATGGTACAATCCAATCCCTTATAAAATAAGTCAGTGCATTGACTCCTCCTTAAGACCAGTGGGGAATCATCAACTGCTCAAAGTGACTCTGGTTTGTCTGAATTTTATCCAATTGCTCTCCACCTCCAAATTGCTTTAATCAACAGACTGAGACTGTTCACACTTCTTACACTGCCTTTCTCTGTGTGATGTAATTGTAGGTTTGGCTTTATAAACCCAATCATGCCTCACTTCAGTGTAGAGATCTTTCTGACATGAGCCTGCTTTCAACCTTAACAAATAAATGAATCTCAGTCTAACCTACACTCAGTGGCATTTTCCTGAGTCTTACATTACAGTGTAGACTCAATAAAATGAAGAATTTTGGAAGTCACTGTCTATACAATGCACAGCTCACTGTGGGGGAAATACAAAGCTTAAGAGACTGAAACCATCATAAACATCTGAGATCTGTCCTTTGAAAACAAAAACATGAAGGAGAGACCTAAAGAACTATTTCCACAATAACATTGTGTTTCAGTGCAAATGGTAAAATCTGGCTTTCTGTTGGATCTTTGCACCTCATCTCTGTCCTCTGAACCCCTCTTTTCTTACACACCTGCATGCATGGTGGCTGCTGCTTGTCTTCTCACACCCGAAGGCACTTGCCTTTGCTCAAGAAATGTTACTAGGTATGGCTTAGAGAGAGCAAGACCTGTTTGCAGGAAAGAAAACAAAATTGTTTAAGTGCTCTTCCACTGGGAATTGACATGTTCTTTCCAGTACAGTGCTTCTAAGGAAAGAGATGACACAGTAAATAATTGCAGATAATTAGTTCCTTAAATGTTTCTGACAGGATTATTAAGGAAAGAGATGATGCAATAAATGATTGCAGATAATTGGTTCTTTAACTGTTTTCTGACAGGATTATTACAATATGTAAAGGAATATACAGTGTCCAGATTCTGAGTTTCATTTAAAGGGAAAAACATTAAAACTGAATTGCAAAACACTTTAATTAATAAGTGTGTTCCATGCCTCATGTAACTGAATATATAACAGTCCAACTAGAGTAAAGGATGCATATTTCTCTCTAATTCTTTTTTTAAATGAAGGATATGAAACTCACTGTTCAAAAGCATAAACTCCCATGAAATACTGTACAAAGTTAGCAAGCTGCATGTTAGTGGTGAAAAAAGAATTTATGATATATGTAATCTTCACCCAGGAAATCAAGGTTGCTGTAGTTCTCCAACATCACATCCCTGTACAAATCCCACTGCACAGGCTCCAGGCATTCCCACTCTTCTGGAGAGAAATCAATGGCGACATCCCAGAATGACAGCATTTCCTGAAATAAGAACAATGAATGGTATTACATTTTAAATTAATTAATACAACTAATAATAATACAAATACTCAGATGCATTGGGCTGGCTAATTCTATTGTCAACCTAATACAAGCTATGGTTATTTCAGAAGAGAGAAGCATAACTAAGAAAATGCCTCCCTAACCTAGTCCTACAGCCAAGCCTATGGGGGATTTTCTTAATTAGTAATTTATATGAAACAGCACAGCCCATAATGGGTGGTGCTCTCTCCTGGGCAGCTGGTTCTGTATGTTATAGGAAAGCAAGCTGAGCAAGCCATGGAAAACAAGCCAGTCAGCAGTGTTCTTTTATGGGCTGTACTTCAGTTCATGCCTCCAGGTTCCTTTCTTGACATCCCTTAGTGATGAACTATTACCTGTAGTTGAAAGCCAAAATAAACCCTTTCTACTCTGAGTCATAGCCTTTATCACAACAATAGAAACCCCAACACAGGCATCATATGCTTGTGGACACAAATCCATACTTTGTCCAGGATGCAATAGAGCTAGACGTGTTTCTGACATAGGTGAGTGATATTCCTTAGACTTGTCTGAAGTGTTCGCATGATCTCACACTGGACCTATCTTCAAGGAATGACAAGGTAAAGGATCCTACAAGCCCATGCAGATACTATACTGCAGTGGGATATTTTATAATTATGGGATCATACTACTGTGTTTGTGCTATATAGGGGAAAGGGTGCTGCCTGATGCCTTGTAGCATGTAAGAGAATTGCTTCCTATACCTGCTAACACCTCTGTGCTAAAAACAATGGAGTAGCAACCCAGATCTCCATATGAACAGGCCATTTGTTTACCTTAATGCAGATGAAGGTTTCCTATCACCTCAATGTTCTATAGCCAGGTGATCGGAGAAGACTCTGAGTCACCCCCCAGTTTGGACACCTACCAGGCCAGGCAATGTGTCTGCTGGCAGACCTTGAGAAGTGTTAGGTTGCATTCATTTGTATAATGATGAACTGTGTGGAGAGAGGGAGTTTTGAATGAATAAAGCACCTAGGGGCTGAAGCAGAGAGAGGAGCAGAGGATCACAGATGAGCAGAGCAGAACCAGGAGGAGAGCGGTGTGAGGAAGCCATGGAGAGGAGATGGCGTGAGCTCTCTGCCTAAGATGCCAAGGTACTGCATCCCTGAGAGTTGTCATGGTTCGTTATTAACACTATACATTTAAAAATGATGAAATGCCAAATGAATGCATTCACAAAAGAATAATGCATTTAGTGTTATATGCTTGTATATGCATTGTGTGTGTGTGTATATGTGTATATATATATACATATGTGTGTAAATATATATACATATATGTATACATATACATACATACATATGTATATATACATATATATGTACACACACACACTTTTTTTTCAAAGAAGGAAGTCATGGAATAGAAGAAGGCAGTTCTCAATACTCAATATGCACTGTCTTGAATATAAGACGCAATGAAAATACATATTCTACTGAAATGGTTCTGGCTCAAGCCTGAGTTTCTGGAATTGTACAGAGTTCAGTAATGATGCCAGTGACAGTACGAAGGGCGATGAGATGGAGTAGGCAAGGGGTAGGATAAAGGAAGATCACAGTCAGAAAATACCATTTCAGTATCTGAACACATGAGAAAATCAGCAAGTATAGGACTAACCACACTGTTATGAGAATTTATAATACAACAGCTATCACTCTGATCTTTTAGTCATTTTCCTTTTCTGCCTTTTCTCTGACAGGTAGTGACTGATGTGTTTGTAATATTCCTAAAGCATGTTTTCCATATATGACACCTGTGCATCTGTGTTCTGCAGTTGAGCAATATAATCACTGATGCTACTATTTTCTTATTTGGAAATTTTCTCATTTGATAATTTATGTTTTTCCTATCTTATTGAGTAAAGTCCCAAGATGATCTATGAGAATAATCATGCATTATTTTTCCTTTTTATTAATACATGAAAATTATCAGCAATATATATATGAAGGGATATTTTGTAATAATTCCAGGGGTAAGCTTCAGATCATCTTTCTCAGTTTTGGGGTGCTCATCTCAAAAACTATCTTCCAATGCACCCTACAAACTCCTTACACACATCCAGAACTTGGGACAAGAGTGCTGTGAGCTTTTCTCTCCTATTACACCGTGCCAAGCATCCATTGTTCAGGAAATTCCCTCACCTGGGCTTCCTGATATCATTGGTCAATGGGAAAAACCATTACATCTTCAACTTCTGTGAGTTACAATTCTCTACACTTAACATACTGATGAAATCATGTGGTATTTATCTTTCTTCACCTGAAATAATTTCCAGTTCTACACATATTGTTACAACTGATGAGGATGTATATTTTTCTCAAAAAATATTCAATTAAAGTATAATTATATAATTTTCCCCTCTCTCTCCTCATTCCAACATTTCTTATGTCCCCAGACACTCCATCTCAAAAATATGGTGCATTCTTCATACACACACACACACACACACATACAAAAACAAAAACAAAAACAAAAACAAAAACAAACAAACCTATAAAAATACCAATGGCATATTCTGTTCGGTGTTGCCTGTATGCATGTTTTGAGGACTGACCACTTGTTACAGGATGAATACAGACTAAGTGGGCTCATTCCTGGGGCAGACTAATTTTCCATCTCTTAGCAGTGCTTAGTAGTCTATACTTTGTCTAGCCATGAAATTCTCCCTTGTAGAGTATTATGTGTCTTTCTTCAGGTCTTGATCAGGCAAAAATGAGAATTCTTCCTCACATAGTAAATATCAGCACGTATCTAATCACCAAAATATAATGTCTTTAACAAAACCATGTTAGAGACAAAATTCAGATTACATGTGAATGGATCAACAGAAGTACACATAGATTTTCAGTCAGCATTGATTGCATTGATTTGTCATGGTGCTCACTCGAAGAAACATGAAATGAACCAGTCATTTATCATGTCCATATAGTATGTTTAAATGCTTTCTGACACAGACTCAGGTAGACTAGGCTGGCCTTGATTTGCTATAAAGCAGGGGATGACCAGAGGGTCCTGCCTCCCCCTCACAAATGCAGAGATGACAAGGATGTGTGACATGGTAAGCTGACATTTCTCTCCCATTACATGTCTGTTTACTTTAAATACACAGGTCTGTGAGTTCCTCCTGACTCTGCCAACATGACACCAATGCCTGATACCCTAAAACAAGGCCATGTGAGCTTTTCACCTGCTCCTCGGGCCTGCTCTTGGACTGTTCAACAGGTTCAAGCCCAGATTAAGACATGTTGACATAAAAGTTGTGGGTCAAGCAGACATTTTGTCTTTTTTACAACTAGTCAACCTTAAATTAGGGATGCAGGAGCTTTCAAAGGTTTAAGAAAAGCCAACCTTCAAGGTGAAGCTGGGTTCAGCTTCCTGAGTCTGCTGTGTGTGTTAGCACACTTCTAGTCAAAACTTTCTATAGCAGCTGATACTGGCAGATCACAGAATTTCCCATCTGTAACCTGTTGAGCCTCAGATTTTTTCCTCCTTTAATACTGTAGCTGGCAGAGAAAATTAACACAATCAAGACCGTTTCACTAGGCCAGCTACACAGTATAAGAGGGACCAAAAATTCCATTTGCTTTAAATATACTGAGAAATCTGACAGCATCCATGTGAGAATGGGTCAGCTAGTGACACTCCTTTCCTCAGCTCAGTTGTTAAGTGAAGCACAGCATCGCCTCAGGTGCAGGTCATCAGCTGACCATTGATGGAACCTGCACTATTCTCTACTTCTGCACTACCAGGTAGCTCTCCTGGCCCAGAAGCAAGATGGACTGGGGTTTCAGGAGACTTAAAAAAAAAAAAAAAAAGGCCATCAGTTGAAAGCCTGGACCGAACTACCCTCTCCCTACCCCTGCGTTAAACTTCACAGTCCCATCCATATCCAGCACAGCACATCCCAGAGAGCTTCTTCCGGGATCCCAACCACCCAGGTCCGCTCCCTGCAAAATCCCGGCACCCCGCACAGGGCCTCAGGCTGCACGGCACACTGGACCAACCTCCATGTCAGAGATGCACCTGGAAAGCACGCCAGCACAGGACTGCCCCCGAACTTTGAGGAAGACTCACTGGTAGAGACCAAAAGCTGAACAACAGTTTCCTGGACGCCTCCTCGTGATATCATAGTTGCATAGACTACATTTCCCAGAAGTCTGTGCGAAGGAATTCCGTTCCTTTATTTGTGCCCGGATACCTGCAGTACAGAGTGAAAGGGAGAAGCCAACACTGCAAGGCAGAGCCGGGAGTCAGGCTGGTTTGGTTGGGTTCCCGAACCGGACCCCAACTTGATGACGCGCCCACAGAGAGACACAGTCGGATAATCGATGCAAAAAGCAAGAGGTTTATTAACCAGCTCTGGGGCCGTTCTAACATGCAGGATAGAAGCAGCACCGAGTAGCAGAAAATGAAGATTTTTATACAACATACAGACAGTTGGTAGGCATAAACCGATTTGGTACAAGTCGATTGATCCCCAAATTGTTTTTCTATTTTGATAGACGAGGGCCAATTAACCTTTAAGCTGATTGGAGCTGGCATATAGCAAGGTCGTGGGCACCAGGAAATGTAAACTTAGGGTCTTAGTCAACGTGGAAAGTCCCTTGCCCAAGGCTATTAGGCGGCAGCTGCAGCTGCCTCTCATACTTTAGTTTTGGGAATTTGGGCTGGGTCACAGTGCCCTTGAATTAAGCCTGACAATAATTGTTTGTATGGTTTCTGGGTTGGGCTAGTTCTTGGAACAGGGAGTTCTGGAAAGTACTCAATAATTATTGTATTGAGTAGAGAAAGCCTAAGTTCCTGTTAAGAGTTTAGGATTAATGCCCAGGGCCAGGGGTCTCCAGCCTCACATTTTTCACCTCCAGTTCCACAATAGGACATGTACAAATGTTGTTGGACTCCGAAGGCCCAAAACGGAACGCCGCACCCCCACAGAGACTCACAGACCGGATTTATTGAGGATTTATTGAACCACTCGCAGGGAAGGGCGGCCCCCAGGAGCCAAAAGTGAGCCTTTTTATTTACAGTACAGTTGCTAGGCACAAACCGAGTTGGTACAAGTTGATTGGTCCCCGAACTGTTCTTTATCCTGATAGGTTGGGGCCAGTTAACCTTTAAACTGATTGGTGTTGGCATATAGCAAGGTCACAGGCTCCTAAAAAGAATACAAGCTCAGGGTTTCAGCCAACGTGGGTGGGGGAAACTCTTTAGCTCAAGGCTGTCTTGTTTGTCTTAGAAATTGTTTTCCTTACAGAAATTGTTTCTCTTACTTCAGTTTTGGGAACTGTTCTGGGTCACACTGCCCCTGACTTGGGCCTATATAATTTTGGTGCTCTTAGAAGCCTGACTAAAGTTTTGCTGCTTTGGTCTTGTCCTTTCAATGTGAGTTGTCCTTTGACAGAGTCATGAGGCTTATAAGTCATTTCCATCCATATGCTGAGATATTAATATTACTACAGACTGAAAAAAAAGTCACGTTGACTTAGTCTTTCTTAAAATATCAAAGCAATACACTAACATGGGAATTAAAATTATCCTTTAAAGATGATTGTGAAACCAGGTTAATGTGCCTGACTGTGCTTCTGGCTGCTCAGCGGTTTCTGGTGGAAGGACTCGGGATCCAAGGCTGCAAAATTTATAGAGATCTTCTGTCTAAATCAAAAGAAAAAGGTAAAAACAAAAACAAAAAACAGAAGAACAAAGAGAATAACAGAAAGCCTGATACTGATATGGGGATAAAGCAGTTGAGTAAAATGTAGGCTTTGTCTAATGTGCAGTACTACAGATAATGAATAATCCTTGTTTCTGTGTACTGACACTCTGTGTGAGCCATACATTGAGCAGACACCACTGAAAATCAGTTTTCCTGTGAACGTTGAAATCCACACAGTATACAAGGTTGGTCAGGGATAGAGAGATGGTATAATTCACTGAATAAACTTAAAAATCCAACTCTCTGACATTTTCTTGCAAAGAACTCACATAATTCATTTCAGGATTTTCCCAATTGTCCTTATGTCCCTTGGAAAACTTTGAAAGGTTAGTCTAATGTACAAAATCAGTTTTTATGAGAGTTTTACTAGAATTTTAGTAACATGTCTGTTTTTTTCAGAATTCAGGTGAGTATTCACCACCAGATGTGCTATTAGCTTGTATTTGCCTACCCTGATTCTCTCCCAAGTAGAGAAACACAGCTCCAGGGATCACATTGATGTGTGTAGTGACCACTGGCCCATCATCCATTGTTGGAATTCCTTATGCAGAGGTTTGATCTGTCTTGTTCAAATTCTTTAGCCTTCTCTGATACTGAATTTGTTCCTATGTGATATTTTGAAATTGAGAGACGCTGCCTTGAACCTCCATCAGTTCTTCCAAAACAGGAAACAGAAATGATTATTTCTCAATAACAAAGATATGAGAGATATCAAATGAGCTTATTGAAATTTCACAGCAAAATACCTTAGTATATACCACAACCTTCTACCCTGACAGACTCTGAAAGTTTCACTTTCATCTCCTATGAGGAAGGCAATTAGTTATTTCTCAAAGTACCCATATAACTTTAATAGTCCCAAGACAGTCAAAGCCCAGTCTCTTGACTTTGTAATTCAAACAATTGCTTATCCCTCATGGCTTTCAATACTACTGCTTCAGCCATGGAACAGTGGAAACCTGGCCATTGTGGAAGACATGAGTAGGCACTTAGCAAAGAAGACAGGAACAAAGTTAGACGAAATGTTCGGTGAAAACCCAGATCCTACAACATCACATGCATGGCATCTGAGGTACCTGATAGAATCATCTGGACATCAAAGAATTTTATCAACCCAAACTTCCATGGCTATGGACTGAAGCACCGATAGCCCCTGTGTAGAGTTTGCTATGGTTTTAACATGAGATTATGGTGGGATTCCCATTACACTTGGCTGTCTCCTGAATGTTTCACTCAGTGACCCTGTAGGAATTGTTAAGGAGACTGTTCATCCTACAAAGTACCTGGTAAAACAATTCTCTTTAAAACCATTGCAAAGCTCCATGTTGTTCTAAATGTATCCAAAATGTCTGCAAAATTAGGAGAATGCGGATACTGCTCTCAAGTTGTGCTTCCATCTTGGGATTCAGTCAGGCCCTATAGCACACTTGTGTCTGGGTACTGCTCCTGGGAATAAGTTCCTTAAAGTGTAGTATTGAGCATGGAGCCCCTTCAATGGACTCTTTCCTTTCAAATGAAATTGCACTTCCACAGATAGAGATTTCGATGGAAGTGTTCTTGGGTCAGGACATATCTGATGTTGGCTCAGTACAAAGTACCAGGATTCCCCATATTGGTGCTAAACTCTCTAACAATTACAGCAGATTTCTTTTATGGCCAGCCTGACAAGTTGGAAAGTACCTGAATGTGGGGGTGGGACTGAAGGCCTTATGAGGAGAGGGGAAAAGAAACAAAGAGGGAAGGGGATAGACCAGGCACACACAGTATCACTGAGCTCAGATGGAATGGAGCTGAAGTTTAATTTTTTTCTCAGTTTTTAAACACTTTTTTTCTCAAGGGTCTACGTGTAACTACAGCAGTTACAAAGATACAATGAGCTTATCAATCACAGGGTAAGACAATACATAAGTGAAACATCCTAAAGCCATAAAGTAACAGAACAAAACATTTTCCTTGCTGGAGCAGGATGTTTACCCTGGGAGATAACTTTTCTCAGGGAAGCTAAATGTTTACCCAGGGAGATAGCCTCTCTTGGTGGAGTTAGATGCTTAGCCAGAGAAGGAATGTTTCTTTAGATAATCTTTGACTTCTTCGAAACTAGCCACTCTCGGGCAACTTGTTTTGTGACTCAGTTTTGCTCAGAAGATTTCCAAATAATGAAGTAGGCATATAGCCAGAGGCTCATAGCAGAATCTAGGCCCAGAATCTGGGGGCTCACCACAGATTTCATGCTTGTCTATAGCATTAATGTCACCATAGTCCTTGAATGAACATGACTCCTGTAGATTCATACAATTGAATGCTTGGTCCCCAGTAGATGGGAACTATTTGGAAAGGATTTGGAGGTGTGGCCTTGTCACAGGAGGTGTGTCACTGGAAGTGAGCGTTGAGGTTTTAGAATCCTATGCCGTTCTCAGTTAGCTTTATCTGCTTCATACCTATGGATTAAGTAAGATGTAAGCTCTCTGCTCCTGCTTCAGACCACAGCCTGCTGCTATGCTCTTGTTGAGGCCTCGTGATGAGAGCTTTAGATTTAGACTCCCTCTTAGTTGGATTAAGTTTAAGTTTCCATTTCCTGGCTTAAGTTTAAGTTTTCCCTACTAAGGAAATGGGGCCCATTACCAAGGAGACAAAGTTTAAATTTCTGCTGACCAAGGGAACAAGAAGCATAACCTGTTCCTTACCCCTCACCTGCCAAGGTAACAAGGAACATAACATATTTCTGGGCTGTCACTAGCCAATAAAAATAATCAGTTGCTGCTTCATTGTTATGCCAGCCAAGATTGACTAATCTGGGAAATCACTTGTTTTGAGGTTTTTTAACTTCATAAGCTGTATGAGATTCACGTTCAACAGCTCTCACACCATCTGTATATAGGTATGTGATTTCTCCTGGTGTATACCAAGCTCCTGGTACACCAGAATGTGTCTCTTTTCTTACTTTTCACTAAACAAATCTTGCTTTAAAATGTATTCAATGTGTGAGAATCACTGTTCAGTCGCGGACCCCAACACTCTCTGCTCTCTTTTTCCTTGAGCAACAAATTAAACTCCTTTATGCATTATCTCACAGCAATTAAAAAAGACACTGTTCTATATTTTCTAATGCAGAAGAGAAAGAATGACTTCTCATCTCAGATTATGTTCCAATGATAGACACAGCAAAGATTCCACTCAAGTCCCTATCTTCATGAATCAGTTAGTTTGTTGTAGTTGCTGATGGGAGTATGATTGAGGGATGAGAACTGCATGACAGATGACTTAAAGTTGCAGCATAAGCAGTAATAGCAGTACTAAAACTCTGGACCCTAGGTAAGAACTCTGGAAAGTTTCGTGCCTGAGGAAACGCCACTGAGTCTCTTCCATACAGTCCTTACTGTTTATATAACCAGCAGGGAGGGTCTTGTGACTCTCATAATTGTGGAGGAATTACCAAGGACTTTCAAATGCATTTTTCTGAAGAGTTAATGAGGTCATTGTAAACTTAGATGTATGCATTAATTTATTAATTATTATTGTGGGTTCATGGCAGAACGCAGTTTAATCTATATGAATACAATCCCAATCCTGATTTTGGAGCATTTCAGCCACCATACAATCTAATCTTCAAGATGCTAGCCTGGACCTAGAAGCTTCAGCCTCCATACAATATAATCTTCAAACCTAAACCTAGAATATTTCAGCCTCCGAGACTTACTGCTGATTGAGCTCACTCTGACTAGCTGTCTTCTGAACTCTGAACTGTAAAGCATAAACCATCTGCTTCTGACACTCTGCTTTCTCTCTTAGCATATTCTGGACTCTGAACTCTGCCTCTTTTCTCTGTTTCTCCCTCTGAGCTCCACATCTGCCTTCCAAGCCCTGGGATTAAAGGTGTTCACCACCACTGCCTTCTGAAGTGGGATTAAAGGTGTGTGCTACATTGGGATTAAGGGTGTGTACTAACATATTTTCTACCCCAGAGCAGCCATGCTGCCAGATTAAAAGGTTGAATATTCTTCTACAGTTATCCTCCAGGATGGAATGATTTTCTTCTTAGGAAATTGCTATTCATTTCATTGCATACACAGTAATGATGGAGGTAGCAATGAGTGCTTCTACTCAGCACTGTTCATACTGTCAAGAGTATGTCTCCAAAGA
Organism: Cricetomys ansorgei; assembly: GCA_026225945.1. NCBI lineage: Eukaryota > Metazoa > Chordata > Mammalia > Rodentia > Nesomyidae > Cricetomys > Cricetomys ansorgei. Next base: position 213,568 of record JAMJFZ010000239.1, on the reverse strand, counting down.
GAGGATCTTCTTTCCTCAACAATCTACTATGGATTTTCACTAGTAGACATTAGCAGAAGTTTATCTCCTAGGTCATTCTACCTCTCATCAAATGAACATTCATTCTTTCTGGGTGACTACATTTGAATGTCACCTATACTGGTAGTATCAGAAATATTCATCTTTGTCATCATACCCCACTATGGAATATGACCTTTTCATGAACCTGAAGTACAGGAGTCTGTAAGATTTTCCAAAGATCAATCTGGATATGAGGAAATATTTAAATGATTATAGTCCAGGCCATCTTGTCCTGACTCCATTCATGTTTTCTTAAATACTTCACAGCCCTCTATTCTCTTCCACATTTACATGGATTCTGCTGTTCATAAACCATGTCTTAAGGCTTGTGGGACAAGCAATTTTCCATATCAGCTTGCTTACTGTCCCTGGATATCTTGTTTGCAGTCTTAATTTCTCTCTGAATTTTATACTGTCCCTTATAAATACATTATTTAATATCTCACTGCTGTTTCCTACTTTCTACAATATCAGTAATTTCTTGTGGAAATCCTCTCATTTTGGGTATTTGTGTATATATTCCTGTCATACATGAGGCTGTAACTTGACCAAAAGCCCTATAACATCATGTCAATGTCTGATTGGCTTAAAAACAAAACAATCATTTCCTTAGCCATACATAATGGACCAGTCCATAAAAAATGGAGGGGCACAAATGGATCACATGATAATAATTCATCTACAATGTGTAATTTAAGTTAGTAGGTATGGGGGATGTTCAATGTATTTATTAACTTGTTCTAACTCCCAGGGTACTCACAATGGCCCTTGATGTCTCCTTCACTTCTCATGCTCACTCAGAATGTGCTGACTCCTCTCTTACTATATTCTCTCAGCCTGAGATGGCACCAAAACCTGTTCCAAACTTGCAAATTATTTGTCTAGCACAATACCTTATAGCACACTAGACATTCTTGAAACACATTATCTATCATGTCATGCTGACAACAGCTCCTATGGCTAAAAAAAAAAAAAAAAAAAAAAAAGCCAGTATGTCATTATTCATCTCAGATATTTCTATTCAGAAGGTCATGAGGATTTGTTGAATCTTTACTTAGTTACCTTTAAGGACATGAGTCCAAAATAAGCAGACTGGAACTGTGCTGCTTTTTTTGTGCTCACATCCTGAGGTGAAGGAGGCAGGACAAGATCGCTCTGGGGGCTGCAAGAACTGCAGTGTTGGCAAGAGCAGAGCATTCACATTCTAGTGTTGGCAAGAGCAGAGCATTCACATTCTATTATTACATATTTCACTACTCTACTCTAATATTATACATTTCTTTACCCTTCTGAGACCTCAGGAATTCATAGCCTAACTAGTCAGGGAGGCCGGGGCCCACCTCATAGTAGCCTTGGGGTGTGATGTAAAGGAACACTTTGCCAAAGAAGCTTGTGCTGTAAAGCCCCTCCAGTTTATGGTTACATGCAGTTTGGACTTCTGGGAATAGCTTGCGGGGGGAGAAAGAGAGTGACAGTTGGAAAGCAGTTGGAAAAGAGACGGGAAGGTTGGGTGTCAGGAAAAGTGAACTCCAAAAGCTGATGATAGGAAAGCAGGCAGAAATAAGGCACTGATAAAGATAGATAATTCTAGAGAATAAGAAAGACAGAAATTACTGAGATAACTGGAGGAAAAACATTATTGGAAAAAAAGAACTTAGAGTTAGTTCAGTTCCTCAAGCTTAGACAGATTCATTTCCTTTTCTTTCCTTTCCTTTTCTTCCTAACCCTTTGAGCTAACTGAGTTTTTTAAAGTTACAAGTTAGAAATCTTTCAGCTGGGAACAGGGGGTTTGGGGAGTCAACTTAGCAGTGAAAAGTAACAGCAGCCTTTGAGAGCCCAGAACCAAATGGCAGAAAACAACTAGATCCACATACACCCTTTTAAAAAGAAAAATGTTACAGTGTGAGGCCACTTTTTCTATGTTGGAGGCCCCTTAGTTGTGTCACTCAGATGTTAGAAAAGCTACACTGCATCCTAATGCCTGTCTACAAGCCTGCTTTCCTCTAAGATAGGATGTTCCCCCTGTTCTTGTGATTCCTTTGCCTTATGCCTATGGTCTGCCTTTAATTCTGTCTCACCAAGCCTGGATTTTTGTTTCACCTTTTCAGTCATATAAAAACAATTGCCTTTTTGGTATTTCAACATTACACATATATGAACATATACTGTTTTAGCAAACTGAAATGGCTGGCCATGAAGCTAGATTTTTGTGGCCCCATGTCACACCCAAGTATATGTGTTTCTAAGGTTCATCTAAATCTCCTGTCCTGAGTCAGTCCCCCTGACTCTGAGACAGGGATAAGGAGATCAACAAACAGCCTAAGAAGGAGACATTGTGTGCATAAGAACCACTAATAGGCTGCCTGTGTTAACAGAGACTACTGTTGTTGATCTCTTAGTAAAAAGGTATCTGAAATAAAAGCAGGTAACACTTTGCTCATACATAAAGAATAAGAAAACTCTATCTAAACTTTCTCTGTCACAATTTGAGCATCATAGTTTTAACAGTGCTGCCTCAGCAAAATTGTTAGATGCTATAACCATAATGTAATAAGGATTGTGACAAATACCTATACATGTTGTATAAATTATAGGAATGTCTTATGTTTTCAATTGCCAGGGATCTCTGCTACATTCTTTACTCCTACTCTTTACTCCTGATAGTAGGAGTCTACTACACTATTTGCTGTTCAGGGTATATCTCTCCTGTACTATTCATTTAAGATGGTTCTATGAGAAGCTTCACCTACAGGTTCTAGTTCTGAAAAATCATTCTCTTGTAGGACAAATGTATAGTTATCAAGATTTCCATTTGTAAGGAAATTGCTTTCTGTGTTCCAGAAGGAAAATGATAACTAGGTCTACAGAGAATTCAAGCAGGAAAAGGTTGACTCAAATACACATAGCAACCCTGACCTTTCTTCAAGGTGCCTTACTGACCACTTCTTATACATTTTTAAAAAACAGAACTTTTCCACAAACCAGCCTTTGTTATTGACATGGATGGTATTGAAGTGTGAGGTATATTGATTTCTCTGTTTTATTTAATTTGTACATGACCTTTAAATGTTAATAAAATCTGTTTTCTGCAAAAATCAACTATAGAAGGTATGTAATGTGTTGTCCTTTTAACTTTTTACATACTAAGTTTATTTGTTACACTGCTTTCCTAACTTTAATAATGATGGAGAACAAGGAACCAAAGCGGCTGTGATCACTATGTATGTAGAAGGGAGGAAAGGAAGGGTAGAGGGGCCACTGTTCATCTTTCCTCTGTTGTACTCATGGAAAAGCCAAATGGAAGATGGAAGAGAATCTGGCTGCAGCTCATCTCTGGAGAACCATTGTAGAGTGAAGCATTGCCAGGGAAAAGCCACTCCCCTGTGTGGTTGCATCCTGCTTGGACTTCTGGGAACAGCTTGGAGGTGGGTATAAAACAGGGGCAGTTGAAGGCAGTTGACAGTTGGAAGTTAAGAATTAGAGCTAAGAACAGCAGAGTTGCTGCAGGATAGGGAAAAAGTGTACAAAAGCTGATGAACAGAGAAGCAGGCAGAAATAAAGCTGATAGTGAAGCAGGCAGAAATAAGACTCAGATAAATTGAACTGGGGTTTTAGAAAAGTTGGAATTTAGATCTCAGTAACTGCCGTGCTGGGAGAAGCTGAACCAGAGCAGGGATAGAGTTAGTTCAGTTCCCCAGACACAGGCAGATTAAGACAGCCAAAAAAAAAGTCTGTTAAGGTTTCTCTTTCCTTTCTATCCTTTTATTTCCTCCCTAACCCTATGAGCTGAGGTTTTAAAAGTTACAAGTTAGAAATCTAGCAGCTGGGAACAGAGGGGCGGAGTCAAGTAGCCAGTAAGAGGAAAACTGTTACATTTTAGATACATTTTAAATATTCTTTTTTTTAAATACCCTTTACATTTTGAAAGGCATTTATAAAATCTTTTTATACAAAAAAAAAAATTCTCTTCCCTGATGTCACACTGATGCAGGGCTCCTTTGTCCTCAGCATCTGAGCCCTTCTGGGAGTCTCCTCACCTTCTCCCTCATGATGCTTCCAGTAAGATGCTGTCCCTCTGTAAACTTTACATCTAGAGTCATGTGTTGTAATCATTGCTAAAACAGGTCACCTTTAGATATGTTTAAAACCAAAGGTTTTAAGATGATATTTATTGTGAGAGAAGTTAATACATAATGCAATAATAAAATATTGCATGTTTTATTCAAATCTCCAGCATCCTCCTCAAATTACTTCCTACCCTTAAAGTAAAAAAAGAATACTCACATCACCAAAGATGTACATATTTGTTGTTTTGTTTGTTTGTTTCACAGCAGAAAAGTAGAGGCCCTTTTATCTGTAAAACACAATACAAGTGTATTTTTCAGGAGGGATCTTGTTTAAACATCTAGGTCCTCTCCCAGTAGGGAAAGAGGAATCCGTTTTTCCCGGAGGTAGGAAATACAAGTTATTTGCCTGAATTGGCTCCAGAGAGGAGGAAGTATAGTGTGAGGATAACCTGACTTTGTCAAAGTCACTTCATTCCCCACTTCAAACCTTTGATTTTTATGGAGGCAGGCAGTGGTCCTTTGGAATCACTTTTCCTGAAGCTATCTGTCATCTGACAAAGTTCAACAACCAGTTAATTAAACAGGGACTGGTCATTAGACCAAATATAGGGTAGACAGGAGCAGCAGACTTCCAGCAAGCCTTTCCTGTTACATCCTTATCCTGTAATGTGGCTAGCATGGAATTTACTGTGATAGTGCCTGTGTCCCATCCAAGGATAATGGTACAACTTGAGCCTGGGATATCCTGCCATGCAAGAGTTTTGTAAATTTAACACCTGTAGCTCTAGCACTCTATTTCTAGAACCAGGTTTTAAAAACAAATATAATTTCACTTGCTTTTTAATTTTATGCCCTATTATACATACTAAATTTACTTTAAACTTGATTTGAGGCACATGTTTTAGGATGTACTTTAATAGCATATACAGAGACTACAGAATGAGATAAAATTGGTTTCTCCACCCAATCTTGTCTCTCTAAATAAATTTCATGTGTGTTTAACATGGCTAGAAACACAACTTTGGGCACATTAGAGACATTTAATTACTTATAAGTTATTGATAGTTAACTTTTAGATTTGAATTGCCCTTGCTTTAACAGTTTATAATACATTAGTAAACCTGAGTTTGAGGTCACTTTTTTTGGATACATATTAAAAGTACAATAAGAACTGTATCTACAGTGCTTCATTCTTGATGATCAGTAGCCACTAACCAAATACATCCTTTCTGCTGAGTGAGGGCATGTGACTTGGATCTTGATTTTAGTAGGGACCTATGTTTGTAACATGATGGTTATATTCATATAACAAACACTGCTAAATTTAAAGGAAATTCTTTATTCTGGAACCAAATATGACTGAAAAGGTGTTAGCATTTCCTGGGGAGACAAACACAAATGTCCATTCACTCTAGATTGGCAACAATGAAGACCATTTCACCAAAGTCCAACTTGGTGAGAAATGTGAGTTTATGGAGCTTTGTATACACCCAGGAGAGATGTGATTACAGGAGTCTGGGGGACCCCACTGGAAAAAAACAACACTAACTATACCATGTCCCAGAACTCAGATTCAGGGTACCCAAAGGTCCAAGTTACAGCATGGTGACAGTTCCATGGAAGATTTCTAGTTACAGAAGAGACTCATCAATCAGTGCAAGTTCAAACACATTGGTTGAACAAACTGCTTTGGAGATTACAGCAAAGAGAAGTCTCTACTGTTCTCTGATGACATTCTTAGCATTTGTGCTATAGAAGTTAGGTCTTTGTTTAGACATTCCAAAATAATTAACTTAATAGTCTTCACTATGGATTCATTTGAATTGGATGAGGTCTGAAAGATTAGCAAAGATTGTACCACACTCCACACACTGATGGAGTTTGTATTCAGTATGAATTATTTGATGTGTTTTAAGGGCTGAAGCAGTGTAAACTTTTTACATTCGTAGGGTTTCTCTCAGTATGAACTGTTATGTGTCAAGTAAGGCTATAAAGATTAAGAAAGGCTTTGCCACATTTCTCACACTTGTAGGGATTGTCTTCTGAGTGAATTGTTTGATGTCATCCAAGGCATGTAGATGAGGAAAAACATCTGCCACATACTTCACACTTGTAGGATTTCTCTCTAGTATGAACTGTCTTATGTCTCCTAAGGGATGAGTGATAACAGAAGGCTTTGTGACACTCTTCACACTTGTATGGTTTCTCTCCAGTGTGGATTGTTTGATGTTCCTGAAGGCTTGGAGAACAGGAATCCCTTTTGCCACATTTTTCACACTTGTAGGGATTGTCTTCAGAATGGAATGTTTGATGTCGCCTAAGGGATGAAGATGAGCAAAAACATCTTCCACAGTCTTCACACTTGCAGGGCTTCTCTCCAGTATGAACTGTCTTGTATATCCAAAGAGCTGAGTGATAACGAAAGGCTTTCTGACATTCTTTACACTTGTATGGTTTCTTTCTATGATGAATTTGTTGGTGATCCTGAAGATATGGAGAACATGAAAATCCTTTGCCACATTCTTCATATATATAGGGATTTTCTTCACAATTAATTATTTGATGTTGCTTAAGGGATAAAGAATCATAAAAAGCTCTACCACATTCATCACATCTGTAGGGTTTCTCCCCAGAATGAACTCTTTGATGTTACTTCAGCATTGAAGGATAGTAAAATGCTTTGCCACATTCTACACACTTGTAGGCTTTCTCATCAGTATGATTTTTCTGGTGTATAAAAAGTGAAGAGCGAGTACTAAAGGCCTTATGACAGTCTTTACACTTGTAGGGTTCTTCTCCAGTATGAAGTCTCTGGTGTATAGAAAGTGTTTTAAGAGAACTAAAGGCCTTCCCACACTCTTCACACTTGTAGGGCTTTGTCCCTGTATGAATTCTCTGGTGTTGAATAGCATCTGAGTTACAATCGATGGCCTTGCTATAACTTTTATAGTCACTGGGTGTTGTTCCTGTTGAGCAAAATTTGAGATATGAACAAAAGCTAAAAAAATAGTCTTCATATTATAAGTCTTATCTTTACATTTCAGACATTTACTCATACATATTTCACTATAAAAAAACTTCAGTATGTTTTAAAAAACTATAGGCACTGAGCATAAATAGCAAAATATAGCATGTAGAAATGATCTATTTCTACTAGAGTAACAGCATAACCAGATATAACACAGAAATAATTGTATGTTATTCCAAGTTAAATAGCTAGTATATTGTAAGGGCATTTTACTAACATAAATAAGCCTCTTATACCATATAGATGTTATAAGCTGGACATCCATGAAAGCAAAATGTAGCCAAGCCTGGAAAAGAGAAAGTTAATCATAATTGTGTGAGATTGGACTAACATTGGAATATACAATTTTTTTACCTACACATAGTGTTTTATTTTGGAGGGTACAAAAGATATGCTGTACAACACATAGACTGTCCACAACAAGATTAAATAATATATCTCAAGAATTTAGGATAGTATTTTATGTTTTATTCTGCTGATAATAAAATATATATGGGAAAGATTTCAGGTCATGACAAAAAATTCAGGTTCACTGTGAATAACAGAAATGTTGATGAGGCAACATATGTGTCAAAATTACCTATTTTGTGTGTTTTTGTTTTGTTCTATTTTGAGGGTTTCTCTGTATAGCCATGCCTGTCCAGGAACTCAGTATGTATACCAGGCTGGCCTCTATCTCAGAGATCCACCTATCTCCTATCCATCCATCCTCCTGAGTGTTGGGATAAATTGAATGCACTAACACACAAGGGGATTAAAATTACCTATTTCTACGATTTATTCATTTACAAGATTAAACAACCACTGAACACTGAATGGAGAGAGAAAATGAATAAGGCATGAAAACGGGAGACTTGTGTTTACTCATGAAGAGAAATTTCACAGAAGCAGAGCTCATAGATATTTTTATCTTACACTGTCCTTATGCATTTTATCAATATGCTTTATCCATCCACCAAAATATATAGGGTAACTATAACAAATGATTACAGGCAATGCACACTTCCAAGTAACAATATAGAATATTAAACTGCAAAGTGAAAAAAAATCTTGAATCCCCCAAATTGTGAAAGCTTATTAATGGGTTATTAAACACATTCTCCTACTTGCAAAAAGGTTTAATCTTGAATATATATCCACAAAGGACATGCATTCTACTTATTACTTAGTATGTGATAGAAAAAATAAATTTTCACCATCAGAGTTCACAAAGAACTGATAAGATGGCTTTCATTAACATGAGTGGAAGTAAGATGAAAGAAACTTACATGTGATATACAATGGTTTCTCACCTAGGTTTTAGGAAAATATGCAATGTTTTAGATTTGTAGAAAATAGTGCAAAGTCTGTTACCAAACTGCCCTAAGTTACTCCATTTCCCTGAGTTTCACTCAACTACTCCCCTAGTTAAGCAATCCTGCTGAGAAAACATTCTCATGTAGTCTCACCTGCAGTCTTTGAAGATCCATTCTTTTACAACATAAAACAAATTTGAATCAATGGACCTGGAACTTTTGAAATTTTAGGCCCCCGGCCAGCCTCTGGTATGAGGTAATTGTGAGTTTGTCTTTATAAACCCAATCAAACCAGGGCCAGGGAATCCTAAAATGAACAATATATTTCTGATATCAAACCAACCTAGTCCTTCTGGTCCTCCAAGGAGGTAGGTGCAGACATTTCTATCTGGGCCAGATTCTCATGTGAAGATAGAATCCTGACTGGGACTCCATCCTGGGTCTCCTAAGAGTAAAGATGTTGACTCAAGAGGTAATGGATAAATATTTCAGTTAAATCCTTGTCTTATGTTATTTCTGTGAATGGCTGAATGATTGTATAGTCCCTTTGTCTTTGCTGTCTCAGCTATTATTCTGTGTCTTACTTTTTGTTCCTTTCCCTGAACCTCTTTGGGGACCAGGGAGTGAAGCTATTCTCTGAACTCACTTGAGCTTCAAGGTCACTGGAACCTATGAAGTTCCTCTGCCCTCTTGCCTATGTTCTAAGAGTGGTGATGTCCTCTTTCTGAGATTGTATTAGTGGGTCTGGAAAACCCCATGTCTATTTCTCTTCAATTTGCTCATCTTCAACACTGAACTCCCCTTAAGGTTCTTGTCAAGAGGCCAAACTCAGTCAATTCCATGCTACTTTCTGCCAAAAAGCTCCTCTAAGTGGTAGACATGGAGCCATATAATCTTACCAACCCATCCATGCAGAATACGGTTCATGTATGGGCAGGATCATCTCAAGGTAGAACACAAGGTGCCTGTAGGAGCCACCAGTGCAGGGGCTGCATAATGGGCAGGAGTTGAATACCCAGGCATGCCAGAGAACTAGCCAATCTGTGGGTACAGGACTCAAGCTCAGAGTGGACAGGAGTTACATCCAGATTTTTAGTTGGGAGTGTTACTTATCTGTACTACTTGTGCAGAGGCTGGAGGTAAAAGTGATACTGTGTCCTTTCCAGTGGGTCTGTAAGTGCTTCCTCTGAGAGGACATTCTGTTTGTGGGACTCACTTGCCCTACACCTGTGGCGTGGCTTTGATTCTGCTCCACCAAGACTGGATACTATTTATTTTTATTTCTAGAATGTTCTCATTCCTTTGATGTCTAGTTTTTATGATTTTCTGTTGTTTGAAGGTCTCTAGACTACAGATACTTATGTATTTCAATCTTAGAAGTTTGACTCACAATCCAATATGTCCCTGTCTCACAGAATCAGTATATTATCTTATACACTGATATCTTTATAAGAGGAAAATACATATAGAACCATTGATGATGTCTGTCTACATCTTCAGACACAGAAAGCAGTTATGGATATGTAAATGACTAGGTTCAGTCTTATAAACAAAACACTTTGAATATAGATAATATGTACATTTTTTAAATCATCAAATGTTTAGCTCACTGAAAAGTAGGCTCTGGAGATAGAATTTGTCCCACCCACTTCAAACCCAAATATATTTGTCTTAAAGTTTCTTCCAAAGCCTCTGTCCTGGGTCAAACTGGCTCCCTGACTTTGTGAAAGGTAGGAGGAGAACAACAGGGCAGCCCAGGAAAGGACACTATGCACCTGAGAACAGCTAAGAGGTGAACTATCTCCAATAGAAGCTACTATTATTTATCTCATTGTAAAAACTTGTTTAGAATAAAAACAACCAATGGGATATTCATTCTTAAAAATGATTAAACGGGTCAGGTGGTGGTGCTATATGCCTTTAATCAAGCACTCAGGAGGCAGAGGCAGGCAGATCATTATGAGTTCAAGGCCAGCTGGTCTACAGAGTGAGTTCCAGGACACCCAGAGTTATAACAGAGAAACCCTGTCTTGAAAAAAACAAAAAAAAAAAAAAAAAAAAATGAAAAAAAAAGAAAAAGGACAAAAGGGACACTTTGTCTAAAATCTCTCAATAAAACCTCAAAATCACAGTCTGCTTAATGTTTTAAAAATAAATTTAATAATTATTATAAATAAGTCAACATGCTAAGACTGTCATTAAGACTGCCTTATGTTTTCTATAAGGTTTACCTGGAAACTTTCAAGGCATAATGGTTTATCAGTATGTGCACAGGTAATATTAATTCATCATATTACCTTTTATTTATACTTTTGATTCAGCTTTTTTTTTTATTCTCCTGATGTTGCATAACATTTTCTAAGTAAAGCGACTACCATATTCATAAAAATCATTGTCCTGCTAAAAATAATCACAACTGGGCTTGTTAATGTTGATATTCCTTCAAAAAAGTAGGATATAGGCAAAGTCTCAAAATTGTCACCTTCAGTACCCAGGCACTCCTCCAAGCTAGGTGCATGAAATTAGGCCTAATTACATGAGGTCTTAAGATTTTCTGGAGACACTAGGGTATGCAGGACAAGGAAACTGAAGCTGGTTGGGGGGTCTGCTTCTGCAGTTAAGAGAATGCTGTTATTGCCTAACATTACCTTTCAGAAAATTTTCTTACAGTAAAGGGCAAATTTACTTCTTCATGTTATGTTGTCTAATTTGAAATTCCTTAATCAAGGGGATATATGTAAAGGTTCAGATGCCTGGTCCAAAGGTGTCTCAATTGATTGTTCAGTTAGTCTTCCTCACATCCACTTCCGTCCCCAGGAAGTAACTACTCTGTGGGTCTACATGTCCATGCAGGTCCTCAATTGGAGGCTCTGAGAACCAATGGGATATACAGAATTCCAAGGAGAGCAGGGCAGGGGGTGTTGCTGGGTTTATTGAGGGAATGGGTCAGGTCACATTTATAGAGAGGGGAAAGGTTTCTAGCACCCAGGGTGATCAGGGGAGGCCCATTGGTTACGGCAGCACAGGTACAACAGCCCCATTTGCATGTTGGAGGATCATACTTGGACCCACGTGTTTTCACGGGGACAAAAGGGAGAGACTTTACACGGGTCATACAGGGACAGTAAGTCCTAGCATCAGGTAAGATATGCCAGGTCACATACGTTTCAGGGGGTGGTGCCTTGCTGAGAAAGCAGGCAGCATAGCTTGTGGTTTGTCAGAGCAGGTAATGGGGAGCAGCCAAACACCTTCTGCTCTCAGAATGAGAGTTCCAGGGTTCCAAGCACAGCTCTACCCCATCTTTAGCTCTAGGATAGCCCCACAGTCACAGATTGAACTCCTGTTCTATACTTCCTGCTCGAAGCTGTTTATAAAAGTTGTTCTTTCATCCAAGGCTGTTGACATCTCTAAACTTCTTGTGTAGATGTAAATTTTCTCTGTACAGATCAGTAAAGCCATTTTAAAAAGATGCAAAAGATATAAATTTGAGGTTATACCTCAAATTTAAACATTTAAGATAAGTTAAATTATATCAATGACAAGGGCAAAACCACAAAAGCTTGAAGTCTAGTTACTTTAGGTCTCACTACGTTACACAATCCTTATGCAGGAGAAAACTTCAAGTTAATATATTTAATGCTCAGAAATAATTAATGTTCCTAAGTTATAAAGTTTTGTTCATGTTAACAAAAACAGATTTAAAGACATCGATCTAGTCATTTATGTCTTTGCTAACTTGGATAAACTTTAGCTAGTTGGAAAAATTGAGTCATGATAAGAACTGAGGTGATAATGAATTATACACTATACATTCTTATAGATGTATTTTAAAAAGTCAGCCTTACAGGTGGATCTCTGTGAGTCTGAGGCCAGCCTGGTCTACAGAGTGCTACAGAGTGAGTTCCAGGACAACCAGAGTTACAACAAAGAAATTCTGTCTTGAAAAAAAACAAAAACAAAAAAAAAGACAAAAACAAAACAAAATAAAAGTCAGCCTTATTCTCTCCTCTGATTGTATTCTCCATGATGAAACAGCATACAAAATATAGAAGAGTTGTGAGATTGACTTAAGAGTTTGAAAAGGTATGCTATAAAGGAATCAGGAAAGTAAAGTTCACAGTTCCTCCATGAACAGTATTTACATTTTAAGTTTATTTTGATATAAAAAAAGTTCAGTCCAAAAATTACAATTTTTGAGTCTTAAATTTCTAAAAGAGACAAATGGTTTTCATTTATTAAATCCTAATCTGACAGGAGTCAATAACTTATATAAAGCTGTTACAACAAAGATAATTAAGACATAATAGTTAACAATGAGTCACCTTATAAGTGACTAAATATCCTTAATGTGTCCAAAATTGCGTCTGTATTCATGCCAAATACAAATGTAATTCATTTCACATAGATAATATTGGATGGAGAGAGAAAATCATACCTTGCATTATACGGTCCTCTGTATATGAACATTAAGCCTAAAGCAGGAATTCAAGCAAATTTAAGGTCAACTTAATATTTGCTTAATATGGAATAATATTCAAAGTCAGATATGTTTTTTAAAAGCCTGGCTACTGAAATGGAGTGCTGGAGTAAACGGGGCTACATCTACACTACATTTGCATGGCTCAGACATATGCAGATCAAATAGCACACTTACCCTCCAATGAGAACAGACTTTACCAGAGTAAATGGCATGCTAGCCTCATCACAGGAGAAGGATGCATGGGGAATAAGACTTGCCAGAGTCTACTGCTCCTGTCTCCCCGTGGCCTGTAAGCCAGACCAGGAAATCCAACTCCTCATCTGTAGGGAAGATGAATTACTCCTCATCCGCTGTAGAGAATCTTAGACTCAGCACCCACAGTCTAAATGTCTCAAGCAATAGAGACACTTGATACAATTACTCTGCACTCAGTGTCTCCTGAACTGATAGTTGAGGATTCTGTGAACAGGGGAGCCTTGTACCTAAGCCTGGAACCCTCCTGGTATCTGAACAACATGCTAGTTCAAATGGCCATGCCCTTTCCCTTGGCTTTCAATTCTCCTAAAACCAATCCTACAGAGGACAGGTCAATGCCTGAGTCTGTAAGGAGTCCACAGGAAAATGTTAGATAATATAAAACTGAGGCTCTGCCACAGGACAGTCAGCACAGCAGGCTGAACTATGGGCACTCACTTAAACTAAGTTGCATGTGCCACATGTGCACCCACCACAGCCAGGTTAAGGAAGCAGCACTGCCTGAGGAGGAGGAGATTTGTACTGTCAGAGTCCACCCAGACCAGTCTGAGTCATTTTACAGGGACAACAGCTCATCTGCCCTGTTCTTATTACAGATATGGAAGCCAATGGGCCTGTAAACATTCGGAAAGAGTTTGAAGAATTCAACTGGAGACCTTTAGAAGGGAGCATGAGATCTCTTCCTCCCATTGGACCCATAGTAATATTAGCAATAATGCTTCCTATATGGCTAGCTCAATGGCTACCCATGACTGAACTCAAATAGAAAATATTTTAGTAGATATGATGTGTCTGGGAACACAAGATTCATAAGTAAACAGTTCTAATTTCTTTAATTAGTTACTACTGGATATTTATGTGAAAAACAGTTAGTCCTTGTATATACTATAAATATTTTTCTTTTAAAATGGAGCCTTACATGTTAGTAAAAGGCCTAAATCTACTAGCTGCAATGGAAGAGAGGTCTACAATCCCTGGTTCCATAACTGGGGATCTGTGGCTGAACACCTAAAGGCCTAGCAAGACTTTATCCTTCTGCTCCCAGGTGTAGAGGTCTGACCCTGTTTACTGAGCTGGTTGTAAAACTTATCATAAAAACAAAACAGCCTTTGCTAAATAAGTAGACATAATAACACAGTATGAACCCTTATAAAATTAGTGCTTTTACTCTTCCCTAAATTCAGGGGGAATGAATTGCCCATAGTGACTCTGGTTTGTCTGGGTTTTATCCAACTGCTCCCTACTCCAAAATTGCTTTAATCAACAGAACTGAATCTGTTGTAACTTCTGACCCTACCTGACTCTCTATGATATAATTGTGGGTTTGGCTTTATAAACCCAATCATGCCTCACTTCAGTGTAGAGATTTTTCTGGCATGAACCTGTTTTCAATCCCAGCAAATGACTCTCTGTCTCACCTGCATGCAGTGGCATTTCCCTAAGTCTTACATTTCCATGTAGACTCAACAAAATAAAAAACTTTGGAAATACAAAGCTTAAGACAGTTAAACCATCATAAATGTCGGAGAGCTGTCCTTCTTTGACAACAAAGCCATGCAGGAGAGCCCTAGAGAACTATTTCCAGAACAACATTGTGCTTCAATGCACATGGAAAAGCCTGGCTTTTTGTAGCATCTTTATAGCTCAAATCTGTCCCCTAGTCCCCACTTTCCTACACACCTGGGTGCACTGTAATTGCTGCTTGTCTATTCACATGTGAAGGGAGTTGTCTTTGCTTCAGAGATGTCACCAGATACGGCTTAGTGGAAGCAAGACCTGTTTGTAGGAAAAGGGAAGAAGACTGTTTCAGTGCTCTTCTACTGGAAATTGACATGTCCTTTCCAGTACAGTGCTTATAATGAAAGAGGAGGTGCAGTAAATGATTGCAGATAATTAGTTCCTCAAATGTTTTCTGACAGGAATATTATAATATGTAAGGGAATTTACAACATCTAGATTCCTAGTTCCATTTAAAGGGAAAAACATTAAAATTGGATTATAAAACAATTTATCAACTGTGCTCAATGCCTCATTCAACTTAATTTCTAACAGTTCCACGAGTGGAGGATGCATACTTCCAATACAGACAGGTTAAACTCACAAAGGAAAAAACAATGAAATGTTTTTGAGGTATACAGCACCTTCCCTGATTTTTATGAAAATGAAGGATATGAATCTCACTGCTGAGAAGCACAAACTCCCATGAAATCTGTAAAAGTGAGGAAGCTACATATGGATGGAGAAGTAAGAATTCACTATAGATGCGATCCTCACCCAGGAAGTGAAGGCTGCTGTAGTTCTCCAACATCACATCCCTGTACAAATCCCACTGGGCAGGCTCCAGGCATTCCTACTCTGCTGGAGAGAACTCAATGGCCATATCCCAGAATGACAGCATTTCCTGAAATAAAGACCAATGAATACCACACTTTAATTAATTAAAACCATTAATAATAATGTAAATATTAAGATGCATTGAGCTGGCTAGTTTCTCTGTCAACCTGACACAAGTTACGATCATTTCAGAACAGAGAAGCATAACTGCAAAAATGCCTCCCTAAGACTTTCCTGCAGCCAAGCCTATGGGGAATTTTCTTAATTAGTGATTCATAAGACATAGCACAGCCTTGTATGGGTGATGCTCCTTTTGAACCACTGATATGTTAAAGAAAAGCAAGCTAAGCATGTAGAGGAACACTTGGAAGAAGGTTTTGTTTTGGTTTCTTTAAAAACACAAAATGGCATTATATTAGGTTTGTGTTCCCACCCCAGCTGTGGTATGGTTGTTTACAAGTTGGATTTGGAATGCTTGATGCAGGTGACTATAATTTGGTTAGGTGCAGTCATTCTGGCACCTGTAGCTTGTTTTGGGGATTGGGTGCTGCATGGGTCAATAGTAACTGAACCCCTGAGAGTTGGGGTGGGCTTTGGTTGGTTGGTTGTTGGTTGGGTTGCTGTTTTGAGTGTGATAATTACCAAAAGAACAAAGGTTGGAGAAACTGAGTTTATAGACTATGAGCTAAGATGCTAGTCTGATTCACTGTCAGCTAGTCCTCTTCAAGCTTCAGCCTAAGGCCACTTGCAAAAGAGGTGAAGATTTCTTTCTATCTTTCCTTTCTTTTTCCCTAAAAGTTGAAGGTAAAAGATTAGTATATTGTTACATGAGCAAGCCATGGAAAGCAAGTCAGTCAGCAGTGTTCTTATATGGTCTCTGCTTCAGTTCCTGCCTTTAAGTTCCTTTCTTGACTTCCCTCAGTGATGGACTGAAGTTGAAAGCTGAAATAAACCGTTTCTACTCTGAGTCACAGCCTTTATCACAGTAGAAACCCTAGAATAGGCATCATGCACTGTGGACACAATTCCATACTTTGTCCAGGATGCAACAGAGCTAGAAGTGTTTCTGACATAGGTGAGTGATATTCCTTAGACTCATCTGAAGTGCTCACATGATCTCACACTGGACCCATCTTAAGGAATGACAAGGTAAAGAATCCTATAAACTCAAGTGGACATTTAGGACTGATGAATTGTCAAGTGAAATCATCCACAGAAGAATATGCATTTGTTGCTATATGCTTGTACTACACACCTGTACATATATACGGGTATATTTCTCACAGTAGAAAGTTGTGGTGAGGGAGCAGGTACTTCTCAACCTCAAGATACATAGTCATGAATGTAAAATGCAATGAAACTACAGATTCTGATGTTGTGGCTCTTGCTATAGTCTAGGTGCCTGGTTTTGTACAGAGTTCAGTAATGATGCAAGTGACATTGCCAAGGGCGATGAGATGGAGTAGGCAAGGGGTAAAGGAAGATCACAGTCAGAAAATATCATTTCAGTATCTGAACACATGAGAAAATCAGCAAGTATCGGACTAACCACACTGTTATAAGAATTTAAAATACAACAGATATCACTCTGATTTTTTAGTCATTTTCCTTTTCTATCTTTTCTCTGATAGAATTGATTGATGTGTTTGTGATATTCCTAAAGCATGTTTTGCACATATGACATCTGTGCATCTGTGTGCTGCAGCTGAGAAATATAATTGGTGATACTATTATTTTCTTATTTCAAATTGTTCTAATTTAAGAATTTCTGTTTTGTTTACATACTATTGAGTAAAATACCAGAATGATATGAGAATAGTCACATATTTTCCCTTTTAACTAATACATGACAAATATCAGCAGTTTGAGTATTAGTGGGATAGTCTGTAATAATTTCATGGGTACACTTTGGATCATCTTTCTTAGTTTTAGTATGCCCATCTCCTCTAACACTATCTTCCAGACTTCTAATATGTACAGTTATCTGTAGGTCTGAGGGAAATTATTTGGAATGCAGTTAGGAATTATAACGCTTTAGTGAAGAGGCATTAGCATCTTCTCCTCTGAGTCAAGGCATAACAAGGCATCAGTGACAGCTGATGCTTCCAAGCATGATGCACCTGCTCTTCAGCAGGCTTCAAGTCCAATTAGACAGCTGCTGCTAATGCCAAGATGTGAGTGGCACTGTTGCACGTTTAATGATATCCTTCCATACTGGCCACTGTTGTGGTTCATAGGCAGAACAGCCACACAGGAGTATTTATTGCTGTCCACCCTGGAGAGCTTGCAAAGCACCTTCTAGTACTATGAAACCTCATCCAGAGACAGATTTTCAGATCAGATCCAGCTCTAACCCTCTAGTCTTGTGTCTTAAGTGCATGGTCTTTTCACCATTGGGAGGAAGAAGTAGGTATTCTTACAGGATTTTTTGATACAGCAGAAATATACACTGTCTAAAGAATGATTACATAAGAAAATGCCTTTTAAGATAAGTCAGAGTTAAGTAGCAAGCAGGAATCTCTAAACCACAAAACAAATCTCTAAACCACAAAAAGACTGAAGAAAATATCAGGAAATTAAAACAAAAACAAAAACAGTAATTTTGCAAGAGAAAAGCAATTGAACTGGGTTGAAAGCTTCATTTTAGTTAGTAGAGCACACTCCTACCTTTACAAGAAAGTGAAAAAACTCCACAGATTCCGCTCTTTTTTAACTGTGAGAACACTAAGATCAGGAAACGATTATCAATGTCGAGAAGGGCAAGAGCCCAGAGCAGAATGAAGATGTTAACATTATTCTCTGAGAGAACTAGATCAGGTCCCAGAGCAGAATTAATTGCAAGGGTCACTCCCCATGTTGCCCAACACTGCATGGGGAAATGCCTGCTGTCCTGGGGCCATTCTCCAGAGTGATGCTGTGAGTGGAGAGCGGTGAGCCTGTACACAGGATATCACTTAGTAGGGATTTTAGCCAATACAATTAAAGGCAATGATTCCAGGGAAACTTGATCCTGGAAATATTCACTTTTTATGGAGAAGAAATGCAAATATGTTTGACCAGACTTGGGCACACCGCCATTCATTAGAAATATCTACACATTCTTATTATAATAAGGAGGTGAATATCTGTACTCCACTTGAATGGAGGTTGGTCCTACAGACAAGTCTAGGACAATGGAATGGACAGAACAGAAGTGAGAAGAACTCTTGTATCTCTTGTCAGTATTCCTGTCCCTCAGAGAGATCTTTTCAGAGAAGCCACACAAAACTGAAAACTAGCAAGAGACTGGTAGAAAATCAAAGTCATGCAAACAGAGGGCTGGATTCCTGATCAGGATCCAAGTATAGTGACCCTCCATTTAAAACCAGCTTATCTACTGATTACATGACATAGTGCTTAAAATATACACTATACACATCATGAAGTAGCAACTCCAAGATCATTGTTCCAGTGCTTAACTCACATAGGTGCAGCATGAAACAATTGTTAATTTTTGCTTTAAGCAACCATGTGTTGCAATTATGACTCAGAAAATGGAATATACTAAGCAAAAACATAGGAGACAAAGTGTAATGTTTGTTTTAGAAAAACATGGATTATATAATGAGAATTTTAGTTTCAAATAAATGTCACATGCTTTGCTCTGTACTTTAGAGGTCAAGATTTATTTGTGGATTTTAAATAGTATGTTGTTTCTGAGTCTTCTTAAAGAAACAGTAACTGGAATGTATTCAATAAAGAGTTGGTATTTAGAGGGGGTGCTGTGGTGGTGATGGTCCCGGTGATGACACATACCTTTAATCACAGCACTTGGGAGTCAGAGATAGACATCTCTGAGTTCAAGGCCAGCCTGGTTCTCAGAGAGAGTTTCAGGACAGCCAGAGCTACACAGAGAAAATCTGTCTCGAAAAAAAGAAAGAAAAAAAAATTGGACTTGCACTCTCATTCCACTTGACTTATTTTTAAATAGATACTGCAAAGAAAAGAACAATGGGATGGAGATTTTGAAAGAGTTCACCAGGCAGGCAATAAGATACTTTTCAACTCAACCTATGTCACTGATATGTGATAATATCTATAGAGTACACTAAGACAGAAACTTCTGTAGCCAAAAATAACAAGGTAATGAAAAATCTGTGATGCTCAGATTTGTGTCTGGTATATGTGTTTGAGTCATATTAAACTCTTGTGTAATTTCTCTCCATGGCCTTTGACATAAACATATAGATCAGCAGGACGGAACCGTAGCAGTTTGCTTTACTGGTTGGATATGGCAATGCCACGTGTGAAGAACAGTGGAGGAGGGACTATTGTTCTGGTTAACTCTAAGTAGCATCTGCACACAGGTGAATCTCTGGAGTAAGGACAGGGGGAGGCATCCCAGCTACAGAAACAGACACAGGAATGTAAAGCGCAGTGGGCTGCATTGTCAACGTCTAGTGCGTTGGGGTCCCGGGGTAAGGGTCGCTCATCAATCAGGACACAGGGGATGCAGAGTAGCAAATATGACTGCATGCTTTATCGAAAGAATCAAATGCTTTTATACAGAAAACAGAAAACCTAAAAGTAGTATCATAGCAATGAGGTACGTGCCATATACAAAACAATGTATCTCCAGTAGATACCCTAAAACAATTAATTAAAGTCTGTCTAAGGCTATTCTGAAAATTATATGATATGCTTCAGTACATAGAAACAAAGTTATAAATTTGTGAACAGGTCCGAACAAGTCAGGAGACAAATGGTCATGAGAGCACTTCTTTGATCCAAGACAAATTTTGGCAGAACTTCAAGGCTCAAGATAAAGAAGTATGCTTCCTCATTTGCTTGGTTTGCCAAGTGCCTTGCCTGTTTAGTCACCTCATTTATCTTAGGGAGAAGTCTACATCTCAAGCCATTTCTGTGTTTCTATACTGCATCACCAAGAAGAATGGAAAGGAGGAGATAATGGAAGTCTCACATTAAATATGAAAGGAGCAAACTGGAAGAATTCAGTGAAGAGCAGAAGACAGCATCCTCAGATCATGACAGAATCTAACAGAGATTACTATCCAAAAAGAATGAACATTCCCTGCAAACAGGGAAGAATGTTCAAGTAAGGCAAAAATAATTCTTCCTCAAATAGTAAATAAATAAGTATCTAATCACCAAAATATATCTTTAACAAAAGTATGTTAGTGACAGAAGTTTAAAATAAATGTGGAACGAGTCAACAGAAGTTAAACATTTGTAATTTTTAGTCACTAAAGTGTTGACTACATGTATTTATCATGGTGCTGACTGTAAGAAACATGAAATGGCCCATAGAATGCATTTGTCATGTACATACAGTATGTTTGAATGCTTTCTGACACAGACTCAGGTAGCCTAAGCTGGCCTTTATTTGCTAGGAAGCAGGGAATGACTAGATGGTCCTGCCCCACCCCATACACACACACAAATTCAGAGATGACAAGGATGTGCCTGCCACACAGTAGGCTAACGTTTCTTTCCTATGCACAGGTCTGTTTACTTTAAATCACAGGAATACATACAGGTCTGTGAGTTCCCCCTCACCCTGATGACATGTACCAAAGCCTGGGACCCAAAACAAGGCCATGTGAGCTTTTTCACCTGCTCCTGCACTGGCTCAACAACTGCAAGGCCAGATCAGGACATGTTTATACAACAGTTTTGGACCAAGCAGACATCCTGACTTTCTTGCCACCAATCAATCCTAAATTAGGGATGGAGGAACTTTCAGAGGCTTAAGAGAATCCAGCCCTCAAGGGCAGAATGGTTCAGCTTCCCCAGACCCCACTCTGCTTTGCAGAGGGTGTGTGTGTGTGTGTGTGTGTGTGTGTGTGTTCCTGCACCCCTAGTCAAAGCTTTTCTATAGCAGCTGATTCTGGCAGTTGATCCACAATTTCCCATCTACGACTTCTGTTGCGCTTCAGATTTTTCCTGTCTTGTTTAACTAGCAGTGAAAATGAACACAAGACCTTACCATAGACCAGCTACAGAGTATACGGGGACCAGAAACTCCATTTGCTCTAAATACACTGAGAAATCTGACACCATTCATGTGAGAATGGGTCACTAATGAAACAAGAGTCCCCAGCCAAGATGTTAAGTGAACTCCCAGCACCATTTCAGGTGCAGGGCGTCAGCTGCCAGGTGACACCATTCCTGAACCTTGCACCATTCTCTACTTCTTCGCTACCAGGCAGCTCTCCTGTCCCAGAAAGGAAAGGTGGACACAGGTTTTGAGGTGTCAGAACAAGCCATGATTTGACAAATCCATCTGAACTGTCCTCTCCCAGGCCCTGAACTGCAACCTCATTATGTACATGCCAGTTCAGCACAGCACTTCCCAGAGAGCTTCTGGGCTCCCACCCAGGTCCGCTTCCCGCAAGATGGACCCCGCACAGGGCCTCTGACTGCGCCGCACCCCGGACCAACCTCCATGTCAGAGAAGCAACCGGAAAGGAAAGCACGTCAGCACAGGACTCTCCCCGAACTTTGAGGAAGACGCACTGGTTGAGACCAGAAGCTGAATAGAGATTTCCTGGACGGCTCCCTATGACGTCACAATCACATAGACTACATTTCCCAGAAGTCTTTGCTAAAGAATTCCAGGAAGCAAGGTGATTTTTACTGGTTCTGTATTTGTTCCCAGCTGCCTGCAGTAAAGTGTGAAAGGAAGAAGGCAACTCTGCAGGACAGCACAGGCTGGGAATCAGGCTGATTTTCACCTCCAGATCTACAACACATGTACGAACGTGAGTAGGCCTTTGACAGAAATATTAGGCTTACAAGTCATTTCTAATTCATGTAGGGTAGGGTTAAAGGTCCAATCTTACTTCCAGATATTGGAAATCTACCAATCACTTCACCTGAAAACCCACCAGTCATTGAAACTGAAAAACCACCAATCCCTGAGTTTGGGCAAATTCAGGACTTGAAATCCCACTAATCTCTATCCTGGAAAACTTCACCCTGGGAAACTCCTCCGCCTCCGCCAAAACAAAAAAACAAAAACATACAAACAAACAAAAAACCCTATATAAGGCCTGTCTTCTGTTCAGTTCCTTGATGCTTCTTGCCCAAGCAAAGTCAGTCTCTCTCGTTTCTTTCTCCAATAAATCTATTGTGCGAGATTGTTTGGTGTGACATTGTGGTACTCCTTGGCTCCCAGCTGCCTGTCCTCTCAGAGCTGTAACACCTCTATTGGGGACACCTACAATACCTCAGAGCAGTAACACTTCCATTAGGAATATTTCTCCCCTCAGAGCTGTAACACTTCCATTGGGGAACACCTTTACCTCAGAGCTGTAACACTTACAGTCCATATGTTGTGATTTTAGGCTTATCACAGCTTGAAAAAACATCACATTGACTCAGTTTTACTGTAAAATAATGAGGCAAGATGCTAATGTGGAAATGAAAAATTATCCTTTAAAGATGATTTTTGAAATAAGGTTTGTGTGCCTGCCTGTGCTCCTAGCTGCTCAGTGGCTTCTGGACAGAAGGACCCAGGATGCAAGGCTAGATTGGAAAATTTATAGAGACTTTCTGTCTAAATAAAAAGGGGAAAAGTAATAACAAAAAACACTACAAACAAGAAAATAACGAAACAAAAACAAAAAAACAAGGAAAAACTGATACTGGTGGATGATAAAGCAGTTCAGTATAATGTAGAAGTTGTCTTAATATGCTACAATAAAATACAAATAAAATAATCCATGTTCTTCTCTGCTGACACTGTGTGAACCAGACATGGATCAGACTCCACAGCTTGAAAACCAGTTTTTCTGTGAACATTGGAATCCACACAGGGTAAAGGTTGATCAGGGATACAGAGATGGTACAAATCACTCAGCAAAGTTAAAAGTTCAATTCTCTGACATTTATTTGTTAATAATCCTATAATCCATCTCAGGATTTTTTCATCTGTCCTTATGTTCCTTGGAAAACTTTCAGCTATTAAACTGTGTAACAAGTTCAGGTTTTGTGGGAGCTCTACTAGAATTTTATTAATGTCTTCCTGGTTTTTCACAAACTTAGCTACATATTTACCACCAGGTGTGATATAAACTCATGCTTACCTCCCCTGCTGATCTTCCAAGTGTTGGGATATACCTCCAGGGATCACATTAGTGTGTGAAATTACCATGGACCCATCACCCATTGTTAGAATTCCTTACACAGAGGTTTGAGTTGTCTTATTCAATTTCATTAGCCTCTCTGATCCTGAGTTTGTTCCTATGTGACAATTTGAAAGTTGAGAGAGTCTTCCTTGGACCTTCATCATTTCCCCCAAAACAGGACACAAAAATTATTCTCCCATAATTAAAAAAAAAAATGTAGGAAGTATCAAATGAGCTTATTGGAATTTCATGACAAAATACCTTAGTATATACCTTCTACCTGGGCAGCCTCTGAGAGTTTCACTTTTATCTCTTCCTAGGAGAGGCAATTAGTTCATTTCTCAAAGTCCCCATAGATGTTAATAGTCACAAGACAGTAAAAGCTCACAATCTCTTGACTTTGTAATTCAAACAATTGTTTACTCCACAGTGCTTACAAGACTTAAATGTGCAATAAAAAAGTGGAATCCTGTTTATTGTTATCTAGCAAGGAAAGACAAGAAGGTGTAAGACAGAAATGTAATGGGGAAACCCAAATGCTACAGCATCATGTGCATGACATCTGTGGTTCCTGATACAATCATCTGGACTCCAAAAAATAGTGCCAAACCAAACTTTCATCTCTATGGACTAAAGCACAGATAACCACTATCTAGGGTTTACTATGGTTCTGACATGATTATATGGTGGTTTTCTGTGGTGGTCTCTACAGGTATGATCAGAAAAGCAAACCAGGTGAAGAGATGAGAATAAAAACTCGGGACAGTGCCATCTTTACAAGCACTGGGTCCCTCCAGGGACTGATTGACCCTTGTGGTTTATTTTTCTGATACATTTAAACACCGTAGAACTTGTGACCTGTGACATTTTTGATAAACTGAGCTCAGGGCGAGAGCCTAGAGAAGGATCTGTGATAAGTATAAGGATAAATTCTATTTGAGAATGTAAAGTACATGGGGCCTCTTTCATAGTGATATATTCTATTTACTGCAGGTTTGAGGCCTGAACAATGCTGAGGATATTGGGGAATTCAGGTGCAGGCTGGCTTCTAATAGAATAGCAAAGAATCACATACAGAAAATAAACCTGGTCTTTGTTCAAGGTGCTTTGCTGGCCACTTCCTAGCCATTCTATGAAAAAAAATTTTCTATAAATGAACTTTTCTTTCCTATTGACAAGGATGGGATTTAAGCCTGAATCTGAGTCACTTTCTTTGCAATCTAGTCTAGAGGTTTATTCATTTCTCTGTTATCTCTAACCTACATGATGCTTACATGTGAACAAAGTATTTATTTTCAACAAAAATTAACTATAAAAGGTATGTGGTATGTTGTCTTACTCACAAAATAACCACCAAGTACATTTTACTGTTATACTGTTTCCCTAACTTTAATAATGATGGAGAACAAGGAACCAAAGCAATACTATGTATGTTGAAGGGAGGAAAGGGCAGGTGTGGAGGCCACTGTTCATCTTTCCTTTGTTATACTCATGGCAAAGCCAAGTGGAAGATGGAAGGTGAATCTGGCTGCAGCTCTACTCTGGGGGACCATCTCATCTCTACCCTATGTCACACTGATGCAGCATCTTTGATCCTCAGCATCTAAGCCCTTCTGGGAGCCTCCTCCCCTGCTCTTTCATGATGCTTCCCAGTAAGATGCTGTCCCTCTGTAAATTGACAGCTAGAGTCATGTGCTGTAAGCATTGCTAAAACAGGTCAACTTTGAACATAACCAGAACCAACAAGTTTTAAATGATATTCATTTTGGGATAATTAAATATATGTATATCATGTGCTTTATTCAAATCTCCTCCACATTCCTTTACCTCAAATTACTTCCCACCCTTAACAACACTTTACTCTCCAACATCCTGGGCTTTTTCTTTCTTCACTTCTTTAATTATTTATTTACTTTTCTGTACATTGGTGTTTTACCTGCATGCATGTCTGTGTACGAGTGTTGGATCTCCTAGAACTGAAGTTATGGAAAATTGTGACCTGCCATGTGGTTGCTGGGAGTTGAACTCAGGTCCTTTGGAAGAACAGCCAGCGATCTTTACCACTGAGCCATCTCTCTAGTCCTATTTATTTATTTATTTATTATTTTACAAGACAAGGTTTCTGCCGGAGCCAGCTGGTCAAAGCAACGCGGTTCTCTCAAGAGGGAGAAGTGAGGATTGATAAAAGCACGGCTCAATGGGTAACTGAAAACACACTGGCCCCAAACTAGCTTTCAGAGCTCTCTTTTATTCAGGAAATACAAGTTTACAACATCTTACTGGATGTTTATAATGCATTCATCACAAACATCAAGCTTAAACAACGGGTTTTTCTATTCTGGAATGGTAAAACAACTCGTACCTTGATCCAAGGTCATATACTCAGCAAAACGATTCTTCAAATGTTAGCTAAGTAAGCAAATCTCAGCTCAGGTTTCTCTGTTGTTTGTAACTCTGGCTGTCCCGGAACTCACTCTGTAGACCAAGCTGGCTTCAAACTCACGGAGATCTACCTGCCTCTGCCTTCTGAGTGCTGGGATTAAAGATATGTGCCACCATCACCAGGTCGTCTTAATTTCTTAATTCCACTTCATGCTCCCTCTATGCTGCAGCAGTATAAACACTCAACAGAAGCCTCTCGGACTGAGAATCTCCCATTGGAGCGATCAAGTGCCTAAATCTCCACCACTCATGGAGAGCAGAAATGAATGCCCATGCTGCTATAGCTGCTTTTAGCTTGCATGTCCATGTGGTGTAGCTGCTTTTACCTTATGCAGGACTTCAAGTAGTAATAGCCACAGTGTGTTCATGAATGAATGGTAATAACATTTCTAGAAAATACTGCTTCACTGCACACATCCATTACATCTATCTCCCTAACCTTAACCCTAACCCTAACCCTAATCTTAAGCCTAACCCTAACACTATCACTAACTATAAACCAAACCCTAACACTATGCTCTACCAGAATCCTCACAATAACCTTATTTCTAACAATAACCCTATGCTAATCTCTACCATAAACTTCCCCTAACCCTAAACCTAAACCTAAACTTAACCCTAATCCTAAACTTAACCCTAATCCCAAGCCCAATCCTATCACTAACCGTAACCCTAACCTTATTGTATACAGTAACCCTCACACTATTATTATTTCTGATAATAACCCTAACACTAATCCTATTGCTAACCCTAACCTTAACCCTAAACTAATTTCTAACACTAACCCTAACTCTAATTCTCTACCATAAACTTCCCCTACTTCTAACCCTTACCCTATCACTAACACTAACCCTAGCAGTATTCTCTACCGTGACCTTCATCATAACCTTATTTCTAACATTAACCCTAACTCTAATCTTTATCATAAATATCCACTAACCCTAACACAAACTGTAATCCTAACCCTAACACTAACCCTAACCATAGCCTTAATCCGTAAGCAAATCATAAGCCTAACCATAAACCTAACCCAAAACCTATTCTTAACCCAAAAAATAACCCTGACCATAACCTTATTCTCTGCAATAACTGAAAACCAAAGTCTTACGTTAAGCCTCACCCTCTAACCCAATCACTAACCCTAAACCTAACCATAAACCAAATCCTAACCCTAACCTTAACCCTAACCCTAACAATAATATTAACCCTAACCATGATGATAATCATATACCTTACCCCAAACCTAACCCTAGTCCTGACTCCATTCTCTACAATAAGCGTACCTCAAAACTTAACCCTAAGCCTAACCATAGTCTCTATAATAATACTCACACTAACCCAACCTTGCTCCTAAACATAAACCTAACCCTAACTGAAACAATAACACCTTAAACATAAACATAAACATAAACATAAACATAAACATAAACCTAACGCAAACCATAAACTGAACATTAACTCTGACCCTAACAAAAACCACAATAGTAACCCTAACCATGTCACTACCACTAATACTAACCCTAACCATAACAGTAATGATAACCTCAAAAACCATACACCTAACCCTAATCATAACCCTAACCTAACCCTACTCTAGAGTGACCTTCAACCTAACCCTAACATTATTCTCTACAGTTAAACCTAACCCTACAGATACTACACATGTGTTCTCAGCCCTGCAGATCCTTCTTCACCTGTTTCCTCAGCCATACAGATCCTGCATCTGCATTTTCAGCCATGTAGATCCTATATCTCTATCCTAAGCCCTATTGATCCTGTACCTGTGTACTCAGCCCTGCAAATCCTGCTCCTGGGTCCTCAGCCTGGCAGATCCTGCTTCTGGATCCTCAGCCCTACAAATCATGTACATGTATCCTTGACCAGCCGATCCTGCACCTGTGTACTCAGCCCTGGAGATCCTGTGTCCTCAACCCTGCAGGAACTTCCCCTACTGTCCTCAGGCCTGCAGAACCTGCATCTGTGTCCTCAATCCTGCAGATCATGCCCCTTTCTCCTCATCCCTGCAGACTCTGCACCTGTGTCTTTAGCCCTGCAGGACCTGTACCTGTGTCCTCAACCCTGCATGAGCATGTGTCTGTCTATTTTGTCTCTGCTCAGCCGTCAGCCCTCACACTGAAATTCTGGTCATGGAAATAGTTGTTTCTCTGGAAACCAAGTATCACCTGGCCAGTTTCAGATTCTCGCTAACAGCCGTGTTTCCCTCCGGTTCGGTCTCTCCCTCCACAGGGAAAGTGTCCCTTCTCGCTGGACCATGAAGCTCTTAGCCATGCTGATGGTAATCTCTACAGCAAACATCATAAAATCTCGGGGTGAGTGCACACAACTGTGTGAAAATAAAATGTAAATCAAGGACTAGAAATTCTGATGGGTTAAACGAGAGGAGAGGTGACTTGTTAAAGCCGCAGGTCACTCGATTCTCTGTAACTTAAGGTTTAAACATCCTACTGGGACTCCTACCATAAAAGTTAGCCAAGTCACACTCAGTGACCTAAGATGGAGAGTAAACTTAGGTCACTGTAGCTGTGAACCATTCAGTACAGATGCTCACCAATGGATAACAGCCACGGCCTCCAGTTCATTTTCAAAACATCTCTCTTCCTCTAATACCCCAAAGATTAATAGAGATGTGTAACTATTTCCTTTCTGTCTTCATTGAATTCTGAACTTAATCAAATTTCTGAATCTGACCTGAATCTGAATTTGACCTTGACCCTGAATCTAATCCTGACGCTGACCCTGACCTAGACCCTGACCTTGACCCTGACCCTGGCCCTGACCCTAAAACTGACCCTGAATGTGACCCTGGACCTGGCCCTAAACCCTGACTTTGAATCTGACTCTGACCCTGACACATAGCCTGACTCTGACCCTAACCCCTGACACTGACCCTAACCCCTGACACTGACCCTAACCCTGACCCGGACTCTGAATCTGACGCTGACCCTAAAACCTGTGCCTGACCCTGACCCTGACCCTGAATCTGACCCTGAAACCTGAGCTTAAATCTGACCCTAACACATACCCTAACCCTGACCATGACTCTAAACACTGACACTGACCCTGACCCTGACTGTTACCCTGACCCTGACCCTAAACTCTGTGCCTGATTCTGACCCTGAATCAGATGCTGACTCTGTCCTGACCCTACACTTGACCCTGACCTTGAAACTAATCCTCACCTTAAACCCTGACCCTTACCCTGATCCTAACTCTGACCCTTGATCCTCATCCTTATCTTGATCCTGACCCTGAACCTGACCCTGATCCTATCTCTGATCCTGACCCCTGACTCTGACCCTTGACCCTTACCCTATCATTTGTGACCACTTACCTCTAGCTTTGCTCCTCTCTCCTTCTCCTTTGTGAGAACAAACACAGATTTCAGATGATGCCTGGGGTTTCACCTTTCCTCATGTTATGACTTTATTATCAATAGTAATAATACTGATAAAATGGTCCATTTTGGTTGTCTAATGATAATTTATTTTAGGACTTTGTTTAAGTTCAGAATTCAATGAAGGCAGAAAGGAAATAATTACACATCTCTATTAATCTTTGGGGTATTAGAGGAAGAGAGATGTTTTGAAAATGAACTGGAGGTCTTGGCTGCCATCCACTGGTGAGCATCTATACTGACTGATTCACAGTTAAAGTGATTTAAGTTCACGTTCTAGCTCATGGTAGACCCAAAGAAACCAAGATTGGAGCTAGAAGAATGAAATAGATGATCATTACAGCAATCATAAAATGTTTATGAATATTGATTTATGCATGAAGATGAGGACACAGGTGCAGGTTCTGTGGATCATTTTCAAATAAACACAATTAAAATAAAGAGCAAATACAGTGATAAATTGTCCACATCTCTCTCGCTCACTGTTACTATGAAATGAACACTCACAAAGTTCTAGGGGAACTTACAAATACTGTTTCTAGTGGTTGCAGATATATGACTGAAACTGGCTAAGCAAATCCTTGGGCAGGTAAATATAACTGTGAATCTTCCTCATTAAATATCACTTAGATCTTTGGAATTAGTGATCATTAGGTATCATAAGATGAGAATGATTGTCTCTATACGGCAGGAGATGAAGACAATTCTGCTGAACTCTGATGATCACACTCTCAAGGGGTTTAGATTTTAGCCCAGAATACCTGACTCAGTACAGACTGCGGGGTCCGAATGTGCAGGGACAGCATCAGACTGTGCGAGTTAAATACTTGCATGTGGGAAAGGTTCAGAGACTCACCGAGTCGAAGTCAATCCCAACAGTGTCTGAAGGACGGGCTTCTACAGAGGACATGACAATTAGCTTTGGTTAATAGTGGACACTGCGCACAGTGGGGGAGACCAGGGGTTTGTGCCCTGTTGTCCCTGCTATCCCTGCTATCCATGCATGCAGGACACACAGCATCCATGGTCACCAACAAAAGCATGTCAACCCTAACCACGGTCCATGTGGAGTCTCTCAGAGGGATCTGCCCTGTTTAGTATTGCAGTGTCATTAATCCTGCTTTTCAAATGCTCAGGAAACTCACCCATAGTTCCCTGTTTCTCTAGATGACTGTGTGCAACACCACTGAGTGTGACACTGCTGACTTTTATGATAGGAGACCCAGTAGGATGTTTGAACCTGAAGTTATAGAGAATCGAGTGACCTGCGGCTTTAATGAGTCACCTCTCCTCTCATTTAACCCATCGGAATTTCTAGTCCTGGATTTAAATTTTATTTTCAAACAGTTGTCTGCATGGATTTAAATTTTATTTTCAAACAGTTGTCTGCATTTACCCTGAGTTTCTATGATGTTTGCTGTGGAGATTAACATCAGGATGGCAAAGAGCTTCACAGTCGATCGAGACAGGACACTTTCCCTGTGGAGGGAGAGACCGAGAACCGGGCTCCAGGAGGGAAACACAGCTGTTAGCAAGAATCTGAAACTAGCCAGGTGGATATGGTCTGCATGATACTTGGTTTCCAGAGAAACAACTATTTCCATGACCAGAATTTCAGTGTGAGGGCTGATGGCTGAGCAGAGACACAGTCAGACAGACACACACTTACACACACTCTAATTTACTGTAAAATGTTCATCTTTACACATGTGCACACACATACATTCCAAATTAGACTGTAGAGGGAGGCCCTGTGTCAACACAGGAAGATAGTGTTAGACGTGAATAAACACGAAGATGACAGGAAAAAACAATCTTGTTGACGAGCATAAAGTTTGAGATTGTAAAAGGAAACAGCTAGAATTCTGGGAGGCCAGTGAGAGTGTAAACAGTATGCCCAGTGCTATACACATTACAGTGGAGATATTCTGAAATCCTATTCAGATACAAATGAGAAGGGACAAGTTGCTAGGAACTGAACATACTGAATCCTTGTCATTGATCGAAGGACCAAACTGTGTAACACAACCACTGAAATAACAGAATTTACCTCACAGAAACAAGGTACTGAGGGGACCTGTGGTGTTGCACTTCAGTGTGGAGATGGAGGTGAAGGAAGTCCTCAGCAGATGGAGTCAGACAGAGCTGGCTGTTCTAACCATGCAGGAAGTTGCCAACTATGCCTGTGACATGAGAGATTTCAAATGTGCCTGATGGGTTTGTCAACACTTCTTCCCAAATCACAGCCAGAAAAACTCTAACAAAACCCGTGTGAGGATGTGGATAACTAAAAGACACCATAGTCATAAACACAGGTGTAGGATTTGCAGGGCTGAGGATGCAGGTACAGGGCTAAGGACACAGGGGCAGGATCTGCAGCGCTGAGGACACAGTGCAGAGCTGAAGACACAGATGCAGGACATGCGAGGCTGAGCACACAGGGGCAGGATCTGCAGGGCTGAGGACACAGGTGCAGGTCCTTCAGGGCTGAGGACATAGGTGCAGGTCCAGCAGTTCTGAGGGAGAACTTTGAGCCTGTCTCATTTCTTCCAGTAAGTCAACAGTGACATCAAAAAAGACAGATAAAACAAGCCAGGTCCTGGCCAGATATGCAGATATACACTTGGCAAATAACACAAACAATGACAAACACAAAAAGACAGGTGAATCAAGACAGACTCTCTGGCCAGACAGAGCCAACAAAGACAATCCCTACAAGACAGGCTCAAGATGTCTCTCAAGCCCCCAGTGGCAGGAGGATCTACTAGCTTTTCAGCCTAGATCCCCGGGCCTGTGAGTTTTGGTTTAAACCAATCCAATGCTAGTCAAAAATATCAACCAAAAAATTACCAGAAATAGTTAAAGACAGACTAGACAGACAGACAGACAGAAGTGGTAACCAATCCAGCACCAGTTACAGACAGACACATAGAGCATTCAACTTACAGGCCAGTGTGTGCCCACGAGTTTGGGGGTCCAGAAAGGGCAATCTCAGTGGGACCTACATAATGTTGGTTGTGAAATTTGTCCCCCAAGGACCAGCGAAACCATGTGTGAAGAAAGCAAATGCACTTTTATTGTGCAGAGAAAAACTGGCATGACAGGGTCAGACACCATGGAGGTGACCAACCCTGAACAGAGAATTACAACTTCTTTTATTGACAGAAAAAGGGGTTTTCCATAAAGGTGAGGGAGTCTGGTTTTTAATTCTTGGGCACAGGTGCAGTTCGCAAGTGCCCCTGTGGCTACCTTTTGTGGCGATACCTGGCTGGTTAGTCATTAGAATCAGACATCTGGTTTTATGGCCTTCAGGGTTATGCTATCTTGCCAGATGAGCCTACAGGGCTACCCCAGTCCTCTAGATAGCTTTATGGCCTACAGGGCTATCTGGCTGGATGAGGCTGATTACCCTTAGTAGGCTTTTAGGGCTACCTGGTGGGCAAGATAGCTTTATGGACTTCAGAGCTATCTGACTGGGTGAGATAATTTGCCCTTACAGTGGGGAGTTAGCAAGGTCAGGCTTATATCAAGGCGTGGAGCACATACACAGCATAGGGTCTCTGATCATATACACAAAATAGGGGCTCTGAATAGGGACTCTGGTTTCTACATCCCCCCCTTGAGATGCTGATCATCTCAAACCCTTGAGATACTGACTGATATTGTTGTCTGAGTGCCAGGGCCAGCCTGGCAAGTCAGACAGTACCTGGATGGAGAGTGGGACTGAAGGGTCTAATGAGGAGAGGGGGGAAGAGACTCGAGGGGAAAGAAATAGACCAGACACACACAGTATCATGTGATCAGATGGAATGGAGCCAAAATTTTATTTTTCTCTCCAAACTTATACCCCTTTCATCAGGAGGCTACGTGCAGCTACAGGGGTTAGAACCAAGGTGTTAATTACAGGGGGAGACAGTGCATAGGTAAAAACATCCTGAAGCCCAGATAGGTATCAGAACAAAGCATCTTCCCTGCTGAGGTGGGATGCTTACCTAGGGGAGACAGCCTCTCTCCAGTGGAGTTAGATGCTTAGGACAATAGCTTCTCCAGGTGAAGTTAAATGTTTAGCCAGAGAAGAAGTATCCCTTCAGGGGGCTTTGGCTTCCCTGTAAACAAGCCGCTCTCGGGCAGTCATTAATTATTCACGACTCAGTTTAGCTCAGAAGATCTCCCGATAGCCAGAGCCTCACAGCAGGGTCTAGGCCCAGAATCTGAAGAGCTCATCACATCTGAGTACTAATAATTGGAGGTAGAAATCTGAGTCTATCTGGCCTCAAGCATAACATTTGGTATGTCAATAGGTGCTATACAAAACATGTCCCCGGACCCAGGGAGTTTTCTTTTGACTAAAAGTCCAAGCCTGAGGAAATGGGGTATCATGGTTCTCTTAAACCACTTCCTGATGAAATGGGGCATAATAGTCAGGGGCTCCAAAAGGCTAGTAATTAGTCAAAAGGTGGGGAGTGTTAGGCAATGGGGTACATATGGTTCCCTGATCCTTCCATCAGATGGACTGGCCATCAGCTCTCAGCAAGTCCAGGACTCACAGCAGTTGAAGCAGTTTGGTTCCTGGGTGGTGTCTCTTAGCCAAGTGATAATCTGTTGAGACAGATAAAAACTAGAGGCAGAAGTTAAAGTTTACAAAACTCACATTTTGAACTTTTAGCATTGAAATTCTCATTACAGGAAAAAACGGTGAACAGGTGTCTGTTAAGTAGCTGGACTAGACTCATGTCCTTCAGTATTTTAAAAGCTATGGTTAAAAAAGCTATGGTTATCCAGAAAGTTGGGTAAATAAATTGGGAAAAGATAATTTTAGCAGTGAAGAAGCATCTCAGACTTGAGCCTATCAAGGCATTTAACAACATGTGTTTTCAGCAACTTTAAAGTGGGTTATAATTTATACCACTAAGACAAAAACAAAATTTTTCTAGTTTATCAGAACATGTATCCAGGATTTTAACATTATAACCCTGAAACCTTTAAAGTTTAAATTGCTCTCTTATACCTTTTAACTTTTATCCATCTATCGTAAACCACCTTCTCAGAACTCCACGACTTACTTATGCTTTCACATCCTCAGACCTTTAAACATTCACATCTTAAAACCCTCATACTTTTTTTTCTATGATCTTAAACTTTCTTTTTAATCTGACCATTTACCAGAGAGTGAGTGGTTATTACCGAGAGCTGTCACTTTAAGGCATGTTTGTTTGTTTTTTTGTTTTTGTTTTTCAAATGAAGGCACAGAAAAAGTTACATCAAAACCTGTTTATCTTTTAACAGGGAGCCTGTTAGCAAGACAATCCTGTTTGTCTTTTTCAGAAAGAGGCTCTGGTAACTCTATTAGCCAGACCTCAGAGGAAGGAGCTGGTAGTCTGTTGTAGTTAAACTAAGAATTATAACAGAATTATAAAATAAATTACAATATAATAAAATAACACAAAAAATAAAAAATAAAACAGAATTATAGTCAGTCATCAAAACCATCAGAAATCTGGGAATAATTTGAGTATCTTGAAACAATTAAAATGACAGAGACTCACCCATACCTAGACAGGTGACCCTGGACTTTCCGTGTTCTCTGCGACCTTATGCAGAACAGAGACCTCAAGGCAATGGCAGTCTTCAGTAACCAGGCCAGTTCTTCAGTTGCCAGGCAAAAGGTAGCATTCCCACAATCCAGGTGAGGAGGTTTTGTCCCCATCTGTCTTCTCTGGACATGTTGGGGGTCACTGTTAGGATCTGAAATCTCTTCTTGTTATAACTCAATTAAAGCCATATTCACAGATCTTTGAGGGATGAGGGCCATCTACTAAGTATCTCTATGTTAACTAAACTTTGTTTTCCTAGATGGCAGTCTCAGGCCCAACATAGAAAACATTTACAGGAGGCCAAGTAAAGCTTATTCCTGTTCGGAATAATATCTATTAGGTGACTGACGATTAACTTGTATGTTCTGATTATCAATTGATTGCAGTTCATAGGTTAGTGGCTTTTTTAGCTATCTTTGTTAGATTTTAGTTTTAAAAAGTAATTTCTGAATGTTAAAAACCAAAACTTTTAACTTGTAACTATAGGTGACAGAAAGATGGGGAACTTTTCTTTCCTGGCCTTCTGAGAATCTATCATTATAGAATTACACCTGAATAGACACAAGATATATTTTAAGCCAGCGGTCCTCAATATTTTTAATGTTGTGACTATTTTAACACAGTTTCCATGTTGTAGTGACCTCTATCCTTTTATAACTGTTGTTCAGAGTTCCTTTTAAATTTAAATACCTTAAAAGCTTTTTTTAAAAATTCCAGTTTTAAATTTTATGTTTTTGTAAAACTCCAAAATTTTCTTAAAGTAGTCTAGAATCTCTTAACTGTGTGTTTTGTAATATTAAAAATAAAGATCCTTTTTTACTTTCACAATCTAAATAATCCAAAAAATCCTATAGTATAGTGTACATTCCCCTTGCCCCACCCTCCACAGCAATTTGTGTTGAGGCCTGAGCCAGTTGAGTTATCACATGGCCACATCGATTTCTAAAACTGCCAGGTTCTTTTACACAAACTTTAGCTGTTGCATTTTGTTTTGTTTTAATTTATTTACGTTTTAAGCTTGTAAGGAAGAAAGGGACTTCTGGTCATCATATTCAGCTAGAATCTCTGCTTTTAGGTTAGGGAGTAGCGACAGGGCCCAGGCATACATGATCTCAAAGGGATTGAGGCCCAGTAAGTAGAAGGTGTACTCCTTTGAAAAGAATGAGGGAAGGAGAGTTACCCAGTCACCACCAGTTTCAAGGGTTACTTTAGTTAAGGTCTCATTTAAGATCCAATTAATTTTTTCTACCTGTCCTGAACTCTGGGGATCATAAGCACAATATGATTTCCAATTGATCCCCATAATCTTAACTACTTTCTGTGTTACCTGAGAGACGAAGGTTGGTCATTGTCTGACCCTAGCAGCGTTGGCAGTCCATACATGGCTATGATTTCTTCAAGCAGTTTGGTGACCACTGTTGCTGTAGTCTCACCCTTTTGGTGTGTGGAACCATCTCTTTTCTGTGTAGACCAGGGTGCATGTCTGGATTTGCTGTAAGCCTTTATCTGTGTACTCTGTAGTTTCAGACAGAATGGGAGTCACCATGGGGGGGGGGGTGTCTTTGTGACCGGGGCTCTGTTTTCTGTGAGGCTACTTCTTGGGTGGCCATATCCACCAGGTTGTTGCCCCTGGCAATGGACCCATGCCCTTTTTTGCCCCAGCCTGCAGGGCTGGAAATTAGAGGGTTCCAAGGAGGACGAACCCGGGTGGGAAAAGAACGAAGACATGAAAGAAGACCAAGCAAATCCTGTCAAGGTCCTGTTTATTGAATGCACAGCACAAACTTTTAAAGAAGTTTTGAGGTAGGGAGGGGGCATGGGAGTGGTGAGCAGGTTACTATGGTAACTCTATAGGGGCAGGTAAGCTGATT
Source organism: Cricetomys ansorgei (assembly GCA_026225945.1). NCBI lineage: Eukaryota > Metazoa > Chordata > Mammalia > Rodentia > Nesomyidae > Cricetomys > Cricetomys ansorgei. The sequence goes on along the minus strand of JAMJFZ010000239.1, from coordinate 176,598 downwards.
GCTATGGTAACTCTTATCTGAGGGGCGGGCTAGTTGCCTATCTGAGGTCACTGGGTCAAGGAGCCTAGGGAGTCAAGAAATGCAGTTGCAGGGCTTCTCCCAAGGCTGTCTGGCTCCGAAGGTGCCATTTTATCTAATTTATAGAGTAGAAACCTTCCACAGAATGAGGGAGAGATAGAGTTGTTAATGAATGGTGGTTCCTTTGAACTGGGTGACTTCAGGCTAACTGACCTTTGTCTGAACTCTGTCTGTCAGGACTGGAGAAAAGTGGAGCCTTTTTTTCTTTATAGAGGTCAAGCCATTCCTTCAAAACCTGGGATCTGGAGTCGACAAAATCCGGCGGATCCTAAGAATTTTCTTAACTTCCCGGCAGTAAGTTGGCCGAAGGATCTTTAATATTGTCTCTTTATTGGCCTTAGATACCCACCCCTGGCCTCCCTTGAGTATGTACCTGAGGTAGGTTGCCTCTGTCTGACACAGTCAGCCTTTTTGGCAGTCACTTGATATTCTAACATTCCCAGGAAATTTTCAGTGTCTTTATAAATTTTCCACATATTGCAATAGGCTGACATTGGGAAAGGTATGACAATACTCACCCAAATCTTTGTGTAAGGCCTCATCAAAGATGGTGGGGTGCTGACAGCCATGTGAGAAGACACAGTCAGCCTTGGGCTTGAGGAGTACACCCCATTGTTTCCAGGGAATTGTCTCTTGAATGGCTCCATCTGCTGGTGCTCCTTCTGACCCTTAAAACCTGAACCTGAATCTGACCCAAAACCTTTACCTTACCCCTTAAACCTGACCCCTGACCCTGAGCCCTGAACCCTGACCTTGACCATGACCCTAATCCTTACCATATTGTCTGCTACCACTTCCATCTGTCTTGGCTTCTCTTCCTTCTCCTCTGTGAGAACAAACACAAACTTCAGACGGTATGTCTGGGATTCACAATTCCTCATTTAATGACTTTCTTATCAATAGTAATAATATTGATAAAATGGTCCGTTTTGATTGTCTAATGTTTGTTTATTTTAGAAATTTGTTTATTTCAGAATTCAGTGAAGGCAGAAAGGAAATAATTACACACCTCTATTGATCTTTGGAGTATTAGAGGAAGACAGATGCTGTGAAATGAATGGAGACCGGGCTGTCATCCATTGGTGAGCATCTGTACTGAGTTTCATGGACACAGAGATCTACATTTCCTTTCCAGCAGACAGGAGATACAAAGCAACCAAGATAGGTCCTGGAAGAACAAAGAGATGATTATTAGAATCTTCATAAAATGCTTATGAATAGTGATTTATGCATTAAGATGAGGACACAGGTGCAGGTCCTGTGGGTTCTTTAAATAAACACAATGAGAATAAACAGCAATTACAGTGATAAATTATCACATCTTTTTCTCCTATTCTTACTAAGAAATGAACAATCAGAAAGTCTTGGGGAAACTTACATCTTCCCTTACCACTGGTTGTTGTATATATAGGGCTGAAAATGGCTTCTGTGGAAGACACGGAGACACAGAGTCACACTAAGCGCATCCCTGGGCAGGTAAATATAACTGTGAATCTTCCTCATTAAAGCATCACTTAGGTCTTTGGAATTAGTGATTGTCGGGCATCATAAAGACGAGAGTGATTGTCTCCACACGGCAAGAGATGGAGACAATCCTGCTGAACCCTGAAGATTTCACATTTTATGGGTTCACATTTTAGCCCAGATCACCTGTATTGGTGCAGACCAAGGGGTCCGCGTGTACAGGGAAAGCGTCAGGCCGTGCGTGTTAAATACTTGCCTGTGGGAAAGGTTCAGAGACTCACCAAGTGGGCATCAGTCCTGATGGTGTCTGAAAGATGGTCTGCTAGGGAGGACATGACAATTAGCTTTGGTTAATAGTGGAGTATGGCTGTGCACAGTGGGAGTCAGCAGGGGTTTGTGCCCTGTTGTCCCTGCCATTCCTGCACGCGGGACACTTGGCATCGATGGTCATGGAACAATAACACTTCAACTCCGAACACGGTCATGTGTGTGGGACACGTGGGATCCACAGTCACCAACAATGACACTCCAACCCCAACCATGGTCACATGTGTGGCTGTGTGGAGGCATTTCTCAGTGAGATCTGTCTCAGTTAATATTGCAGTGTCATAGATTTTGCTCTTCAAACGCTCAGGAAAACTCACCCATAGTTTCCTGTTTCTCTAGATGACCATGTGCGACACCACTGAGGGCAACATGGCTGACTTTTATGGTAGAAGACCAGTAGGAGGTTTGAACCTGAAGTTACAGAGAACCTGAAGTTATAGTAACCTGCAGCTCCAACGAGTCACCAATCATCTCATTTAACCCATTGAGGATTTCTAGTCCTTGATTTACATTTTATTTTCACACAGTCAGTCTCCACTCACCCTGAGTATCTATAATGTCTGCTGTGGAGATTGACATCAGGACAGCCCAGAGCATTATGTTCCAGTGAGACAAGACACTTTCCTTGTGGAGGGAGAGATCAAGAACCAGGCTCTGGGAGGGAAACATGGCTGTTATTGGGAACCTGAAATTGGCCAGTTGGACACGGTCTGTGTGATGCTGTATTTCCAGAGGAACCCAGTGTGCACACAGTGTTCTCAGCACACACAGTGAGTGTGCATGGTTCGAGCAGCCACATTGTGTGCAAGGTGTTTGGTGACCTGCACTAGGACTTGGCTAACCCAAAGGTCAATTGGGACAGATGAGAACAGTGTCCAGAAATGACGTCCCCAAGAATGTGGTCTGTGTGATGCCGGGTTTCCAGAGAAACAATTATTTCCATTACCAGCATGTCAGTGTGAGGACTGAAGGCTGAGCAGAGACACAGACAGACAGACAGACAGACAGACACGCACACTCTCATTTACTATAAAATGCTCACGTGTACACCTGTGTACACACATACATGCCACATTAGATTGTAGAGGAAGGCCCCTTGACAACACGGTAAGTAAGTGTCGGACATGGATGAGTAAGAGGATGACATGTAAACATGAGCGTGCATCATTGTTAATGAGCATGAAGTCTGAGATTGTAAAAGGAAACAGCTTGAACTCTGGGAGGCCAGCAAGAGCGTAAACAGTTTGCCAAGTGCTGCACACATTACAGTGGAGATATGAAATCCTGTTCAGATTCAAATGAGAAGGGACAAGTTGCTAGGAACTGAACATACTGAATCCTTGACACCAATGAACGGACTAAACTTTGTAACACAACCACTAAGATGACAGAATTTACCTCACAGTGATGGGGCACTGAGGGGACCCACGGTGGCAGACCTCGGTGTGGAGATGGAGGTGAAGGAAGTCCTCGGCAGATGGAGTCAGACAGAGCTCACTGATCTAACCCGTCTGCTCTGTAGTCATCGTCACCGAGTCATCACTCAGGAAACTGCCAACTGTGCCTGTGACATGACAGATGTCAAATGTGCCGGATCAGTTCCTCAACACTTCTTCCCAAATCACAGTTAAAATAACTCAAACCAAACCCAGTCAAGATGTGGATAATTGAAAGACATCCATAGTCATAAACACAGTTGCAGGATCTGTAGGGCTGGGACACAGGGGCAGGATCTGCAGGGTTGAGGACACAGATGTAGGATCTGCATGGCTGAGGACACATGTACAGGATCTGCAGGGCTGAGGACACAGGGACAGGATCTGCAGCCCTGAGGACACAGGTACAGGATGTGCAGGGCTGAGGACACAGGTACAGGATGTGCAGGGCTGAGGACACAGGTGTAGGATGTGCAGGGCTGAGGACACAGGTGTAGGATGTGCAGGGCTGAGGACACAGGTGTAGGATGTGCAGGGCTGAGGACACAGGTGTAGGATGTGCAGGGCTGAGGACACAGGTACAGGACCTGCAGCCCTGAGGACACAGGTACAGGATCTGCAGGACTGAAGGCACAGGTGCAGGACCTGCAGCCCTGAGGACACAGGTACAGGATCTGCAGGGCTGAAGACACAGGTGCATGGCTGAGGACACGGGCTTGATCTGCAGGACTGAGAACACCGGTGCAGGATCTGCAGGGCTGAAGACACAGGTGCAGGATCTGCAGGGCTGAAGACACAGGTGCAGGATCTGCAGGGCTGAGGACAGGGGTGCAGGATCTGCAGGGCTGAGGACACAGGTACAGGATCTGCAGAGCTGAAGACACAGGTGCAGGATCTGCAGGGCATTTGTCAAAATGGAATAGTTTGAATACAAAATAAAATTATTTTAGGCTAGTGAGCAACTCTTCTGAGCCTTTTTCCTTTCTCTGAAACTACTGCCCTCTGTAATCCCACATCCTCTATCCATATCCAAGCTGAGCACCCTGTCTGTGAGTCCCCTTTGTTGGGTAAGTCTCTTCTTCTGTTTCCCATACCATTCCCATACCATTACTACTATCTCTAAACCCACAGAGTCTCCAGGGCCAAGAGTCTCCAGGCTGGAAGCTGACACACAAGGTCTTCACAATACCAAGGAAAAGCTGCACAGGGGAGGCCTCCCATGCCCACTTCCACTCTAAGACAGAGGCAGGAGTCTGGTCTCCTGCTGCATGACTGGAATCTTGTTTACTGCCGCAGTTCATTATTTTATAAACAATCAAATGTTCTTTTAGTGAATGCCCTGCACGTTAGATTCTTTGTTGTATTTAGAGAATGAAAGTGGGCAGCCTCTTTTCTCCTCACTCTGTCCCTGGCCCACCATGGCTGTGGGCAGATTTTGGAGTAGGAGGTAGGGGGGCACTGGAATTTGGCTGTGTTCACAGCTGCCTTTAGGTAACCAGGCCAGGACACTGAAATGCAAAGGGTAACCTTGGTTCATAGACTACTATTAACTCTCTGGGATTTACATTTTAACTCCACAGTCCTTAAGGTGCTTTTCATAATAGGGACTGAGGCAGAACAGGGCAAGGCCTAATTAGCTCTTAATAGTATTCCTTTCCTGCTTGTACTCCATGCTTGTTGGTAAGGACACTTTTGCTTGTTTTGCTTCCTATAGGATGCAGGTGTGGGTCAGCAGGGTGCAGATTGCCTCAGGACCAGCTGACTCATCCCAGAGTCTGAGTGCTGCAGCTTGGGGCCTGCCTCACTGGATCCCTTGTGCATCCTTGCCAGAGTTGTTTAAATGTGTTCCTGGTCTCTGGTAAAGCCAGGACCTACTTCTGCACCAACCCCTTTAGTTATTCTCTTTCCTCACTCAGAATGATCATGTAAAACACTCTATCTGCCTAGAACCTCTTGCAGCCTCCCAACTTTCTGCCCTGACTTTTTTCACCATCTCTCCTCATAGACTTCACTTCACCCTTGTGGCCAGCCAGGCCTCCTGCCCAGACTGTCTTCCAGGTAGCTGTGGGCTGCTTCCTTCTACCCCTCGGGCCTCCTCATGGTGTCTCCTGCTCAGCCCACTTTCCATAGCCACTCTCATCCAAGGTTGTCTGCTTCCTCCCCCATATCTTCTTTCCTTCCTTGATTTCCTGTTGTGGGATATTTTACTCCTGTGTGCTGTTTTGGTTTGCGAAAGGGCTTTGACCCCTTGTAGCTGGGAAGCCTGATGCTTTGCAGCGGGCTCAGGCCTTGCTTCCTACCCATTCACACCCTTGTGTCAGTCCTGCTGACAGATAGAACTAACTGTTTACAGTTGAAGGTGACCTGCAGGGGGGTGATCAGAGTCTGATCACCCCCAGCCGAGTATGCTAAGATACTATTGTGTTGTAATGAAGGCCTGGTTGTGGAGAGGGCCTAGGGGAAAAAGTTTAAAGGGTCTGAGGCAGAAGCAGGCAGGAGGAAAATGGAAAAAGGATGAGAGAACCTTTGGGGAAGAAATGAAGTCTCTGCCTAGCTGCCCAGCTATAGAATTCCCTGAGATTTAACATGACTTGTGATTAATAAAGAGCATTGGAAAATTCAACACTGGACTTTTATTAAGTGATTGAACCATACTTTAACAATTTCCCTCCTTGTCACTTTACCCCATTAAATATCCTGAGGCTCTTCCCCTCCCCCTCCTAGGCCTCACTTTGAAGTCCTGGGAGGGAAACAATTAGAAAGTCAGGATACATTCAGCCGGAATGTATGATAAAAACCAGTTGTTTCAACCCCAGAACAAGCTGGGGAGGCTAGGTGACCTGATCATTGTCACCAATTTTTGAAACTCAATTGACCATTCTTTCTCATGGCTTTAAAACCTCAAAACATCTAGAAGATTTAGATCTCCATACCATTTTCCTAGTTTTTAGCATCTTACATTAAGTAGTGTGGTATATTTGTCACAGTGGATGAACCATATTGATATACCCTGATTAACCAAGGTCCACGCTACTCAGATTTTCTGGATTTTTACAGTTTTTTATTCTGGGATCCTGTAAGACCTGAACAATTCTTAGGGAAAGGGCTTCCACCATGGAAGAGCCATGAGCCATTAGGACACCACCCCCACCCCCACCCTAGTCCTTGGAAAAAACTGCAGGAGTCCCTTCCCTGAACCAAAGGGCTGACAGACAGTGGCCAGGATGACTGATATATCTGACAAATGGGGCTTAGATAACCTGAGAAAGAACCCCCACTCTGAGGGCAACCAATCAGAGAAAAGCAGTGCAGTCATGGCCCCTATCTTGTCTGGCCAACTGGCACAGGGGCCATAAACCAAATGTCTTGACTTTGATGACTAACCAGATACAGCTTAAGAATGTGGACAGTTAGCACCTTGAGAACGAGCCAATCAAAACTAAACATTTGTAAACTGCATTTCTGCTCCTCAATTAAAAACCAGGCTACCTCACCTATGTTGAAACCCCCTCTTACTGTCTATAAAAAAGCCAGCAAGCCTTTGTTCAGGGTCAGCTATTTTACTGGTGCCTGACCCCAGCATGCTGGTTTGCTTTGCAAAATAAAGACTCCTTGCTTTTGCATCAGAACTCGTGGTCTCCTGGTGGTTCTTGGAGAGAAGGGAGATTTCAAAAACTGGGCACGACAATCCCATCAGGGTACCCCATTACATGGAGCTCTCCTGCTCTCTTGGGTTCTTCTTGGCTATGATGATTCATAGTATTGCTTTAGTTCCACTTGAGAGCTTTGAGTTCTGATCACTTATTTTATAGACACTACCCTGTTTTATAGACGTAGAAGTTTTTTCCTCTTGATTAGGTGGGGTTTTATGTTTGGGGAAGAAGATTCTAGAAGTAAGTGGTTACCTCCTTCTTTTTCTTTTTTGAGACAGGAACTCATTCATCTCAGGCTGGCCTCAAGTCTCTATGTGGTTCAGGTCCTTTAACTCATCCTTCTGCCTCCACCTTCTGGGTGCTGAGCTAAATACTCCATTTACACAGTGCTGGGTAGTAAACTCAGGGCCTCTTGAATTCTAGCACTATAGCAGTTAACTACACCCCAGCCTTCAGTTGCCTCAGTTGAGCTAGCTCCAGGATTAAGAGCACATTCTGCTCCTGCAGGACCCTAGTTTGATTCCTAACACTGTGAGTTCTCACGTGTGTCACAAGTACTTGTAACTCCAGCTCCAGGGGATCCCATGTCTCTGGCCTTTGAGGGTGCCTGCATACATATGTTAGAAACCACAGCCCCTATTCAGAGACCCCATAGACCCTATTTTGTGTATATGCTCAGAGACCCTATTTTGTACATGCTCCAGGCCTTGACATGGGCCTGACCTTGAAGACCAGTAAAAACTCCCCACTCTAAGGACAAATTATCTCATCCATCCATGTAGCCCTGAAGACTATACTAAGGGTAATTAGCCCTATTCGGCCAGATAACCCTGAAGGCTAAAGGCCATAAAGCTATCTCACCAGACCAGGTAGCCCCGAATGCCATAAAACCAGATGCCTGATTCTAATGACTAACTTGACAGGTATTGCCAAAATAAATGTAGCCACATGGACACTTGTGAACTGCACCAGTGCCCACTAACTAAAAACCAGACTCCTTCACCTATGTGGAAAACCCCTTTTTCTGTCAATAAAAGAACCTGTAATTCTCTGTTTGGGGGTCAGTCATCTCCATTGTGTCTAACCCCAGCATGCCAGTTTTTCTCTGCAGAATAAAAGTGCCTTTGCTTTTTACATACGTGGTCTTGCTGGTCCTTGGGGGGCAAATTTCACATTGTGCACACATACACACACACACACACACACACACACACACACACACACACAGACCCATACACACAAATAAAAATATCACTGTTAAAAAATCTTTTCTCTTTAAAAGAAATTGTGGGTGTAATGTATATTTGCAAACGTGTGTATATGGGTGTGTATGCATGCCAATGAGTATACATGTAGAAAGGCCAGAGGAGGCCATTGGGTATCTTTTTCTACGGCCTTCCCTCTGGTACTTTCTCAGTAAGACAGGGTCTGACAATGAACCTAAAGCTCACTGTTTGACTGAGTTGGCTTGCTATCTGTCTCTGCCTCCCAGTGCTGAGGTTTCAAGCATGTGTGGCCATGCTCAGCTTTTATGTGGTTACTTGGGATTCAAACACATGTCCTCATGGTTGCATAACAAATACTATTACCACTGAGCCACTTCTATGGCCTCCTGTCTCTGGTTTATGTGGGCTGTGTATCCAAGTGTGCCATGACACACACGTGGAGGTGAGAGGTCCTGGAGGCTGGCTGGCCCTCAGGCTTCTGAATACTTCTGTCTCTGCCTGCTATCTCACTGTAGGACTGCTGAGATTATAGATGCGTGCCACTACATCCAGTATTTACTTTGGTCTGGGAATTGAACTCAGGTCATGAAGTCTGTGTGGTGAAAACTTTTTATCTGCTGAGCCATCCCCACTTGCCTTCCCCATTTTTCAGTAACTAATATACTGAAATAATTTTTCTTTTTTGTTCTATTATGGAACTCTAAATGAATTTGTGAGTCACCTGTGTTAAGATTAGTCATGCCAATCTTCTCTGCACTGTTTCAATTTTAGTTTATGTGCTGTCAAAGTTAGCACCTCACATAATTTTTCTGAGTAGGATATAGTGAGAAGACTCTTATCTTTTTTCATCACCCATTAGCCCAGGATAGTCTCCTGATGGCTGCTGTCCTGCACAGATGGTCCCTGTTAGATCATTTATCAGCGTTTCTATAACATGTTACAGTTACTGGTCCTCTATTTTTATTCTAAAGCATCATTAAATATAATTCTGTATCTTGCTTTTTATTTTTAACTTAGCCTTACATTGGGGTAAACTTCATATCAGGGTGTTCATTCTTTTTTTGTAGCTGCATAGTGTCTCATTGTATGAATTAACGTTTCAAAAATGGAAGGTCATCATCTTAAGCAGAAGAGGTACTAGGATCATGAGTTCAAGTACAGCCTTGGCTACATAGCGAGTTTGAGGCTATCCAGGGCTATAAAGCCTCAACAAACCAATCAACCAATAAAAAAGTACAAGACATCTCTGTGATGCTGGTATTGTGGGTGCTTGTTAGATATCTGACAATCAGAAAGGCAGCCTGAAGATGGGACTGACTTGTTAGGACATACATATGAGTCTTTAGTTGCTGGATTCTGTGCTGGAAATCCTGTGTCTTGTATGACAGATGTGTGGGCGTAGTCCAGGTGTGGGGAGAAGCACACAGTGTCTCAAGCCTGGAAGGTCTTCTGCCCTGTACCAGGTTCTAGTACTTCTGTTACCACAAGGGATATTTTAGATCAGGCAATTACGACTGCTAGGCCTTCTTCAGTAATTGTTATCCAAGTTTGGACATTCAGGATAAGCAGAAGAGAGAGGGGCTGTCTAGAGTGAGACTGGTTTGGAAGCTCCTGTAGAAAATTAGGCCAGAGGGCCTGCCTTGAGCTATTGACTCTGGATTGGCCAGGCAAAAGGGATGGATAAGGAAAAACACTTCATACATCTTGGCTAGATGATAGGCTGGATGTAGACTTACTGTATATGATTGATTGGGGCTGAGTCAATGAGTTTTGAAAGTAGAGTATATTTTTAGGTGACATTTTGTAATAAACCCTGAACAAGACTTGCAGTTATAGAGCTTCTGAGAGTTGAAACTGAGCTGGGCATAGAGACAGCAAACAACAACCATAAAAAGACATGGCTGCCATCTTGGCTAGTAATTCCTATCTGTAAGACTTAGACACAACATTGTGACATTGGTGAGCTCTGGCTGCTTGGATTTTATTACGTACTTCCTTCCTTTTCAAAATTCTTAGTGGTGCCAGTGACTCATGCAGCCAGATCCAAACTCTGAGATATTAATAGGTGGAGAGCAGAGATGCCAAGGAGAGTGGCTGTCATTGGGATATGCATAGCACACAGCCTTTGTTTTGGGGTTGTGAACTTCTTGCTATCTGGTGCTGTATACCCTTCAAGCTCCCAGGAACCACACCTATGGTGCAGGCTGTAGCTCTACCCTCCCCAGTCCAGAGCTCAGAGACTAGGACTCACTTAGTCCAAAGTGTCTGAAATCTGGATTTGTCTAAAGGGCAGCCTAATTTTAGAGATGTTAAATGTCATAAAACCATTTCATTATTGAGTATGAATATGGAATATTAATAGAACTACTAATGCAGACTCACTTGATGTTTTTGTGACTATTCAATTGAGTTTTTGTTTTTTGAGATAGACTCTCACTCTAGCCTATGCTGGCCTATGTAACATTAGTGACAGCCCTCCTGGCTCCACCTGCAGAGTGCTGAGATTATAGGCATGAGCCACCATGCTCATTGGACTGTTGGACTACTGTTTTACCAAGTAGTCTCTGCCATGTTATTGAGCCCTTTATATAGCCTGGATCTTTGGAAGTGGTAGACCAGGAGACTGAGGACTGTCTGGCCTAGGCAGAGAAGAGTTTGCATTGCCAGACCCTGGATCCTCAGCCTGGATTCTTAGGGCTCAGATAATCAGGAAATGCTGTTTGTGAATTCATGTGGTTTTAAATTGAATAACTGAGGTCTCTGACCACAGATACCTATCAGACCATGGTGGGGTTAGCAATCTCCAGGAGCTGTGAAGCTCATCAATCACAGCCTCCTGTGTCTCAGATAGCACAGGGACCCTGTGTCAACATTTGGCATTTGACAACTGGAGCCCCTGTGCACCTGCTTCTGGTCAACAGAACTCTTTGTTCCTGGTCACTTTATGAGCTTTTCTTATGGGTCATGTTCAAAATGTGGCAGCTTAATTAGAAAGAAAGTAAGAAAGAAAGAAAGAAAGAAAGAAAGAAAGAAAGAAAGAAAGAAAGAAAGAAAGAAAGAAAGAAGGGAAGAAAAAGAAAGGAAGGAAGGAAGGAAGGAAGGAAGGAAGGAAGGAAGGAAGGAAGGAAGAAAAGAAAAAAGAGAAAAAAGCCAGGAATGTGTGATTGTGTGATGAGGCTGAGGAAAGGCAGAAGAAAGCAACTTTTGTTTATATTCAGTTTTTCCTCCCCTCAGGTAGTTTTTGACAGGTAAAGTTTGGCCCAAACCAGAACTTTTTGTAGCACACTTCTGTTCTCAAGGGCTTAGCACCTGTTTGGAAATCACTGCTTTTAAACTGGAAAGGAAGCTGGGCAACATGGGGAGGCTGAAACAGGAGGGTCAGGGATTCAAGACCAGCTTCAGCTGTATTAGATTTTGTCTCAAAAAAAAAAAAAAAAAACTAGACAAAAGTAGAAAAGAGGCTATGTCAATGAGAGCAGGTAGCACATAGGCTTGACTTCCCAGTTTAAGATCTAGGACTATAGTGGAAGTTTATTTTTAGTTATGTATAAAACAAATGTTTCATGCACTGTTGCGTGAGGGGCTGCAGGTTTTGGTGTTTTGTATTGTCTGCAGCTGTTGGATTTCTGCGGGGAATGTTTGATTGCTTATGATCTGCACCTGAAGACTTCTGAATCAGTAAAAAACACCTGAGCTCAGATGCTTGCAATTCCCCTGTTGAGGATGGTGCTTGCCATGATGGTGGTTCTCTCTGCTGAGTTCTGCCAGGGGTTATACCTATGACTATGCCACCTTGTCTTCCCCACTAAGCTACCACAGCAGTATATTACTACATAGGACTTTGGAGCTGAAGAGATGGCTGCTTTTTTGGAAGACTCTGGTTCAATTACCAGTACCCACATGGGAGTTCACAATTCCTGTAACTCTAGTTCCAACACCCTCACACACACATACATGCAGGCAAAACACTAATATGCATAAAATAAATAAATAAATGTTTTTGGGTTTTTTTTTAAGGACCTAGGACCTCAGGCATGTCTAGGCCTCTGTGACTCCTCATACTTGTGGCTCCTCATGCTTAGGAAGGTCCTGTACAGAAAATGAAGCCCAATGGCCCCCATGAGCTCCTGTTACAGCCTGGCAGTGAGAGGCTGCCTGTCTGAGATAAATGCTGTTTCTATGCTCCAGTTCCTGGGATGTGACCAAACTGTGGGTCAGGAGTGGGTCCTGAGTTCAGGGTCAGCTTTCTGCCTACCAGAAAATCATGTGTGTGTGTGTGTGTGTGTGTGTGTGTGTGTGTGTGTTGAGAGCGTTTATGATTGACTTTTTTCACGCTGGAAAGATGGTTCAGTGCTTTAGAGCATTGACTATTCTTTCAGAGGACCCAGGGTTGGTTCCCAGCGCCTACATGTCCCTGACAACCCCCTGTTACTCCATGTAGTCTTTGGCTTCCATGGGCACTGCACACATGTGGTATGCATAAAGACATGGAGGCAAACACTTATACACAGAAAATAAAAATAAATAGATCCTCAGAAAATGGAAAATCTTTCATCATTTTTCAAGCACACAGTATATAATTTTGCCTGTAGTCACCATGTTATGCAGCAAGTCTCTAGAAGGTGTTCATCCCATCTACAATTTTGTACCTTTGACCAACATTTCTATTAGTGTGGCTTCCTGATGGTCTGTGGCCTCTCTGTTCCAGTCTGCAGCCAGCTGGGTTTTGGCCCACATCTCTGTGCTGGCCAGGCACAGGGAATCCGTGCTGAGAGGGGTGTAGGGGGGAGGGAGCATGGCAAGGGAGAGGCGGGGGTTCTGGGATTGCCTGTGGACCCTGATCCCTCGAACTGAGAACGAACGAGAAGGAATGAATCAGTCCTGGGACTCCCTCTGGTGGAAGCGGAGGTCCTTTATTCAGAGTGGGCTGGTAAATTTTATGGGGGGTGGTGGTGGTGTAGGCGGCTACTGTCCTTACCACGGTTTGCACCAAGCTGAGGTGGGCAGTGGACCTTGTGACACAAGCAGGAGGAAGGGCCTAGTTTCTCCCGTCTTGGAGGCGGGGATTCCCTAGCGCCCTGCGACTCCTGCTGGTTCTGATTTTTTGCCAGAGTTAGTGGCTTGGCATGGCACGTTTCATTCCCCAGCAGAATGTGCCCTTGGCAAACACCATTCTGTTCTCTGCTTCTGTAAGATTGACTTTTAGATTTCATGAGCTTGTTGTATGCAGCTAAAATTGCAAGGCTATTTTACCCTACCTTCCTTCCTTCCCTCCTTCCCTTCTTTCTTCTGCTTCCTCTTCCTCCTCCTGCTCTTCTCCTTTCTTCTTCTTTTTCCTCTTCTCCTTCTTCTTCTTCTTCTTCTTCTTCTTCTTCTTCTTCTTCTTCTTCTTCTTCTTCTTCTTCTTCTTCTTCTTCTTCTTCCTCTTCCTCTTCCTCTTCCTCTTCCTCTTCCTCTTCCTCCTCCTCCTCCTCCTCCTCCTCCTCCTCCTCCTCCTCCTCCTCCCCCCCCCCCCCTCCTCCTCTTCTCCCTTCCTTCTTCCTCCTCCCCCTCCCTTCTTTTTTTTTTTTTTTTTTTCAAGACAGGATTTCTCTTTGTAGCCCTGGCTGCCCTGGATCTTACGCTGTAGGCCAGGCTAGGTTTGAGCACACAGACAGATCACATAGAGCCTGCCTCAGCCTCCCAAGCATTGGATTAAAGGTGTGCCCTACCACAGCTCAACCACTTATTTCTTTTATCATAATATCCTCCAGAATTTTTCTTGTCACCAATGACAAATGTCACAAATGACTTGACATTTCAATGTATATATATTATCATTAATTTCATATAATTTTAAATTAAAAAAAAAATTGAGACAGGGTTTCACTATTTAGCTTGCCTCTACCTCCCAAATGTTGGAATTAAAGGCATGCGCCTTCCTGCCCAGCACACACACATACATACACACACACACACACACACACTCACACATACATGCACAACTTTTAAATTATGTATTTATGTGTGTGGGTATGGACAGGTATGGGCACCTCAGTGTATGTTCTCCCAGAGGCTAGAGGCATCAGATTCCCTAGAGCTGAAGTTACAAGTGAGTTGCCCAGCCTGGGTTCTGGGAACCGAAGAGGATCCTTTGCAGTAGCACTATGCACTTTTAACTGCTGTGTCATCTCTCCATCTCCTTAATATAGGGTTTTAGGTAGTCCATGCTAGCCTTGAACTTGCTGTGTAGATGGGCATGACCTTGACCTTGAACCTTCCTGTTTCCTCTTCCCAAGTGCTGGGTTTACATGTGTGCACCACCCTACCTAGTTTATGAGATGTTGGGGGAACACAGAGTTTGCTGCATGCTAGCCAAGCACTGAGCTAACTATACCCTAGCACTAAGACTAGAATCCATTTTGAGTTGCTTTTTGCATGTGGGGTGAGTTAAGGCATAGTTCCATTCTGTGGCATGTGGATAGCCACTTGTCTCAACACTGCTTACTGAAGAGATTAAGTTTTTATCATAGGTGTTAGCATTGTTGAAAATCTGCCGACCATAAGCATAAATACTTACTATATGGGCTCTATTTTGTTTCAATGATCTGTGCATCTGCTTTTTTCTTTTGGGAGATGAGGTAGGGCAGGATCCAGGTTAGTCAACACCATACTAGCTTTGAGGCAGGATGAAAGGCAGGGAAAATCTTGGAGATGCAAAAAGATAGAGGCCCCTCACTCAGGAATCTGGTTGAAGCCCTTCTGAAAAAAAGCAAGAACAATAGCCAGCTGCTAATGGCCATTACCCTTTCTGACATGTAAACCTAAGGCTTCCTTGGAATCCCACTAGAAACCCCATTTACAGAGAAAGGACATCTTCTAAAACCCTTGTGCAACCTCATCAGATTACAACCCCATCCAAGGCATACATATAAAATAAAAATGAACGGAGCAGGGGGACTCTTCTTAGTAACCTCTTGAAGTACCTTGAGAGACACCAAAATGGTCTGTATGGGTAATGCTAAGACAATTGCTTACCTTCCCTTGAGAAGCCCATGTCCACACTTGGGCGCATCATACTTTCTTCTTACTTGAGCTTATATTAAAATATCTTTGATTGAAATCTTCCAATGTTATTTGATAAACTGGCTAGTCCTGAAATTGTTTCCAGTGTTGAAGCTGAAGGAAAAATGCTTTGGGGGTTTCACAGCTCATAGCTTAGTGACTGCTAACATGTAGGTGGGGTTAGGGGTATAAAAAAAAGGAAGGCATGATATGACTAAAAAAATCTGTCTTTAGGAGGTCATTTTTATTTTTTCATTGTTTATTTGACATGATGCCTGGCTGTATTGCTCAGGCTGGCTTCTAACTTGCAATGCTTCTGTCTCAGCCTCCTAAATGCTAAAATTAGAGGTAAATGCCACTGTACCTGGCTAGTAATTCTTTTTCATTAGCAACTACACTGACCTGGGACCATTACTGTCTAAAGTATATTTTTATGACTTTAGGATGCATGGTTTTCAAGTCCTTATCTTGACTTGTCACACTCAATTTCTACAACATTGCCCATGGAGGAGGTAGTGCTTTGCTGTGGATTGTGGTCTGTCTGCTACTCTGGAGGTGAGGGGCTGGATTCCTGCCAGCTCTTCAGAATGAGAGCTTGGGGTTCTAAATGTTCTCGACCCACTTAGCTGCTATAGCCCCACATGGAAGCAGACAGGAACTTTGTCATGGAGGCTCCTGTCTGCTCTGTTAACATTTTTTTCTTTCATACAATACATTCCCACCCTCTTTTCCCCTCCCTCCATTCCTCCCAGCTCTCCTATCACCCCTCTCCCTCAAGTCTACCTTCCCCACCAACCATCCTTCCCCAATTCTCCCCAGAAAAGAACAGTCCTCCCAGGGTTACAACTGAAACAGGGCATGTAACAAGGTGTTACATGTAAAGATGTAACAAGGTTGGGTACTAATCCCTACATCAAAGGTGAGCAAGGCAACCCAGCAGGAGCATAAGGGTCCTAAGGTAAAAGGGTCAGAGACTCCACTTCAGTCTATAGGAGTTCTGCAAGAACACCAAGCCAGACAGCCATATTTAGGGGACCCTTTAGGTTTTGTGTCTACAGTTCAGTCTCTGTTAACCCCTAAGAATGCTGGTCAGTTGACACTATGGACCTTGTTCTCCTGGTGTCCTTGATTCCTCTGGTCCTGCAATCTCTTTTCCCCCTCTTCCGTGGGGTTCCCCAATCTCTACAGGATGCTTGGCCTAGGGCCTCTGCATGTACTCCCATCAGCTGTTGGGGGAGGCCTCTCTGATGAGGACTGGACTAGGTGCCAATCTACATGCAGAGAATGACATTATTAGAAATTATCTCTGGGCTATACAGTCTTTAGTTCCTGGCCTGACCTACAGCATCAGGCAAGGATTCCCTCCTTTGGCCTGGGATTCTGCCCTTCCATTGTCCCAACTGATCCTGTGGGGACGATAAGCCATAGGTCAGAGGTTTTATGGCTTGGATTGTGTCCCAGTCCCATGACTGGAAGCCTTGCCTGGCCATCAGAGATGGCCTGTTTTGGATCCCTGTCCTCAGTTAACTAGAGATCCTTGCTACAGTCTCCCTCATAGATTCCTGTGAGTTTCTATTGCCCTGGAATCTCCAGATCACTCCCTAATTGTTCCCCAATTCTCTCCATATACTCTCTCCCTCCATCCCTCTCCCTCCTGTTCCCCTCTGCTCTCATTCCCCTCCTCCCCCAGCCCATTTGTACCATCTGTTCTATTTCCCCTTTACCAGGGAGATCCCTGTGTTTCCAACAGGGTTTTCCTTATTGCATAGTCTCTCTGGGTCTGTGGCTATTGCTGCCTTTCTCCTTTCCTTAACAATTATTATCCACATATAAGTGAGTACATATCATGTTTGTCTTTCTGGGACTGCGTTACCTCATCCAGGATGAATTTTTTCTAGCTCCATCCATTTGCCTGCAAAATTCATGAGGTCATTTTTTAAATAGCTGAGTAACATTCCATTGTGTAAATGTACCACAATTTCTTTAGCCATTCTTCAGTTGAGGGGCATTCTAAGTTATTCCCAATTTCTGGCTATATAAATAAAGCTGCTATGAACATAATTGAGCAAGTATTCTTCTGGTAGGATGAAGCATCCTTTGGGTATATATCCAGGAATTGTAGAGCTGGGTGTTGTGGAAGTTTAGTTTTAATTGTGTTTAACTTTTTGTGTACCGTTTGAAAAAGGGATGCATAGGCCTTGGCATATTGTATTGTCTGCAAGTATTGGATTTCTGTGGGAATGTTTGATTGCTAATAATCCGCATGTGCTATCAGTGCTAGACATGCATGTGCATGTGCTAGAATACTTGAGGAGTTCTGAAAGAATAAAATCACCTGAACTGAGACACTCAGGATTCCACTGTCCAGTCTGGTGCTGGCCAGGATGTTGATTCTGCTGAGGTCTGCAAGATTTGATTCTATGAAAAGGGTCCTTGTTTTCCTGGCTGAGCCTACACAGAAGTGTATTACTATAGCTGGGTCTTGAGGTAGGTCAATTTCCAATTGCCATATTGATTTCCATAGTGGCTGTACAAGTTTGCACTCCTACCAGCATTGAAGGAATGTTCCCCTTGCTCTACATCCTTGCCAGCATGAGCTATCACTTGTGTTATTGTTAGCCATTCTGACAGCATTTAAGAAGGATCTTAAAATGATTTTGATTTGCATTAAATGTTTCTCAGCTATTTGATATTTCTCTTTTGAGAATTCTTGTTTAGATCTATATTCCATTTTTAAATTGGATTATTTGTTTTACTGATGTCTAGTTTCTTGAGTTCTTTATATATTTTGGATATTGGCCCTCTATCAGATGTGAAGTAGGTAAAAATATTTTCCCATTCTGTAGGTTTCCCCTTTTACTTATTGACAGTGTCCTTTGCCTTGCAGAAGATTTTCAGTTTCATGAGGTCCCATTTAGAAATCATTGATCTTAGTGCTTAAGATATTGGTGTTCTCTTCATGAAGTTGTCTCTTGTGCTAGATCTAGTCTCCACTTTCTTTTCTATCAGCTTCAGTGTATCTGATTTTATGTTGAGGTCCTTGATCCAGTTGGATTAAGTTTTGTGCAGGGTGATAAATATGTATCTATTTGTGTTCTTCTACATGTAGACAAACTACTAGGCTAGCATCATTTGTGAAAGATGCTTTCTTTGTTCTATTATGTATTTCTGGCTTCACTATTGAAGATCAGATGTCCATAAATGTGTGGATTTATGCCTACACATTCAATTTGGTTCCATTGATCCATATGTCTGTTTTTATATCAATACCATGTGGTTTTTATTATGATAGCACTGTGTGACACCTTGAGATCAGGAATAGTGACATCTCCAGAAGATCTTTTATTGTTTAAGATTATTTTAGGTGTTCTGGTTTTTTGTTTTTCCAGATAAAGGTGAGTATTGTCCTTTCAAGGTCTTTTAAGAATTATATTGGGGGCTGAAGAGATGGAACAGTAGTTAAGAGCACTGACTGCTCTTCCAGAGGTCCTAAGTTCAATTCCCAGCAACCACATGGGGGAAATACTCAATTGTGCCAGTTGGTGATGGCACATGCCTTTAATCCCAGTACTTGGGAGGCAGAGGCCAGCCTGGTCTACAGTGTAAGTTCCAGGACAGCCAGAGTTACAATAGAAAAGCCCTGTTTTGAAATCAAAAACAAAAACAAACAAAAAATATGTATATTGGGATTTTGATAGGGATTGTATTCAACTTGTAGATTGTTTTTGATAAGATGGCCATTTTTAATATGTTAATCCTATGAATCCAGGAGATTTTTCCATTTTCTGAGATATTCTTCAATTTCTTACCTCAAAGACTTGAAGTTTTAACTCTTAAACTTTTCCTTCTCTGCTTAAGGAAAACAAATTGGAGAATTTTCAACAGGGAAGAAACATTAAAATGAACACATTAAAAACTTGGTTTGTAAAAATTGACTAAGATTTGACAACTCTTAAAAAAAATTATAAAGCTACGCAGTGACCATCATTAGTGCTAAAATTCTTAAAAGAAAAATTAATATAGGTGAAAAGTGATTAACTAACCTTTTTGCTGTTGCTGTTGCCATGTTGGTAATAGACCCATGTTAGATAAGTTCTTTAGCACTGAATAACATCCCTAGCCATTATTTTTTTGGAACAGTGCCTGGATATGTAGCTTAGGCTGTCTTTGAGCTCCCTATTTAGCCAAGATCAGCTTTTAGTGCATGATTGTCCTGGTTCCATCTCTCAATGCTGAGATTACAGAAATACTCTACCAGGCCTAGCTAGGATTAACCTTAATAAGACAAAAAGCAACAGCCATGGGCTGGGTATGCTATTGGTATAGCACTTGCCTGGTATGTACAAAGCTTGGGGATTTGGCTCTCTACATTAGAGATAAGGTAACAGCCACACACTGCTTTTTAATATGATATGATCACTTCTAAATCTGCCTTGTTTTAAAAATTAAATCCAGATCTATCAAATCTGTAGTGATAACTATCAATTTATAGGTGATACAAAGGAGAGTAGAACATGTTTAAGTAGTATCATGAGAATTCATTCATCTAAATGAATTCTTCAGGACAAACCAAAACTAGGAAGAGACAATATAGATATTTTAAAAACACTTAGAGAAATATAGTAACCATATACGATGTGTGAACTTGAATTATGTGTGGAATTCAACAAGTCAACTATAACAAAATATTACTGGGTAGTCAGAGATGTTTTGAACACAGATAATATTAAGGAATAGCTTTAAAATTCTAAATGATAAATGATTGTGACCATGTTTTAGAGCCCTACATGCCCTTGAGGACCTATTTACATTTGTGGTCTAAGTCTCTGTTGTTTAGATTTGGTAATTTTTAGGGTTCTCTGCCCAATGCTTCTAGCCTCTACATTGCATTCCACTGCTTCATTTTGGTTGATATGTTTTCATTTTTAAACTTTCCTTTTAGTTTTCCTTTATGCTTTCTATTTCTTTGCTGAGACATTGTATTTTTTTTCATTTGTTTCTGGAGTATTCATAATGATTTGTTGAAGCATTTTCATTGTTCCTCTACAAGATTTTTTTTTTTTTTTTGTTTAATCCCAGCACATGCTGTATCTCTGTTCCCTCTATCAATTCCTTTTGCCCATTCAAGTTAAGAATTTTGTGGTCTTGGTGTGACATTGAATTTTCATTGGTATCCTAGACATCTAGGGTAATATATTACAATAATATGGAATTATTAAATCCATTCCAGTAAGCCTTTTCAGGAGAAAGGGGATGTTGCCTTATTACTGCTTTCTGGGGATAAAGTATGGCTTCCCCATTCCTTGATACAGAACAGAGTGTCTCATTACTACTGAACAAAGGAGAAGCTCTCCATTAGGCTTTTCCCTATACCATCCTAGAGGGGGAATGGGTCACCTTTTTACCATTCCCCATGTGGCCTCTCCTGATCCTGGATTAGCAATCAGTGATTAAACTCTTGACCCACTAGGCTGTCTCTGACAACCTTTACTGAAGAACAGGGGTATCTCATCATCAGGTGGGGATGGATTTTATTGCTCTTCATGTGGCCCCCACTGAGAGAGGGCTCAATTCCACTGGGAGGGAAGTCCCAGATGCTTCCTTGACATTTGCTAACATACTGTGGCAATGAAAAGGTGAAATAATGTCTGCCTTGTTTAGGCTGGACAAGAATACTGTCTGGCTTCTTACTCAGTCCTTGTTGACATGAGTGGGATCTCAATGTTTTTCTTTGGTGCTTGGCAGGAATAGAGTGATTATTGTCTTTAAAGTTGTCTGTCTTGTATAGGGGCCTATTTCCTAGTCTTTTGTCAAAAAGAAACATTTTTTTTTCTCTCTTGGGACTTTTGATGTCAATGTCCAAGATGTTTTCACATTGCTGGCTTCTCCAAGAGCCTGTGCTGGATATATGAGTGGAAAGATTGTTTTATAAACCATGTTCAGAGCTTAGCAGGAAAATAGGAGAGATGCATCCACTTCACCTTGTCAATAAATTCTAAAGTTCCCTTCCTTTAGTGCTAGTGAGAATGTAACCACAGCCTTACCCTACCCCCATCAGATCAAAATCTCAGGTCTACTCTCCTTTCCCTGTTCTCTAAAACTTTTCAGAAGAAATTTGGGGCTTCATTTGCTCTCCCAGAAGGCCCTACTATTCCATACCCTCTTTGTGTATGGTGTCAGCAACCTCGGCATTCAAAGCATATTTAGGAGAGAGGGTTTTCCCCTCCTTCCATAAGTAGTATGAAAAACAGGTTGATCAGGTTCTATGTACACAGCTGGTGATCCTTTATTTCCACCTGTGAAATAAGTAGAAGAATTAATAATAGGTGAAGTGGCAAGTTTAGACAGGAAAATCCAGCCTAGTAATGGTTGCTCACTTTAATCCCAGCACTCGAGCAGCAGAGGCAGGCAGATATCTATGACTTCAGCCTGGTCTACAGAGTGAGTTCCAGGAGAGTCAGAGTTAAAACACAGAAACCCTGTCTCAAAAAAGAAAAAGAAGAAGGATGAGGAGGATGAGCAGGAGGAGGAGGAGGAGGAGAAGGAGGAGGAGGAACAGGAGGAGGAAGAGAAGAAAAAAAAGAAAGGAAGGAAGAAAGAGGAGAATCCCTTGAGTATGTTTCAAAAATGTCAATAATTTTTCAGAGGGATAATCAAGTTTACTAAGATAATCTGAAAGTGAAATTTGCCATTAAATTTCATATTCTTCAAGCAAATTTATTTTTCATTAACATATATCAAATGTGCAGAATAACAGGTTTCATTATAATATTCTCATAGATGTATGTGAGGTATGTGTGTGCAAAAGACATTTTTACAGACCAGCTTCTTAACATTTTCCAACATGGTAGGAAACATGTTAATAGTTAAGAATATTTGAAAAATCATTGTTTATTTCTCTTTGTTTTATTCAAAATAGGCTGTTGAAACAACACCTTAAGATAATCCTGCAATTCCTCTCAACTGAGCCATGATTCCCTCAAGAAAGAACCTTTGCAGAGAAAGACATTATCAATGTGGACTTTGTGATGCAGTGTGAAGGTTGGCAAGACTGGAGGATGAGGGTCAGGGTCAAGGCCATAACCTGAATTTAAGAAGCAGGGTGGATATACTCGACTAATCTAATGTCTGCTTAGTGATGGAGTAAGAGAAGCCACTGAGGACTCTGAGGAGCTGCTTCAGACGTCCCCTGGCCATGATACCAGTGTTTGAGGGCATGTGGGTGTTGGCAGTCCTGGATCGGTGGCCCTCATCAAAAAGGCGCTTTTCTATTATTTACTGTTTCATCAAATGTTGTCCTTATAAGTTGATGGCCACATCAAATATCAAAGGCTGTAAAACAGTGAATTGTTTTTTAAATCCAAAGCACCTAAGCGATTCCCCTCTCTGCCATATTTGAGAAGCAGTCCCTATGTCAGACACTTGAACAGGTTTTTCCACCTTGAATCAGTTAGTAGGCAGTGTTTCAAGGTGATGTGTCAGTGCTGGTGTCCAATAAACCCCAGAATTGACATACCTCTTATCCACAGTGTACATTCAGGTCTCTATTAGGTAATTAAAGTGTTATATGAAATCTCTGTGTTCATACTGCCAAAGTCACCCATCTGTAATTGTGGCATGGTGTTAGAAATTATGTAAGGCAACAGAAGCTGCTACGCAATTCTATATGTAGTCAGCAGATGTAGCCTGATATCTACCGATACCATGTTGATTGGGAAGTAACAAAAAATAAGGTTGTTTTGTCTTTAAATCAGCAACCTCAATACTGGGAATAAGCACAAGGAGATCCTCAGATTTTTATTTTGCTGATTTTTTCCCCATTGTTGCTCAATGGGGAAAGGCCTCAGGGCTGAGCCATTTCAGAGTTTCCCAAATTGGAGGCTTGCTGTTTATCAAAAGTACAAGGACACTGATTAGCCCAATACCTTCCTTTTGATGCATCTGGACATAATACTGGTGCCTTGCCCATGTTATGTGCTTTTCCTTTTCCTTTCCTACAATTCCTTTTCATGTGAATAATTTTGTCACAATTAAACTGCTTCTCTCTTTTTTTTTTTTTTTTTTAAGGGTGGCATTTTAAGCGGAGGAGGCCATATCTGTGCAGGCTCTGAAGTAATCTTCCAAATATACACCAACAACTCATATTAGGCACATTAATCCTCTGACATTCTGATCTGACTTTATCAAAAATCAGAATCTTAGCAAGCATATCTATGAGGGTACACAGTTTTACTTAGATTGCCTTCTGCAGTTTAGTAACATATTACACATCAGATTCTGAATTGCCCTGCTGAAATTTGCTAAAAGGAAAAGGTGGGAGCATTTCCTGCTTCTGTAACTTTTTCCCCAAGCTTTATTCCAACAAAGATGGACTTGATTTATAGTCATCATACCAGAACAGTGTCTCAATTCCTATTTAATCTCAGTGCTTTGTAAGGTGCTCTTGTCCCTGCAGCAAAAGCAGAAGCCATTCTAGAGGTGCTTGTGTCTAGGTGGGGTCCGGGTTTAGGGATGGAATCTCAAAGGACTCCTCAGAAGTACTGTCATCCAATTTCAGCTCAAGCTCCTCTATACTCTTTTCTAAAGATGTTTTTTCAGTTTTACTCTCATTAACGAGACAATAACCCTTGCCTCTGAAGCTGAGGATTGAAGAGGCCACAAACCAAAGTGATCAAATCATGAAGGGGCCAAAGCTGTGGCAGAATGACCTGCAGCAGAATGAGTTTGTCTGAAAGTTCCATCACCTCTTTCCAGGCTTTTCCCCTTAATGTCCCTAGTGGGGAAGAGAAGAGGTGGAGCCAATAACAGAACCTTTTAATGTATTTATGTAGAACCCAGAAGTCCTCCCTGGCGGTGCATACTCCAGATGTTTTTAAGTAAAACCCTTAACAATTTAAGTTAACCCTAAGGCTTAACTTTTGCACTTTGACTCTTTTTGTCCCATTTTGTACCTCTGGCTGTCTTGGCATGAACCCTCAGTACAATTTCCCTGGTAACTTACTGTACCAACCATCTTGGGGGACTTTCCATCCTGCTCTTCAAGCACATGTTGAGCAACATTTACCAATACACCCAGACATGGAGGCCAAGTCTCTGCAGAAGGAAGGAAATGCCAAGATCTGAATGGGTGATCGGGGGACTCCAGGCAGTTGGAGAGGAAGGAGAGAAAGAAAAAACATTACAAATGTTTAATAATGATACAGAATGTCATTATTTTATATTTACCTGAAATTCCATGATACCTTATAAGTGATACAAGTGTGTGTATATATCTGTCGTGAGTGAGATTTAGTCAGGCGGGAAGATGCCTCGAAGGTGGTATTGGTTCCACAAGGGATTTTATTCTATGCTCATTGCACCAACAGGTTACACATGTTCACTCACACAGTCACACGAATACTTCTCCTTGTCTGGCCTCAGACGCAGGCAAGCCTCGTGATCTGTCCGACAGTGTGGTCCACAGCCGTCTTCCTCTGCTGGCTCAGCAATACTGAAACACTGGTCTGGTGGTCTGCGATGAGTCTCAGTAGCAGGACACGGTCTCAATCAGTCACCAGAGCGGCAGCATCTCCAGAGGCACTCGAGAGGAGTGTGTCAAATTGGGCCAGACCAGGGTTTTAAAGCTAAATTCAGCTAATCACACTATGGGCATATAGGTATGGTCAGTTTTATCACTACTTTCCAGATGTGCACGCAGGCACTTGAGTACAACAGGGCATGCCTAATGTCTACTTTCTGGGCTTTAATATTGCTTGCTTACATTTGACTTTTCAATATTGTTTGTCATCACATTTTACATTATTATGCTACTACATTTATTCTTATTCACTATTCCATTCCATTTATTCTTATTCACTACAATATCCAAGAAAAAACCCATCCACCCACACCCACACACATGGAAATATAAATATACACTAAAGAAGTTATGCCAGTAGTGGCAATAATGCTCTTTCCAACAGCCATTTGCTTAGTTACTGTTTTTAGTACTGTGAAGAAACACCATGACTAAGACAACTTATAAGAGAAGGCATTTATTTGGGGTTTCCTTACAGTTTCATGGGTTAATCCATAACCATCTTGGTGGGGTTGTGGTGACAGGCAGGCAGGCATGGTGCTAGGGCAATAGCTCAGAGCTCACAGGTAGAGCATAAGCCTGGGTCCGGTGTGTCACTCTTTTGAAACCTTAAAGCCACACCCACTGACACACCTCTGCCAACTCCAGCATGTACCTCCTCCAGTAAGATCACATGCCTCACCTACAGTTCCATTAACTGGGGGGCAAAGCATTAAAATGTATGACCCTATGGGGGCCATTCTCATTCAAAGAACCACAGCCATGGACTCCCTCACAAATTCCCAGTACTATGCATGTGAAACTAGAATTTGAGTTGTGGAGGATGAAAAATTGGACAAATAATATAGATGATTTCCTCACCCTTTTTTCCTGTTTTCTGTTTATATTACCGATTTCCTGCCATTCTCCACCTTCCCCTAGTCCTTTTTTACTTTCCTTGTTCCTGTGGCTAATCTAGGTTATGTACTGGAGTCTAATTTTACTTAGTGTAATATGTGTAGTAGAACACTTTTTATTTTAATTTTGGTTATTTTGGTTTCTTTAAAAAACGCAAAATGGCATTTGGACTACATTTATGTTCCCGTCCCAATTATGGTAAATGATTATGAGTTGGATTTAGAATGCTTGATTCAGGTGGCTATAATTTGGTTAGGTGCAGTTGTTTTGGCACGTGTAGCTTGTTCTTGGCATTGTGTACCACTTGACTTTATGGAAACATTTGCTTAAGGTATAAAAGGTCTGAAGCCCCAAGAGCTGGGTTGAGTATTGGTTGGTGGCTCATTGTTTGGTTTGTCCTTCATTAGTGTGTTGATTCTTACTTAAAAGAACAAAGGTTGTAAAGACTGAGTTTGCAGATAGTGAGACCCTAGTCTTCTCCAAGCTTAGGACAACCTAAAAAAGGCTATAAAGATTTCTACCTTTCTCTTATTCTATATCAAGACCACCTGCAAAAGCAGTGAAAATTTCTTTCTACCCATCCTTTCTCTTTCCCTAAATTGAAGGTAAAAGATTGTAGTGAACTACTATAAATATATTTGAAATTGATGTTTACTTGCAATTCATAATTTTAGTTTTCTTATAGCTGATTAGAATTACATTGTGCTTTTTAAAAATCATATTCTCAGTATCTATGAGTTAGTCCAAAGACAGTTAGGTTGCTTTCATTTTCTTCTCGTTATGAATAGAAGAGCAAAGAACATGTCTGACCAATTATCTCTGGATTAGAAGCTAAGCATTTCTCCTGTGAGCCAAGAAGTCACATATCTGGGGAACATGCTAGATCTTCTTTTTTCAGTATTGTCCATACTGATTTCCTGAGTTGCTGCACTAGTTGCAGGCCCACCAACAACGAATGGAGGTTCAGTTTTCTGTGCAGCAGTGCTTGGGTTGTTGCCAGATGTCTTCCTGATCTTAGCATTCTAACTGGGATAAGATTAAACCTCAGGACAGTTCTGATTTGCATTTTTCTAGTAAATTATGGACATTGAACACTTTTAAGATTTTTCATAGCCATTTTAATTTCTTCTTCTGACAGCGCTTAGTTTACATAAAAACCCATTTTTAAGGTTTTTTTTCTGGATTATGATTTCATAAGGTTTTTATGTATTCTGGATATAAACCCTTCATCACATGTACAGTTGGTAAATACTTTTGCCCACTCTGTGCTTCTTTTTCACCTGGCTGATTGTTTCCCTTGTTGTAGAGAAGCACTTTAGTTTTATGAGACCCATGTTACATTTTTCACCTTAGCTCTCAAGCTAATGAGTTCCTGTTCAGAAAGTTCTTCCTACACTAACCTATGTCTTATGTAGAGTATTTCCCATGTTATTTTATAAAAAGTTTTGTGATTCAGAATTCATGGTGAGGGTTTTGATGTATTTGGAGTTGATATTTTGTGCAGGGTAATAGAAATGGATCTAAATTCATTCTCCTTGTGGATATAAACTTTTCCCAACATCATTTATTGAAGATACTGTTTTGTTTTCCACATTTTGACATGATTTTCATATTGAGGGCTGTAGTCACATGCATTCCTATTGAAGTCTTCTATTTTGCTCCATTTGTTTAATGTTTATGTTTGTTCCAGCGCCATGTGTTTTAGTCACAATAACTCTCTATCATATCATATTTTGAGACCTGTATTTGTTAATTCTGACATCGTTCATTATAGTCAAGATTGTTTTGGTTATCTTTGATCTTTGTGGTCCAATATCAATTTTAAGACATTTTTTATATTTTTGTGAAAAATGTTGTGGGGATTTTGATGGAGATTGCACCAAATATGTAAATTGCATTTGGAATCATATTTTCAAAATACAATTAGTACCACTCCATGAACATGGGAGGTTTTTCCACTTCTACTTTCTTTCTAAATCTTTCTTCAATAATTCAATATTTTCTTTCTAATTGGTCCTTCACAACCTTGGTCAGGTTGCTCAATGATTTTTTTAAAGTTTTGGTGAATGGTAATGTATGTAGCATAGCTTTATTTGCACATTTGTTGCTGGTATGTTGCAAAACTAGACTTTCATAAATTGATTTTTAAAATTAACTTAATTTTATTTTATGCATATTGGTGTGAAGGTGTCAGATCCTCTGGAAGTGGAGTTACAGACAGTTGCCATGTTTGTGTTGGAAATTGAACCCCAGGTCCTCTGGAATTGCTCTTAACCATGAAGCCATCTCTCCAGCCTCTATAAATTGATTTTTTTATCCTTCCACTTTGCTGAATTCATTATTGATACATGTTTACTGGTGGATTTTTTTGTATCATTTTAATATAATATCATCTGTGAATGCTGATGATTTGACCAATTGTATTCTTTTAATTTTCTTTTCTCGTCTGATTGTTCTAGCAAGTGTTTAGTATTACACTGGTGTGTATGCTCACCAAGCAAGACACAGAGGCAGTTTTCATAGGTGTAATCCCTGCCAGATCTCAGCAGAGGGAACCACCATCATGGCAAGTGCAATACTGGACAATGGAACCCTGAGCATCTAAACTCAGGTGTTTTTATTGATACAGAACTCCTTAGATGTTCTACTGATAGCACGTGCAGATCATAAGCAATCAACATCCCCCACATAAATCCAACACCTGCAGACAATACAAAACACCAAGACCTAGGCAGCCCCTCACCCAACAGTGCATAAAACAATATTTTAAACACAACTAAAAATAAACTTCTATAAATCTAGTGTTTTAAGTACTGTATTGAAATGAAATTGGGATAGAAGATACCCCTGTTTTGTTTTATATATCAATGGGATTGCTTCCAATTTCTCCAAGTTAATGTTGGCTGTGGAGTTGTTGAGCTGGTCCTTCAAAAAGCCTTCATATCTACATTCCAGTGTCTTTGGCACAGTAAGTAATCTACACACTCTCAAAAGAGCAATGTAAACACCAAGTCAGCCACAAACACTTTATCTATAGTAATGTTCTGCCTGCATGATATGCTAGGGCAATGGTGGCACAAAGCTTGTGAGAGTAGCCAATCAATAACTGATTTGACTTAAGGTCGACACCGCAAGATGGAACCCATACCTGACACTGCTTGAGTAATTAAGAGCCTGAAACTAGATTGCCCAGGTGCCTAGAGTAAAGCTTAATAATACTTGTCTTAAAAAGAAAAAAAAAGTGTAATGATAAAATGATTCCTAATGGTATTCTTCTACACTCATAGCCAGTGCCTCGTTGGGCCTTCATCAGAGAAGTTTCCTCCTACAGCAGATCGGAACAAATACAGAGAACCACAGTAAGACATTACACAGAGAGTGAGAGACCTTGGAACACTCATCCCTAAATAGGCTGCCTATCTCCATCAAATCCCTTTCCTCTGAGCTCAGGGAACTCTGTGGAAGAGGAGACAGAGAGTCTAAGAGCCACAATGGATAAAGGACACCAAGAAAACAAGGTCCTCTAAGTCAACATGAACAAAGTTCATAAGAACTCATAGAGACTGAAGCAGCATGCACAGAGCCTGCAACCAGGTCCTCTATGTATATAATATGGGTTCCAGTTTAGTATTTTCATGAAGTCCAGAGTGTGAAAATGAGTGGGTCTCTGATTCTTATGCCTTCACTGGGGTTCTTTTCCTTCTGTTTGTTTGTCTTATTCAATTTCAACATGACACTTTTTGTTTTATCTTATTATATTTTATTTTCTTATTTTTTTTAAATGAATGAAAGCTTAACAGCCAGGAGAAAGGTTAACAAGTGAACTCTCATTCATACCTGCTGGGAGAGGAAAAATCAATTTTCTTTAGTGGAGTGACATTAGATATGTCAACTACTCCATGCTAGGCCTCAAGTTCAGGAGTACTTGACCAATATATAATGAACTCCACAGTTATTTTGTGCACTTTTATTTAGTTACAACTTTTTTTCTTTTTGGGTGTAGTTCTATTTTGTTTTCTTGGGTTTGGGGGTTTATTGTTGTATTGGGGTTTTGTTTTTTAGAAAGAACCTGAAGTTTTTGAGTAAGGAGGAGGAGAGATGTGGTAGGGTTTGGGGGAAGAATATGACCAAAATATATTTAAATTTTAAAATTGTTTAAAATAAAATAATAAATAATATAATAAAATGAAAAAATCTTTTTGTATATATATATATATATATATATATATATATATATATATACACACACACACACACAGTTGCTCTACAAGAACAATAGATTTAGCATTTTGAAAAAAAACATAGTGAATAGTGAAATTTAGACAAGGAAGTCATCCAAAGCCTTCATAATATGTGGCAAAATTAGCACAAATAAAGAAAGGCATCTCTATGATTACAAACAGGATTATATATTCTAAACAAAAATCAGCAAAAGTTAGGTAAGCATAGTCATTTAGGTCCTATCTCTGTACATGGAGAGGTTCATTGGTAATATGTGTCCCTCAAATGCATTATATATCACTTCAAGAGCTTTAACATGAATTTAGTGGTGACAAAGAATAAACCATGGTTACTCTCTTTGATTTTTAGAGCAAATGGGCACTGTACACTGACCAAAGTTGTTGGAAATAAGCAAAATCATGAGACAACACCCAGTGTAGGTACAGAATCTGGCAATCCTCTATTAACAAACGCATTGTGGGTGTGCACATTCATGTTGATACTTCAACTGCCCTTTGGTACATAGAACTAGAAAGAAAATTGACTTCAAAACATTGTGGGTCATCTGAGGTTTCCATGGACAAGAGCACTGTCACATAAAGATGTGAATAATTCTAACAACATGTTCTCAAAATAGCTCTTCATATAGAAAGTTATTTATACCTAAGTTTTACTGTTTTTCTGTTCCATACAATGGCTCGCTTTGTTTTTGGACAGGCCTGCCACTCACTATTAGATCTCAATGGCTCAAGTGTCTTTGCAAACTTCATACCTTGGGCTTCCAATTACTAACATTAGAGACATGATTTGTCATCCTTGATTTATGGAAAATTTAAATTAATGGTGTTATTCCAAAATTTCATTTTCTCATATTTTGTAGAGGTATTATTAAGTTCATTCAAGATAAACATTAATCTTTAAAAGAATTTACTGGAAAAATCTACTTAAGGATTTCAGATTGACTTCTTCATCTTTGTAAGAATTCCCAAAATAATAGCAAAACTTTTCAGCTGACTATATATATAATTTGACTTTTGGTTTGATCTTAATTGAGCAATGGACACAGAATACTAGCAAGTATAGTGCTTTACCTCACTTCACATGGATGTTAAAAAGCAGTCCTGTAGTAGCAAGGGACAAGATCCTAAAATCCTTTTACAGACACACACAAACACACACACACACACACACACACACACACACACACACATCACAAACATACTACAAATACAGACATGCACACATAGGTAATGTGAGTGTCTGATAATAGCTAGTAATATCATTCTTACATCCCTTTCATCAATAAGAGAAGAAGGTGAAAACTTCTGTTCATATTACAAATTAGCACACTCTATTTTTGAACATGTATACATTTGCCCACCAAGTTATGAAACCAGAGTTTAAAGTTTTCATGAAATTGACAAGTGGCTTTGATATCTGGATAATAAGATCAGGAATACCCAAACTAGTTGCAAGTTCCATAATTCTACAATAAATTCAGAGAAGAAGCAAAGTGTTTGTCCTCAGGATTCATAATCAGTTTTGAAGAACAGAAGTGTCTGTTCTCTGTATCAGGATGCTATACGCAAAATGAATGTCTATAGGTATAGCTATGCACACATTAGTCTTAGGTTAATCAATCGGATATTAGTGCTAGAGTCAGGGTCAACATTACTGTTTAGTGAAGAGGTGACAACAAACAGTGTGTAAAAAAGAGTGACACTGAGTTTTGGAATATTTCTATTATTATTACAGTTGAAGGTGACAATGAATTTAAAATTGTGAGAGAGACACCAGAGCACTTAGTCTTTTACAGTGTGAACGTGGATAGAGTCAGCCGGAAAACAAACGTTGGTAAGAATGGTGGTGAATTCTCTAAAATAGGAGCAAAAATGTTGCTCTGCAAATGAGGACAAAGTCAGAATCACCCTTGAAATAGTGTCATAGGATTTCCATATCCTTCCCACTAAATGACTACCAGATTGGACCAATATGTATATTATATTGTAATTTTGAATAGCATGGACATTGGAGACAGAAGGCCATGGAGGAGAATAAAAAGAGTTTTTGTTTATGTTTCCTCTGTGGAAAGAATGAAGCATATGGAATTTTCCCAAAATTCAGCCCATTTAGAATGCCATTTGAGTATTGCCATTAAGTATGTAGAAAAATAAAACATGAAATGTGATGGTTCCATCAACATGAATTGATGATTCTCTGGTGTGTGTTTGAAAGTGGATAGGATGTAGATGAGCAAGTTCCCTAGACTTTGAATTGTTTATGCATCATGAAATACTTGAAGGTGATGTTACATCACCATTGAGATTTCATTAAATGTGTCCATGACACTTGGGAAAATTATTATAACAGAATTAACTCACCCAGGGTAAATGAATTTGAAAAAGTTAAGATTTTCCATGCATATCATGAAGGGACATGAAGGAAGCAATGTAAATTATGCAGGATTCTATTGAATATGTCTCTGACACTGACATTCATGTAATACAGGAAAAAAACATGATCCTTTGAATCATGAACAGTATGAAACACTTGCTGAATATGCTGAGGCACACCATATTCCATGAGAAAACATTCTAGATATCTGGCATACAGGTAATATCAATATATTGTGTTTTGCTATGGCATATATATATGGGTGTGTGTTTGTGTATGTGTATTCAGTAGATCCCTGATTCAGATTAAATATAGTCATATCTTTAAGTCTTATAACATTTTTGTTCCTCCATACTGATCTCATTTTCTTTTACATACCTATGTCCTGTCCTATGTAAAGTCATTCTGTAGGTGAGTAGAAAGAGAGAATTTTCCTACTTACATTTATATTTGAATTGGTATATTGAATTGAACTTGGGTATATTGTATAAAATATATGAAATAAACATGTAACTAAGGAAAACTTGCTTTCAAAATGAAGCAAAATCAAGGAAGAATATTACTTGTCTTTTAATTTGCAAATCTTATTTTGACAAGGATGAAGGATAGACTATTTTTATTTATAGAACAATAAAGGAATTCTATATCATTTATCATTGCTAATATTTTAATACTGATTAATATTCCATCAAGAAAAATCATGTTGTCATTTGAAAATTTTTACTTTATGTGTGATTTGTGGAATATTATTTGCCACAGATATGATATAAATTTGTTGATCTTTTCAATGTATTCTTTAAAAACTCTGTCTTAATTCTCATGTAGGATGACACAATGTCCTAATTTCCTATAGAAACTCTGTTCCTTCAGAACCCAAAATGTAAGGCACAGGTGCTTTCTAGGAATCGAACAGTTTGTGTATACCACCTTCTCTATAGTCTACATTGATAGATTTAAGTTTGTTTTCACGTAATCTCAAGAATGAAATCTTTCCCGTCAAGCTCAACCACGTGTTAATTTTTCTTGTTCAAGTTTGTGCAGATGACATCAAGATTTGAATTATGAATTATATCCTCTTGACCACAGAATCAATATCATCTATAATTCACCTTTTCTTTCAAAATGAATTTTTACCTCTCCTGTGAAATCAGCATACTGCATAATAAATTCCTGACTTGCCTTCTCTTCCCCTTCTTATGATCATTGAGCTGTTCTTCCCCTTTTTAATGATTAAATAAAATGATTCAAGAACCAATAATGTCCTTGTGAAAAGAGTTTGATTTTAAAAGCACAAAACTATTCACTAAGTTTAATAATTTAAAAAATCACTCTGGTGTGACAAATGATATTTTTATTACTAAAAGCTATTTTAATAACTCAAAGTTTCACATTTACTGGAAAGACATGGGCATGAACACAGAAGAAGTGAATTTTATATTGTGCTTCATATTTACTTTTAGCTGTAGATTGTGATATGAGGTTGTATAGTCTTAACTCACTAAAAGATTTCACTTAACAAACTCTTACAGTTTGCCTCCATGTTCCACATTATTTAAAACAGGATGAAATCTGTTTCAAAAGTCCATCTAAGGAGATTATCTTTTGCTAAATGACTTCTGTAAGCAAATGAATCTGGATATGAGTAAATAGTACACATGAGTTATTCGTTTTTGAGACTGGAGTAAATTCATGTGAACGATATTCCATATATACCAAATTCTACAAATATGCATTCATCTATTACAATTTTAGGTGTGAATTGCAATGATTCCTTAAAATATAGTTCTATTCCTTAAGATGTAGAAAAAGTGACAGAAATCTTCTTTGAAGGCTTGGAAAAGGGAAAAAGAGAAGATGTTAGACAATGATGTTAAAAGTAGTCTACTAAAGTCCAAAGATGAAACAGATGCCAATTAATATGCAATGTGTAAAAGCAATAGATATGAATAATAACCAATGGCAAGACTCTCAACAGCTCAAACATTCAACTGTTTAAAAATTACAGGGCATTATGATATCTAAAGGGACTATTTTATCTCTTACTCTTGTCCAGTCTTGGAGAAACTTCTATGAATTGGTGTAAGCTGAACTTTTTTCCTCAGGAGAAGTTTCCTATGCATTTTAAATTCTTCCTCCAAAATTAACAACAGTAGGAAGCTGCTGTGTTGGAAAGGGGCAATTTTATACTTTGGTGTATGAATCAAGAAATCACACTCACCTGTTCCTTATAGCTTTATGGTGAACCTCCAGATAGTGACAGCAGTGAGAAGGGAGAGAGATTCATATCAATAACTGACCAATTACACTGATTGAGAATAAAGGAGGCAACATTCACAATACTGTCAGTTCTCTTAATGACTTCCAGAATTAACAGTGTTATTTGATACTTTGATATTATCCCATAGCTGATGTCCTGGTTCTCTGATTCTTAAAATCTTCCTGCCTCATCTTTCACAGTGTTCCCTGAGCCTTATGTGTAACCATGTGTTATAGATTTATTAATTGGTGCTGGGCACTACATGGTCAGTTGTTCTATGCATCACCAGTTGGGAATTTCTGTGATGGCCTCTGTCTGCTACAAAAAGAAACTGCTTCCTCAATGCCCTTCCCAAACTCTTGGCTCCACAGATACTATGTCCTAGCAGTCTTTCTGCTTCTACTCAAATGTCTCTTTTTCAAAAAATCTATGACTTTCCCAAATGTGCCAGTTTAAGGACTTTCCTGGGTGAGAATTTCTTACTAATTTATTTCTTCAAGCAGTATTTACTGAATGTGGCCTCTAAGTGGGGCACTGGTATACCAACTCCTACCAGCATGCTGATACGGTTCTGTAATTCTAGCAGTTGAAGATTGATGATTGTGGTGAATTTGAGGCCAGTCTGAATCCTAGCAAGACCTATCTAAACTGAAAAGAATCAGCTAAGGCTTCACTGATGCACTATGTGAACCCATCTCTCACACTCTGACAGGCAGTGGATACAACTACACCGTGATCACAGCATGCAAATCCTATCCATACACACTGGAAACTACTCTTTTGTTTGTGTGTTTGTTTGGTTGGTTGACTGGTTTTGAGCTAGTTTCACTATTTAGGCCTGATTGACCTGGAATTCACTATGTAGAGCAAGCTGTCCTGAAATTCACTGAGATCTGCCTGCCTTACCTTCCTGAGTGCAGCATGCTGGGATTTTAGGCAGGAGCCATGACTCTGAACTAACTTCTATCCCCCTCCTGATGAGTGGCAAGGAGTTTCATTGTTACATGGAGAGGGATGCTGCTTGAGTTAGGAATTGTACAGCATTCCTAATTTTCTAAAATCCAGACATGTCTTGACCCCAAAAGTGTTCTATACCAAATATTTTAGCTAGGGGTGGCATGCCTACATTATATCAAAATGAATTCTTCTGTTTCCCTTACCCATTATGGTGGATGGGATGAAGGAGACTCTGAGTATGTTATAAGGGGGCATCTCAACCCATAAAATTCTCCTTCAGTAGACATGTATGGGGGCACACACTTTGGGGTGAAAAAAGTAAAGACATTGAGTTCATGGTCAGACCCACCTGCCTAGTGAACTTTAACCTAAGGAAACATTGCCTTAATAATGCAATTTTTTTCAGTCCTCACATGCTGTCACATTGTCCTTGTATCTGTGTCCCTACGTGGTGTTCTGAGGCTTTATTCCCAAGGTACTTTTTTAGCCTTAGTCTATAGGGAAATTCACATATAGCTGTGTAGTAGTTCATTGTTGTGATGGCTCAACAACAGAGACACAGTGGCATATTTACAGGTCCAAACCCTCCCAGACCTCAGCAGAGAGAATCACCATCCTGGCCAGTGCCATAGTCAATCAACAGTGGAAGCCCAAGCATTTGCTTGGCTGTTTTTATTGATTCAGAACTTCTTAGGTATTCTACTGATACCATGTGCAGATCATAAGCAATTAAACATCCCCCAAAGAAATCCAACACCTGCAGACAATACAAAACACCCTAGACCTAGGATAGTCCCTCACCCAACACTGCATAAAACAATTTCAAACATAACTAAAAATAAACTTCCCCAACATTTCCCCTTTTCTGTATAAAACAAAAATGCTTTGCCTTTACAACACAATTTAAAATGACACCAGCAAAACTATCTACAAGAGGAACAATCATAAGGATTATTTAAACCAAACACCTATCATTCTCAATGTCTTTGGACAACAGAAAAACATAAATATCTAATTATCTGGAATTTACTCATGATCTTCTGAGCTCCTCTAAAGGACTTGGACCACTTCTCTGGCTCTGCCCTCTCCAGCACACACAGTTTGTTCTCAAGGCTCTAGCTTGTTCCACTCCAATGCTGCTGCTGTTCTTGGTGGTCATGCCATGGTACTGGCATCTCTAAAACTTCTGGGGTCCCTTGCTGCAACTGGACTTCACTTTCACCAGTAGCCTCTCCTGGGTTCTTTTCATGGTACCAAGCATCAACTTCTCCATATGACCCCCTCAATCTGGGCCTTCAATTGCCACTGAGGCTGCACCTTCACCAATGACCTCTCCTGGGCTCTCTTCATGGTGCCAAGCCTCAACTTATCTGTGTGACCTCTTCACTCTGGGTCTTCAACTACTACTGAGGCTGCATTTCTACAAGTGGCCTCTCCTGGACTTTCATAGTGCCAAGCCTCAGTTGCTCTCCATGACTCCAACATGCCTTCAAAACCAGCACCAGCTGGGAGACTTTTACAGTACCAAGTTTGGCTACCAGCAGGAGATGCATTCTCAGTCAATTCTGGAAAACAGTTTCTGTGTGGTGACCCTTAGGAAACGCTTTCCAGGTTTTAAAATAGAGTCTGGTTTGCTGGAAAAATAACTGGTCACCTTGTTTACAGGTAGGTTCCCTCATGGGTAGAGTTCTCATCACCATCACAAGTACCTGGGCAGCTTGTCTTTCTCTTAGTTGGGTTTGCAGGAAAAAAACTGGCCAGTTTAACTAAGCAGCTATTTTTCTCTAAGCTGTGGCTTTCACAACAGCAGGGGGCACTGGGCTGGTGGGAAGAATATCTGGCAAAGTCTTGGCAGTTTGGCATCCTTTCTCACCACTGCTATGGGGGAGCATTTAACCCCTTCCATAGGTCTCAAACACAACATCTTGAGCTTCATACACATACAGCGCAGCTATCAGTAAACTCAGATTGTAAAATAGTATGCTACCACCGGAATAGTGAGGAAGTGTTGGCTCCATGATCAGGAAAAGCAGTAAGAATCTTGATTTTTCCTGATCTCAGCTGAATTCTTTATCTCTAAGGGCCTCCATTCTGTGGCTCTCATCTCAGAGCTTTTTTCCTCATTTGTTTAATTTCAGTCTTTTCTCTTCATAGAGGCCATTTCTTCTCTCTCTCTCTCTCTCTCTTTCTCTCTCTCCTCTTCCTTCAGGAGGCTTCTATTAATACCTTAATCTCTATCCTCTGGTAGTTTCCATGAGGGTACTTTACCAGACTCAGTGAGATTCTAGAGTTTTTTTGTTGTTGTTCTTCCCTATCTCCATGTTGTATGAGTGTGATTTCAGTGCCCCACACTAGTCGCTATTTGTGGTAGTTCATTGCTGTGATGGCTCAGCAAGAGAGACACAGAAGCATCTTCTTAGATTCAAACCCTGCCAGACCTTAGCAGATGGAACCACTGTCATGGCCAGTGCCATATTCAATCAATAGTAAAAGCCCGGGTGTCTGCTCAGCTGTTTTTACTGATTCAGAGCTCCTTAGCTGTTCTATTGATATCAGATACAGATTATAAGCAATTAAACATCCCCTACAGAAATCCAACACCTGCCAATGTTACAAAATGTCCTAGCCCCTCACCCAATAGTGCATAAAACAATTTCAAACATAGCTAAAAATAAACTTCCCCAACACTGCTGTACTCTTGAAACTTTCTTTCAGGGAACTCTGTCTCTTCCTTAAGGTCTGAGGCAGTTACTGCTCTTTCGTGAATGTCTGCCAGTGCTCCTTGATGATGTTCCTGCCTTAGAGTAGCTCATCTTCCACTTAACTCTGGCATACTAGATATAGCTCCATGTTTCTTACATCCACCTTTGTCTCCTGCTTCTGCCATGAGCCTTGATCCTTGTCTGCTCCTAGGTAGAGCCTGGTGCACAGGATATAACCAACACCAAGCCAGAAGAAGCCTAGAGAGTAATGTGCCTGCAGATCCAGAAAACAGGCAGGTTTGAGCTCCTTCCTCGATCTTTGCCGAAATATCTCCATTCAGGCCCAGATCCCTTCCCTCAGTCGATCAATCCTGTGGACTGAAGGCTTTCCCATATCACCCATGCCTGACCACTCTGCCCTGTTTCCCATTGCAACTGCATCCATTTTGTGTGTCTATCCTTCTTGACTAGGAATAGCCTAAAGACAAAGCATAGGTGGCCTTTGTACGTCAGGCCTTACAAGGACACATTTTGAAATACTAGTGATGCTGTGTGTTTGTTTCAGGAAAAAATTTGGAGGTTATTAAAAAGCATTTGCTATGTCCTTATGTTCTGACAAAATCTGTCACAGGATTGTAAGGACATCCACTCTACAGCATTGTCATAGGGACATCCAGATAGCTTGTCTGCACATCCCAGGAGTCGCCTGCACACTTCTTCAACAGGGACTATGACACCTCAAATGAAAGAACAATATTCTCAAGCTCAACTATGTCCCTGTCTCCACTTTCCAACATAGCTGCCATTTCAGCCTTAGAGATCTCCCTCAAGCCTGTCTGCACCACCCAGAAGAAACCAATCCCCTTATTTCCATATCCCTGGCAGTACAAAGAGCTGTCTCACTCTTCACTCTAAGTGAGCCAACCCCAAGCCCAGATACTCCTCCTCTGGACAAACTCTAAGCCACCTGAGCCAAACTCTAAGATCCTAGAACCACCCCCACCATATGAGGCAAGTTTCTCTGGAAACACTCGGGTTCATTACCTCAGGTACAATAGACAGCACATTTGCTCAAAGGAGTGGATGGGAGCTGCAGACTACCCATGTGATCCCAAGGCAGGAGTTGTTATAATGACATTCATGTCTTGGGGACCAGCTGTAGCCAGGTAGCTTCTGTCTCTACCCTCACAGATGGTCCAACATATCTTGGACAATAGATCTATTCTCATTCTTCCATATTTGAGTCATGCTGAATATCCCCCAGCTTCCTTCTTCTGCCTCTCATCTTATGTGTTACTGACTCTCCATTTTGGTGGATCCTCCAGTGATGCAGATTGACTCCTGATGACAGCCTTCACCATTTAATCAGCTGGGAACATACAGCACATGTCAGCATCCCCCACAGATTCTATAAAAAACCTCATCCTCAAGAGCCTTCATGAGGAGGGACCAAGGAGACAGGGTACACTTTGTCATCTCACCACTGGCTGCTCCAGGTCAAGATGGTTTGGGAACCTGTGGCCCTTTTGCCCACTCCTGGGTTTTCCATCCCACTTTCCTTTGTACCTTCAGCTCTCTGAGATAAGGCCCAGGAAAGGGAGGAAAAGAGGAAAAGGGTCAGAAGGACTCAGAAGCCTCACCTTTTCAGCACCGCCCTAAACCCTTCCAATTATAAGAGCATGAGAATCTCTTTACCTTCAACTACATAAAAGAAGAGCTACCTGCTCCCAAAACAACCAGCAGGACTGGAACTGGAAGATTCTCCACAGCTAGATCCCAGTAGTGTGTTTGGATCATTTGTTTGGTAGAGAAAACTTCAAAATGGGAGAGCATCCAGCTGGTGCTAAGAAGTCAGCTGTAATTGTCACAGATCAGCACCACTAAAGAGAAACCTCCTGTTCTGTTCTGGGGCAGTGGGGAAGGTGTCCCAAGGACAACCCACTGGAAGTTCTTCCCAGTGAAATTCTAAATTCATTTGAAGAAGGAAACATTAACTGAAATGGTTCCATGTTCTCTTAAGTCAACTTCCTGGGAAAATATTTCCCCAGGGTCAGAACACAGAAGCTGATGCTGACAGGGTTCAGGGGAGCCAAGTTATATCTCAACATCTCATCAAAAGCATCATCATCCATGTAGTATTGGTTCTGCAAGCACAGAAGATGCAAAAATAGGGATTCAGGAAGACCTGCTCCATGATATCAGAGAGCAGCTGAGGCCAAGCAATGCATGTAAAAGCCCTCAGCAGCCATTGTGGTAGGCTACAGGAAGAAGAACTAAGACGCTGGGGATCATATTCTGATATGAACAGCAGAGGTCAGGCAAAGGACAGTGTGAGCCTCTTGCAGCAATCCAAAGCATAGCACTCACTGGTGCTCACACCCCCTAGATCTATGGGAGTCAGTCGGTTTAGTGGGTCCTAGAGACCCAGTCCTCTCATGGTCAGCTGACAAGTGTTTGCTAGCAGCAGATCCTCTGACTTGGGCTCCTGAGAGACCACTGTCAGTACCTGCATCTCCTTCCAGGATTAAGGATTTCCTGGTCCCCAGCTGAGGAGTATAATGGACTTCATACATAATTCCAAAGTACTTGTCCCACTCTCCCACAAGGCCCTTCTCTAATAATGGTTAAGAGAGGCATGGTATGTGAACCCAACTTTCTTGTATCACAGCAGTAGCTCCTCATCCTTGTACCTACAATCTATGAGAAGGGAGCTCTAAATGTGTCTATGTCATGCACAGACTTGGAAACTTCTGATATCAGGACAAGCAGCTGAATTTAAGGTCCCATTTATAGTGTCTGCCAGTCCATACATGGCTTGTGCTCTACAACACGCACCTGAGCAGCTGTGCAGAGTGTCATCAGATACACAGAATCTATAGCAAATCACATAGACAGCCGCAACTCAAAAACAAATGCATCTTCTAAGAATTTATAATGAAGAATAACCAACCAAAGGTGAAGGATCAATTAACAGAAGAGAGGGATGCCAACCAAATGGTGTTCATGAAGTCATCTAGAGACAGTAACATCTATTGCTGAGAGATGGATTACGGAGCATCAGTTACCACCACTCTACCACAAATTCTGGTCTGGGACTGAAAAGCTAATGTTAATCACTTTGTATTGATACAAATATCTGTCATGGTGCAGTATAAAGTTTGATTTTAAAAAATCTGAATTCAGTTTAATAAAACATTTCTTTCAGAAACACAACAAATGTCAGTTGTCAAGGAAAGCTAGTCTGCCTCACCCTATCTAGAACATCCCCAGTCAACTTTGCTGATCAGCACTCTATCAGGGGTTTCCATCACAAAGGAATATCATATCACTCTCCATACATACTTACAAAATTGATGAGTGGAAGAAGGTAGCCCTGTGTAGAGAAGTGAAGGAAGTCTCAATGGTGTAAGATTCTCCCTTGAGCTAGATGGACCAGCAACATCTAGGAGACACAACCCAATATTTATCAAAACCTGTGTGGAGCAGACCCAACTTGGGCTTACAATTTCAAACACATTTCTCAAAAGCTTTGCCAATACAGAGAACTACCATAAACTACTCAAGCAGTGCTATCTAACATGAAACTTTGGTGGCATCCTACCACAAAAGGATAAAAGTTTGGAACTCCTGTTGAACAGTTTACACAATCCACACTTTCTTATTTCACATGCTGGCCCAATTCTACACAGGTAATTTGACCAAGCCTCCTTGACTTGGTTCCCCTGAAAATATTCTATTATACCTTGCCATCAGAAAATTGCACCTGAAAAAGAGCCAGCACATTATGATACATAGGTGCATGCTCTGCCAGGCTTTGAGACACTTGCCCTAGAACTTGGGGGTTTCCTGATCCTGTCAGATACATTCTGGACTTAGCAGAAGAATCTCCCAGCCCCCCCAAAAGCCCAGTTCTTAATTTAATAATATTCACCCACAGGTCATTTCTGATCCTTATTGGCCATCCAGCAGCACTAGCTCTAAGATGATATCATCAAAACCCAGAAAGCCTCAGCTGGCTGCAGGGCAAGAGTTGTTCTTCTCTTGGTAAACACAAGTACTGTCATAGCAGATGAGGCTGGCATCAACACTGGAGAACTGAAAGGAAACACCTCTATCCTTTACGAGGCTGATTCTCACATCAGACCAGGTTATGTCTCAAAGGGACCTTGGGTGACATAATTCACATAGTCCTACATCTATACATCAAAGACTTTCTGAGTGATTGATGGAACTGTGAACACTGTTCAGACAAGGTATACTGTGCAGACTAGCCTGGAGGAAATCATGCTAATGTGGCAGAGAGAGCAACTGAAGAGAGTATCACTGATTTATCACGGGTATCACTGATTCTTGGTATGGCAAAGAAGGTAATAACCCAAGACACCAGAGAAAAATAAATAACAAGGCTGAGCATAGATTCAATGTCTGCTATGAATGTACTCCACAGGCTAAGGCAAGAGGGTACCTGGGAATTTGAGAGCACCTGGCCCAATCTACACAAAGAGATCTTATGTCATTTTTAAAAAATAAACCTGAGTACACACTGTCTGGTTCTATTTACATGAAATTCTACAGAATTGCTCTGGGGTCATTTTCTCAGAGTTGAAATATTGCCTCCTGGAAGGAGGAAGGAGGTGTTTGAGACTTGGAAACTAAACAAACCTCAAGTCTCGTTTATCTTAAATCTTATCAGGTTTATCTAAAATATTAAAGCAGAAATTTAATATTCATCAAAGTCCCTTGCCAAGGTTATAGAAGCAGCCAGAAACTATTAAGGGTAGAGGCTCTGAATACCCAAGCTGCCTGAGGAGACTCCTTCTGATGAGATAATCTGTCTAGCAAGGATGCCTGCTAGGGTTCCAGGCTTCATGAGTCACAGCTCATGATGGTCAAGCCTGCTCTATAAACAATCCTTTACCTACACCACAACAAACTCATCTATTCACCAAGATGAACTCTAATGATATTATTACTCCTATCTGGATTGAGAAGTCATTTATTCCTATCTCCTCCAAGAATATTGTCACATTGAAGAATGCATCTAATCCCTATAACCAAGCACATCCTTAATCCTGGAATATCAGAGACCTGGTGGATGAGAAGAGGGAGGTTCCATGATGACCTGGAAACATGGCCTTGGTTTCCCCTAGTGTAGACAGGAGAGGTTTCCAC
Source organism: Cricetomys ansorgei (assembly GCA_026225945.1). NCBI lineage: Eukaryota > Metazoa > Chordata > Mammalia > Rodentia > Nesomyidae > Cricetomys > Cricetomys ansorgei. Next base: position 133,193 of record JAMJFZ010000239.1, on the reverse strand, counting down.
TGAAATATAATTAGAAATTTCAAAATTCCCTCTCACTCAGAAGACCCCAGACACCACTTCCATTTTTCTGGAACCACCAGAAAACCACCAACCTGGAGATTTTTGTCATCTTTCCCACCAGAATACCTCAGATGACTCCATACACCAGCCCTATGGTGTATGAATGCCCACTTGAAAACAGTGGGCATCTTCTCTCAATAACAGAGCCCTGGACCACCATGGACAATATCCATCTTTGCTTCTGCAAACCCTTGGAACTTTGGACATTATCTCTCTACCACAGGACCCTCTACATACATACACTCATGTCTTTGCAGTCCTCCCAGAAGGCATGGCCATCTATCTTCCTATTCTATGTCTTGACATTCCTTTGGATTTTTGAGCCCTTTCAAAACAAAATTTGGAATATTAAAAGTGAAATCTTAATGCTTCTCAGAAATCAACAGTCTTGATCCATGGAAAAATATTAGGTAGAGGGTTGTAATGCCAGGAGATCTCTGACCAGTGCCAAGCCTACTCACTATTAAGGGAATTGGATGCCTACTGAAATGCCTATGTTTGTGGTAGTTTTTGGTTGAGAAAGGGGGTGATAAGGTTTTCAGAAGCACACATAATGAAAGATATGGATCTCTAAACTCTGATGAAGTAAGTCTGCAAATGAATCCTTATCCTGCCCGGAGACCCACAGAAATACTAATGCTCTTCAGACTTACCTGAAGAGATGATGAATTTTGGAGCCTGCCCTAGAAGTTGTCTGAGCACTTCTCAGTCCAGGATCAACCTCTGGGTATAAGTTCTGAGGATGACTACTGTGAAGGTCAGTACATCCTGAAGATAAAGAAATTTCACAAACCACAAATGGTAAGAAGGAACTCAACATATACATGGTATAGTCACTGTCTCTAGGAAACATAGTGGACTGTAAGAAATCAGTTAACACTCCTAGGACTCAGCCTGCCTCCCGCCAAAAATGATGGACAGATCCAACACCTCCATGGCCTATAAGACCTCCTGAAACCAAGTAAAAATCCATGTCTGTTGACTTTAGGCTGAGCTTTGACACTATGGGCTTTACAAAGTCCAATGCCAGAGTCTCAATCTGCTCTACACATGCTACCCCAGTTGTCCATGATGTGTAACTTGAACTTCAGGCTTCAGTCAAATGCCTGCTTCTGTGTTTCCACTTTTTACCTCTTATCTCAGCTTTCATTGAGTTTGCCTTGAGGTGAAAGCTATTGCTGCCCTTTGTATTTCTCCTCCCACCACCCCCCCCCCATGTCAAGAATGTCTTGGAAGATCTCTGATTGTTAAAATTCTGCTCATAGATTAGGTAATCTCTAAGTGTGTACACAGGTAGGAGAGAATACTGAAAGGCAGGCTCCATACTGCACTGAGTCCATGTGTAGAAGAGGCAGCACTAACATAGCCTGGCCTCAGACCAGAACCAGGGGCCTGGGGCAAGGCTTACTCTAGCCTCCTGCCTGACCACAAGAATGCCAATCTAATATGGTGGCCAACTCTCTATGACCTTCTGATGTCAAAAAGCCATTTATAGCCACTTTGGAATGTGCTTATATCTCTGTTTCTCGTCTCTCCCCATTCCTGAAAAACTTCAATGTCTCTACACTTAATAAATGGAGTGAAGTTTCAGGGCTCCAGGTCACACACAACAAGCAGTAGGTTGTTATCTTTTCTCTCCATGAGAAAGAGAATTAAAATGGATGTGCTCAACAGACAGAGCACTGCAGCATCATTAACCAAGGCAGGCTCATGGCTAGTAGAGGGGCACAGGTACCAAAATGTGAAGCTTGGGCAGGGAAGATTGCTAAGTGTGTAAGGGGATTGTCATGTAGACATGAAGACTTGAGTTCAGAAATCCCTATAAAGATGAATGGCAAAGCATGGGTATGTGGCCCTACTGCTCCCACTCCATGAGGCAGGTAGAGATAAGAGAATCTCTGGAGGTTCACTGGCAAGGTAGCCTTGTATATGCAGTGTAAAAAAATAGACCTTCTTTCAAACAAGGTGGAATGTGAGGAATAGCATTTTACTTCAACATGCATGGTGATGACATACATGCACCTCCCCCAAACACATACACGTGTGAATGTGAGTGTGAGTGTGAGTGTGTGTGTGTGTGTGTGTGTGTGTACGCACACGCACGGGTGTGCATCTACATGCTGGCGTCCAGCCTCAGCAACAGGGTGAGAGTCAGGGAAGGACCCAAGGAAGGGACGAATGGATCAGTGAAAAGAAAGAGGTGAAAGGACGCTTGATTAAAGTGAAAACTGGCTAATGATTTAGCCAGGGAGTTCACTAGTGCTCACTCACTTGGCTGATATCACTCCAGTCTTTTTTTTTTTTTTTTTTTTTACTAAAAGTACATTGTAACATTTACAGTTTATCAAGGTCAAACAAATTCAAAGCTGTATAGAACTTGCATAGTTACATTGTACAAAAGTCCCATATTTGTTTGGCACACTAAACAAGAACAACATTCATAGTAACAGTTTCATCTTCAACTTGTTTTTTTCTCTGAAAACCTCTAACACACTGGTTCATTGACAGTTTACTGGGTGCCTTACTTGCTGTTTCAGCATATATCAGACAGACAGAAGGGCAAAAAGGTGCCAGAAAGAAATTTTATATTTATAAATTTTTAAGCTTTCTCTAGTTCTTCTACTTCTTCCCTATATCTATCCAAACTTCAATCATATATTTCTTTAGCATTACCAGCATCTATTCTTCTTTTCCATAACTACCCATTTTTCTTGTTTCTGGGGCTCTCTGTAGCTTCAAGTTAGTATTTAGATTTAAGCAGTTTCAGTCCTAAACAGATTTTTAAGCTTTGAGTATAATCACATCTATCTTAGGTTTATAATTTGTTATAGCTTTTTCATATGCTCTTATCATTGCCTCTAGGTAGGCTTTATTTTCTTTAAAAAGGACAAGCATTCTCAGGGGCAATTATCTATGTGTCCCAGTCTTTCCAGAATTGTTAATTCCCCTATCCAGGCTCCTAGGCCCCTGTCTTTGCAATGTCCTTTGTGTCAGGAATCATTTTGTAATACAACTCCTCATTCTCTGTATATTATCAAGTCAGAGATATTAGACATGAAACAACTCTCACATATACTTAGGACTTGAAGGTCAGTAACATTGCTATTATTTTTAGTGCTAGAATCACCATGTCCTTGTTTTCTATGATGTATCCCTTTCCCAGTTAGTAAGGGCTGAATTAGAGATTATTTTTAGTTTTATTAACAAGTAAAACAGATACCATGACCGATAAGAATATCAGCAGCTGTACAGCAGAAAGGAGTGGAGAAAGGCAATGACCTCCTGGCATTCCAGTAGCCGGAGCCTTGTCAAGCAGCTACTTACACTGCCATGGTGCACTGCCACTGGCATGTGTGTGTTTGTGTGTATGTGTGTGTGTGTGTGTGTGTACATGTTTGGGAGAGGGGTTTTATGAATGTCTCCATGCACATTGAAGTAATATGCTGATCCTCACATTCCATCTTGTTTGAGAGAAGATCAAATATATATATTTATATACACACACACACACACACACACACACACACACACACACACGGAGAGAGAGAGAAGGATAAAGAGAGAATGAAAAATGTCTCCCATAGCCTAGGTATTTGAAGTCTCAATTCTCATTTGGTGGTAAATTTCCAGGAATGGTTATGGAACTGAAAAGACTCAACCAAGAAGCTTCTCCTGCTTCTTTGTCCTTGAAAGAGAACAAAGAGTAAAATGTCAGCTATAAAGCTAAACTTAATTGCAACTCCTCACAGTCTCCCCCGTCCTCTAGGGAACATCAAGTCCAGTAGTGCTACTCCCCTTATTGCTGAGAACAGGCGTATCAGAAAATTCCCAACCTCTCGTGCAAACGCCAGACATGTTCATTAAGACATTCTTAGTTTTCTTACCTCCTCAGCCCTCCCTTGTGGTATTGGTCACCAGACCCAGTCAATACCTACCAATCAGTTTAGAGGTCAACCCCCTGGGGCCAATCCTGAAACACTAAGACATGTAGGTGCCTGTTTGCATTTTTTTTCCTATATAAACTCAACTCTCCATGTGGGGGGAGGGCACCGTGTCAGGGAGGCATGTGGCCTGGACTTGAGTCTGAATTAAAAAGACCCCGTGTGTTTTGCATTAAATAGGACTCCTTGGTGGTTATTGGGGATCTGAATGTGGGCACAACAGAACATTTACATGGTAGAAGTTTGCTAGAGGAAGGGAATTCCTGGGGGTGGGCTTTGAAAGTTTACATCCTTGCCCCAATCACCTCTTGTCCACATTCCACTAGTCCTGCATGTGGGTGGAAATATGATCAACCACTTCCTGCTCTGGAAGGAAGAACAATCATTGCAATGCAAGAACTGGTGCCAACTCAGGTGAGCAGCCATTAAGGGGTCATGTTGGGATGAAGATTCCACCCCAGGCCTAGGGAACATTATCTGCCTGGAAACTGTAAAACAAAGGCTCACATTTATGAGTTTTCAGATGACATGCTGAAACACTGGGCAGTATTAAGAATGTAATGAAATCAGATTATATAAGTTTTTTTTCTTTTCTTTTTAAAGAGACAATTATAAAATCCACGAAAAAATGATGTATTATTGTAGTGGGATGTTTTAGTTACGGATAATATTCCTGTATGCAGCAACATGTAAAGGGTCAGCTTCCTACTTGTTTACAACTCTGTTCATCCCCAGCTTCGATACCCCACCCCACCCACACCCACACCCACACCCCTACCCCCACCAAACCACCCCCCCCCCACATATCCCTGCCTCTGGGAGATTCCTGTTCATTTATTGAGGCTCTGTGTGGAAACAGAAAGAAAAACCCCTGGGGAAGTGGGGGGCAGAGCAAGAAGGGACCAGGGAGGAGGAGGCAGGAGAGCCCAGAGTGAGGAGGCCTTGGAGTGAGCTCTCTGCCTAAGCCACCCAGGGTATTGAATCCCTGAGATTTGTAATGGCTCATGATTAATATATCAATAATGTTTTAATAAACATTTTTATTATAATCAACAATGGACATTTATTTACATATTATGCTCATAGATTGCTAAGAAACACAGCAAACCCACTGTTGAAAGATGGAAAGTTGCATGACAGTTGTCTTATAGGCACAAAAATGCAGTTTGATGACTGAAAACCAGATTCCTAGCATTTGTACCTTGGACCGATGTGCAGGTCGGGGGGGAGGCATAACTAAGGATCATGCCTTCCTCTGTTGTACAGGTACTCGCAGGTAAGGTAGGACAGTTTGGGGTGTGACATATGGATGCAGCAAATGCCTACCATTTTAACTCCTACTTATGTGTCTTCTTTTTCATCCATGTCCATTTTCCCCTTATAGACATAAATGAAAAATAACCTGGAATGTTTGAAGGAAGACTGTATTCCGACTTCAATAGTTCTGGGTTTCACTGAACATTCTGGATTCAAGCAGATGGTGGCCAAATTTCATACTTCCAGCCCCACACAGTCACTGAATACTAGAGGACGTTAGACCAGAATATCACAGACTGTGTGAGATGGACTCACTTGCATGCTTGTGGATCACTGTGGGAAGCAAGAGCCATGCCCATGTTGGCAACTTGAGGATCCTTCCCAGAGTCCAGCTGGTGTCTATGGCCTGGTTGATCCACTGGGAGGAAATTTTCCTTTGAGGGCAGTACAAGGGGTATCATCCAAGACTCAGGGGCTGGCATAGAGTGATCAAGCATGCTGATGCCAGTAGTTAGTGGCCAGAGGCCAGGGAATGGACAGGTGGATGTTAAGCTGGTAGGATGGTAACATCGCCATTCCTGGTATCTTTCACATTCATATAGTGACCTGGGAACAAAACCAAACAATGTGCCTTGGTGGGAGGAGCATAGAACAGACTGGGTGAGTATTAAGACTCCAGCAAAGGTCTGAGAATATAGGATGAACCCAAAAATGCTGGGGAAGGTTGCATATCAGTACCATTAATCCCCCTGCTTGCTCGTCCCTGAGAAGGCCAAGGGCTGGGATCTGAGGTGCCAGAGTTCCAGACACTTGAAGTCATCTACAACATAGAAAGAGAATGCAGAAAATGATTAGAAAAAAAAAACTAATATCAAATGATTAAACTATAGGTAATATTAAATGAACACTAAGCAGAAGCTGATAATAATTTAATGAATATGTCACTGGGGCTTACTGTCCTAAGGATGATCAGAGCTTTTGTTAAGCATCCTCTCAACCTCTGCCACAGCCTGTATGGCAGGCTCTATCATATACTCATTTCATAGGTAAGAGGTTACCAGAAGCTGCCTGGGCAGTGTCCAGTCTGGCACTTCCCCCTTGACTGGCTACAATTGGGTTGAATGCAGAATGCTCACGCCATGCTTCAGGGGACCAGAGTACACAGAGAGTTCAAAGAGTGTGATATTTATGGGCTGATGCTCAGTCCATGAAATAAAAACTGAGAAAAAAGAAAACAAAAGCAATGTGTCATGTCCAGGGCCAGCACAGACAGGACTGGGTTAAAGTTTATTGCATTCTGGTCTCCACCCAAAAGAGGATTCTAAAGAGGAAACATGACCCATGGCCTGAGTTATCGACACTACCTGAAGGCAGAGACTGTGAACTTGTGTTGGCTCCAGAAAGGCTCACAACCAGATAGTGCAGCTCCTGAGATCGTTGGTTCATCTCTGAGGACTGGAGAGTCCCATTTCCTTCACATCCTAGCAGACCAGAGAGGGAAGAATGCATTAGGTCCTTGCCTCCTGCTAAGCTGAGAGCAGGTCAATAGACTAGAATCAGAAGTGGTCTTCAGTCATTCCAATGATCTTGTCCTCTGTTCTGACTTTAGTGTCACCCAATAGTTCCACACCTGTAGATTGATTCAGTTCCAAAATCTACTCATGTTCCCCTCTTATGTAAATCCACACCACCAGATACACTGACAGTCCAGGGTAAATGCGGAGACAGCTAGATCTTGTAGAAATCAGCGCCCAAGAAGTCTTTGACACTGTTAAACATAACCCTGAACTCAGCTACTCAACCGCTCCTGAATTCTATTCTCCTCCTTAGGCAACTGAAGGACATGTGAAAATTAAGCTAAAACTGGACTGGGAAATCTCAGCCTGCTGTCTAGCTTTCGTAATGCCAGACGTAGCCATGCAGGCTGCTGGTGGAGAACTGTCATGTACCTTACATGATAAATGTTGATATGCCAGGAAGGATGTGCCTGTTTTTACAATAGTCGCTTGTCTACTGTGGTTAAGACCAACAAAAGCCTTCTGACTAGGCTTGAGGTCTGCTCAACAAGAGGGAGGTCACATCTGGTACAGTAAACCAGAACAAAAAAATGTGGTTGGGGAGGTCATAGGACACAACGGAGAAGCAATTTTTATGGTTTTACTAGTTGTGTGTGATGTGCCTGTCAAACCGCTTCCTGAACACATGTTCACACCCAAAGATCACTGTTGTTATCAGCCTCAACATAGCCACTGGTGAAGCTCCTGAGAACACCGACTGTTACTGTGGTATGGGGACCTATTTCTTAGCCTCAGGTGGAAATCTACAGTCACCCCTTCCGAGGCTCAGAGATCACTGCAGAAGAAGGGAAGAAAGAATGTAAGAACGAGAGAAAGGGGTAGAATGTATTTAACAGTTTCTTCACAGATTAAAACATTCCATCCTGCAGGGGAGCTCCTTAAGCAAGGTAGTAAACAGCTAAACATGAGTTTTAAGGACTCCCTGAAAAATTCCAGATTGACTAGGCCCCTCCATGCTAGAGTAAGCAGAGCCCACCTGAAAAGAGGACTCCAGACAACTAAAGTTTCATAGAAGACTCTGAGGCCTGAACAGCCGACTGGAAGAGATTTAGACCAAGTCGAACTTTTGTGGTATCCTTACTTTGGTCTATCATGGGTTCCCTGTCTGGAACGTGTAGACGATGGGGTTATGTTGGAAGTCCTGACAGTTTGCCTGCAAGGGTCACCAGTCTGCTGGGGAAAGCCGGGTATCCCATGCTCCCTCAGAAACCTCAGAAAGATCTACAATCAGCAAGAGCAGTTCTGTCAACACAGAACAATCACAATAGCACCAATATCAACCATATTCTATCCATAAATCTCTAGGCGAATTCAGGTGATATGTGAACATCTCGTCATCAGACTTCATCACTTTCACAGTGACTTTTGAGCAGATTCACAGGCTCAAAGAGGTCCCACCTAAAGGCACTGGTGCAGCATGATGATGATAGATTTATCAGATATAAAACCTAATTGTGGAGATGCCATTTCTGTGGAATACACTCCAAGAGTAAACTGAGGGCAGCTCTCCTACAGCCCAGCCTGTTGTGCTTTCTAGCAAGAGCCTCGCTGGGCTAGTTCCAGTGCACACTGGGGTTTACATCATGTGCCTCACCAGCCCTCAACAACAGAGAGTTCAGAGCTCTCACAGACCAGGAACAGGGCTATTTGAGGACTCAAGTGTTATCTAGTACTGCAACTCCTTGGTAAAGTGGAGACGTGGTCTGTGCTGATGAGACCTTTTTCTGAGAGAAAAGAACCACCCAGAAAGAAACACCACTCAGGCTGGGACCAAAGCACCAAGCACATGCTGCCCGGTACCTTTCCAAAACGCTATGCCATGAGAGGAAGATGTTGGCAAAGGCAAGATTCCAAACACTAGATGTGGAGCCTGGAAGGCGTAGTGGTCTGTGCCATTATGGGCACCACCTACCTGTGCCTACCTGAGGCTCCTCAAAGAGCAACCTCTTATTCTTTCCTGTCTGAAAACTTCTTCCTAAGTGCCTCCCCACCGCCTGACTTTCCTTGCTCCCATAGCTGGTTCCCCTGGCCTGGAAATTATACTTGTAAAGTACCCAAAATGTCAGCCCCTACATTTCCAGGCCAGAGCCTCCTGTGAATACTGGATATGAGAACAAGATTGAAAGGTCTCTGCTTTGTATCCCAGTGGGAGAAGTTGGTCCAAGACACACCCTGGAGCACCCTCAAGTATGCATACACAAAGTCTCGAAAGTACATAAATGATATTCAAAAGCTGTAAGGAGAAAAATTGTTTTTTTCCATGCCCTGGAGATCCCAGCCCAGGCATACTTTAGGTTAAAAGCCCCATCACACCCTATAATTCAGCTCATATTGTTTAAATATGCTTAATAATACGGTCCTCAATACTGGATCCTAGTGATTAGAAATTATGATAAGGATGACTGACCATTTTGCATGGTACAACCAGAAGTTATATATCTCACATAAAACCACTATTAGCCCTCGAGAAGCACAACTTTTGTTTTCTTTTTTTCTTTACTGTTGTTTGGATATGGGGTTTTTGAGGCAGGGCCTCATGTAGATCGGGATGGCCTCCAACTAGCTATGTAGACCAGGATGACCTTGAACTCAGTATATAGACAGGTACCCTGGAACTCCAGTCTTCCTGAATCTATTTCCCAAGTTCTGGGATTACAGGGGAGTCAATGTTAAATCAATGTAGTATTTCTTTTAAACATATATAAAAATGGTATATATTTGACTACATTTGAAAAAACTTTAGCTGAAACAGTATTATAAATTTGTTAACTGTGAATTGTGTGTGTTTGTGTGTCTTTGCCTGTCTTTGAGCACACATACCACTGTGTGTTTGAAGGTCAGAGGACAAGCAGAAAGAGTTAGTTCTCACCTTCCCCATGGGGATCCCAGGCTGTTAGTCATGGGAGAAAGCAACATTTTCTGCTGGGCTGTCATACCAGCATCCCTCCATGTGTTTTGTTTGCTGGCTTTTTAAAGCAGGCCTTTAATATGTATGATTTAGCTTCTGTAAGGAAATTTAAACTTACAGAAATTTCTCCAGTGCAGACTCAATAGCAATTACCATTTTCTATCTCCTCTTGAGATATTAGTAAAAAGCTCTATCTTGATTTAACTAACTGTGAAATCATATGCTTCTGTGGAGAAACCTAAATATTTTGTCACTTTCTTTGCAGTTTCACCTCAACTGATAAACCCAATCTAAAAGTATTTACAGTTTGTCAATCTAAACTTTCACATATGCTTTCAAAAGTCCCATTTAAACACTTTACAAACATGAGAACAATTCCAAAACTAGAAGAATCAAGTAAATTGATAGGCAGATGTTGCCTTTGAAAAACTAATAATTGCTCAATTGTGTCAAATATTTGCTCGTGTTAGTTGCCTTAAATATGGCATAGGTACAGAGGCATTTAGCTGCTTACCCATGTGCCTTTCATTTTAAAACAATAGTAACATGAGTTTCCCTAGATGGGAAGCTTGCTGTGCCGACTGTAGTGCATCCTGGGACAATAGACAGGCCTGCCTATGTCAATGAGCTCTGAGTCAGCCATTAATGGAAAAACAGACATGGTGTGACAGAGCTAGCCCCACACATGTTGGACTGTGGGAATTTCTTCCTCTATGAGGGACAGACTTCTATAGTTAGATTCTAAATAAATCAGCAAGGATTTTTAAAACACTGGAGGAGTCCCAGCTTCCACTGTTAGCCTCACATGAAGAAATGCTTAGTTATGATGTGATGTTTTCAGAGCTAGCCTGAGAATCTAAGCCCAATTTAGGTTTCAGATTTTAAAAGAAAAATATGGATTGTCTCCAATGGGAGGCTAGTGTTCAGCAAAATACTTTTGACCTTGACAGCCACATATAAAGGAGTGGACACCAAGTGCCAATACATCTGGTGTACTGGCAGTTCTTCTAAATATAAATTCTTCCTGGACAGTATGCCACTTGTGTGTAATACCAGCACTTGGAAGAATAAGGGAGAATACATGAATTTATGGTAAATCTGGGCTACCTAACAAAATTCTGTCTCAATAAAATACCCCAAATTTATCTGTGTATGTATGTGTGCATGCATGTGTGTATGTGTGCATACATGTGTTTATTTGTGCATATGTATATGGAGTGTGTGTATGTATGTATGTGTATGGTATGTATGTATGAGTGCACTGTGTATGTAATGTGTGTGTATGTATTTATATATACATATATGTATGTGATTGTGATGTGACTTCTGTTTATTTCTATGTAGTTATGCATTTTATATGTATTCATGCCTCTTATATCATATGAACTTTCTACAATTCACCATTTTAAAAATCTTTTTATCAAGGTGATGTCTTCCAAACAAGACTTGTTAGTGGTGCTAACCTTTTCCAGGTCTGTGTTCCTATGTTCCTAATTTTATTGTGATATTCTCGTGAAGCAAAGATAATTACATGTACCATAGCAATGCACACTACAAGCAATACCTCTGAATAATTAAAAGGTATTGAACAATTGTCTTGTAAATATAATTTTTTCCTCAAATAATCATTCTTGTTAGGTTTTGTGATCTTTCTTCTTTTTGTCTATTGTCTCCTGACATTCTGAAGAGAAATCCAAGCAAGTTTTTGGTGTTGTTTGTTAGTTTTCTTATTTGTTTCTTATATTTTTGATGTATAATATTTATATATTTTAATATACATATATTTTAAATATGCTAAATATGGCTGACTTAAATACCATCCCTTCTATACTTATTATTTGCTTAGATTGACTGCAAAAAATTTTCTATTTGGTCATTAACTCCATTACATCCTATCCTCCTCCTCCCAATCTCCATACTCCAACATAGATTCACATCAGACAGGGCTAGATCTCCCTAGCAATAAGGGACCAAATCACAAGTCATTGATATCTTCAGCCAGATTCCAGTCCCAGCATGAGGTGGGATCCCCTGTACTTGAGAGGTGTGCTTGGGAGCAGTGAGGATATAGGAGTCAGAGCTGCTGCAAGCTGACAGCCAGCAGAAACAACATCAGACTCTTCTCATCATCTCAATAGTCTGTTGCACTGAACCAGTCTTTTGTTTTTATACATACACAAGTTTCACTATCAGTAAGGCAGACCAGGACACACAGGGTTCATAAATTTCAATATTTGCATAAGTTCAAAAGAAAAATATTCTTAGAAAAGTACATAGCTTCTAATTTCCAAATAACACAGTGAATAATTAACATTGTTACATCAGCTAAGGGCACGTTTCACTTACCTCTAGACAGTGGTTACTTATTCTCAGAATTACTGTGTGCCAAGCCTTGTGGTTTCAGAAGCAAAATCAAAGTCAGCGTTATATGCAAAAGGTGAGAGACAGAACTCATGAAAAAGTATACATCGTCTGGACTAAGCTATTTTTGCTAATTCTTTCTTATATTTTGTTATACAGTCTTCTTTGCTTTTGACATCTCTGGTGGGTCCATAAGCTGCCTGAATATTTTTCCCAGTGAGTGTATAATGGTTAGTTATAAGCAACTTCCTAGCCATGACTGCCTGCCAAAGTTCTTCCACAGAATTACTGACACGGTCCACACATCCTGTTGGGTCTTTAACCAATTTCTTTATCCATATCTCATTAACCCCAATGGTCTTAAGAGACTTCCTTATAGCTTCCTTATTCAGTTCAGCAGTTCCATCTCCATTGTCAACCAGTGCTTTATTAGAATTTAATTTCACAGAATAAACAGGAGCACTAAGGAACAGAACATAAAGAACAGTATGCCAAGTTGAAATGTCACTAACGTGCAAGTCCATGTCATGCCACCAGCCAAACACAATTTCACAGAATCACAGGAGTCTGGAGATTTGTCAGACAGCCTGTGACTGTGACTCTAACATAGCAGCACTGCCAATTTCGAAGAATATTTTTCAGACAAGGGGAAAATTGTCGAAATCAGAGTAAGTGGTGATGAGGACATAGCTCAGGTGGAAAAGTGCTTATACCTCAAGCGCAAGGACATGACTTCAAGCCACAATAAACATGATGTCTGTGTCTGATCTCAGCACTTAGATATCTAATCAGGAACATTGTGAACTTCAGGCCAGCCTGGGCTTTAGAGCATGACCTGACTAAAGCCACCAAGAACACAGTCACAGTGCCAGCTCTCCCAAAAGTACATGTGGTTACCTGACATCAACTGGTAAGAATGACCCCTATAGCCTTATAGGTTTGAATGCCTGGTCACCTGTAAACAAAGCTATTTGAAAGGCTTAGGAAATATGGCATTGTTGGAGGAAGTGTGAGATCAGGGATGGGCTTTGAGGTTTCAAAAAGTCCATGCCAAGCCTAGAGTCTCTCTCTTCCTCATGCCTGTGGATCCTGATGTAGAACTCTCAGCTGTGACTCTCTTCCTGTTGCCTTTGGATCCAGATGTAGAACTTGCATCTATCATATCTGCCTGCAAATTGCCATGCTCCCTGCCATGATGACAATGGACTAAGCTTCTGAAACTATAATCAAACCACAGTTAAGTGCTTTCCTTCATAAAAGTTTCGATGGTCATGGTGTCTCTTCACAGGCCCACCAAGTTAAGGAGGAGCTATTGGCAGGTGGTAGTTTCTTAGGAAGGGAAAAGTATTCATTTATAAGAATGAGGGCAATAGTAGGTATCCCGTGCACCAATGGGATAGCCCACAACCATGCACATATGGGTAATAGTAACTGGATCTTTTGAGTTATTCAGGAAAGAAAAGACATGAAGTTGAGAGATGCTGTGGTGGGAGAGATACAGAAGAAGTTATGAAAAAAGGAGGTAGATAAGATTATATTTCAGTGTGTCTGTTTGGATTCTCAAAAATATCAAGAATATTTTTTATTTTATTTTTTTAATCCATCCTTACAGAATTTACCTGAACATGGGCAAAATGAAGTATATGAAGGAGGATGAAGCACAGGCAGGGAAATTTCTGAGTCTGATGCATATCTAGTCTATATAGAAAGTTCCATGCCAGCCAGGGCTACATAGTTAGACTTTGTCTCAGAAAAACCCAGCAATACAGATGTCTCACATCCACCGAACAATAAAGGCTATTGTCACTGCTGTGGATTGCATTCTAAATTTTAAGGTAGGCCCTCTTACTGAAGATATTATGTTTAAGTTGTACACTTGGAGAAATAAGGCTAGGACTGTCTGTCCCCTCCCTGTGGAATAGCTCACATAGCACCACAAGGTGTTAGATTGGTGGGGAGATTTATTGCTCAATGTCCTACTCACCAGTGTGTTCTACATGTTCTATGAAAGAAGGGCCAGACAAGATTACCAGATAATTCAGTAACAAAACAAATGGTTATAAACAGAGTCAACTTTATTATTAGAATTAAGAATAAATTAGAATTAAGACCTACTCCACAGAGAATTCTCTTCTGGTACTGGAAACTTAGACAAAACATGTGATCATGAAATTACAGGCCTCTGTGGAGAAACACTTGTTTTAGTTCTTGAGTAAATGAACATGATATATTGTTTAAGGTGTTTCCCAGCATCTGTATTTATGACCACAGGCTATTACTGCTGGTGATATTCTTTTGGATACTTTAAGTGTCTTGTTTTCTGCCTTATCCTCACTTATATTTCATTATAAAAGAATTACCACTAAGACTCACCACTACCCCTTCTCAGGGAAGAGAGAGATAAACACAAAGACACAAAGATTCAGGACTGCTCTAGAGTTGGAAATTTAAGTCACAAGATTATGTCATCTCCTCCAAACTACCTGGATGAAACAAAGGACACAGAATTTAAAAGAAACCTAAACTTTATTAAAGAATCCAAAGAAGGATTTGTGTGGTGGTGGTGCATGTCTTTAATTCCAGCACTTGGGAGGCAGAGGCAGGCAGATCTCTGTGAGTTTGAAGTCACCCTGGTTTAAAGAGTGTGCTTCAGGACAGGCAGAGTTACAACAGAGAAACCCTGCCTCAAAAAACCAAACAAAAACAAAATAAAGAAAAAGAAAAAGAAGAAAGAATTTAAAGAAAGAAAAGAACTTCATTGAACTCCAAAAATATAACAAGAAATGTTTGAGTGACGTCCAAAAAATTCAAACACTCATGGGTGATATAATAAATGTAACTGAGTATTTGAAATCTGAACTCAATAAAGAGACAGAAGCATTGAAATATACACAAGTTAAAATTAAGATGGAATTGAAAAATTCAGTATACTAATTAGAAAACTCATGGGAAACCCTTACAAGTAAAATGAATCTGCAGTAAATAAAATATCACCATTTATAAATAAAGTAGATCTAAGTGGAATCAGCAGAGAATGAAAAAGTTTAAAAGCAAAGGATATCAGTGTGTAGAAATGTTTGATGCCTTCAAAAGACCAAATATTTGCATTAAATGAAAGGAAGAGAGAGAAGAGTCTCTGGTCAATGGCATAGACCAGATCTTTAACAAGAAGTAGGAAAGACACACCCATAGCTATAAAAAAAAGCACAGCAGGCATCCTGGGTTTGTGTGTGTTTGTGTGTGTGTGTGTGTATGTGTGTGTGTGTATTTGTGTTTTCATATAAAAGTGAAAATTACCCTTCCAGGATCTGTGAAGAACTGTGTTGGAATTTTAATAGGGATTGCATTGAATTTATAGATTGTTTTTTGTGCAATGGTCATTTTTACTAAGTTAATTTTACTGATCCACTTGCATAGGTGATCTATCCATCTGGTATCTTCTTCAATTTCTTTCTTCACAGACTTGAAGTTCTTATCATACAAGTCTTTCACTTGCTTGGTTAGAGTTATCACAAAATCATATATATTATTTGAGACTATTCTGAAGGGTGTTGTTTTCCTGATTTCTTTCTCAGTCTGTGTATCATTTGTGTATACTAGGGCTACTAATTTTTTTTTTTTGTGAGTTAATTTTGTATCCAGTTACTTTGCTTGATGTGTTTATCAACTGTAGGAATTCCCCAGTGGAATTTTTAGGGTCATTTATGGATATCATCTGCAAATAAAGATACTTTGACTTCTTCCTTTCCAATATATATCCCCTTCATCTCCTTTAGTTGTCCTATTGTTCTAGCAAAGACTTCAAGTACTATCTTGAATAGGTATGTAAATAGTGAACAACCTTATCTTATTCTTGATTTAGTGGAATTGCTTTCAGTTTCTCTCCATTTAAGTTGATATTGGCTGTGGGATTGCTGTAAACTTCCTTTATTTGGTTGAGGTGTGTCCCTTGTATTCCTAACCTCTCCAGGACCTTTCTTATAAAGGGCTGTTGAATTTGTCAAAGGTTTTTTTTCTTCATCTAATGAGATGATCATGTGGGTTTTTCTTCTTTTAATTTGTCCATATGGTAAACTACATTTATTGATTTTTATATGTTGAACCATCCTGCCTGCATCTCTAGAATGAGGCCTGCAGATGATTTTTTTTAAATCTCTTCTTGTATTCAGTTTATAAGTATTTTACTGAGAATTTTTGCACCTATTTTAATCAGGGAAATTGCTTTGTAATCTTTCTTTTTTGCCTCTTTATGTGGTTTAGGTATCAGAGTAAGAACTATGACCTCTAAATGAATTGGGCAATGTTCCTTCTGTTTCTATTTTGTGAAATAATTTGAGGAATATTGGCATTAACTCATCTTTCGAAGTCTCTTACCAGTTCTGCACTAAACCCATCTGGCCCTCTTTTCTTTTGGTAGGGAGACTTAACTACTGCTTCTATTTCACTTGGATTTTAGGTCTGTATAAATTGCTTATCTGATCTTGATTTAACTTGCTTTTTGGTCATGGTGTTTCATCAGAGCAATAGAAACCCTAACTAAAACAAACTACTTTTAGCTTTTTCAGAATTCGCCACATACTTTCTATGGTTGATGAGCACATTTGCAAACCTACCAATAGTGGATAAGGGTTCCCTTTCATTATATCTTCTAGATAGAGGAGGGTATGTAGAAGGTACATTTCAAGAAAATTATTCATTTCTTTTAGATTTACAATTTGGCAGAGTACAGGTTTCTAAAGTATGTCCTTATGATTCTCTAGATTTCTTAAGATTGACATAAAATAAAAATATAAAAAAATAAAAATATAAAAGAAACAGAAATCAGTCAATTTTTGTATTGTTGAAAATAAGCAGATCTAGACTGATATTAGGCATTGTTTGGGTTGTGGAAGTTTTTTATTTCTTTTATTTTTTTGAGACTACATTATAATCATATCCTTCTCCTTCCCCTTTCCTCCATCTTCACCACCCTGTACAACCATCCTTGCTCTCTAAAATTCAACGCTTATTTTTTGAATTATACACACAAAAATTGCAAAATTTTGAGGAATTAATATCACTGTTTTGTGATTACAGAGATAAACAAAATAACCTGTGAATAAATGAATTAGTTTACTGTTCTATAAAGCTTTTCAGAAAATGAAATTATTGAGTTTGTGCATATCCTTATACTCAAGAAAGAAAAAAGGAATTTCCATGAAGCATTAATGCCATAGAGAAGAATAAAGAAGAAGACGGAAGGAAATAATTTTATAAGTCCTTCAGATTTGACCACAACCTGAATTGATGAGGCTAAATGCCTGAGATTGTACTGGAAGACAAAAGCACAGGGAACTGTTTAGGTTGAGGACCCTGTGGTGATTTGTTCTCAGACTCTAAGTTGTTAATCTTAGTACTGTTTAAACCTTAGATATTTTAAAAGAAAAATCATATCTCTTTTATAATTGAGTGGTGCCCAATTGTAGATATAAAGTTGAGAATAATTAAAATGTAAGGAAGCACATCATTGATAGATATTCTACAATGGATTTTGATAAGCATGTAACTCAAAAAGTTCATGCATTACAGGCAAATTCTGTGTTTTGGGAAAAACAAATATCTTTGATCAAAAACTCCTATGTCACTTTCCACAGCAAGGTAGAGCTATATAGAGGGAAGTCATAGGTCAATATATTAAAGAGACAAAGCTTAGAATATTTGGAGGTTTAAAAATTTGACATTGGAAATAGGAGAAAAAAATCTTTAGGGAAACTATCAATGAATTTATTTATTGTCCTAAGAAGGAGAGACAGGCAGAGAGGAAGAAACAAGCTTCATCAAAATATAGATATTTGGATATTTTGAACTTTATTACAACTGTAGAAGATATCTAAATACATTGTTAATAATAGCACACTTATTTACTCAGAATGTATAAAGAAATGTATCATTAATAAAAAATAAAACCATATTCTTAATACATAAATGATTTGACTGATGTTTATAGACAACAATAAAATAAAAAAAATATTACTCGGCTCTTAAAAATGAAATCATTAAGTTCACAGATAAATGGATGTAGATGAAAAAATTCATCTGGAGTGAGGTAATCAAGAATGACAAGTGTTGAGATTAGGGACTCTGAGGTGATTTGTCACTCAACTCAAACTTAAAAAGAGTGTTTAGTTTTCAGAGTCAAATTTGTTGATTAATCTCATTACTGTATATACCTTAAATTTTTAAAATAAACTTCTATGTGGATGTTAGCTGTTAAGTCTTTGATTAGCAACATAAAATCCATATAAACATAGGTGATAGATATAAAGTAATAATAGGGGGAAGAGTGGATTTCCCTAGAAATGGGGAAAAGAATAGATATTTATGGACAGATTGTAGGGCAGTGGAAAGGGAAGCTCAAACAGAGAGTACCTGAAAGAAGAGGGAATATGGGGAGGGACAGCTAAAACTAAGGACCATTTGAGGGTTTATATAGAATCCTTATAAAATAGAAGTTTACTAAAACATACAGACATATGAAGGTGACCTAAATGTAATCAACAAATAATGCAGGAGACAGACCCTAACTGGGGATCTCATATGACTAAATGAAGAATCCAGTGTCGGTAATGAATTACATGTAATTGAGTCATTGGCCAAAGGGATCCTATGGGAATCCCCAAAGAACACAGGCTATTGCAGCACTATTGTTTGCTCTCTGCAATCTGACAGCCAGACCCTATTGCTGAAGACAGCATTTACAGAACTCATTAAATGGGGAGAAGTCAAGCTGATGCATATCTAGAGCCTTCACCCCTAGGAACTAGTGTTTCTAGTTCTGGAAGAGGAGTTAGAATGAATGTAAGTGTCAGAGGGGATGGAAGATGCCAAAAAATCAAGGCATTCTCAGTCAACACGATCAAAGTTCAAATGAAATTACAGAGAGTGAATGAGCATGAACAGGGCCTATGCAGGTCTGCACAAGGGCTTGTGCAATATATATAAGGATATATTATGGCTTCAAGTTTAGTGATTTTTATGAGTTTCCTGACTGTGTGAATGAGTGTATCTTTGATTCTTATGCTTTGTCTTGGGCTCTTTTCTTTCTATTTGTCTTGTCCAATACTTATGGTTAGTTTCTGGTTTATCTTTTAATATTTTATTTTATTATTATCCCTTGGAAGTCTGTTTATTCTCTAATGAGAGACAGAACAGAGTAGATTTAGATGGAAAGGGATATGTGGAGGAACTTGGAGGAGCAGAAGGAGTAGGAACTGAAATCATGGTATTTTATGTAAAAAAAAAAATCTTTTCAATAAGAGGTAAAAAATAAGAAATAAAAATAAAGAAGCACACAGAACCCCGAAGAGAAAAGACTAAAAGCAAACATCTTGCAGCACATAATACTCAAAATACTAAATATACAGAACAATGAAAAAATATTGAAAGCTGTAAGATAAGAAACACAAGTTGAATATCACGAAATACCTTCCAGAGTAACCTGGTTTGTCAATAAAAATACTGAAAGCCGTGAAAATCTGGAGCAATGCACCCCATGTTCTAAAAGATGAAGACACCCAACCTCAATTATTTTACACAATGAAACTAACTGCCATGGGTGAAGGAGAAAGGAAAAGTTTCCATTAAAAAATACAGTCTTAAAAAATTCATATCCACCAATAATAAACAAATTCCAGTAAAGACAATATGGAAGTAACATTTTAAAATGAAAAGAAGATTGCATACAGCAAAGACACTCTAGAAAGGAAACAATAAGGCAATAATTCAGTGAAAAACAATGTACAACTAAAACAAACCAGCAAATATATGCATATGTATTATACCATAACATTTATAATACATTTAATACATTTAATATATAATACATATAATAATTTAATACATAATAATACATTTTCCCAAGAAAAATCTCATCATTCTAATCAAAAGACATATTATTATTGAATGGATTAAGAAACAAAATCCATCTGTCTGCTGTCTACAACTCATCTTAGTCTTAAATATACATGCCATCATACAATGAAAGAATGGAGACAAAGAAAGGATTCCAAGTCATGGGATTCAGAAGTAGGCAGGCATTTCTATCCTATTACCTGAAAAAGTAAAGTCCAAACTAAAATTAACCTGAAGAGACTATGAAGGACATTTCAAACTAATAAAAGGTTCATGTAATCAGGGACATATCATATCACTACACCTGGATGAACCAATCTCTGGTGCAAACAATTTCACTAAAAGCATATTAATGGAAGTGCAAACACATTAAAACAAGCTCAATAATAGAAGACAATACCATTACTCTACTTTCTCTAGTACTTAGGTCATCTGGACAAAAACAAGAAAAACATCAAGTTTAAAAGACATCTTACATTAACAGACATAACAGATGTCTACAGAGTATTCCTCCCAAATGGAGAAGACCATATGTTCTGTAGATACATCTTAGCTCTTCCTAGTCTGTCTTCTCAGACTTCTTTTCTAAACCTACTGTATTCCTTTTTGTTAGCCACTGATCTTCAGAAATCACTTCAACTAGGGTTTCCTAGGAGCCACATCAGGCTTGGGACACTCTAGATAATTTTCACCATTCTTCCTGTCCTCCATTATGATCTTTCCAGATTTCATATTATTCCTGCAGGCGTCTTCTTGCAAGATTACTTTTCTCCCCCCAAACTCAATTCCCCAGGGGTTCCAACGTCTACTGCTGACTCACGATTCCCCTAACCCTTTCATCTCTCTCATCAGACTCATTTTTTATCCTATTGCAGCCTGCCTGCAGGAGCCTCTCCTCTCATTCTTTTATCTACTCCCTGGTAACTCCACCTTTTTGTGTAGACACCAGTTTCCCTAGCCCATTCCTGAGACTCTGTTGGCCTTTTCTCCTACACCACCTACATTCCTTTCTATCACCCACACACCCACAAAAGCAGTCTCTACCACAACCATACTTGCCACAGAACACAAAGAGGGCAACAGCAACCAAAGTATGGAACATCCTCCAAACAAAGACAAGATGAGATATTGACACCCAGAAACACTGAAAATGACCTAACTCCAGATGCCTAGATCCCAGTGCAGATAAAAGCATGAACTACCAAGATAATATGCCTACTCTAGAAGACTATTATCATATTGCAGCAGATACTGAAAAATGTAAAATAACTGAAGCATGAGACAAGGATTTCAAAATAGCAGTTATGAATTTCTTCAGGGATCTTAATGAAGATATGAATAAACACCTTAATGAACTATGAAAACAAAAAAAAAATCAATGGAATGAAATAATGAGGGCAATTCAAGAAGTGCTGAATTTTAAAACAAATAGAATTACTAAAGAAAATCTGAACTCAAAAGTAGAAAGGAAAATTTAGAAAATCAAACACAGAGTTAAGTCTTACACGGGATTATAAAACATCAAAGAAATAAACTCTGGCATTGAAGACATGATAGAAGAAATTGATAGCTATGTCAAATTAAGTAATATACATATTCCAGAAACAAAACACCCAAAAAACTGTGACACAAGGAAAAGACTCTATGAACTAATAATATGGATAGTAGAAGGAGACCAAACCCAGGTAAAAGGCATGGAAAAAAGTTTTAAAGGAATCATAGTAGAAAATTTCCTCAATCTATGAAGGATATGCCTATCATATTACAGGAAGCATACAGAACACTAAATTGACAGGAAAAGAACATAAATTCTCCAGGACACATAATCAAAACACTAAACAAGCAGAGCAAAGAAAGAATATTAAAATCTGAAAGGGAAAAGGACCAAGCAACATATAAAGATATACCCATTAGTATAACACCTGATATTTCAGTAGATACACTAAAAGCCAGAAGGACCTGCGAAAATGTCTACAAATTCTAAGAGACCATAGGTGACAGAACAGACTACTACACCCAGCAAAATTTTCAATCACAATAAATGTAGAAAGAAAAACATCGCATGATAAATCTTAATTTAAGCAACATCTATTTATAAATCCATATCTATAGAAACCACTAAAAGGAAAAGTTTAACCTAAGGAAGTTAACCACATACATGAAAACATAAAGTATAAATAACATCAGAAGAGCAAATAATAAAGGAGTGAAATTACCCACACCACAACAAGAAAATAACAAAAAACAGCAACCAATACTCACTCACAATACTCAACAACAATGGGTTTATTTCTCAACCCCCCAAAAAAACATAGACTAAAGAAATAGAAGCAAAACAAGATCCATCTTTTAGCTGCATCCAATGGACACACCTCAACACCAAGGATAGTCATTACCTCAGAGTACAAGAATGGAAAAAGATATTACAAGCATATGCCTCCAAGAAATAAACAAGTGTAGCAATTTTAATATCTGACAAAAGAGACTTCAAGCCAAAACTACTCAGAAGTGACAGGTAAGGATACTACATACTCATCAAAGGACAATCAACCAAGAAAACATTTCAATTCTTTATACCTATGTACCTAACACAAGGGCAGCCTAGTTAATAAAGGAAACACTTCTACAGCTAAAATTACATATTGCCCCTCCTTCAGTAATAATGCATGACTTCAATTCCCAGCTCTCACCAATGGACAGATCATCCAAACAAAAACTAAACAGAGAAATACTGGATCTAGATGACATCATAAACCAAACGAAACTAACATATATACAGAACTTTCCACACAGATGCAAAAGAATGTAACTTCTTAGCAGCTCATGAAACTTTCTTTAAAATTGACCATATAGTTGAACCTGCCTGAAGACATAATAAAATTAACATCACACCCACTCTTGCATCTGTCTGATCATTATGGATTAAAGTTTGATGTTAACAGAAAAGCAATGGAAAGCTTATGAACTCTTGGAAACTGCACAACTCACTACTGAATGAAAAATTCATCAAGACAGAAATCAAAAATGACATTAAAAACTCTTCTAGAATTGAATGAAGACAGATATACAACATGCCCAAGATTAAGAGACACAGTAAAGGCAGTTCTAAGAGGCAAGCATGTTCATAGCACTAGGTGTCTATATCAAAAAATTGAAAAGATCTCACATTTGTATCTTAATGGCACATATGAAAGCTCTAAAACATTAAGAAGAAATAACACACTCACTGATGGAGTTTATGGCAAGAAATAATAAAACTCAGAGCTGAAATTTGATAAGTAAAAATAAACAAACAAATAAAGAAAACAAGCAAAAAGCACTGCAACAAATCAGTGAAATCAAGAATTGTTTCTTTGGGAAAGTCAATAAGATTGACAAAGTTGTAGCCGAATTAATCAAAATATGGTTTGAAAGATAGCAATGAATAAAATTAGATGCCAAAGGGGGGATATTATTATAGCACCAAGAAAGTCCAGAGAATCATAAAGACCATATCTTAAAAAGCTATATTCCATTAATCAGGAAAACCTAAAAGGAATCATCCTGAGTGATGTAACGTAAACCCTAAAACAGAAATATTGTACATGTTTTCTCATATATGGAGGTTAGCAGCAATCCAAATAATCATAATGGCTAGGTCCCTCCTAAGGGACCAGTGAGGGTTTGGGAAGCAAAGAGGGAAATAAAAATACACTGTTTTTGGATAGATAAAGGAAAAACTAGATTCAGAGGATCAGGTAGAGTTGGAAAGATGGCTTAGAATTTAGGAGCTCTGGCTGCTTTTTCAGATGTTCAGAGTTCAATCCCCAGCATCCACTTGGAGGTTCACAACCATCTATAACTTTAGTACCATGGGATCTGATGCCCTCTTCTGGTGATAGGTATACACGCAGACAAAAACCCTATATATATAAAATGCATAAATAAAATTTTGAATAAACAAATGAGGAGAGAAAGTGGAGAGATGGGTAAAGGAGGGAATATGAGGAAGAAAAACAAATATTAAAGATCTTTTGAAAAATGATATGAAAACCTACTACTTTAGAATATTTCTAAATAGTTACATATATGGAGTGAATTTAAGTGGTGTCACTATTTGATGAGAAAGACAAAGCTGCAAATAATCATCTTATGCTATCAAGTAAAACCTCAATCACCAGGAATGGTTTACACCTTGTTGAGTCATTGCCTGAAGGGATATCATTGAATCTCACAAATATCAAGGGCTATTGCCAATGTGTTAGTTGTTCTTCTTCCACACACTGAGGACGAGTCTCCGTTGCTGAAGAAACAACTTACTTACATCAAAATATGGAGAAGTTGGGCTGTTACCCAACTAGAAGCTTAAACCCTAATGGTCAACATTCATGGTGCTGGAAGGTAGTATGCACACTCCCAGCTACAAACTCTGTTAAATCTTGTTGAGTCATTATTTAAAAGGGCTTTATGAAATCCCTCCACCCATGGGAACATCACAGTCTGTTTCCAAGACTATCGATTACTCTCCATAACCAGAGAGAAGGAGTGTTATTAGGGCCAACTTACTAAAGTCATATAACATGGAGAAATCAAACTGCTGCTTACTATAAGATTCACCTGGACTTCTTAACCTTCTCAGTGCTGGATGGGACACAGTACTATATATAAAGCACAGTACTAGTGGAGAATGGAAATTAATCATCAGTATCACTCAACTATAAATTCTGACACTTACCACAGTGTTCTCACTGCAAGATATACTGGTGAAGTACAGGCACAAACACTGAGTGTGTAGCCAACCAATTTCTGATTGGTTTTAAGGCCCACTCACCCACTCAATGAATTAGAATCCTATCTGGAACTGCTAAAGTGGCCAAGAATTTGAGAATAGATGTATCATGGGCATTGTGGTAAGACTACTACTATAGTTCTGCAAAAGGGATATGATGTAAAATAACTCATAATGACATATTGTGTACAGAGTTGAGAGCATTGCTCAGCCCTGGTATGAGAATCATCTTCAAAAAAGAACAAACAGCTAAGCATTGTACATAAGGTGAGAGACTTTGGAGCACTCAATACTAAAAGGGGGTTTTCATTAAATCTCAAGGCTCAGGAACCCATGTGAAAGAGGAAGCAGAAAGATTGTAAAAACTATTGGTTGTGTCTGATTCTAGAAACAATAGGACTAATGGCACAAAGCAACTCTGTTATGCATAAGACCTGCACAGATTCAACCTAGTCAATTGCCCAGCAAAAGAATATGAAGTTGAGATGAAATCTCACCCTTAACAAAGATATTTGTGATTGCTACTTGATAGAAAAGGAAAAATAGGTTTTATCTAATAGAGTGTTGCTGGGTATGTCAACCACACTGGAGGGCAGGCCCAAAGTCCAGGAGCAGTGATCAACAAAATATGCCCTCCATTGTTATTTGGTTTAGGTGGGGTTTTTTATATGGTAATCTTTATTTGGTTTTGGTATTTTATTCTTCTTAATTTTACAGTTTGATCATTTTAATTTTTTTCTGTTTTTGAGAAATAATAAAGAGAGAAAGAATGTGAAGTTGTAGGGGTAGGCAGCTGGGGAGGATCTGGGAGGGAACTGTGGGAGTGAAAAAAAAAACAAAATATATTCAACAAAAAAATTTAAATCAGAAAATGAATTGATTATAGAAAAATATAGATACCATATTAATGTATAAGAGTAAATATAAGTGTCTTAGCAAATGGGATATTAGATAATCTAACATCACACATTATTTAACTGATTGGTTTTTTGGAATAAAAATAAACATAAAATCCCCAGAATTAAATGGCATGTTACATCAATGGACTTCTTATAGATATCTACAGAACAATACACTGAAATGAAAAAAATTCTTCCCAGTAGCACAAGGAAGATTCTCAAAATCTTACTACATACTACAACCCAAAGCAAACTTTAAGACATGTAGGAAGGGTGCAAATAGTTTGATGGAGTATTTCACAATGAAATTTAAAAATCAATAGGAAACAAAATTCTAATAAGGTTATAAATTCATGGAGATTAAAAACTCACTACCAAATGATGACTGATCAAAGAAGAAATAAAGAAATGTATCAACATAGTCCTACAACTAAACGAAAATACAAACAACAACAAAACAATATCCCTGAGACACATTTAGGCAGTTCTCAGTAGAAAGGTTATAACCCAAAATACCTACATGAAAAAAAATCAGAAAGAGCACAAACAAATGGCTTAATCATACAACCAAAAATAAATAAATAACTGGACAAACAAGATATAGCAAACACATCCCGTGGTGGTTTCAATAAGAATGCCTCCCTAGGTTAATATGTTTGAATATAACTAGGGAGTGATCCTTTTTGAGAAGGACTTGGAGGTATGGCCTTGTTGCAGTAGCCTTCCTGGAGGAAGTATATCACTGCGGGTGGGCTTTGAGGTTTCAAAATCCCATGCCAATCCACTTCTACTTTTCATTCCCTTTCTCTCTCCCTCTCCCTATTTCATCCCCCCTGTGCTCTCTCTCCCCCCTCCTGCCCCCTCTCTCTCAGCTACTTCTCCATGTTTTTCTTGCACCATGCTGTCTGCTGTGATGATAATGGACCAAACCTCTGAAACGGTAGGAAAGTCCCAATTAAATGTGCTTTATTTTATAAGAGTTGCCATGGTCATAGTGTCTTTTCACAGCATTAGAACTGTTACTAAGACACACACCCAGAAGATGGCAAGAAATAAAAATAATTAAATCAGAAATTAAAGAGTCAAAGAAAACAATAGAAAGAATCAGTGAATAAATGATTTTATTCTTTCAGAAGATAAATAAGTTCAACAGACCTTTGTCCAACTAAGCAAAAACCAAACCAAAATGAATCAAAACAAAACAAAACAACAAAAAAAAAAACCAAATTAAGAGAATGAGAAATGAAGTTGGAAATGTTAAAATATGCACCAAAGAAATACAGAATATTCTAAAGGAATGTTTTTAAAACCCATACTTCAGTCAGTGGAAAAAAATCTAAAATAAATGGTGACTTTTTTTTGATTCAAGCTACTAAAGTGAAACCAAGAAGAAATAGACAACCTAATTAGACACATATAAAAGGAGAAGCTGAAACATTTGTAAAAAACTTTCTGACTAAAAACAATTCATGATGAGATGATTTCACAGCCAAATTCTTGCAAAACTTCAGAAGACTAGATCCAAGTCTTCTTAAAATTTAAATATATAAACATATACAGAAGAATCCTTATTATCTGTGTTCTAGATAGTCAATATTACTCTAATTTCCAAAACAGCATGCATGCACGCACACACAGGATTGTGTATAGCCTGAGTTTATGGCATTTACTTGATTAAGGTTCCCTCCTTTCAGATGACTTTGACTTGTGTCAAGTTGATTTAAAACTTTTCGGCACAGTTCTCAATAGAAGGAAAAAATAAGTACCTCAAACTTCATTATTTGGATACGTATGTATGTATACGTATATATACACATAGAGATAATATGTATATATCAATAATAAGAAAGTAAAAGAGGCTATTGACTAAGACTGAGCAGGCAATTAGGAGAGGTTTGAAAGAGGATACCTGAAATGGTGGGCAAGGCAAAGGGAAGAGGAAAACGATGCAATTCTATATCACTAAATAACATTAAAATGCAACAAAATGCAGATTCCATGCAACAAATACAACTCAATAATTTACATTTGAATTTTTGAAATTTTCTATCTAATGTAATAAGGTTCTAGACTTGAAGCATTCTAAATTCAAGATCTGATGTCATCTTACTAAACTTCTCTTTATTTATTTTTAACTTTGATTATGTTATTTTCCTCTTTGTTGGAAAATCTCTTTGTTGAGGTTTACTTAGTATTTTTCATCATGTATTTAAAAGAATTTTAAAGGTGTTTTCACACATAGTTTAATCTTCCAACCTGACCCACTCCACATCTACTTAGCCTCAAAGGATCATGTCTGCCAATAGTTGTTCTGTGAAAAGTAAAATACAAAGACAACAAAAATGGAAGAACATACAGGGAAAAACATTGAACAGATTATGTAATGTGCAAATTTAGCAGCAAAACTTATAGAGAGTAAGAACAGTAGTTTTGCTTCTTCATATGTGTAAACTGTATTCGCCTTGGAGAGTGCGGCTTGAGGCTTTCTCCTCCTTGCAAAGTCTCAGTTTAAGGTCAGAAGTTAGAGTGAGAAAGTCTCTAGAATGCAAAATACCTAAGATGTGAATCTGAACTTTGGATTCTTACTTACTATGTTTGCCTGAGTCCTGAAAACAAGATGTACATAAGTTAATATGGTTCTTTTTTTCTTAAGATTAGCATAAACTATATAAAAATCTAAACATGTGAAAAAATGAAAACATATGGAACTATAATATTGTTCAAAGAGACAGATTGAGAATTCTATTGCAAGCATTGTTTAATTTAAAAACTGTGAATATTTTTCTTTTAGTTTTTGAGATTACAACTTCATATCATTTCCACTTCCCTTACTCCTTCTGTACCATTCATTCCCTGTACCTGTACTTGCACTCTTATAGTTGAGTTTTTTCATTAATTTTTGTTGCATACAAAAGTAAAAATTTATGAACGAATATTATTGTTTTGTCATTGCAGAGAGAAACAAGAAAATCAGTTCAGCTCCTACACTGCTGGTGGGAGTACAAACCAGTACAGACACTGTAGAAATCAATATGGCAGTTCCTCAGGAAATTGAAAATCGATCAACCTCAAGACCCAGTTATACTACTCCTGGGCATATACCCCAAGGACATTCCATCTTACCACAAGGACACTTGCTCACCTTTGTTTATAGCAGCGTTGTTCATAATAACAGAAATTGAAAACAACTAAGATACCCCTCAACTAAAGAATGGATAAAGAAAATGTGGTCCATTTACATAATGGAATACTACTCAGCTATTTAAAAAACAACTATATGAATTTTGCAGGCAAATGGAAGGAGTTAGAAAATATCATCCTGAATCAGGTAACTCAGTCCTGTAAAATGGCTTCATCAGATATATAAACTAGAGAAAGTCCAATCACTGCCACGGTGGTACCTTTGGATGGCACTGCTAAAAGCTGTTCATTTGCAATATTAGTTGTAAACCTATGACATGTTGCCAGAAAATGTAAATCTTGAATAGATGTCCCTCACATAAGGCACATGCTGTAAGAGATGCACTTTGAGTTTATTTTCGATTAGCACACATGACTTCTTCTTCCCCCTAACAAATTGACACATGGTTTCCATGCCAAATGTGCAGGGACCCTTGTGGCAACAAAGTGAAATCACCAGGACCACAAAAGAGAGTGACTTTCATCTCCAGCTTCTACTGTGAGAAACAGAGTTATTGAACCTCAGACCTGAACATTGTAAAAATTTAACATATGACTGATGAAGGAAATACCTGTTGAAAGTTTATTTGGTTTGAAATATGAGATTGTTTTTAAAAATCGACTTTTTATGTATTTATTTTTATTATCTATTTGTGTGTGTTTCTGAATATATGCCTGTGTTCATGAATGCATGTGCACTCTTGTTCCAGGGAGAGGACAACCTCCAATGTCATTCTTCAACCTTCTTGAGATATATTCTGTCATTGAATGGAAATTACCAAGTAAGCTATGCTAACTGAAGAATGAATCTTTGCTTTTTGTTACTTTTGTGTGTAATTTATTTATTATCATCCTTGCTCTTCCTCCTCCTCCTCCTCTTCCTCCTTCTCCTCTTCTCTTCTCTCCCCCCCCCCCCCCCCCCACTCCTCCTCCTTCATCATTGTCTTTGGTCAAGGACTTGGTATATAGCCCATGATTTTCCTGCTTTAACCTCCCAGGATCTGGGAACCCAGATGTGCACCACAATGTACATCTCACTGGAGATTTTTAATATGATAATTTGGGTCTACATTTAGCACATCCATTATTTGTGCTGTGTCCACAGAGATGATTAAGTTTGGTATGATTTTTGGCTCCTAAAATATGCATTCTTAACTATTTTTTTTTTATAAATCACTGCATCTGCTTTTTCATTTTCCTATCTATGCCTTTGTGTCACTTTGTCTCTGTCCATTACTAACTATATTTCCCATTAATCTGTTTTGACGTAACAGACAAGATAACCATGTATGGCATAATAGGTCCAGACAGAAACTAAAAACCAAGACCAAACCACTAGGGATAGTTGCCTGCCTGAGGGACATCTCTTGAGAATATCTGCATGAACTTTTGAAGAATAATTGATTTTGAAACACAATGGCTTCTTGCTGCTTCTCTGCCCAGTTTCTGTGTCTCTGTAGAGAACATGAGAAACAGGTCAGGCCTGGACAAACATTGCCATTATTTGCTTCTGATACCTTAATAACATCTCTGCATCATCAGAGAAACAGACAGAGCTCACACAGGTACACTCTTCTGTTCACAGGACCAAAACACTTTTTTTCTAATGGAACATCAAAGACACTAAGGCTTTATTAGAGGAAGCCAGGGACACACAGTTCTCTTCCAGGAACAAAACAGGAAGCTGCTGTTATGGTGTTTTGTGTCCTAAAGTTTCCTCCATTACAGACTCATAGATTCTTGAAAGACACAGGACATGCTGTTTTCCTTCCCAGTTGCCTCTGGCCCTTAAAAACAAAGGGTTCAGAGGCTATAGAAATGCCTCAGTGCCTAAGAGAGCTTACTGCTCTTGCAGAGGAACTGAGTTTAGGTTTTAGCATCCAGCTTGACCAGCTCACAACTGCCTACAACTCTAGCTCCAGGGTATCTGATGCCCTCTGCTGGTTTCTGTTTACATTCAAACACATATTTTTAACATTTATTTTACAATTTTTAAAACATAACCTAAAATACATAATTTTAAAAAAGAAAGAAATAATTAAGCTGGGAATGGTGGCACACACCTTTAATCACAGCACTTGAGAAGCAGTTGGATCTCCGCAAACTTGAGTCCAGTGCTAGAGGG
The DNA here is from genome assembly GCA_026225945.1 of Cricetomys ansorgei. NCBI lineage: Eukaryota > Metazoa > Chordata > Mammalia > Rodentia > Nesomyidae > Cricetomys > Cricetomys ansorgei. Next base: position 102,227 of record JAMJFZ010000239.1, on the reverse strand, counting down.
TAAAAACACAGCAGCAACCTGCTACAGTTCCATCTCCCTCATTATATGGAGATTTCATGAGAATTGCCTTCAAATATTATAGGAAGTTTCCACTGCACTGGGTTTTCATATACGCTATTTATATGTCCCTCAATTGTAGCTGTCTTTCCTCTTTTTCCCTCCCTCAATTCCATCTCCCCAGCCATTTGAGATTCCTCTAGTGAGAATTTTATGTTTAGATTTGTATACCATTTTTATTTTTAATTGGTTTATTTTCTTTCTCATATCAAGTATCTTGCATCTTAATTTAATTTATTTTAGGTAATAACTAACTATTCAATGTGTAGTTGGTAAAAAAAAATCGTTTCCCTTTCTATCAGCTCCAGGTTCATCTGAATGATGGTAACCTTTGTTGTGCAGAGGCTTTTCAGTTTGATGAGGTCCTGTTTGTTAATTGTTGGTCTTAGATCCTGAATTAATGATGTTCTGTTCATAAAGTCTTCTTCTGTGCCAATGAGTCCAAGGCTATTCCTCATCTTCTCTTCTATTGTGTTCAATGTACCTGGTTGTATGTTGAGATCTTTGAGACATTTGGAGTTGAGTTTTGTGCAGGGTGATAGGTATAGACTTATTTGCAATCTTCTACATACAGACATCCAGTTTGACCATCATCATTTGTTGAAGATTTTATCTTTTTCCTATGTATATTTCTGGTTTCTTTCTAAAAGAATCGAGTGTCCATAAATGTGTGGATAATGTCTGGGTCTAAATTCTATTCCATTGGTTAACATGTCTGTTTTTATGTAAATGTCATGCATTTTTATTACTGTAGATTTGTTGTATAACTTGAGATAAGGAATGGTGAGACTTCCCAAAGTTCTTTTATTGGTTAGGGTTTCTTTAGCTATCACTGTTTTCTTGTGCTTCCATATAAAGTTCAGAATTGTTCTTTCAAGCTCTGTGATGCATTGTGCTGGAATTTAGATGGGGTTGCATTGAATATGTAGATTGCTTTTGGTAAGATGACCATTTTCACTGTTAACCCTACCAATCCATGAGCATGGGAGATCTTTCCATCTTCTGATATCTTCTTTAATTTTTTTCTCAAACACTGGAAGTTTTCATCATATAAGTCTTTCACTTGCTTATTTAGAGTTACCAAAGATATTTTATTTGAAGCTGTTGTGAAATGTGTTGCTTTCCTGATTTCTTTCTCAGTCTGATACTATTTGCATATAGAAGGGGTACTGATTTTTTAGCAGCTAAATTTATATTTGGCTGCTTGATTAAAGCAGTTATCAAATGTAGGAGTTCCCTGGTGGAATTTTTAGGGTCACTTATACATGCTATCATATCATCTACAAATTAAAGATACATTGGCTTCTTCCTTTCCAATTTGTATTCCCTTGATGTTCTACAGTTATCTTATTGCTCTATCTATGACGGAAGGTACAATATTGAAAAGGTATGTAGAAAGTCAATGACATTGTATTATTCCTGATTTTAGTGGAATTGCTTGGAGATTCTCTTCATTTAATTTGGTGATGGCTATTGGCTTGCTCTAAACTCCTTTAATAAATTTAGGTATGTCTCTGGCATTCCTAATATTTCCAGGACATTAATCATGAAAGGGTTTGGATTTTGTCCAAAGTCCTGTCTGTATCTAATGAGATTATCCTGTGTGTTTTTTCAGTTTGTCTATATGGAGGATTACGTTTATTGATTCTTTAGTACTAAAGTATCCCTGCTTCTCTGGGAAGAAAACTACTTGATAATGGTGGATAATTTTTTGATGTGTTCATGAATTTTGTTTGCAATAATTTTATTTACTAATTTTGCATTTACGTTCATGAAGGAATTTGGTCTGTAATTTTCCTTCTTTGTTGTGTCTTCATGTAGTTTGGGTATCAGGTACTGTACTCTCATAGAACAAAATGGATAAAATTCGTTCTGTTTCTATTTTATGGAAAAATTTGAGAGGTATTGATGTGAACTCTTCATTGAAAGTCTGGTAGGATTCTGTGCTACACCTATCTGCTCCTAGTATTCGTTTTTGTTTGGGACTCTACTAATGACGACTCCTCTCTACTAGGGACTGGTTATAGCTCGGTTTATATTGCTTATCTTATCTTGATCTAACCTTGATTAGTGCTGTCTATCTAGACAATTATAGGTTTCTTTAGATTTTCCAATTTGGAAGAGTTCAATTTTTACAGCATGTTCTTATGTTTCTATGGGTTTCCTAGATATCTGTCTGGTATTATCTCTTCTTTTCTTTCTGATTTTGTTAATTTGGATATACTTTGTATACATTTTAGTTAATCTGGATAATGGTTTATCTGTCTTGGTAGTTTTTTCAAAGAACCGACTCTTTGTTTTATTGATTCTTTATATTTTTCTTTGTGTTTTATTGATTTCATCATTCTGTTTAGTCAATTCTTGCCCATCTAGTCCGCATAGGTATTACTTCTTCTATTTGTTCTGGAGCTTTCAGGTACAATACAAAGCTGCTATTATGAGATCTTTCTTTTTTAAACAGGATTTTTAGAGCTATAAACCTCTTTCAATGGGTCCCATAAGTTCGAGTATAATTTATTTTTGTATTTCTGTCTTGACTCATTTTTCATCAGATAGAAAGTTGTTCAGTTTCCATGATTTTATAAGTGTTCTGTTGTTGTTGATATCTAGCTTTAATCCATGGTGGTTTAATAGAAAACAAGGGGTTATGGCAACTTTACTGTATCTGTTGAGACTTACTTTGATTTTGAATATATGATCAATTTTAGAGAAAGATTCATGAGGTGCAAAGAATGTATATGTGAAATCTGTAAATATCTGTTAGGATCATTTGGTTTATAACATCTATGAGCTTTAGTGTTTCCCTGTTTAGTTTTTATCTACGTGATGTGTCTATTGGTGAGAGTCAAGTATGGATGTTTGTAATATCAATGTGTGATTGTCAATATGTAATTTAAACTGTAGTAGTGTTGCTCTTATGAATTTGAATATCCTTGTGTTTGGGATATAAATGTTAAGAATTGAAAAGTCATGTTGGTGGGGTTTGCTTTTGATGAATGTAGTGTCCTTCCCTATCTCTTTTGATTAGTTTTGGTTAAAAGTCTATTTTGTTAGATTTTCAAATAGCTACATAAACCTGGCATTATTGGAATATCTTTTGTATACCTTTACCCTGAGGTACTGTCTATCTTTGATGTTGAGGTGTGTTTCTTGATTGCAGCAGAAGAATGGGTTCTGTTTTCACATCCATTCTATTATACTGTGTCTTTTTATTAGGGAAGTGAGACCATTGACATTGATAGATATCAATGACCAATAATTGTTGATTCTGGTTATATCGTTGCTGTTGTTGTTGTTGTTGGTGGTGGTGGTGGTAGTGGCGGTGGGAGTGGGGGTGGTAGTGTGTATATGTGATGTGTGTGTGTGTTTCTCTTATTTTGATTTTTGTTGTCATTTATAATTCATATTGTTTGTTCCCTGTGTTTTTGTGATTGTAGTTCTCATCCTTAGGTTGGAGTTTTCCATCTAGCACCCTCTGTAGAGCTAGATTTATAGATAAATATTACTTATGGTTTTAACATGAAATATCTTATTTTCTCCATCTATGGTGATTGAGAGTTTCCCTGGTATAGTAGTCTGGGCTACATCTATGATCACTTGAGACTGCAACATATCTGTCCAGGACCTTCTGACTCTTAGAGTCTCTATTATGAATTCTAGTGTAATCTAAGATGTCTGCTTTTATATCTTTACTTGGTCTTTTTTCATTGACTCTTTTAATATTCTATGACATCTGGTCAATTGACTTTGGGGTGCACGTTCTCCTGCTGTTCTCAACACTTGCAGTCCCTGCAATGCCTCTTCTGTGGAGTCCACTGAGCTTCACACTGGCCATAGGCCTCTGCCTTTGCTTCTAACTGGGGGAAAGGAGAAATGGGAGTTGGCACTGAAAGGAATTGACTGAACAGAAGCTGGGGCAGCCACAATTGCTACACTCCCTATCACAGAATTCCCATACTCTCTTCATACCCACTACCACAGTCCTCTATCTAATTCTCACTGTCCCATGCCTGCCCCCTTGCCCCATCCTCCAACTCAAGCAGAGGATCCTGGCTTGGACCAAGAGACCACACCATCTGATACATCTGCTGAGAATGCTTTTGACAAAAGCCAACACCCCTTCATGATAAAAATCTTGGAGAGGTTAGGAATACAAAGGACATACCTAAATATAATAAAGGCAATTACAGCAAGCCTACTGCCAACATAATATTAAATGGAGAGAAACTCAAAACAATTCCAATGAAATCAGGAACAAGGCAAGGTTGTCTATCCTCTATCTCCATTCTATTTAATATAGTACTTGAAGATTTAGTCAGAGCAATAAGGCAACAGAAGGAGATCAATGGGATACAAATTCTAAAGGAAGAAGTCAAAGTATCCTTATTTGCAGATGATATGATAGTGTATCTAAGTGACCCAAAAAAATCTACCAGGGAATTCCCACAGCTGATAAACAGCTTCAGTGAAGTGGCTGGCTACAAAATCAACTAAAAAAATCAGTAGTCCTCCTGTATACAAATGACAAATGGACTAAGAAAGAAATCAATGAAACTACACTTTTCCTAAAAGCCACAAACAACATAAAATATCTTTGAGTGACTCTAACCAAGAAGTGAAAGGCTTTTTTGACAAATCTTTAAGTCTTTGAAGAAAGAAAGTGAAGAAAATTTCAGAAGATGGAAAGAAACCCATGCTCCTGGATTGGTAGGATTAACATGGTAGAAATGGCCATCTAATCAAAAACAATCTACAAATTCAGTGTAATCCCTATCAAAATCCCAACACAATTCTTTACAGACCTTAATAATGATATTCTTTGTTCATAGATTGATGTCCAGACCAATTTTAATCAGAGAAGCTTCCTCTGGCAACTGATTGGAGCAGATGCAAAGGCATATGGTCAAGCATTGGGAGAAGTTCCAGGAACCACTGGGAAGAGAGTGAGGAGGGACTATGGGCATTAGAGGAGTTGAGAACAGCAAAATAACATGTCCCATGGAGTCAACTGACCTGGTCTCATGAAGGCTCACAGAGACATGTCATGGAGCCTGCTTGGTTAGAACAAGAACCCCTACATATATCTTATGATTGTTAGGTGAGGTGTTCTTGTAGAACTCCTACAAGTTGGAGTGGGGGTTCTATGACCCTTTTGCTTGCCCTTGGGACCTTTTTCCTCTTGCTGGGTTGCCTCTACTAGCCTTGGTGTAGGGACATGTGCTGGCCCTGATCCTTCTTGTTGTGCTTTATGAGATTGGTAACACTTGAAGGTTTATGCCTTTCCTGGGAGAAGGTGGGTTGATCTTGGGAAGAGGGGCGATGGGGAAGAGCTTGGAGGAGTGGAAATAGAGGACCCTGTGTTCCAGATGTATTGCACAAGAGAAGAAAAATATTAAACGAATTTTAAAAAGAAATAGGAAGATCTATATTAAAAACTGTTAGGTCCTGATCCTCAGAAGGGTAGAGCTGCATCTTGGTGAACCCCAGGCTTATGGATTTAAGAAGGAAAACTGGAAAAAATATGAGAAATAACCCATAAAACACCAAAAACTTGGACACTGGAAATAAGAAAAACTTTTAAGAGGACCACAAATGAGTTATTGCATTGTCCTACACAGGAGAGAGAATCAGGGAAGGAGAAGTAAACTTCATAAAAATGTAGATATTTGGGACTTTGAGAAAATCATTGTGCATAACAGCACATGTATTCAAAATGTATGAAGAAGCCCTTAATATCATTGATAAAAAAATAAACACATTGGATATTAATGAGTAGTGATTGGTACAGAAGACTATAAAATAATAATCAAATAAAATATAAACAGTCACTTCATTCCTTCTGAAGATATAAAATAAAATTTGATACAATCATAGTACAACATTTCTGTGTGCAACAGTTGAGTAATCACAAAATAGTGAACCCAATTAAGTACTCACATAAGTGTGTGAGAAATGTGAAGCCATGCAGGTGTGTCCTCTGTTCATATTGATCCTGAGCATCAAGCCAATAAATGCAGCAGCTGAGTTCTTGAGAAACAGAAGTCGGTAAGTTATCCATTTGCTTTGAGAAGGTCAACAAACAGTTATATCATAAGTCTGTAGTTGGATTTTAAAGTGGATTCTCCACACATTATTACTCTCTGATAACAGGAAACAAAAGTGCATTAAGAAAAAATTAAAACTAGCTTCCCTTCCACTGTTATTTTTAGAATTCTAGAACTTGGAAGAACACAGACATTCTATGGATGTCAGAAAACAGAATACTGCTTCTTGGGACAGGTTTGGGTGCCAGAATCCTGCCCTGGCAGGTCGGATAGTTCCCTGAGAGGGGGTGTGAGGAATAAAAAATGACAGAAACAAGAGACAAACATTCGGGAGGGCACACAGCAGCAACTACTGTGACAGCCCAGATTTTAATTAGCTCAGCATATATATACACTTCTCAAGCATGAGAAACAGAATCTCCAGTTTTACAAACAATTCTTGTAATCTAGGCACTCTCCTTTCTCAAGGCTAGAAGAAACACTCAGGTCCCAGCCTTGAGCCCTAACTAAGCATGCTTTTCCATGAGTTAACAGATCAGACAGCCTGCCAACTTCTCCAAAAGACCTTGCAACCAAGCAATGTGCTCAAGGTCGAGAAACATTAAGCTTCTCCTCCCATAATTCAGCTCTTCTTCTCATGACTCAGTTTCCCTTATGGCTCCCAACAGTGTGAGGATTGCATGGTAGATAGGCCCAAGACTGTCCATCTGAATGCACAAAATGGCTCAGTGTTTCAAAATTCATTCTGTTCTCCACAACTTTTTTTCAGTTGTCAAAACAGTGGTTTGTCATCAATATCTCCAGTAAAGTGCTTTTATTTTTTGAAAATATTCCTTGTAAATTTCACACATATGTAAATTATTCTTATCTCAGATGTCTCACATCTCCATCTCAAGATTGTCAAAACTATTCCACCCAATGAGTCCCTTTCACAGTATCATTTATTTTAGTTTTATTTTGTGACCCAATGAGTTTGATCAGGGCTATGTGTGTGCCCATGGCTTTGTAATTAATTCATGGACCCTAATGGCTTCTCCAGTTGGAACAAGGGGAAATACCAGAATTCTCCCTACTGCAAAACCTATCAATGGACCCTAGGTCAGAAAAAATGGTTACAGTCCCATAAGCCAGATTCTAATCCATACTTCCCATCAGACACGCAATGTCTAGGACAGGCCATGTGCAGGCAATCATGAAGCTACATGATTCAACAGTTCAACAGTTAACTAGTGGAACATCATAAAACTAAAAAGCATTTGCACAAATAAAAACACCACTCAATTAGCTGAAAAGAAAGCCAACAGAATAGCAGAGGATTTAGGTAAGGAATCCATAAAAAAACTCAAAAAACCGAGTCAGTAAACAAATGGTATATTCAAAATGGGCCTGGGACCTGAAGAGAGTATTTTAAATGATACAGAGAGAAAGAGAGAAAGACGGCTCTGAAACATCTCATAAAAAATGTCCTTTTGTGCTAGTCATTTGGGAAATGAAAATCAAAGCACTGCTGAGATTTCATCTCACCCTAGTAAGAAGAGCAAACATAAAAAGACATCAAACAAGAAGCATTGGAGGTGGTGCAGGGAAAAGGGAACAGTCATTCACTCTTGGTGGGATTGTAAAATTTTACAACTCTGGAAACCAGTGTGGATAATTCTCAAAAATCTGGCACGAAGTATTTCATATGAAACAACCATACCACTTGGCATATGCCCAAAGGACTTAATATCCTATCCAAGGGTCACTTTTACAGTCATGCTTACTGCTGCTCTATTCATAATAGTTAGGGAATGTAAATACCTAAATACTCTTCAACAGAAGAATACACAATGAAATGTGTTTCACACGGACTATGGAATTCTATTCTGCTTTGACGAAAAATGAAACCATGAAGTATGCAGGCAAATGAAGAGAACAATAAAAGATCATGTTGAGGGAGGAAACACAGCCAAGAAACACAAACATTACATTTTCTTTCTCATCTGGAATTCCTAGCTCCAAATCCACAGATATGAGTGTACAATACTGACTGAGCAAAGATTTCAGGAAAGTAGAAAAGGACCATATGTAGGGTAGTGCTGAGGATTTGGAGGTTAATGGCAGAATAAAGGTGCTATAAAATGAAAAGAAAATTATAGGGTGAATTTTCCAAGAACATATGAGGGAACCAAGTTACTACAATAGGAAGCTGAGAGAAAGAAATATCAGCAATTTGTTTTAAGAAGCTTCAAGGCAACAAGTTTTATATTTATATTTTATATTTACCTATATTACTTTTAAATTTTATTTTCTATTTATATTTTAAATTTAGCTAAAATTATACACAATATACATGAATATAGGTATAGACATATATATTTGTACAGGCATTTATATCTTTAAAAATGTTAAGCCACGTGGCCTGATAAACTCCCCACAGGAACCACAGACTAAAAATTAGGCAGTATAAGGAATGAGCAATCTCCTTTGGAGTGACTGGGCAGGTTGTCAGCATGTCTGCCCAAACAAAGTAAACTAGTTGTTTTGAGCTTGGTTGCATCCCATAGGTTGTGGGTGGGCACCACGGTGAAAGACAGTACACAGATATGACATGGACTCAGAAAATTCTAACTGGATTTGTTGTCTTAAATATTCTTTCCTGCAAGGTGGTGTGGCACATGCATTTAATCCCAGAACTCAGGAGGCACAGGCAGGCAGATCTCTGTGAGTTCAAGGCCAGTCTGGTCTACAGAGAGAGGTCCAGGACAGCCAGAGAAATCCTGTCTAGAAAAAATTTCCTGTCATGTCCCTTGTCTGGTTCCAGAACATACTAAGTAGGATGATAAAGGAGAGAAGCAAACAGTCCTACCCAGATGAAACACCTATGAACAATGACAATTAGAATTATTTCAAGCCATGCAAAAAGGTATAAGAAGGAACACTCATATGTTGGTGGCAATGAACAGCTGTCTGATTGAACCCAAGGATCACACAGCAGGAGGGAAATCATTCCTGGTACTGGAAACCCTGTCAACTGTTTAAGGTTTGTGAAGTCACAGATTTTTGAAAAGAATTTACTACTGAAACTTTGATAGACTAGCATAATTACTTACACCATTCTAAGCTAATATCTTCATATCACAGATTGTAGTGAGCACCTCTCATTTTAAAAAACTTTTCTTTATAGCAAATGGAAGCCATCCCAGAATATTACTGGACACAAAGCAGAGAACAATAATTCATCAGCAGCCAGGTCCCATTGGATACATCTACATTTCAGCTCTTGAATCTAGGGATACAGGAACAGCTCTGAAGAGGGAGTTAAAAGATACTAAAAACCAGAATAGCCAGAAATTCAGGTGTGAAATTTTCTGTCCTAGAAATAGTAGAATGAACAAGATAGGGAAAATGGTAATATCAATGGACATGTCATCATGGAAGAGGAAAATGTTATAAAGTCCTACCTCGAGACATCGGCCACAGAAAACTAATGAGTGCTGAGAGAAGGAGAATTAACCTCTCAAAGGAAACAGTTCTCTGTGATTGCTTTTTCCATGCAGAATGGTCAGCCCTGGAACCATATATACACAAACAATAAAATGGTACTCCTCAGATTGCATGTGTGTGTGTGTGTGTGTGTGTGTGTGTGTGTGCGTGCACATGTGCGCACGCACGTGCACACACACATATACATATGTATGTATCCATAATAATCAAGGTAAAAGGCAATAAACATGAGTGGGCTTAAGGGGTTAAGGGAGTGCTAAAGGGAGGGTAGCTGTGAGGGATGTGAGGAAGCAAAAGAGGAGGGAAAATGATTAACACAGCACATATGTAAAGAACATAATTCAATATTTGACACTTGAGTTGGGGTTTTCTTTTTAATATAGCAAAGTGCTTTACTGTATATATTTTACATTCAGGTCCATATGATTTAATTCATTTGAATCCTTCTGAATATTATGCTCATTTTCTTTGTTGAAGAATATTATTTCATTCATTGATTTTTTTCATGTTTTAATGATTGTTTAAGATATAGCTTCTATTAAGTCAAAAAAAAAACTATCAAAAGACAAAACAGCAGCATACAGATGGGTAAAGATTTCTGCCATCTCCAGTTCTGATAGATGGAGAGTATCCAAAAAATATAATGAACTCAAGAAACTAGATAAAAGCAAAACAGATAAGCCATTTAAAAATGTGGTATAGATCTAAACAAAGAATTCTCAAAAGAGGATCAAATGTCTGAGAAACACTTCAAGAAATGATGGACACCTCTAGCCATCTGGGAAATATAAATCAAAACCACTTTGAGATTCCATCTTATACCCATCAAAAAGGCTAATATCAATAACACAAAGGACAGCTCATTCTTATGATGATATGGAGCAAGGAAATTATCCTTCATTGCTTGTGGGAATGAAAACTTATACAGATACCATGGGAATCAATATAGTGATTCTTCAGGAAATTGGAAATTGATCCACCTCAAGACCCAGCCAGCTATAACACCCTTGGCATGTATGCTCTATCTTAGCACAAGAATCCTTGCTCAACTATGTTCATAGAGCTTTATTCACAATAGGAAGAAATTGGAAACAACATAGGTGCCCCTAAGCTGAAGAATGGATAAAGAAATTGTGGTACATTTACACAATGCCGTGTTACTCAGCTATTTTAAAAAAGTGACCTCATGAATTTTTCAGGCAAATGGATAGAAGTACAAAAAAATCATCCTGAGTTAGGTAACCCAGTCCCAGAAAAACAAACATGGGACATGCTTATATGTGGGTATTAAATGATAGGTAAATGAGGAATGCACTAATATCAGAGACCCCAAGAGACTGTACAACAAAGAGGGCCCCAGTCAGAATACAGAGATTTTCCTGGTAAAGCAGAAATAGAACAGATGGCATAGGTGGGCTGGGGGAGGATGGGAATAGAATCAGAATGGGCTAGGAAGGGGAGGTAGATGGAGGAAAAGATTATGTGGAGAGAAGAGCAGAATTGGGGAGATATTAGGGGGTCATTGGAAGAACTAGAGGAGTGGACACTCCCTGGATTCTATGAGGGAGACCCTAGTGAGGAACTCTAGTTATTGGATATGGAGCCTGTACAGGTCATCTCCTGTTGCTAGGCAAGGCTTCTAGTGGTGAGACTGGAACAACATCCCAGCCACAAAACTTCAACCTATGGCTTATCCTCTCTGCAGGACCCTTTGGGACAATGGAATGGCAGAACCCATGCCAAGGGAGGGAGTCCATGCCTTATACTGAAGTTCAGGCCAGGACAACCAGTCAGTAGACTGGGTATCTCAGGGATTATTTCTAATGATGTCATTCTCTGCTCATAGATCTGTGCCTAGCACAGTCTTCGTCATCAAAGAGGCCTTCTCCAGTAACTGATAGGAGCATATACAGAGGCCAAAGGCCAAACACCATACAGAGCTCGGGGAAACCACACAGAAAAGGGGGAAGGGGATTTCAGGAACCAGAGGGGTCAAGGGCATCAGCAAAACAAGCCCTACAGAGTCAACTGACCAACATAAGAATGGGCTCACAGAGACTGAGCAGCAGACGTGGAACTTGTCTCCAAGTCTCCAAAATATGTATGATGATGGTCTGGCAAAACCCCTACAGGGTGGAGTCGGGAAGATTCTTGCTCTTTTACCTGCCCTGGGGTCCTTTTGTTCCTGCTCAATTGCCTAGTCCACCGTTGATAAATGAAATAGTACCTAGTTGTGCTCAATCTTGTTATGCCTTGTTTGAGCAGTCACCCTGGGAGGACTGTTCTTCTCTGGGGAGAACAAAGTGGAATGATTAGTTGGTGGATGGGGCAGGGGTAGATCTGAGGGAGAAAGGAGATGAGGGGAGCTGGAAACAATGGCAGGAGAGGAAGAAGAGAGTCAGTGGATGTGTTGCAATAAAGAAGAAAAATAAAAAACAAAGCAAAAAAGATATTTCCAAACATAGTTTGAATTGGTAACTCCAAACAGCCCCACTTTTCTCAATGCCATGACTCTTGAAGATAGTCTGCCATGTTCATTCTGTGAAAAGAAAAATACAGAGTCAAGCAGGAACACAAGAAAGTCTGGAGAACTTTCTTGTTTTAAGTGGGGAATGTGTGAATCTAAAAAAAAAACAAGCAGAATAAAAGGCAATAGCTTTAAATGTATGAAGTTGTACTTGCCATGGAAGGTATTGTCTGGGGCTTTATCCTTCTAGACAAATCTGAATGTAAAATCAGTGATCAGAGTGAGAGATGCCTCTGAGAATGCAAAATGTCCTTAGAGAAGGACCTTATGTATTAATATCCTGGGTGTTTTCACTCAGTGAACACTGAATTCGTCATTCGTACTCTTGGTTGAATCCCCAAATACAAGAGAAAAATAACTCCCTCAGGGTCATCACTCTTAGATTAGTATAAAATAAAAGTCAAGGGAATGTGAGTGAAATGAAAGTAAACATTTGATTGCACACTGTTCAAAATAAACAAATACAGGATGATATCTATAACAGGTGTTAATTTAAAAGTTGTAGGATCTTTCCATTTCTCCAATTCATGATACTATATTATAACCATATCATTTCTTCTTACTTTTCCTCTCTCCAGACCATCCCATATACCCCTCTTTTCTCTGTCATACTCCAGGACTTCTTTTTAAAATTCATTGTTGTAACATTCAAAATTGTGAAAACTTGATGAACTAATATCATTGTTTTGCAACTACAGATAGAAACAAGAGACTTGTAATAAATAGATTTGGTTAGTTTTCCATAAAGCTTTTCAGAAAAGAAAAATTTTATCTATATTGGTGTATGTTTATATTCAAGCAAAGACACAGTGAAATTCATGGAATATTAATGTCATAAAGAAAAATAAGAAGAGGGAGGAAGGAAATACTTAAGAAGCTGTTCTGACTTGACCTCAACCAGAATGGATGAGGCAAATAGCCTCAGACTGTGCAGGAAGCCAAAGCCACAGGGAAATGCTGAGATTGGGGACTCTGAGTGCTTTGTCATTCAACTGAAAATAAAGAATATTGACTTTATAGACACTCATGGATAATTGAACTTGGTACTGCTTCAACCTTTGTTTTTTCAAAGGAATTAATATCTCTCTTATAATGTCATGGGGCCAAAATATGCATATAATTTTGGAATAATAAAACATACTGTATAATGGAAAATATAAAGAGCACAGTATTCAGCAGATACACATAAAGTTTTTAATAGGCATGGGAGATTATTATTAAACATAAACAAATTTTGGTGGGAAATAAATATCTGCAATCAAAACTTTTAGAGTCGTCTTCCACAATACACCAGAGGTAGGTCCAGATGATCCATGGGTCTGTGTATTTAAGAAACAAAGCTGAAGGGACTTTAGAAGTACTAATCATGTTAAAGTCTAAAAATTGGACATTGAACAAAGGAAAAGTCCTTTAGAGAAAATACAAATGAATGACTGTTTCATTCTAGGAGTTACAAAAAGGGGAGATAAGCTTTATTAAAGTTTAGATATTTGGGATTCGTAAACATAGTGTTAAAGTAGCAAATAGTAAATGTACACGTTTTTACTCCAGCAATGACACTGGGAATGTCCAGGGCATATTCCTACCATACAGAAGTGGAAACACGAGGAAAGAAGGAAATAATAACATAAATCTATTCTGGTTTGACATCAACCTAAACGGATGATGATAATTGAATTTGATGATACAGGATGCCTGAGGATGGGGACTGTGAGATGAATTGTCACTCAACTGAAATTTGTAGAGTATCGTCTTACGGGATCATTGTGGTTGATTCATCTTGGTGCTGTTTAAACCATAGCTTGTATTTAACACAAAGTATATCTCTTTTATAATGTAGCATCATCCAAATATAGACCCTAATATTGGAGTAATAAAAGTAAACTCTTCTATTGAAGCCATTTTCTATTGAAAATGTCAAGGGGTATATACTATCAAGGTGGATATTCTATGCATAAGGATTTTCATAAAAATAACATCACTCTTTACAACATATTGGATTTTGAGGACAATGTTGCATCGACTGAAATATGACTACCTCCAAAGCCAGCCTTCTGATAGTCATACAGCAGTTCTGGTGGTATGGGTCATGCTATGTCATCCATAGTGGCTGTGGATTTTCTCTGGATATACACGAGGAGGAGGGGGATGAGGGGGAGGGGGGAGGAGAGGGAGTGGTGCAGAGTGATGGATGTGCTCTGCAGTGCCCTGATGAGATCAGCTAGGAATCCAGACTTAACGCTGAAGCTATATTTGGGAGAGGTGAGCACTTGGTGCACAACTATGGTCATCGCTGGCTGCACAGAGATGTCACTTTGGGTGGGGAAGGTGCTGTCATTTTGCTTTGGGGCAAGGTAAGTAGAGGGGCTTTCTTCACCGATGGTTTAGTTCATAGCTGTGACTGAGGATTATTAACCACTGCCACGTTGGGGAGGTGTTTTCCTTGACTAAGGCTGGAATCTTGATAGGGGGCAGAGGAAGCTTGATTTCAGGTGGAAGAAGTGGGAAATCAGAATCTGATGGAGAAGCTAGAAATTTCTTTTTGGACTCCATTGCATGCCAACTCAGAACATAAGGTTTTGTTGACATATTGAAGGCTCTTCCATCCAACCAATACCTGACCACTCTGCTCTGTTTGCCATTATAGCCCCATCCACTCTGGAAGTCTATCCTTTGGGACTAGGAATAGCCTAAAGACAAAGCATAGGTAGCCTTTGTATATTAGGCCTTATAAACACAAATCTCAAAATACCAGGGATACTGGGTGTTTGCTTCAGGATCAAATTTGGAGGTTATTAAAAAGCCTTTTCTAGATCCTTAAGTCCTGAAAAAGTCTGTCATGAGATTGTAAGGACATCCATTCTATAACTTTGTCATAAGGACAGCCAGCTAGCCTGTCTATAAGTACCAGGAGTAGCCTGAACACTTCTTCAGTAGGGACTATGACACTTCAGGTGAAAGAACAATATCCTCAAGCTCAACCACTTCCCTGTTCCCACTCTCCAACATAGCTGCCATCTCAGCCTTGGAGATCTCATTGTCTAAAGGACATGATCAGCCCCTGTGGTGGATGACTGGTTGACCACGGGATGATCTGCTACTAGACATGACTACTGACCTTGAGTTGTCCATGTAGGTGAATGCTTCCAAGCTCTATGAACATAGGTAGGCTCTATCCAACCTCATCCAATCCTCAGTGCTTCTGTGTTCTAGAAGGGTCACTGCAGGTCTTGTGGATTTGCTGGAAATATCAGCTGGATTCCAGAGTTTACTGAGAAAGTTAAAGTTACTAACAAAGTTAAAGCCTTGTGTTGTCTTTTTCTAACTGTGCAACCCAAACAGGTGTCTATCTCTGATCCAGAGGAGGGATATGGAGATGGGGAGATATTGCCCTCTTACCACTGGTGCTTCAGTTCAAGAGCATTTGGGGACCAGTGGCTGTTGTGCCCACTCCCGGGTTTTACCATCTCACTTACCTCTGTACCTACACCTCCCAGAGATGAGGACCATTGAGAGGAAGAAAAGAGGAGAGGCAGAAGATTCAGTAGCCTCACCTCAGCCCTTCTCTAAACCCTTCTAAGTATAATAGCCCGAATGGGGGTGACACCTGCTTCTAAACACCAGGCAGGGACTGGGGACTGGGAGACTCTCCACAGATAGAACCCAGGATGTTGATCCCAGTCCCAGATTCGAGCCCCAGGACTTGGCAAGGCTGCACACTGTATCTCTGCAGGCCACATGTATCCTGTTCCTAGGACACTGCTGTCAGGAGCCATGATGGTGGGATGGTCCCCAGCTCCCCTCTCCACAGTATGCTGGCTACAGACAGCATGGATATCTCCCTCTGAGTTCCTCTTCTATACATCAACCAGGAAAACTTTCATACAGTTGAAACTACCTTCCTGTGGGCCACAAAATGTATAGGAAGATCAATAATCCAGGTCCATTCCTTTTCAGAGAGAAGCTCTGTTTGTACAGTATACAAAAAAACAAACTGTATATATATACATATATACAGAGGCAGTGGGCAGGGAGCAGATGGCAGCATGAATTGGATCCAGAGTCATGGATGGATGGCTCATCCCTCAGCCCAAAACACCTTCAACTTCTCTTTTGGACCCAAGAGTTCTCAGAAAAGGCTCTGAGACTGAACATACAATAGATTCCAGGCTGGAGGGCAGGGCTGGAGAAATGGCTACTCATGGGTCCCTGTCTCTGGCCCTGGGGAACCCCGGTCTGTGAGAAAGCAACCAAATCAACCCTTTCTTCCTCAAGTTGTTGTGGTCATGGTTTTTCATCACAGCAGTAGTAGCCCTAACTAGGACAGTGGTAAATAAGATATTCTCCCTAACGGTTTTCTTGAGAAAACTTTTGTATGTGGTAACACACTAATCCTAACCAGGATTCCTTGGATGACCCATCCTTAGCCCTGCAACCAGACATAACTTGGAGAATGTCTGAATGAAACATATTTAAGTTTGATGGTTAGTAGGGAAGAAACACATTCCACTATTCAGAAGGGTATATGTGTAACTGAATGTAGGTGAGGATCCCAGATTACAAGGTTTTGTGGAATGTGTGCAGAGTATATGCAGGTAAGGTTCTAAGGTTGCTAAGCGCAATATAAGTGGAGTATGTGTGTAACTGAAAGTAAGACTCTTGGATCACAAAACTCTTCCCTGTGTTTGCCTGCCTCAACACTACTCAAAGTTTCAGAAGGCAACGGGAATTCTATCAACAAAGATAAGGCACAGACCATTTGTGTGATGATTTGTTAAAAAAATCTGATTTCATTTTGCTTGCACCTTGAGAACATGAGTGAATCTGAATTTGAATGTAATCGGATCATTAGTTTGGTAGAGAAAATCTCAAGATGGGAGAGCACCCAGCTGGTGCTAAGAAACCAGCTGTAATTGTCAGAGACCAGCACTACTAAAGAGAAACCTCCTGTTCTCTGCTGGGGCAATAGTGAGGGTGTCCTGAAGGCAACCCACCGGGGGCTCCCCCCAGTGCAAGTCTAAATTCATTTGGAGAAAGAAAACCTAAACTGAAAGGGTTCCCTGCTCCCCTAAGTCAATTGCCTAGGGAAGTGGTCCCCAGGGTCAGAACACAGAAGCTGATGCTCTCATGGTCAAGGGGACCCAGGCTCTATCTCAAGATGTCAGCAGAACACAGCATCATCATTCTTGTGGTACTGGTTCTGCAAGCAGGAAAGACGCAAGAATAGGGATTCAGAAAATCATACTCCATGGATTTAGAGAGCAGCTAAGGCCAAGCAATGTGTGGCAGTGCTGGAGCCCTGGGAAGGCCCTGAGAGGCCATTGTTTTAGGCCACAAGAAGAACTATGACACTGGGGATCATACTCTGGTATGCACAGCAGAGGTTATAGGCAGAGCACAGTCTGAGACTCCTGCTGGAAACAAAGGCACAGCAGTCACTGGTACATGCAGCCCCTAGATCTAGGTAAGTCAGTCTGGTGAGGGGGCCAAGAGACCCAGTCCTCCTGTGGCCAGCATACAAGTGGTTGCTAGTAACAGATCCTCTGACCTGAGTTCCTGAGAGGCCATTGTCAGTGCCTGAATCCTCATCCAGGTTTGAGGATTGCCTGGTCACTAGCTGAGGAGTATAATGTCCTTCATCCGTGATTCCAAAGCACTGTTCCATTTGCTACAACTCCTTTCCTCACTCTCCCACAATGCCCTTCTCTAATTTTGGTTAGGATTCTAATGTTTTGTAAACCCAACCTTCATGTATCCCAGAAGTAGTTCCTCATAATTGTACCCACAGTCTATGAGGAGGAAGCTCTATGTGTCTATGTCACTCAGTTTTGGACACTGTGACATCAGGACTAGCAGCTGAAGTTCAGGGCCCACTCATAGGATCTCCCAATAAATACATGGCTTCTACTCTGAAAGTCACACTTGGCCAGGTCATCCGATACTCAGAAGCTATAGCAAATCACATAGACAGCCAAAATTCACCAATAAATGCAGCTTCCAATAATTTATAATGAAGACATAACCAATCAAAATGGAAGGAAGAAAGAACAGAGGAGAGAGATGCTAACCAACTAGCCTGGAAAACAGTAACATCTATCGAGGGGTTGGGAGTAGGAAGTATCAGTTAGCATCAGTTACCATCACCCCACCAAAAATTCTTGTCTGGGACTGAAAATCTGCCATTAATCACTTTGCATTGATACAAACATATGTCAGGATGCAGTATAACGTTTGGTACAAAAAAAGTTTGATACAAATGCCAGGGGGTAAAGAAATCCAGTCTGCTATACCCTATCTAGGCTATCTCCAGTCTACTTTGCTGATCAGCACTCTAGCAGGTGTGTCCATCCACAAAGGAATTGTCACTCTCCATACCCACTTAACAAAGTTAATGAGTGGAAGAGGGTGTCCCTGTGTATAGAGGAGTGGAAAATTCTTCCTTGAGCTAGGCAGCCCAGCAATGTTTAGGGGCCACAACCCAACATTTATCACAGCCTGTGTGGAGCAGACCCACCTTGGGCTTACAATTCCAAATACATTTCTCAACAGCTTTGCCAATACAGAGAACTACCATAAACTACTCAAACAGTGATATCTAACATGAAGCTTTGGTGGCATTCTAGCAGACTCTCTTTGGGAACTCTAGGAATGTCGATTTTTATTCAGGATAAAACTTTGTAATTGATGTTGAACAGTTTACATAATCCACACTTGCTCATTTCACATGTTGGCCCAACCCCACACAGGCAGTTTGCGCAAGGCTGCACTCAGAAAAGTCAAGGAGCGTTGTAGTTCTCCTGAAAGTATTCCGTGAGGTCTTGCTAGCGACCATTGCGCCTGAAAAAGTACAAGCACAGTATGACATATGCTCTGCCAGGATTTGAGACACCTGCCCTCCCATCTGGGAGCTTCTTGGCCCTGTCTGATGTATTTTGGACTTAGAAGAAGGATCTCTGGGGCACCAAACCCCATCCCATTCTGAATCTAATAACATCCACCCACAGGTCATTTCTCATCCTTATTCACCACCCAGCAATACTAGCTTGAAGAAGTAATCATGCAAAACCCAGAAGGCATCATCTGGCTGTGGAGCAAGGGCTTTTTCAGCTACATGGTGAGCACAGGTGCTGCTGGCATGGAAGATGAGGTTGGCACCAATTCCAGAGAACTGAAAGCGAAGACCTCTATCTTATACAAGTTTGCTTCTCACATCAGATCAGGTTTTGTCTCAAGGGGACCCTATGTGACATGATCCATATAGCCCTACATCTCTATATCAAAGACATTCAGAGTGATTGATGGAACTGTGAACACCGTTCAGACAAGGCACTCCGTGCAGAGCTAGCCTGGAGGGAAACATGCTAATGTGAGTAGGCACATTCAGCAGGTCAGAAGGAATGACTGAAGAGGGCATCACCAATGTATCACTGAGTGTCACATAGTTCTGGCATGACAAATCTCATATTAGACCACTAAGCCCAGGACAGAAGAGAAAAACAAAAACAAGGTTGGGCATGGAGCCAACATCTGCAATCACAGTACTCCATAGGCTAAGGCAGGGTAGCTGGGAATTCGAGGCCAGCCAGCCGGATCTACACAAACACCCCTTATGACATTTCTTTAAAAACAAATCTGAGCACACGGTGTCTGATTCTATTTACACAAAATTCTACAGAATTGTCATTGTGGACATTTCCTCAGAGTTGAAACATTCCCCATTCCCTCCAGGAAGGAGGGTGAAGGTGTTTCAGATCCAGGAACTAAACAAACTTCAACTCTGGAAATGCTGAAACTTTAAGATTTACCAAGATCCCTCCAAAAGGTTATAGGAGCAGCCAGAAACTGCTGAGGGTGGAGAATCTAATGAGCCAAGGGGCTTGAAAAGACTCCCTCTCATGAGTTAAGCTGCCTAGAAAGGATGTTGCACTTATCTAGTTTCCTGCAAGGGAGATCCAGTGCTCCAGCCTTCATGACTCACCACCCAAGATGAGGTGGATTTGGCCAACTGCCTTTGGCTATGCCTTCTCTGTAAATGATTCCTTATTCCACTGCTGTAAACCCATTCATTCACCAAGAAGGACTCTGATGATAGTATTACTTTGCTATCTGTTCCCTATCTGGAGTTGAGTAGGCCTTTATTCCTATCTCCCCCAAGAACAATGTCAGACTGAAGAACATAGCTAATCCTTACAATCAAAGCACATCCTAATCATGGAGTATCAGAAACCTATTGGGTGAGATGAGGGAGGTTCCATAATGACCTGGAAATATGGTCTTGGTTACCCCTTGTTGTGGTATGTTTAGTTGTGGATAATATTTTAGTTAAGATTTATCTCTTATTTGTTTACACCTCTGTACCATCCTCACCTTCCACCCCCCACAGGAGGTTCCTGTTATTTGTTGATTGAGGGTCTGTGTGAAAACAGGAAGAAAACACCTGGGGATTGATGGGTGGAGCAAGGAGGGAGTAGGAGGTGGAGGGTGGCTGGAGCAGGAGGAACGACAGGGAGGAACGGAGAGGAGAGGATTGGGTAAAGAAGCCTTGGAGTGAGCTCTCTGCCTAGCTGCCCGGGATTAGAATTCCCTGAGATTTGACATGGTTTGTGACTAATAAAAAGCAACGGAAAATTCAATGCTGGACTCTCTGATAAGTGCCATAACTTTATTTTAACACTTGGCGCACCAATGCGTGGCAAGGACACACGAGAAAAAAGAAGAAAAGAAGAAAGAAGACAAACGAAAAAAGACATACAATGCGGGACAGGAGAGTCCAGATGCAGAGTCTACAAGGAAACGACAGACAAGACGGGAAAGCAAGAGCCAAGGCAGAAAAAGGAAGAAAGAAGATGCAGGAAAGGTAAAGTAAGATACAAGATAAATAAATAAAAAGGAGTAGGGCCTCCTAAGGAAAGAGGAGAGCTGGAGAAAAAGAGACAGAAATAAAGAAAAAATGCACACAGGTGTGGGTTAATAAAGTTTAAGGAAAAGAATCACAGATTTATAGACCTTCTGTAAAAGGAGAAGGTAATAAAGAGAATGCTCTTTGAAAAGTGGGAGCCACAGTAAGATAGAAATAATAAAAGAAAATTACACAGAAGTCTCCTAAGGAAGGAGAGGATAAGTAAGAGTGGAAAAGAAAATTTTTCCAAGTTAAAAATGGAAAATATTGTGACACAGGGCACTTGGGCTCTGTATAGTTTTGTTAAGGATGTCATAGGAATGAAAACAGTAGATGAAGAAATAAATACTTCAACTGAAACTAGCATAATACAGATTATGGTTTTTGTTATTATGGTATTTCACATGGTATTATCAATAGCCATCATGGTATACTGTGCTCTTATCAAGGAAAACTGTCAGTGCAGAAGGAAAAGGGAGATCTCCTAGCCCTTTACAGGATATTGACTTAGATACAGGAGATAAATTCAGAGCAAAATCAGAAAATTTTAAAATGATGGAAAGAAAAGCAGAATCTACTTGCTTCTCACAAGAAGCAGCCTTAAAAGAAATAGATGAGAAGTGGAATGCGAAAATGCAAACTTTGGTAGCAAAATTAGAACACTTGATGGAAGGAAGTAAAAGCCTATCTCAGTCAGAGAATCCAGAGCCTACTGCTCCACCTTATAACGCAATGTGGCAGCCAAAGATTTTAAGAAAACCAACTATGGTTTATCCAGTAACTATAAACAGGATGCAGGGCTATGATGAACTTGGATGGCAACCTACAGAAATGCTAGATTTAAAGAGATTTAAAGAGGCAATAGTAGCCTATGGAATGCACTCTCCTTACATAAAACATATATTGAACAACTGGGCTGTTCAACACCAAGTCATTCCTCAAGATTGGAGGAATTTGGCAAAAGCTGTATTAGAAGCTGGTCCTCAATTACAATGGATTACATGGTGGAGAGAAGAAGCTTTGGCAATAGAACTGTGGGATTTGAGATCCCTGACTAGTTTGAGACCGTGTGTAGTGCCTATTGGCACACCAACACATTACCTGTTGAACTTTTGTTAAAAAAAAAAATCAGTGCAGTACAGATTATGGTTCTCAAACAACAGTATCAGTTTCTTAAAAATCCTCCAGGGAGTGACTATGCTAGTGATCAGGAGCTAGAACAGCTGTTCCATGATTAAAATCAATATACTTGAGAAAAGGGGGGGGGGGGATAAAAGGACTAAAGCAGCCAAACTTTAGTCAGGCTTTAAAAAAGAGTGCTGTTTTTACATAGACCACTCAGGAGTAGTTAAAGACTCTGGCTATGGTTCAATCAGTCCCCATGGTTTACAACTCTGATTTCCACACTTCTGGGAATTACTTTTATTAAAGAACGCATTGGCACAGTACAGGTACTAATGCTGAGACAACAATATCAGGAGATCCCTGCAGATAATAACCTCTGATTCCATGATTGGAATTTACCTGAGAAAAGGGGGGAAATGTGGGGTTTGAGACCCCTGACTAGTTTGAGACCCTTGACACTAGGACCAAGTTGCAGGCAGAAGCTTAACAACAATTTCTGTAAGAGAAACTTTTCTTAGACAAACAAGGCAGCTAGATGACCTTGGGCTAGAGAGTGTGCTTCCCCCTCCTCCAGGTGGCCTATAACCTTGGGCCCACAACCTTGGGCTAAGGAGTTTCCTCCTCCCAGTTTCCTGGAACCTTGAGCATGTATTCTTTTTAGGAGCCCGCGACCTTGCTATATGCTAACACCAATCAGTTTACAGGTTAACTGGCCCCTACCTATCAAAATGGGAAAACAATTTGGGGACCAATCGACTTGTCCCAACTTGGTCTGTGCCTAGCAACTGTACATCCCCCTAGCAACTGTCCGTTTCAACTGTAAATAAAAAGGCTTGCTTTTTGCTCCTCGGGGCTGCTTCTATCCTGTGTGTTAGAGCGGTCCCAGTATACTGGAATAAATCCTCTTGCTATTTGCATCGATTTCCCAACTGTGAGTCTCTGTGTGGGTGCGGCATTCTGGTTTGGGCCCCTGGGGTCCAACAGAACAACGTAACCAGGCTAGAGGCGTTAATATTTTCAAAGATCAATTGATAGGTGAAGGTCAATATGCTGAGTTGGAAGTGCAGATTCAGTTTGATGATAATATTTTGGCTCAATGTTGTACAGTGGCATTAAATGCTTGGGATAAAGTTGAAGACCCAGGAAAAAGTCTGAGTCATTTACTAAGATCATGCAAGGCCCAAATGATTTTTTACAGAGATTGACTTCTGCTGTCCATAAGACAATTTCAGACTCAGAAGCAAGGGAAGTGTTAATTAAATCTCTGGCATTTGAAAATGCTAATTCAGAATGCCAAAAGGGAATAAGGCCATTAAAAGCAGCTTCTTTGGATCAATGGATTAAAATTACTACTGATATTGGATCCAATGCTTACAATGCCACTATAATTGGACAAGCAATTGTTCAAGGTTTTAAAAATCAAAAGGTTAGATGGTTTGGCTGTGGAAAGTCAGGTCATTTTAAAAAGGACTGTAAACAAACGGATCCTAGAAATAATGTTTTCTCTGATAATAAGCCAGGAAGAAAACCTCAGTTTCCTGGTATATGTAGAAGGTGTGGAAAAGGCAGACATTGGTCTAATGAGTATAGATCTTTAACCGATATTCAAGGTAACTCCTTGCTGTTGGGAAACACCTTACGGGATGCGGCTCAGGCCCCTATCACAGAAAACATGAGCCAACGATTTCTTACCAGCAACGGATTAACTCACCCTCAGAGAGACTAAAACATGTAGTGCCTGTTGCTAAAGACAGTAATGCTCTAGACTTTACTAACAAGGACAGTGGTAAATTAAAAAGTACTGAAAAACAGGTATTTTGGCAAGCAACTATAAATGATCAGAGACTTAAGTTAAAAGTACAGATAAATGGAAGTTTGATTGAGGGATAGTTAGACACGGGAGAGGATGTAACAGTCATTTCAAGACTCCTGGAATCTAAACTGGCCTCTTCAAGAGGTAACTACTCAGCTCTTAGGAACTGGAACATTTTCTCAGGTAAAACAAATTATAGCAAGTGTCAAATGCATAAGACCAGAAAGTGAACTAGGAAATATAAGACCATATGTGGCAGATCTAGCTATAAGTTTATGGGGAAGAGACCTTTTAAAGCAATGGAATGTACAGATTAACATTCATTTAATCTCAGAGACAACCTGTAAGATTCAAGATGCTATTGATAAAGATATTAAAAAATGTTATCAAAAACAATCACATGCTGTCCAGATTGTCCTTAAGCAGGACAGAACAGGTATTGATAATAATTCTCAGCCTGTTAAAAGGTATCAATGGAAAGTCATTCCCCAAGAATTCTCATATAGTACCACCTTATATCAATATTTTGTACAAAAGCCACTGAAAGTTAATATCTGGTTTAATGAACCTACCATTAGGTTAACTACTCAAGAGTTAAATAATTCATTTCAAGCATTGAACGTTGATTTAGATTTAAACAGACAAAAGAGTTTAACAACAGCAGAAAAGGAGTCAAGTCAGGTAGAAAGCAGATTACAGAATGCATATGTAAATTACCTAGATCTCAAGCTTGATTGTATGCTTTCTGATCATTTCTCTACTGAGCTCATGATACAAAAGGAAGACAATATTTTAAAACGGATCATTGCAAAAAGCGACTCAGAAAGCTTGGACAGAGTCTACACTGCTTGTGTTAGAGTTTTTTTCTCAGCAGCCGCTTGGCTATGGTTGTTAAATAACAAGCCTCGCTATGTTCAGGAGTTTGGACCAAAAATTCAGCCAACTGGTCCCGGTCCTCCAGGGAATTGTTATTTGGTTTTATGTGGTTGGCAAGAAAGATTTATTTTACTTATAGTTGGAAGTTTGTTTATGGTTAATGTTGGAAAAAATTTCCAAACCTCCCGGATTTGTCTTGGACTACAAAACCCACAAGGCATTGCAGTGGCTAGATGTTCCTGTTATCAGCCACAGCTACAACTCCCAAGGCTGGCATGTTAAATGAATGTCCAGCAAGAAAAGGATAAATTATTGGATTTTCAAATTATACATAATAAATAAAACTTCAGCTAAAATTTAAAAAAGAAAGGGGTATAGGATATATCTATAATTGGCTATTTTAACCTCAAAATTTAAAAAAAATTAAAAAATTAATCTTAAGAGATAATGTTTAAGCATTTTGCTATAATAACAATAGCCTGGAGTGTGAAGACTCCACCCCATGTCGGGGAAAGGTTGTGCTTTTGTCTTTTCAGAAATGAGACATCCTACTGATGAAAGTATCCAGAGACCACTGGACTGAAGAGAGACATCAGAGTATGCAGGTTACTGTCCAGCCTTCAACTTCAAAATGGATCGTTGAAGGCCTTCCTAGCTGCCTTGCTCCTGTGCTGCCTATAAACTAGAGGTCATGGATTAATAAAAAAAATTGAATTCCCCAGCTAAATACAGAGGCTGGCAGTCAGAGACAGGATTGAGAATTATGACATGAATTTTCCCAAGACAGAGTGCTGATCATGCTATCAGTAACTCGGACAGGTAATTTTCATTGTTCATTATTTCTCTCCTAAGACAGATGCAGTCATCTTGAAAAGGAGAAATTTGGGAAGCTATTGGCTTCATATCTTGCCCTCTGAAATCATCTTGGAGATGACTTTGCAGCTGAAAAGGGAGCCTGTTTTGAAAATTTGAGGCAGCTCTCACAGTGCTCAAACTGTGATGATGCATATGCAGATAATTGCTGATTCTTCCCACATTGTCTTCTGCTACCTCTGATTCTCTTCAAAGACATTTGAACTGCACAAGCATTTTGCTAAACATTGAACTTTTATGAACAATTAGTGAACTTTTATGAACAGTTGGTGAACTTTTATGAACAATTGGTGAATTTTGGACTTGATACTTGATGTTATGGGACACTTGCAGTCACAAAGACTTTTGAACTGCATGAGCAGTCTGCTGAACTTTGGATTTGATATTTGATAGACTATAACTTTATGTCTTAGCTTCATTTGATTGAGTCAATATTGTTCTTATTTTAAACAAAAAGGGTGAGATGTTGTGGTATGTTTAGTTGTGGATAATATTTTAGTTAAGATTCATCTCTTACTTGTTTACACCTCTGTGCCATCCCCACCTTCCACCCCCCACAGGAGGTTCCTGTTATTTGTTGATTGAGGGTCTGTGTGAAAACAGGGAGAAAACACCTGGGGATTGAGGAGTGGAACAAGGAGGGAGAGGGAGTAGGAGGTGGAGAGGGAGTAGGAGAAGAACGATGGAGGAGAACAGAGAGGAAATGGGGTGAGGAAGCCTTGGAGTGAGCTCTCAGCCTAGCTGCCCAGGTATTAGAATTCCCTGAGATTTGTCATGGTTTGTGATTAATAAAGAGCATTGGAAATTTACAATGCTGGACTCTCCAATAAGCGCCATAACTTTATTTTAACAACCTCTAGTGTAGATAGGAGAGGTGTCTATTGAAACAGGACAAGCAGTAGCAATTCCATCTTGCTCAGAAGACCCAGACACCACTTCCGTCCTTCTGGAGTGATCTTCCAATCTGGAGATTTTTGTCATCTCTTCTCCACCAGAAGACCTCAGATCATTCCATATACTATCCCTGTCTGCAGTCTCTTGAAGACCTTGAACATCTTCTCTCAGAAACAGAGCCCTGGAGCAACCTGGACATTACCCATCTTTGCCTCTGAGGTCCCTTAGGACTTTGAATATTAGCTCTGTATCATAGGACCCTCTACTGCACTATACGCCTATGTCTTTGCAGTCCTCCCAGAAGGCATGGTCATCTATCATTCTAAACAATGTCTTAATATCTCCTTGGGTTTTCAAACCTTTTCAAAACAACAATTTAGAATTTTAAAAGGTAAAACCTTGATGCTTCTCAGAAACCAAAAGCCTTGGTCTACAGAAGAAATATAAGATAGTGGGTTGTAAAGCCAGGAGATCTCTAGTCAGTGCCAAACCTGCTCACTACCCAGGAAGTGGGTTGTCCACTGAAATGCCTGTTTGGGGTGCTTTTTGGTTGAGAAAAGGAGTGATAAGGTTTTCAGAAACACATGTAATGAGAGATACAAACCTTCACACTCTGAGAAGGTGAATTTGTAAATGAAACCCCCCATGACCCACAGAAAGATAAGGACTCTTCAGGCTTACCTGTGGTGATAATGAATTTTTGAGGCTCACAGCCAGTTAGAACTGTGTTCACAGAGGTGTTAAAGAAAAGGTTGACTCAGCAGGGACCTCAATGCCCCTATGAGGCTTTAGTGACTTTGATGGGTTCTTTGGTGAGGCAATACCTTTATGAAGTAGGAAAGATTTTGGAAGATCTAAGTGATTTAGAGCAGCATGTATAGAGTCTCTATAAAGTGAGAGCAACCCAGAGGAGGTGAGAAAATGGTAGAGCAGAGTAAGAGGTCTATCTGGGTTACTCAAAGACAAATGTGGCTGGATTTGTGTTGAGCTGCAGTTTCTAAGGAAAGAGTTGATACAAGTCAAATTGTGTGCTATGGGATCTTCTGGAAGGCTTTAAAGCCCTAGGAACAGTTCACGGAAGTCATCCATGTTAGAACAATACAGCTATAGATGATCACTCCTGTTCCAGGGTGGGTAATTATCACCCCAGAATAAGGAAGGTAACTCCCCCCAGCAAAAGATTATGTTAAGGATAGAGATGGTTTAAGTAGTCAGAACTCCTCAATACCCGGTGTTGTGAATGGGGAGGCAACAGCTACAGACACATCCATCGTGCCAACCCAGGGAGCCAGAAGGTGAAGCAGGGGAAAGCAAGACAGTGTTCATCTTTGGCACTGGATGGTAGGTCTGAGCAGAATAAATCTGGGCCACTGAGTTTATCAGGTGTGGAGATATAGGGATGATCAGTGAAAAATCTCTAAGATATGCAAACATAATGGCTTTGGGAGAATAACCATGAATTACAAGGAGCTAATTAAGTTAACGCCTCCTATCCATGCTTTGTACCCAAACTTGATTTGTGAAGAAGCAGCTGATACAAATCCATGGAACTTTTTCATGCTGTCTTAAACCTTGCTTATGTTTATGTTTACCATCTTCTTAGTTGAACTTCTGGGGTCACCTGACACCTGCTCAGAAAAGATGACAGCAGACTTTCAGAGTGCTTCACCAGGGTAATCTTTGTAACCCCACTGTTTGTTATGGGATGGTAGTTTGGGGTGTTTCCTTGTCCTGTACATTATCTCAAATAGGTTTTTGTTATACAGATGATGTAATGCTAACCTCTGAGTGTTTTCCAGATTTGGAAAGCCATTAGAGAAACAACCAGCAGCAATGATACTCCACCTTCCTACAGCCCTACTGAGACTGGGTTAATTGAAATCTAAAAAGACACTACCACAACCCATAAGGTTATTGAATGGAAACTCTAGTGTCATGACTGGGATACAGCTCTGTGAGTTGTTGACCAGGGGAGCCCTCCAGGCCCCACAAACCATAAAGATTATTTCTACTGCTCCAGTTGTATGCTTAGATTAGTCAGTAAGACTGTAGTAGAACACCTACAGGGTGGCTTAGCACAGAACACAAGGAGGCATATTTTATAACTGCAAACTCTGCCAGACCTCAGCAGAGGGAACCACCATCCTGGCCAGCACCATACACAATCGACAGTGGAACCCCGAGCGTCTGAGCTCAGGTACATTTATTTTTTCAGAACTCCTTAGGTATTCTACTGATAGTACATGCAGGTCATTAACAATTAACTCCCACAGAAATCCAACACCTGCAAACAATACAAAATGACCTAGACCTAGGATAGCCTCTCACACAACAGTGTGTAAAACAATTTCAAACATAACTAAAAAAAAACTTCCCCAATATAAGACCCTATTGCTAAGGACAATACATGTGCATGCTTTGACTATAGAATATGTGGCAATTTATCTGAGACTCGACTGGAAACTCCCAGCCTGCTGCCTGTCTTTCCTATTTCCAGAGGTGGCTATGTAGGCTACTGGTTAGGAACTGTCACCAACAATCCTGCTTTGTGATGTACCCTGCATGCCCAAATATTGACATGCCAAGAAGGATGTGCCTGTTTGTACAATAGTGGCTTGTCTGCTGTGGATAAAACAAATAGCCTTCTGACTTGGCTTAATGTCTGCCCCACAACAGGGAGTTCACATCTGCTACAGTAAGCCAGGACAAAAATTGGTGGCTGGGAAGGTCATAGGATCCAATGGAAAAGCAACTTTCATAGTTTTTCTAGTTAGATGTGAGGTGCCTTTCAAACTGACCTCTAAACATGTGTGTTTACAACCATAGATCATTTTTGGTATCTGCCTAAACTCATAAACTCATAGTGAAGCTCCTGAGAACACTGACTGTTACTGTAGCATTGGGGCATATATTTTAGCCTCAGGTGGACATCAATATTCACCCCCTCCAAGGCGTAGGGGTCACTGCAGAAGGGAGAAAAAGTGCAAGAGCCAGGAAAAGGGGCAGAGTGTGTATAACAGTTTCCTCCCAGATCAAATCATTCCATCTTGCAGGAGATCTCCTTAAGCAGTGTAGTAATCAACTAAATAAGAGCTTTAACTCCCTGAAAAAGTCCATATTCACTAGCCCCCTCCCTGCCAGAGTAAGCAGAACTCAGTTTCAAAGTGGACTCTCAAACAAGTAAAGCTACACAGAAGATTCAGACCTGGCCAGTTGACTGGAAGAGATTTAGGCCAAGTTGAATCCTTTTTTGTTATCCTTACTTTTGGTCTATCCTGGGTTCCCTGTCTGGAATAAGTAGACAAGTGTGGTTCATCTCCCCAGGAAAGGTTTTGTCACACAACAACATCAAATCCAGACATTTGCTCACCATATGGCAGAGGATCACCACCAAATAATGATTTTCTGAAGGAGCAGTTGCAGAGGTTACCATTGGTATTACTTGGTCTAGTTCGAGTGGCCATCCTCCCTGGGCTCATGACACTGTGGGGATGGTGGAGGGTGCTTTGTCCTCACTTTTCTCTCTACACACCCCTGCCACCATAGCTTTCCCATACCTCTAAAATCTGGAGGGCTGAAAGCCGCTGCTCCTTCTGTACCAGGGTGTAGGCACACACCAGTGGCACATATGCATTGTTTAGCATGTTCCAAAGATGCTGGCTGTCCAGAATGGGTTCTACCAAATGTATCACCTAAGCCAGATTGTGTTAAAAGTCCTGAAACAGTTTGCCTGTGAGGGTCACCAGCTCAACTGGGGAAGAGCAGGCACCCCATGATCCTTCAGCAGTCTCAGAAAGTTCTGCATCCTCCAAGAGCAGCTCTGTCAACACAGAACATTCAGAAGAACACCATCACCATCCGTGTTCTATCCATGAGCCTCCAGACAAATTCAGAGGATATGTGATCCTCAGGCTATACCACTTCCAAGATAGGATAACTCACCTGAACAAAACTAGCATTGTTTTATAATCCTTCTCTAATTCCCCCAAATCACTGTGTCCTTAAGGAAGGCAGCTATGCACAGATCACTGAGCAGGGCACTCTACAAAAACCCAGTCCCACTTGGTTGAACCTTAACCTTTTACCCTGGCCTGGTACTTTCATCTGTTTTCCCTTCCTAGGCTCCAGCCTCTGATACAAGTTGTGATTTGTTTCATTTTGCTCTTTGCTCTGGTGTCTCTGGGTTTTCTGGAGGCCCAGGCATCTGCCACATGGGTGACAAGGCATCCACCTAACCAAAGGCAGTCGATATTTTGACAGAGCTAGGGATTTCCAGGATGAAATGATTGGTCCTGGAGCATCTTAAGGCAGGAGGGAACATGCTAGGAGAGAAATCACAGTGATTTCTCAGCAGATTCACAGGACTGAAGAAATCCCATCTGAGGGTATTGGAATGGCAGTTGATAGATTATCAGGCATAAAACTAAATCACGGAGATCCAGTTTCTGTGGAATACTCTCCAAAAGTGAGGCTGAGGACAGCTCTCCTGCAGGAAGCCCAGCCTGTTGTGTCTACTAGCAAAAGCCTCTCCAGGCTGGTTCCTATGCACACTGGAGTTTACATCATGTGCCTTACCAGCCCTCAACAATAGAGTGTGCAGGACTCTCACAGACCAGAATCAGGGCTATCTCAGGATTCAAGTGTCACTCAGTACTGCAACTCCCTGGTAGAGTGGAGACTTGGTCTGTGCCTGAGAAGACCTTTATCTGAGAAAAAAAAAGCTCCCAGTGGAACACCACCTAGGCTGGAACCAAAACGCCAAGCACATGCTGCCCAGACCTTTCCAAAACGCTGTTCCCTGAGAGGCATAGATTGTCAAAAGTGAGATTTCCAAACATCAGATGTAGAGCCTGAATGGTGCAGTATTTGGCACCATTATGGGCACCACATACCTGTGCTTACTTAAGGATCCTCCCAGAACACCCTTCCAACCTGTCCGCTTCCACCAACTCCTACCTGAGAACCACACGCCTACTGACTTTTGTTGCTGCCTTAGCTGGTTCTCCTGGGATGGAAATTATAGCTACAAAGTATCCATGCTTAGAGACTCCTGAGAAGACTGGATATGGGGACAAGATGGTCCCCGCTTTGTAGCCCAGTGGGAGACTTTGGTCCAGGACACACACCTGGAGCACCCTCGTTTACCCATACTCAAAGTCTAGTAAGTACCCAAATGTTATTCAAAAGCTCAAAGGAGAAAAAATGTTCTATCTCGAGATATAGAGATTCCAAGCCCAGGCACACAACAGATTAACAGCCTCATCACACTCTATAATCCAGTTTGCATTGTTTAAATATGCTTAATAGTACAGTCCTCAATACGGGATCTTAGTGATTAGAAATTATGATCAGGATGCTTGACCATGCCACATGGTACAACCAGAAGTTATATACAGCACATAAAATTACTATTGCCCCCGGAGTAACAGAATTTTTGTTTCTTTACTGTTCGCTATTGTTTGGTTGGGGTTTTTTTTTTTGGGTGGGGGGTGCAAAACACCATGTAGACCATGATGGCCACCAACTAGCTATGTAGATCAAGATGACCTTGAACTCAGTATGTAGACAGGATAACCTGGAACTCCAATTCTCCTGCCTCTATTTCCCAAGTTCTGGCATTACAGTGGAGTCAATGCTAAATCAATGTAGTATTTTTCTTTTCTTTTTAATGTGTGCTCTATCTGCATGTACACTTGCATGCCAGAAGAGGGCATATGATCCCATTATAGATTGTTGTGTGCCACCATGTGATTGTTGGGAATTAAACTCAGACCTCTGAAAGAGCAGTCAGTGCTCTTAGCGGCTGAGCTATCTCTCCAGCCCTTGTAGTATTTCTTTAAACATAGATAAGGTGCTATATATTTTAGTACATTTGAAAAAACTCTAACTGAAACACCATATTAAATTTCCTTTAGTTGTGTATGTGTATGTGTATGTGTATGTGTATGTGTGTGTGTCTGTCTGTGGGCACACATGCCACTGTGTGTTTGTAGGTCAGAGGACAGGCAGAATGATGTATCCCAGGATCAAACTCAGGATGTCAGGCTTGGGAGTAAGCAACATTTTCTGCTGGACTGTCACACCAGCATCCCTCTCAGTTTGTTGGCTAGCTTTTTAAGCCAGACCTCATAAATATATGATTTAACTTCTGCAAGGAAGCTCCTACTTCCAGAAGCTTCTCCAGTGCAGACTCAGGACTTATTACCTTTATACAGTTTTTGAGATATGA
The DNA here is from genome assembly GCA_026225945.1 of Cricetomys ansorgei. Taxonomy (NCBI): domain Eukaryota; kingdom Metazoa; phylum Chordata; class Mammalia; order Rodentia; family Nesomyidae; genus Cricetomys; species Cricetomys ansorgei. Next base: position 69,404 of record JAMJFZ010000239.1, on the reverse strand, counting down.
ATGAAAGCTCATTCAACTAACTTAGAAATCATATGTTTCTGGGGGAGAAACCTAAATATTTTGTCACCTGCTTTGTAGTTTTGACTCAACTGATAAACCCACAGCTAAGAGTATTTATGATTTGTCAAAATAACCTTTCAGACATGCCTTCAAAAGGGTAAACGTGCTGTTTAAGCACTTTATAAACTTGGCAACAGTTCCAAAATCTGAAGAATCAAGTGAGCTGATAGGCGGATATTGCCTTTGAAGAGGAAACTAGTCATTGCTCAGTTGTGTCAAATATTTGACCTTGTCAGGTGCCTTAAGAACATGGTGTAGGTACAGAGGTATTTTTTTTGGGAGGGGGGTACTAACTCAGGCTGCTTACCCATGTGCTTCTCATTTTAAAACAATAGTGGCATGAGTTGACCTAGATGGTAAGCTTGCTATGCCTACTATAGTGCATCCAGTGACAGTGGACAGGCGTCTCTTGCCCCAACTTCTACTGAGACAGATTTCTAACTTGTAACTGATTCCTAACTTGTAACAGATTCCCACTGTGCCTTTTACCCTCTAGCTCTAGAGATAGGAAAAAGAGGAATCTTCACTACTCCTGCAGGCAGCCTTTAAAGACAGAAAGAGAGAAAAGAGAAATTCACTGCCCTTTTTTAGTATCCTTTAGCTTGACTATCCTTAGCTTGGATAACAGGAACATCACAGAGAACTAGCTGAACTGAATTAACATCTTTCAAACAATTTCACGAAATGTCATGGACAACTGCCAACACTCTCCCAGAAGTCCAAATAGCCTGTAATCATAAGTAAGGCTGCACATGACAAAAAACTTCTTGGCAAATGCTTTGTTACACTTCCCCTCCCTTTTAATAAGCCATAACTTGTATGATATTGATTACTTTTTCCCTGAGAACTTTTACTAGACCATCCCTTTTCCTTTCTGTTCTTTAGGGGTTTATCTTTAGAATTCATACATGATGCATTACTAACAGAAAGTGAGAAACCAGCTGTGTTTTTCTGAGGGTCTTCCCTGTAAGACACCTTTGGTGGTTTCTCAAGAGATGTGATTTGCTTGAATCAATCCCCTCTTTCTCTGAAGCTTTTTTACTTTCAGGCAGATGGCAAATTTCTGTTTCAGATACTGTCTTGTAACTCTGCACTAAGACTTAGGGGTTGTTTTTCCGTGACTATCTGGAACTTGGGCTTTAGGTATTTTCTTGTTGTTTCTGCTTGCTGTGTTCTTTCCCTCTAAAAGGGACGTCAAAATCTCCTCAGGACTACTGCACTGTTGGCCATTGTACAGGTCATGGGAAGTCTCGGGACTCTTGGTGTTGGGTTCCCGAACCGGACCCCAACTTGATGACGCGCCCACAGGGAGACACAGTCGGATAATCGATGCAAAAAGCAAGAGGTTTATTAACTGGGGCCGTTCTAACACGCAGGATAGAAGTGGCCCCGAGAAGCAGAAAATGAAGCTTTTTATACAAAATACAGACAGTTGGTAGGCATAAACCGATTTGGTACAAGTTGATTGGTCCCCAAATTGTTTTTCTATTTTGATAGACTAGGGCCAATTAACCTTTAAGCTGATTGGAGCTGGCGTATAGCAAGGTCGTGGGCACCAGGAAATGTACACTTAGGGTCTTAGTCAACGTGGAAAGTCCCTTTCCCAAGGCTATTAGGCGGCAGCTGCAGCTGCCTCTCATACTTTAATTTTGGGAATTTGGGCTGGGTCACAGTGCCCTTGAATTAAGCCTGACAATAATTGTTTTATGGTTTCTGGGGTGGGCTATTTCTTGGAACAGGGAGTTCTGGAAAGTACTCAGTAATTATTGTATTGAGTAGAGAAAGCCTAAGTTCCTGTTAAGAGTTTAGGATTAATGCCCAGGGCCGGGGGGGGGGGGTCTCCGGCCTCACATTTCCCCCCTTTTCTTTGGGAATATTGATTCCAATCATGGAATCAAGGGCTTTCATCTGCAGGAACTGTCTGGTATTGTCTGAGTACCAATACTTGCACTGTACTGATGTGTTCTTTAATAAAAGTAATTAAGCGATTAAGAATGCAAGAGCCAAAAGTAAGCAGCAAGAGCAATATTATAAGTGGCCCCATGAGTGTAGAAATTAAAGTTGTAAACCATGGGGACAGATTGAACTACGACTCAAACCATCCCTGATGCTGGTCTCTTTCTTTTTGTCTGGATGCTAATCTTTCCCGCAACTTAGCCACTGAGTCTTTAACTACTCCTGGGTGGTCTATATAAAAACAGCACTCTTCTCTGAGAGCTGCACACAATCCTCCCTGTTGTAGGAAGAGGAGGTCTAGTCCCCTTCGGTTTTGTAAGACTACCTCAGAGAGAGAGGTTAGGGATTCCTGAAGTTTAGAAATTGAGTCTTCCATGGCTCTGATATCTATGTCTATGGCATCCCTTAGTCCCCTGTAGTAGGAAGGCTGGAGGGCTAAAGCGGTGCCTCCTGTAGCTACTCCTGAAGTCACTCCTACCCCCAAAAGTACAGCCAGGGTCATACTTATAGGCTCCCTCTTGAACCTAACCTGCCCCTCCCAGATATCTAGTAATTTACTTTCTTGATGGTAGATAAGTCTAGGCACCAGCTGCACCATAACACAGAAATCTTTGGTTAGATTTAGGACACTTAGTTCAACACAGGGTGTTAGGCCAGTCCCACATACCCACCATCCATCTTCTGGTGGAAGGAGGTATCCAGAGCTACATTCAGCCTGAAAGGTGGAATTGCAAAGATGTGAGTGGGTGGAAGGGACCTGTCCTATACAAATCCCTTGTCCTGAACAGAAGTGATGGTAAGTCTGGGACCTCTGGAGTGCCACCGGCATCCATTTGCATCTGCTGAGTGTGAAAAGTTGTTCATTAATCCTATAGCTTCGTAATAAGGGGGAGCTATATCATAACACAGCCAGCAAGCCTGAGTGGCCATTGGGTTGGTGGCATTTAGGACTCTAAATGCCTGCTCAATCATGTAAGTAAGGTCTGACTCGGTTGGGAGTTATAGGGGGCCGTGGACTGGGGCTCAGGGCCATCTTGGTGACAGTGTTGGAGATTGGACTGAGTGGCCTAGATTGGGGTCGAAGAAGTACAGAATTGGGCCCTATAGCTGATATTTTTGGGGTTTCTATTTTAAGTCTGATAGTTAAAGTGAGCCCTATTTCTGTCCCAGTAACATAAAACCTCAGTCCCCAAGTTTTTCCTCTGAGCCATTGTGCTCCGGCCTTTTTCCCTGGTCCTGTAAAGCTAATATTAAGAGGATTACAAGTAAAATTGAGACATGGCCCCATTCCTTTCCAGGTCCCGCTCGAATGTTGGGCCTTCTGGGCAAGTTGGTACCCCCCTTAACATTTGTCCTGATATAATCCTGGTCCTGTGGACTCCCGCTTTATAGTGATTAAATCCCAGGTGGTACTAGGGTTCCAATAGACTGTACCTGTGGTTTCACAACCCCAGGCAGCACAGTAGTAGCTTTCTGAGGCCCCACATCTATAGATTTTAGACCTATCACGCCCATCCCGAGGGCACACATAGAATGGGGCATCCCTCAGCTTATTTCGCAGTTGAGGGTATCTACAACCAATTCCTGAATCCCCGACACCTCCCCCGGAACAGGACATTTCGAAACAACTGAGTTTTCCATTGCATTCTGGCCTCCCAGGTGTCTGAGTCCATTCCCCCTCCACCAGAGTAATATTCTGGGATATCCCAGGCGTCCAGCCCTGCTACCAATTGGCAGAGGTCCGGGGTTAGGTTTGGCCACCAAGTGTAGAGGGCAGTGGTCTTGGATGTGGACCATACTGTTTCCCCAGTCTGGGAGATAATCTCCCAAGTAAGTTGTTGAGGGGTATGGGGGTTGAGGCCCCCGATCACTTTACCTAATGACTGGGCCCAAGCCCATACCCAGAGGATCATAAATGAAATCAGGAACATCTTGTATCAGATTTTTTTCTGGATCTTGATCTTGAGGGGATGTTCAGTCCGCTGAACCGTCCAGCTGGAGTCGGGCTCCTGATCCACAGGCCTGATGTGCGAGGTGTGGATCCAAGCTGAGATGCCGTCTACTTTGACTGCTGTGGGAGTAGTCAAGAGGACGATGTAAGGTCCTTTCCACCACGGTTCCAACGTCTGGACCCGATGATGGCGGACGTAGACTGAGTCTTCAACCTGGTACAGGTGAGGTGTTTCGAGAGTCCCAGGCCGGTAAGCCTCAGCTAATCGCAGCCACAGTTCTTTCTGGATGGCTTGAAGACCTCGGAACCTACCATACAAAGCACTATTACTTATTTGAGAGGGCAGCCCAAGGTCATACATAGTGGTTAGGGGCGCAGGGGCCCCATACAGGATCTCAAAGGGAGTTAAGTTATGTAAGGAAGGAGTATTCCTAACCCGGAACAGTGCTAAGGGAAGGAGCATCACCCAGTCGGCCCTGCCAGTCTCCATGGTCAATTTGGTCAGGGTCTCTTTTAGAGTTCTATTCATTCTTTCTACCTGCCCTGAACTCTGGGGGTGGTAGGCACAATGTAACTTCCAATCAAACCCCAGATACTTGGCCACTCCCTGACTCACCTGAGCAACGAAGGCAGGTCCGTTGTCAGAACCTATTACCTTAGGAATCCTGAACCACGGGACGATGTCCTCTAGGATCTTCTTGGCGACCACCGTTGCAGTTTCTCTCTTTGTGGGGAAGGCTTCAACCCAGCCTGAGAAGGTATCTATAAAAATTAGTAGGTATCTATTACCATACCTGGCTGGCTTGATTTCAGGCCTCCCAGTAGACACCTGGCTGATCCCTTCGCAGTCTTTTACCAGAGGGGGATTTGTTTGGGTGGGCATTCACCTTTTGACAGGCTACACAATTCCGGACCACATGGTACACCAAGTTCTTGGCTTGTGGAATGATATACTTAGTATTTTTCAGGGTGGCCATTAGTTTCTTCTCTCCTAGGTGAGTCCATTGGTGCATCTGTTGTATCATCTGTTCAGCTTCCCTCTGGGGAAGCAGGATCCTACCATCTTGATTTATCCATACCTGTAGCTCAGAATCATATTCTTTTTCATAGTCTGTTATCATGGCTAGGTCCTGTACTGTGTACTGAAATGGCGGCTCAGGTTGCAGGTCTTGTCTGAGCAAGGGCGCAAGCAGGTGAGGAACCCATGCTGGCAAAATGGTGGCACTATCACTGTCTGCTGCCACCTTCCTGGCTTCCGAGTCTGCCATCTGGTTGCCCCTGGCTACTTTTGAGGAGTCTTTCTGATGCCCCGGACAGTGAATTATACTAACTTTAAGAGGCAGGTAGAGGGCGCCTAACAAGGCCAGTATCTCTGCCTTGTTTTTAATTTCTCTCCCGGCTGAAGTGAGGAGACCTCGTTGTTGGTAGATGGCCCCATGTACATGAGCCATTGCAAAGGCATACTGGCTGTCAGTATATATATTGATCCTTTTTCCTTGTCCCAGTTCTAGTGCTTTGGTTAGTGCTATGAGTTCAGCTCGCTGGGCGGAGGTTCCCTCCAGCAATGATTGGGCCCAGATAACTTTTTCTCCATCCATTACCACTGCCCTCGCTTTCCGCTTACCTTCCTTGATGTAGCTGCTGCCATCTGTGTACCGTGTGGCATCAGCATCTGATAGGGGAAGGTCAGTCAGGTCCTTCCTCCATTCATGAGCTTCTGCCAAGACTTGTAGACAGTCATGTTCAGGGACATCAAAGTCCGGATCAGGCAGCGAGGTGGCAGGGTTTAACCCGCTTGCGGGGGTGGAGGCGATACAGTCAGAGTTCAGCAACAGTGTCTGGTAGTGGGTTATCCTCGCATTGGTGAGCCACCGGTCGGGAGGTTGTCTGACCACGCTCTCCAATGCATGAGGGGCAGTTATGGTTAGGTTTTGACCGAGAGTCAATTTGTCAGCATCTTTAACCAAAGCTGCAACTGCCGCTATTAGGCGCCGGCAATGGGGCCATCCTGCTGCCACAGAATCCAATTGTTTTGATAGGTAGGCCACGGGTTGTCTCCAGGGACCCAATTTTTGGGTGAGGACCCCTTTAGCTATGCCATCATGTTCTGCAACATAAAGGTGAAATGGTTTGGAGACATCAGGAAATCCCAATGTTGGGGAGGATAGCAATGCTTTCTTGATGTCCTCAAAAGCCGCCTGGTGTCTCTCCCCCCAGGCAAACGGGCAGTTCTCCTTGGTCAGTGAATATAGGGGAGCCACTAATTCTGCAAAGCCGGGGATCCAGAGGCGGCAAAACCCAGCCGTGCCCAAGAACTCTCTCACCTGTCGGGGCATTCGGGGCGTTGGGATGTGGAGCACAGTCTCTTTCCTTGCTTCCGAAAGCCACCACCTCCCATCTCATAGAAGATACCCCAAATAACTAATCTCCTTCTTTCAGGGTTGTGCCTTTTTAGCTGAGGCTCTGTATCCCAAGTCTCCAAGTTCCGTCAGCAGCCGTTGTGTTCCCTTGAGGCACTCAACCTCAGTCTGGGCGGCCAACAGCAGGTCATCAACATACTGAAGGAGGGTTACCTGTGGATTCTGCTCTCTGAACGGGGCAAGGTCCCGATGGAGTGCTTCATCAAATATGGTGGGTGAATTTTTAAATCCTTGGGGAAGCCAGGTCCATGTCAGCTGCCCAGTTATGCCAGATTCAGGATCACGCCACTCAAAGGCAAATATAAGCTGGCTGGCTGGGCTTCGCGGCAAGCAGAAAAAGGCATCTTTTAAGTCTAAGACGGTGTACCCCACTCTCTCAGGTGGCAAAGCACTCAGCAAATTATATGGGTTAGGAACAGTGGGGTGTACATCCACCACTCGTCTGTTGACCTCTCTTAAGTCCTGGACCGGCCAGTAATCGTTGGTGCCAGGTTTCTGTACCGGCAACAATGGGATGTTCCAGGGGGACTGACATCTTTTAAGTACCCCCAGTTCCAGTAATCGACGAATGTGGGGTCTGATCCCTTCCCGAGCTTCCTTACTCATAGGGTACTGCCGTACCATGACAGGGGTGGCAGAGGCTTTTAATTCTACAAGGATGGCAGGTTGGTACTTCGCCAGTCCCAGGCCAGCAGTCTCTGCCCATGCTTTGGGGTAAGTCTTAAGCCACCAGTCAACATTCTTTCCTTTAAGTTGGCGAGGCGTCTCAAAGAGTCTATACTCATCTTCTAGTTTAACTGTTAGGGCCCGAATAAGCCTTTCGTTGCCATCTTTTACTTGGGGCCCACCTGGTAGGAAATATATTTGGGCCCCCATCTTGGTCAGGAGGTCTCACCCCAACAGCGGGTAGGGGCACTCTGGAATGACTAGGAAGGAGTGGGATACCTGGCCCACACCGAGATCCACCGTTCTTCGGGTAGTCCATGAATAAGATTTGTGGCCAGTGGCCCCTTGGACCCATGACCGTTTGTGGGATAACGGTCCCCCAGCTTGGAGTAGCACGGAATGTTCAGCTCTGGTGTCAACTAGAAATTTAGTAGGCGTCCCCTCCACTCTAAGGGTTACCCTGGGTTCGGGAAGGGGTTCCGAACCCTGTCCCCTCTAGTCACCATCCTCCTCCAGGGCCAACACTTTATGATTGGGTGCCTTCTCTGAAGACAGGCGGGCCCCCCTTTTCTTAGGGCAGTCTCGAGCCCAGTGTCCTTTTTCCGTACAGTAGGCACATTGGTCTTTATCAAGCGGCTTGCGCCTCCGGTCCTGCATCTTCTTTTCTCTTTCTATGTTTCTTCCTTCCCTGACTGCAGTGGCCAAGATCCGAGTCAAATTCTTTTCCTGCCTCTTCTCCGTCTTTAATTCCTTTTCATCTCGTTCCTTTTGTTTCCTTTCCTCTCTCTCCTCCTCTGTTTCCCTAGTGTAAAAAACCTTGTCCACTACTTGTACTAGGTCCCTCAGCGACTTGTCTTGTAATCCCTCTACTCTTGTAGTTTCTTTTTAATATCCCTGGCTGATTGATCAATAAAGGCTACCATAATCGTCACATTGAAGTCCTCGGAGGCAGGACATATGGAGTATACTGTTGATATGCCTTCATTAGTTGCTCTAGGAATGCAGAAGGCGATTCCTCAGGTCCCTGCACTACTTCTCTGACCTTAGCCAAATTAGTGGGGTGGCGTGCTGCCCCACGGAGACCTGTCATTAGAGTCTGGCAGTACCGTCGGAGGTGCTCCCTACCTTCTGCTGTGTTGAAGTCCCACTGGGGTCGGGTCAAGGGAAAGGTGTCATCAATTTCATTAGGCAGCTGGGTGGGTCTTCCATCTGGCCCGAGGATGTTTTTCCGAGCTTCCAGCAGGACCCTCTGCCTCTCCTCTGTAGTGAGGAGAGTCTGCAACAGCTGCTGACAGTCATCCCAGGTGGGCTGGTGGGAGTGAAGGAGGGAGTCTAACAAGTTAGTAAGGACCTGAGGATTATCAGAAAAGGAGGGATTCTGATTCTTCCAGTTATAGAGATCAGCCGCCAAAAATGGCCAGTACTGTAGGGGTTGATTTCCCTCGGCATCTGGGGGACCATAGGCTTAGAGTGGGAGCTCCATCGTTGTATCGGGGGTTGCCGTCCTTCTGCTTCTGGTTCCAGTGGCTGGTCCCCTCAGTCCTTCCTCTACCAGGGGTGCACTTGGCAGCGGTGCTGGTGCCGCTACCCCCAGAGGGAGAGTAGGAGGTTCCACCACCTGTGGAGTGAGAGGAATGGGATATGGAGGAGGGAGATCCAGAAGAAGTAGATCTTGATTGGAGTCTTCCGGCAGGACTTCCTTCTTTTTGGGGGTCTTTCCACTGGATGCCTGGGCGGTAGAAACCGCCAAGACTTCAGTGGTGCACAGGCCTGGAGGGACAAAAGGCTTTAACCATGCAGGAGGTTCTTCCACTAAGTATTCCAGGTGGTGATGTATGGAACTTGGTCAGGGTGGCCCCCATGCTTCTGAATCACTTTGAGTTTAACCCTCAGAATAATATCAGGAGAAAACGTCCCCTCTGGGGGCCATCCAACCCCGAAGGTTGGCCATTCAGAGGTACAAAAGATCTGCCATTTTCTCTTCCTCACCAAAAAAACCCATATTCTCTGCAAAGTACCTAACTTCAGACCAATGTTTCAGAGTAAGGGTCAAGGGGGTCATCGCTGTCTGTCCCATCATCAAGTCAGTCACAATTAACACAGAAATCAGACACAGAGAAAGACAGAACACAGATAGCAGACAGAATTTCCCTGCCGGTTTCAGCCAAGTCAAAAGTATGGCAGAGGTTCCGGCCAGACGCCTCGGGGCTACCTGCCCCCGGCTCAGACAGAGAGGAAACCTTATAGTGTCCACTACAAAGAGAACTCCACTGGAGCGTCCTCCAGTGTCGGTCTTGGCTTATACTGTCTCGGTGAGCCTAAGCCGCGTGTAGGGATCCTTACGGACCACACCACAGACCGTCACAGACACAGTTCTGGCTAGTTACTTGTTCCAAACAGACAGGCAGACAGGTGAAAAGACAGACAGACAGATTGGCGATCGCTCTTACCTCTGAAAATCTGGGCTGCTGGTCTCTGGGGCACATCAATATCCCGGACGAGCCCCCAAACTGTTGGGTTCCCAAACCAGACCCCAACTTGATGATGCGCCCACAGGGAGACACAGTCGGATAATCGATGCAAAAAGCAAGAGGTTTATTAACCAGCACTGGGGCCGTTCTAACACGCAGGATAGAAGCGGCCCCGAGAAGCAGAAAATGAAGCTTTTTATACAAAATACAGACAGTTGGTAGGCATAAACCGATTTGGTACAAGTTGATTGATCCCCAAATTGTTTTTCTATTTTGATAGACTAGGGCCAATTAACCTTTAAGCTGATTGGAGCTGGCGTATAGCAAGGTCGTGGGCACCAGGAAATGTACACTTAGGGTCTTAGTCAACGTGGAAAGTCCCTTTCCCAAGGCTATTGGGCAGCAGCTGCAGCTGCCTCTCATACTTTAATTTTGGGAATTTGGGCTGGGTCACAGTGCCCTTGAATTAAGCCTGACAATAATTGTTTTATGGTTTCTGGGGTGGGCTATTTCTTGGAACAGGGAGTTCTGGAAAGTATTCTGTAATTATTGTATTGAGTAGAGAAAGCCTAAGTTCCTGTTAAGAGTTTAGGATTAATGCCCAGGGCCCAGGGGGTCTCTGGCCTCACACCAGCCTGGAATAAAAAGGGAAGCAATCACACCCCAGGTATGCTCAGAGTAAGAGGAAGTGAGTTGTATGGCAGCTGAGCTTAGGATAGAGAGTCCCAGGGAGTGTGGAAGTATCAGGTGGCTCCCCAACAATACAAGGCATCTTTCTCACACAGAACTAATGCTCAGAGTTACCATCCTATTTTACAGATAAGATATCTAAACCACCCACCAATGCTTAGGTACTTACGCTGTTTCTTTGATATATTCACATTGTGAACAGGGGCATTGTGGTGGTTTAAAAAGTTTGCCCCAATACTCATAGGCTGACATATGGGAATGCTTAGTCATCAGGGAGTGGCACCATCTGAGAAAGATTAGGAGGTGTGTCCTTTGTGGAGGAAGTGTCACTGGAGGTGGTCTTTGAGGATTCATAAGCCAGTGCTGATCCAGTTTTCTCTTTTGGTGGATCATGACATAGCTCTCAGCTACTGCTATGGCACAATGGATACCACTCTGATGATTGTTAGACCTGGACCAGTCTTTCTGAGGGAAAGGGCATCCACCATGGAAGAGCCATGGGCTCTTAGGACTCAAAAGGGATCCACCCCAACCCTGGTTCCTGGAAAAAAAACTGCAAAAGTCCCTTCCCTGAACCAAATTGTAAACAGGAGCCAGGATATACCTGTCAAATAAATGGGGCTCAAATAACTTGGAAAAGGATCCCACTGTGAGGGCAACTACTTAGAGAAAAGAAGCAGGGCAGGAGTGGCCCCTACCTTATCTGGCCAGATGGCCTAGGGGCAATAAACCAAATGTCTTTGACTTTGATGGCTAACCACATATAACTTAAGAACATGGACAGTTAGCCCCTTGAACATGAGCCAATCAAAACTAAACATTTTAAAACTACATTTCTGTTCCTCAATTAGAAACCAGGGTACCTCACCTATGTAGAAACCCCCTTTTACTGTGTATAAAAAGGCCAGCAAGTCTTTATCTAGGGTCGGCCACTTCACCCCCAGCGTGCTGGTTTACTCTGCAGAAAAAAAGACTCCTTGTTTTTACATCAGACCTGGACTCCTGGTGAAACTTTGAGGGCCAAAGGGGTTCCAGAATCGTGGGTGCTACAGTAAGCCCCAGCCTGGCTTGAACAGCCAGCTCGGCCTGAGCTGGGACAGAGAGGACTGGGGAGGGTAGAGTATTCATGGGCCTACTCTGCATGACCCACCACTCAAGTAGTCTGGGGTTTGGATGTGGCAGTGCCTCAGAGCACCAGGTTGAGAATCCATGATGGCCTGGAAAGTGGGGAGAACCTTCCTGGGGAACCACCCTCTCCAGAAACACCATTGTAGAAGCACCCCAGCGGTAGATGAGCAGCGACTGGGGACCTCAAATTTGAGAGAGCTGGACAGTGTGGAGGCAGAGGCAGATGCGAGTGGGAGGGAGGCCTGGTGGAGAGGGAGGAGGAAGTGGAGAGAACCCAGGAGAGAGAGGAGTTGGGTCATTCCATGCAGCTGCTGAGAGAGTCCTGGCTCCCAGCCACAAGGTGAGGCAGAGCTGACCTCTAAGCTGGGGCGCAAGATGGCCTGAGGTAGCAGAGGGAGGCACAGAAGTCAGGGATAGAGATCCAGAGCTGCGGGCTCCTTGCATCCTTGTCCCCGCCCCTGCATGGCCCAGAGCCTCCTAAGCTGGGCCAATCACAAGGGCGGCCAATTGCAGATGGCCAGGCAAGTGAACCCGTGGGGCACTGGGAAAATATCTGAAAAACCGCAGCAGCTGCTGCCTAGTCTGGCCTCTCTGGCCCGAGACTGCGGTACATCCAAATGGAAGGATGGCTTCTGCTAGTGTACTCCATGAGCGCCTGTTCTCCAGCTTGAACTTCAACCTTTGCAACTCAGGAGTTTGGCGTGTTTTTGTTTTGGATTGCTCTAAAATACGAATCCTTTGGAATATGGAAAACAAAATAAAACAAAAGTACTAGGAAACCATGTAGTGCTGGAAATTCAGACTGGGCCGGTCTGCCCGGTCTGCCTGCCCTCCCAGTCAGAAGTTTGCTTTGTAAGTGTTCTTTTGAGATTCTATTCCATGTCCTTTGACCCCCTCCACTGGGATTGGTTTAAGTTTGGAGTCCCCTTGGCACATGTAGCCTGTTTATGTGGGAGTAGGGGGAATAGCCCCAGTCCTCAGCTGGGTTCAGGGAACTTGGTGGGATGCCCTAAAGAGCTGGTCAAAGTGTGTGGCTAAAATAATCTTCTCTGATCAAGGTTGAGAGCAGCACAACCCTATGGTTATAAGTATAAATAATAACACCAGCAGGTTCCCTGTCCTCTAAGGGCCTTTGATATTACAGTATCAGACCCTTCCTGTGGCACAGGTCTTACATCCAATCTGAATGTGTTTGGTTACCCACACAGCTATAATGCCACTACAGCACTGGGTGGGATAACTTGCCTAGTTGTCAGGACTGGATAAAATCATTTGAAGTGCCCACTGAGTGAAGACCCCCGAGAAACCACCAGGAGAAGAGATCAACGCAAATGCAAGAGGCTTTATTGCTAGCGAGCTAGGGTCAACACTCAACTCTATGAAGCAAGAGAAGGAGCGAGACCCTGAGAACAGCTCAGATTGGGTTTTATAGCATTTTTAGAGGCAAAGTCAGTTACAGAGTATTTGGAACATTTTCATTGGTTCACAAAATAAGCAGTTTGCTGACCTTTAAACTTGGCGTGGGGTGCATTCCGAGTTGGGTGGGGGATTTCCTAGCCAGTGATGTACTGCTGGGCACCTGTACTTAACGTTTTTTTTCTCAGTAGTGTTGTATTGTTTTTAACATGAAATTTAGGTCTGTTGTCAGGAACATGGAACTTAGGCCTGTTGTCAGGAACATGAAACTTAAGCCTGTTGTCAGGAACATGGAACTTAGGCCTACTTATTTTTTTTCAATCTGAAGCCTTTAGCCTTTTCAGTTGTAAATTCTTCTTTCCCTTCTACTACCTAGTGCTAGGATTGAAACTAGGACACTGTCGGATTGTCACAGGGCTAAGAGTGGGTCAAAGCTGGCCTGGAACCCTGAGTCATCCCAGGAGATGAGAACTGCTTCAGAGAAGCAAAGGAATGCAGTTTGGTTGGTACTTATCTGTACTGTAGCTGGAAGCATAGGGATAAGTCCATTTACTGATAAGTTGCATTCCTCTTTTTCCCTGTGAGACCACACCTCATGCAGAAGGTATCCTTGCAAGACCTCGATGCTTAGACTTGAGTCCCACATACAAATAAGGCTACTCCAATATCCTTGTCCTAACCAATGTATCTCAACCCTGGGTATCAAAGATCCTCCCCTGCTTGTGGCCCTCTATATATGTACCTATACACTGCATTAAAGTGACTTCAGCTTCCACCATAAGAGAGTCCCAGGGTTTTTCTTGTACCCTGTACTATTCTCAGCATGGCAATCAGATTGTGCCAGTCTAGGCCCATGTCTCTTTCCGTTCCCCCACATTCCTCTTCCTGAGTTCCTGCCTGCAATCTCTGCACCATGCAGAGCCATTATGGAGAATTAAATCCAGCTGGCAGGTGGCAGCAGGAAGAGAGGCCAGAACACCGAGGAACCTACAGGACACCGTTTTTGCTAGGCAACTACTGTATCACTGAGTTACATCCAAGGTCTGTAACTCCATTCATCTGCTACAGCAAGTACAGGGCAGAATGCATGAAGAGACTACTCAGCTATCAAATTGGCCACCACAAGAATGGTTCTGAGAAAGACTGTCAGGGTCCTCTCAAGACTGCAAATGTTTATCTGAGAGAGAAGAGGAAGGGTCTCTGTCCACACTGCACCCTAGGAACAGTTTAGCCAGAGAAAGGCTTGTATTAAAGTTATGTATACACACAAATTCCAGCAGATGAAACAAGGTCAATATGCTCTTCAAGTAACATTTTCCAAACCAGCCAAACTCTGTGCTGATGACTCACAGGTGACTCAGGCATATCCAGCCCCAAGCTCTTTCCAGAACAGAGAAGATGGACATGGAGACCCACTCTACATAGTAGCAACTTGGTAGTATGTCATAAACCAAGTCTCACCTACTTCCCAGTGTTCTACAGATGGCCCTTTCTGTGTCAGGGTCAGATCAGAAAGAAGACGGTGACCAACAGGAGAGAGTAACAAAGCCTCTACTCTGCTTCTGTGGCTGCTGAGCTTTTAAAAGCCCTGGTTTGTCAGCACCTGTCTGGGGACTCACAGGATTACTTCCTCCACATTTTCTCTCTCTACTCACCTCCAGCCTCAGAAGTTTGATCTGTTCTGGGGATTGCTTCACAGTAATAAGACACTCATCTGTAAGAAACACTTCTCTGATACACACTGAGAGCTGCCATGGCAAAAGGACAAGTTCAACTGTCCCTCTCATATCCCAGGCTCACACAAGCAAGCTCTCCACCAGAAGCATGTGGCCTCTACTGCAGGTTCTATCCACTGTGGCAGCTCTGGAGCTTCCTCCCAACACGGATTAGCTGGAGTTCCTTTTCTTGTTATCAAGAAGGATGCCTTACCAGACACAGCCCCCAGGAGGATCATCTCAATGCTGTGTTTCATCAGGTAGACCTAATCTACAATATCATCCTAGAAGAGGGATGACAAATCTTCTCGAACCCTGACAATAAGCGATGTTGCGGTATGATCTGAATCCATGGAGAGCACTTGTGACACCAGAGCCCTGCATAGACACCCGGAAGCCTAAGATATTAGCATGCCTACCTCATGTGTCTGTCCATACAGCTCTCTAGAATCTTCTCTCTTTGGATGGGGTGATCTAGTCCAACTAATACAACACATAGAGCTAGAAGGACAAATGCCAAGTGCAGGGGCTGGACAGAAGTCTCATAGGATAAGAGCGTTTGCTGTTCTTTCAGAGGACTAACATAATGCCTAATGACCATCTATCACTCTAGTTATAGAGGATTAAATGCCCTCTGGCCTCCAATGGATCTGCATGCATGTGAGGCATGGACATGCAACAGACAGAACAGCCATACACAAAAACTAAAAATAAATAAACCTCAAAAATATACCACACGCATGTTCAAGGACAAGATTTATTAGCACCTATTTCCCAACATGTCTCAGAAGGCCATTATCACTGCTGTATGGTTATCACTGATATTACACGACAAGAAAAAACCCAGAGCTCTGGGTTTCAGGATTTACTTTTTGCTACTCTAATCAATGTTTTTGTTTCCTGAGAGTCTGTAGAAAGAATACAGGTGATACACGTTAAGACAATTCCTCGTGTTGTGAGAACCCCAACAATGAAATTATTCTGTTGCTAACCTGTAAGTGTTGTTTTGCAAAGCTACTTCTATCAAACGTATTGCAAATGTCTGACATGCAGCAGTTCTTAATCGAAACCTGGGACACAGTGCCTCAAGCCCCAACTGGCTTGAGCCCCTCAGCATGAGAATTGCTGGCCTATATGCACAGGCCCTTTTAGAACCTTTGGTTTCCTTTAAGTGGTTGAGTGTTCAGAATCAAACCCAGGACTTTGTGAATACTTGAGAGGTACGACCCGAACCTTTTCTTCCTTTTTTCCCTTTCATTTCTTTTCTTTCTTTCTTTTCTATTGTTTCGTTTTAAAATTTCCGAGTCAGGATCATTCCTGGTTCTCTGCACAAACATTCCACCCTTCCGACTCAGTCACCCTTGTGTTTCGGTGACAGGCTGTGTCCCCAAGCATGGCAGACCTTCTTCCAAACAATGATGGGATCAGAAGATGGAGATGTGCAGGCATCATATATGAGAATTTTTTTCTACAAGAAAACCTGCAAGCGTTTATGATGTCTGAGTGACCTCGCAGGGGCCTGGATTCAGTCCTCAGCATCTAGATGGTAGCCGCTATATGTGGCTACCTTTGCAGAAGTTCCAACATCCACATTGGTGACCCCTGCAGAGACCAGCTCCTGTAAGTTAAAAAGCTGACATTGACCCGTAATGGTGGAGGGCTCCTTGATCTTGCCCCGTGGAAAAAAGCAAAGAGTAGAGTCAGCCACAAGATCTTGTAAGCAGAAAGAACCAGGGAAAGGACCGGAAGGGGTTCCTGGAATTTTAGAGAGAGGACCCTGGGGCTCAGCAGGAGGATCAGGACGCACGGGTGAGGGTGCGCCTGAGCATAGTCAGAAGAAGGGAGGTTCTCATGGCGGCGAGAAGAGGCTCACCACGTGTCCAGAAGGGTCCTTGAATGAATTCTCTGAACCCTTCTGCCCCAGCCATGAGCAGTTACTGCTCATGGCTGGGGCAGAAGGGTTCAGAGGGCAACCATGAAGGCAACTCCCTGGAAGCTGCCTGCCTCCGCAGTGGCAGTCTGCTGCCACACGGTGGCGCACGTGTCCCACTTGATAGTAACTGCATCTGTCTCAAGCTGGTCTGGAGGCTGAACCCTAGCTTCACAGGGGACTGGAGATGTTTTTGAAGCCATTCACATGATTGTGTCTCATGGACACACAGTCGGTTTGCCCGAAATAGTGTATTCCATGGTGGGAACAACGCATGGCGCTTCTCGAGTTACAGGACAAAGTTCAGAAATGAACACCACATCCTGAGGGGATCAGCGTTGGGTTCGAAAGAACATTGACACCTGTTCATGGCAAAAGGGGTCATAAAGAGAAATGACCAAAGTGGCTGTTTACATGTCCGAAATGCCCCTACAATATTTGATTCAGGACCCCCAGTATAGCAAGTCTCCACAATCACTAAGGGCTGATCATGATCTGCTATGGAGCATGATTCACTCAGGTGTGACTTATTTCTACACAGTGGTTCTCAACCTTCCTAAGACCGCCACACTTGAATACACTTTCTCGTGTTGTGGGGACCCCGATAATGAAGTTCTTCTGTTGCTAATTAGCAACTTTTGTTTTGCGAAGCAACTTGTATGAATCTTAATGCAAATGTCTGACACGCAGCAGTTCTTAATCGAATCCTGGGACAATGTTCTTCACGCTCCACATTGGTTGTGCCCGCTGCATGAGAATTGCTGCCTCATATGCACAGGCCCTGTTAGAACCTTCTGTTTCTCTTAAGTGTTTGGGTGCTCAGGATCAAACCCAGGACTTTGTGAATCCTGGAGAGGTACGATCCAAACATTTCCTTTGCTTTCCTTTCGTTTCCTTTCCTTGTCTTTTCTATTCATTCCCTTTCAGTTTTTTGAGATAGGATCTATCTGAGCTCCCCTCACAGACAACCCATGCTTCTGCTTCAAGCACTGTTGCAGCTCGGTGACAGGCCCATGTCCACAAGCGTGGCAGAACGTTTCTACCAGCAATGAAGAAATCAGATGATGGAGATGTGCTGGCATCCAAAGGGAGAGTTGTTTTCTACAAAATCACCTCCAGAGCATTTATGATGCCTGCTTGCCCTAGCAGGGGCCTGGATTCAGTACTCAGTGTCTACATGCTAGCTCCTACATGTGGCTACCGTTCCAGTGGTTCCAACATCCAGTCTGCTGACCCTTGAAAGAAGCAGCTGGTGTAAGTGAAAAAGCTGACATTGACCCATAATGGAGGAGGGCTCCTTGATCTTGCCTACTGCAAAGATGCAAAGGGGAGCATCAGCCACAAGTTCCTGTGAGCAGAAAGAACCCGGGACAAAACAGGAAGGGGTTCGTGGAATTTAAGAACAGGGACCCAGTGGCTCAGCAGAAGGATCAGGAGTCACGGGTGGGAGTGCAAATGAGCAGGGTCTGAAGAAGGGAGGTTTTCAGGGCAGCGAGAAGAGGCTATCCATGTGTCCCGAAGGGTCCCTGAATGGATTCTCTGAACCCTTCTGCCCCAGCAATGAGCTTGTTTGCTCATTGCTGGGGCAGAAGGGTTCAGAGTCCAGGCGTGAAGGAGCCTCCGTGGAAGTTGCCTGCCTCCGCAGAGTTAGCCAGGAGCCAAATGTTGGCACTTGAGCCCCAGTTGAAAGTTACTGCCTTGGTCTCAAGCCGGTCTGGAAGCTTAACCCTCGCGTCACAGGGGACTGGAGATGTTTTGGAAGGCATTTGCATGCCTGTGTCTCAGGGAAACACGGTCGGTTTGCCCGAAATAGTGGATTCCGTGATTGGAACAGTGCATGGCGTTTCTCGAGTTACAGGACAAAGTCAGAAATGAACACCACATCCTGAGGGGATCGTCGTGGGCTTGGAAAGATCATTGACATCTGTTCTTGGCAAAAGGGGTCATAAAATAAAATGGCCAAAGCGGCTGTTTACAAGTCCGAAGTGACCCTACAATATTTGATTCAGGACCCACAAAATACCGACTCTCCACAATCACTACGGTCTGATCACGATCTGCTGTCGAGCATGATTCAGTCAGCTGTGACTTGTTTCTACACAGTGGTTGTCAAACTTCCTGCGACTGCCACACTTAAGACAATTCCTCGTGTTGTGAGAACCCCAACAATGAAATTATTCTGTTGCTAACTTGTAAGTGTTGTTTTGCAAAGCTACTTCTATCAAACGTATTGCAAATGTCTGACATGCAGCAGTTCTTAATCGAAACCTGGGACACAGTCGCCTCAAGCCCCAACTGGCTTGAGCCCCTCAGCATGAGAATTGCTGGCCTATATGCACAGGCCCTTTTATAACCTTTGGTTTCCTTTAAGTGGTTGAGTGTTCAGAATCAAACCCAGGACTTTGTGAATACTTGAGAGGTACGACCCGAACCTTTTCTTCCTTTTTTCCTTTTCATTTCTTTTCCTTCTTTCTTTTCTATTGTTTCGTTTCTAAATTTCCGAGTCAGGATCGTTCCTGGTTCTCTGCTCATACATTCCATCCTTCCGACTCAGTCACCCTTGTGTTTCGGTACAGGCTGTGTCCCCAAGCATTGCAGACCTTCTTCCAAACAATGATGGGATCAGAAGGTGGAGATGTGCAGGCATCATATATGAGAATTTTTTTCTCCAAGAAAACCTGCAAGCGTTTATGATGTCTGAGTGACCTCGCAGGGGCCTGGATTCAGTCCTCAGCATCTAGATGGTAGCCGCTCTATGTGGCTACCTTTGCAGAAGTTCCAACATCCACATTGGTGACCCCTGCAGAGACCAGCTCCTGTAAGTTAAAAAGCTGACATTGACCCGTAATGGTGGAGGGCTCCTTGATCTTGCCCCGGGGAAAAAAGCAAAGAGTAGAGTCAGCCACAAGATCTTGTAAGCAGAAAGAACCAGGGAAAGACCGGAAGGGGTTCCTGGAATTTTAGAGAGAGGACCCTGGGGCTCAGCAGGGAGGATCAGGACGCACGGGTGAGGGTGCGCCTGAGCATAGTCAGAAGAAGGGAGGTTCTCATGGCGGCGAGAAGAGGCTCACCACGTGTCCAGAAGGGTCCTTGAATGAATTCTCTGAACCCTTCTGCCCCAGCCATGAGCAGTTACTGCTCATGGCTGGGGCAGAAGGGTTCAGAGGGCAACCATGAAGGCAACTCCCTGGAAGCTGCCTGCCTCCGCAGTGGCAGTCTGCTGCCACACGGTGGCGCACGTGTCCCACTTGATAGTAACTGCATCTGTCTCAAGCTGGTCTGGAGGCTGAACCCTAGCTTCACAGGGGACTGGAGATGTTTTTGAAGCCATTCACATGATTGTGTCTCATGGACACACAGTCGGTTTGCCCGAAATAGTGTATTCCATGGTGGGAACAACGCATGGCGCTTCTCGAGTTACAGGACAAAGTTCAGAAATGAACACCACATCCTGAGGGGATCAGCGTTGGGTTCGAAAGAACATTGACACCTGTTCATGGCAAAAGGGGTCATAAAGAGAAATGACCAAAGTGGCTGTTTACATGTCCGAAATGCCCCTACAATATTTGATTCAGGACCCCCAGTATAGCAAGTCTCCACAATCACTAAGGGCTGATCATGATCTGCTATGGAGCATGATTCACTCAGGTGTGACTTATTTCTACACAGTGGTTCTCAACCTTCCTAAGACCGCCACACTTGAATACACTTTCTCGTGTTGTGGGGACCCCGATAATGAAGTTCTTCTGTTGCTAATTAGCAACTTTTGTTTTGCGAAGCAACTTGTATGAATCTTAATGCAAATGTCTGACACGCAGCAGTTCTTAATCGAATCCTGGGACAATGTTCTTCACGCTCCACATTGGTTGTGCCCGCTGCATGAGAATTGCTGCCTCATATGCACAGGCCCTGTTAGAACCTTCTGTTTCTCTTAAGTGTTTGGGTGCTCAGGATCAAACCCAGGACTTTGTGAATCCTGGAGAGGTACGATCCAAACATTTCCTTTGCTTTCCTTTCGTTTCCTTTCCTTGTCTTTTCTATTCATTCCCTTTCAGTTTTTTGAGATAGGATCTATCTGAGCTCCCCTCACAGACAACCCATGCTTCTGCTTCAAGCACTGTTGCAGCTCGGTGACAGGCCCATGTCCACAAGCGTGGCAGAACGTTTCTACCAGCAATGAAGAAATCAGATGATGGAGATGTGCTGGCATCCAAAGGGAGAGTTGTTTTCTACAAAATCACCTCCAGAGCATTTATGATGCCTGCTTGCCCTAGCAGGGGCCTGGATTCAGTACTCAGTGTCTACATGCTAGCTCCTACATGTGGCTACCGTTCCAGTGGTTCCAACATCCAGTCTGCTGACCCTTGAAAGAAGCAGCTGGTGTAAGTGAAAAAGCTGACATTGACCCATAATGGAGGAGGGCTCCTTGATCTTGCCTACTGCAAAGATGCAAAGGGGAGCATCAGCCACAAGTTCCTGTGAGCAGAAAGAACCCGGGACAAAACAGGAAGGGGTTCGTGGAATTTAAGAACAGGGACCCAGTGGCTCAGCAGAAGGATCAGGAGTCACGGGTGGGAGTGCAAATGAGCAGGGTCTGAAGAAGGGAGGTTTTCAGGGCAGCGAGAAGAGGCTATCCATGTGTCCCGAAGGGTCCCTGAATGGATTCTCTGAACCCTTCTGCCCCAGCAATGAGCTTGTTTGCTCATTGCTGGGGCAGAAGGGTTCAGAGTCCAGGCGTGAAGGAGCCTCCGTGGAAGTTGCCTGCCTCCGCAGAGTTAGCCAGGAGCCAAATGTTGGCACTTGAGCCCCAGTTGAAAGTTACTGCCTTGGTCTCAAGCCGGTCTGGAAGCTTAACCCTCGCGTCACAGGGGACTGGAGATGTTTTGGAAGGCATTTGCATGCCTGTGTCTCAGGGAAACACGGTCGGTTTGCCCGAAATAGTGGATTCCGTGATTGGAACAGTGCATGGCGTTTCTCGATTTACAGGACAAAGTCAGAAATGAACACCACATCCTGAGGGGATCGTCGTGGGCTTGGAAAGATCATTGACATCTGTTCTTGGCAAAAGGGGTCATAAAATAAAATGGCCAAAGCGGCTGTTTACAAGTCCGAAGTGACCCTACAATATTTGATTCAGGACCCACAAAATACCGACTCTCCACAATCACTACGGTCTGATCACGATCTGCTGTCGAGCATGATTCAGTCAGCTGTGACTTGTTTCTACACAGTGGTTGTCAAACTTCCTGCGACTGCCACACTTAAGACAATTCCTCGTGTTGTGAGAACCCCAACAATGAAATTATTCTGTTGCTAACTTGTAAGTGTTGTTTTGCAAAGCTACTTCTATCAAACGTATTGCAAATGTCTGACATGCAGCAGTTCTTAATCGAAACCTGGGACACAGTCGCCTCAAGCCCCAACTGGCTTGAGCCCCTCAGCATGAGAATTGCTGGCCTATATGCACAGGCCCTTTTATAACCTTTGGTTTCCTTTAAGTGGTTGAGTGTTCAGAATCAAACCCAGGACTTTGTGAATACTTGAGAGGTACGACCCGAACCTTTTCTTCCTTTTTTCCTTTTCATTTCTTTTCCTTCTTTCTTTTCTATTGTTTCGTTTCTAAATTTCCGAGTCAGGATCGTTCCTGGTTCTCTGCTCATACATTCCATCCTTCCGACTCAGTCACCCTTGTGTTTCGGTACAGGCTGTGTCCCCAAGCATTGCAGACCTTCTTCCAAACAATGATGGGATCAGAAGGTGGAGATGTGCAGGCATCATATATGAGAATTTTTTTCTCCAAGAAAACCTGCAAGCGTTTATGATGTCTGAGTGACCTCGCAGGGGCCTGGATTCAGTCCTCAGCATCTAGATGGTAGCCGCTCTATGTGGCTACCTTTGCAGAAGTTCCAACATCCACATTGGTGACCCCTGCAGAGACCAGCTCCTGTAAGTTAAAAAGCTGACATTGACCCGTAATGGTGGAGGGCTCCTTGATCTTGCCCCGGGGAAAAAAGCAAAGAGTAGAGTCAGCCACAAGATCTTGTAAGCAGAAAGAACCAGGGAAAGGACCGGAAGGGGTTCCTGGAATTTTAGAGAGAGGACCCTGGGGCTCAGCAGGAGGATCAGGACGCACGGGTGAGGGTGCGCCTGAGCATAGTCAGAAGAAGGGAGGTTCTCATGGCGGCGAGAAGAGGCTCACCACGTGTCCGGAAGGGTCCTTGAATGAATTCTCTGAACCCTTCTGCCCCAGCCATGAGCAGTTACTGCTCATGGCTGGGGCAGAAGGGTTCAGAGGGCAACCATGAAGGCAACTCCCTGGAAGCTGCCTGCCTCCGCAGTGGCAGTCTGCTGCCACACGGTGGCGCACGTGTCCCACTTGATAGTAACTGCATCTGTCTCAAGCTGGTCTGGAGGCTGAACCCTAGCTTCACAGGGGACTGGAGATGTTTTTGAAGCCATTCACATGATTGTGTCTCATGGACACACAGTCGGTTTGCCCGAAATAGTGTATTCCATGGTGGGAACAACGCATGGCGCTTCTCGAGTTACAGGACAAAGTTCAGAAATGAACACCACATCCTGAGGGGATCAGCGTTGGGTTCGAAAGAACATTGACACCTGTTCATGGCAAAAGGGGTCATAAAGAGAAATGACCAAAGTGGCTGTTTACATGTCCGAAATGCCCCTACAATATTTGATTCAGGACCCCCAGTATAGCAAGTCTCCACAATCACTAAGGGCTGATCATGATCTGCTATGGAGCATGATTCACTCAGGTGTGACTTATTTCTACACAGTGGTTCTCAACCTTCCTAAGACCGCCACACTTGAATACACTTTCTCGTGTTGTGGGGACCCCGATAATGAAGTTCTTCTGTTGCTAATTAGCAACTTTTGTTTTGCGAAGCAACTTGTATGAATCTTAATGCAAATGTCTGACACGCAGCAGTTCTTAATCGAATCCTGGGACAATGTTCTTCACGCTCCACATTGGTTGTGCCCGCTGCATGAGAATTGCTGCCTCATATGCACAGGCCCTGTTAGAACCTTCTGTTTCTCTTAAGTGTTTGGGTGCTCAGGATCAAACCCAGGACTTTGTGAATCCTGGAGAGGTACGATCCAAACATTTCCTTTGCTTTCCTTTCGTTTCCTTTCCTTGTCTTTTCTATTCATTCCCTTTCAGTTTTTTGAGATAGGATCTATCTGAGCTCCCCTCACAGACAACCCATGCTTCTGCTTCAAGCACTGTTGCAGCTCGGTGACAGGCCCATGTCCACAAGCGTGGCAGAACGTTTCTACCAGCAATGAAGAAATCAGATGATGGAGATGTGCTGGCATCCAAAGGGAGAGTTGTTTTCTACAAAATCACCTCCAGAGCATTTATGATGCCTGCTTGCCCTAGCAGGGGCCTGGATTCAGTACTCAGTGTCTACATGCTAGCTCCTACATGTGGCTACCGTTCCAGTGGTTCGAACATCCAGTCTGCTGACCCTTGAAAGAAGCAGCTGGTGTAAGTGAAAAAGCTGACATTGACCCATAATGGAGGAGGGCTCCTTGATCTTGCCTACTGCAAAGATGCAAAGGGGAGCATCAGCCACAAGTTCCTGTGAGCAGAAAGAACCCGGGACAAAACAGGAAGGGGTTCGTGGAATTTAAGAACAGGGACCCAGTGGCTCAGCAGAAGGATCAGGAGTCACGGGTGGGAGTGCAAATGAGCAGGGTCTGAAGAAGGGAGGTTTTCAGGGCAGCGAGAAGAGGCTATCCATGTGTCCCGAAGGGTCCCTGAATGGATTCTCTGAACCCTTCTGCCCCAGCAATGAGCTTGTTTGCTCATTGCTGGGGCAGAAGGGTTCAGAGTCCAGGCGTGAAGGAGCCTCCGTGGAAGTTGCCTGCCTCCGCAGAGTTAGCCAGGAGCCAAATGTTGGCACTTGAGCCCCAGTTGAAAGTTACTGCCTTGGTCTCAAGCCGGTCTGGAAGCTTAACCCTCGCGTCACAGGGGACTGGAGATGTTTTGGAAGGCATTTGCATGCCTGTGTCTCAGGGAAACACGGTCGGTTTGCCCGAAATAGTGGATTCCGTGATTGGAACAGTGCATGGCGTTTCTCGATTTACAGGACAAAGTCAGAAATGAACACCACATCCTGAGGGGATCGTCGTGGGCTTGGAAAGATCATTGACATCTGTTCTTGGCAAAAGGGGTCATAAAATAAAATGGCCAAAGCGGCTGTTTACAAGTCCGAAGTGACCCTACAATATTTGATTCAGGACCCACAAAATACCGACTCTCCACAATCACTACGGTCTGATCACGATCTGCTGTCGAGCATGATTCAGTCAGCTGTGACTTGTTTCTACACAGTGGTTGTCAAACTTCCTGCGACTGCCACACTTGAAGACAATTCCTCGTGTTGTGAGAACCCCAACAATGAAATTATTCTGTTGCTAACTTGTAAGTGTTGTTTTGCAAAGCTACTTCTATCAAACGTATTGCAAATGTCTGACATGCAGCAGTTCTTAATCGAAACCTGGGACACAGTCGCTCAAGCCCCAACTGGCTTGAGCCCCTCAGCATGAGAATTGCTGGCCTATATGCACAGGCCCTTTTATAACCTTTGGTTTCCTTTAAGTGGTTGAGTGTTCAGAATCAAACCCAGGACTTTGTGAATACTTGAGAGGTACGACCCGAACCTTTTCTTCCTTTTTTCCTTTTCATTTCTTTTCCTTCTTTCTTTTCTATTGTTTCGTTTCTAAATTTCCGAGTCAGGATCGTTCCTGGTTCTCTGCTCATACATTCCATCCTTCCGACTCAGTCACCCTTGTGTTTCGGTACAGGCTGTGTCCCCAAGCATTGCAGACCTTCTTCCAAACAATGATGGGATCAGAAGGTGGAGATGTGCAGGCATCATATATGAGAATTTTTTTCTCCAAGAAAACCTGCAAGCGTTTATGATGTCTGAGTGACCTCGCAGGGGCCTGGATTCAGTCCTCAGCATCTAGATGGTAGCCGCTCTATGTGGCTACCTTTGCAGAAGTTCCAACATCCACATTGGTGACCCCTGCAGAGACCAGCTCCTGTAAGTTAAAAAGCTGACATTGACCCGTAATGGTGGAGGGCTCCTTGATCTTGCCCCGGGGAAAAAAGCAAAGAGTAGAGTCAGCCACAAGATCTTGTAAGCAGAAAGAACCAGGGAAAGGACCGGAAGGGGTTCCTGGAATTTTAGAGAGAGGACCCTGGGGCTCAGCAGGAGGATCAGGACGCACGGGTGAGGGTGCGCCTGAGCATAGTCAGAAGAAGGGAGGTTCTCATGGCGGCGAGAAGAGGCTCACCACGTGTCCGGAAGGGTCCTTGAATGAATTCTCTGAACCCTTCTGCCCCAGCCATGAGCAGTTACTGCTCATGGCTGGGGCAGAAGGGTTCAGAGGGCAACCATGAAGGCAACTCCCTGGAAGCTGCCTGCCTCCGCAGTGGCAGTCTGCTGCCACACGGTGGCGCACGTGTCCCACTTGATAGTAACTGCATCTGTCTCAAGCTGGTCTGGAGGCTGAACCCTAGCTTCACAGGGGACTGGAGATGTTTTTGAAGCCATTCACATGATTGTGTCTCATGGACACACAGTCGGTTTGCCCGAAATAGTGTATTCCATGGTGGGAACAACGCATGGCGCTTCTCGAGTTACAGGACAAAGTTCAGAAATGAACACCACATCCTGAGGGGATCAGCGTTGGGTTCGAAAGAACATTGACACCTGTTCATGGCAAAAGGGGTCATAAAGAGAAATGACCAAAGTGGCTGTTTACATGTCCGAAATGCCCCTACAATATTTGATTCAGGACCCCCAGTATAGCAAGTCTCCACAATCACTAAGGGCTGATCATGATCTGCTATGGAGCATGATTCACTCAGGTGTGACTTATTTCTACACAGTGGTTCTCAACCTTCCTAAGACCGCCACACTTGAATACACTTTCTCGTGTTGTGGGGACCCCGATAATGAAGTTCTTCTGTTGCTAATTAGCAACTTTTGTTTTGCGAAGCAACTTGTATGAATCTTAATGCAAATGTCTGACACGCAGCAGTTCTTAATCGAATCCTGGGACAATGTTCTTCACGCTCCACATTGGTTGTGCCCGCTGCATGAGAATTGCTGCCTCATATGCACAGGCCCTGTTAGAACCTTCTGTTTCTCTTAAGTGTTTGGGTGCTCAGGATCAAACCCAGGACTTTGTGAATCCTGGAGAGGTACGATCCAAACATTTCCTTTGCTTTCCTTTCGTTTCCTTTCCTTGTCTTTTCTATTCATTCCCTTTCAGTTTTTTGAGATAGGATCTATCTGAGCTCCCCTCACAGACAACCCATGCTTCTGCTTCAAGCACTGTTGCAGCTCGGTGACAGGCCCATGTCCACAAGCGTGGCAGAACGTTTCTACCAGCAATGAAGAAATCAGATGATGGAGATGTGCTGGCATCCAAAGGGAGAGTTGTTTTCTACAAAATCACCTCCAGAGCATTTATGATGCCTGCTTGCCCTAGCAGGGGCCTGGATTCAGTACTCAGTGTCTACATGCTAGCTCCTACATGTGGCTACCGTTCCAGTGGTTCGAACATCCAGTCTGCTGACCCTTGAAAGAAGCAGCTGGTGTAAGTGAAAAAGCTGACATTGACCCATAATGGAGGAGGGCTCCTTGATCTTGCCTACTGCAAAGATGCAAAGGGGAGCATCAGCCACAAGTTCCTGTGAGCAGAAAGAACCCGGGACAAAACAGGAAGGGGTTCGTGGAATTTAAGAACAGGGACCCAGTGGCTCAGCAGAAGGATCAGGAGTCACGGGTGGGAGTGCAAATGAGCAGGGTCTGAAGAAGGGAGGTTTTCAGGGCAGCGAGAAGAGGCTATCCATGTGTCCCGAAGGGTCCCTGAATGGATTCTCTGAACCCTTCTGCCCCAGCAATGAGCTTGTTTGCTCATTGCTGGGGCAGAAGGGTTCAGAGTCCAGGCGTGAAGGAGCCTCCGTGGAAGTTGCCTGCCTCCGCAGAGTTAGCCAGGAGCCAAATGTTGGCACTTGAGCCCCAGTTGAAAGTTACTGCCTTGGTCTCAAGCCGGTCTGGAAGCTTAACCCTCGCGTCACAGGGGACTGGAGATGTTTTGGAAGGCATTTGCATGCCTGTGTCTCAGGGAAACACGGTCGGTTTGCCCGAAATAGTGGATTCCGTGATTGGAACAGTGCATGGCGTTTCTCGATTTACAGGACAAAGTCAGAAATGAACACCACATCCTGAGGGGATCGTCGTGGGCTTGGAAAGATCATTGACATCTGTTCTTGGCAAAAGGGGTCATAAAATAAAATGGCCAAAGCGGCTGTTTACAAGTCCGAAGTGACCCTACAATATTTGATTCAGGACCCACAAAATACCGACTCTCCACAATCACTACGGTCTGATCACGATCTGCTGTCGAGCATGATTCAGTCAGCTGTGACTTGTTTCTACACAGTGGTTGTCAAACTTCCTGCGACTGCCACACTTGAAGACAATTCCTCGTGTTGTGAGAACCCCAACAATGAAATTATTCTGTTGCTAACTTGTAAGTGTTGTTTTGCAAAGCTACTTCTATCAAACGTATTGCAAATGTCTGACATGCAGCAGTTCTTAATCGAAACCTGGGACACAGTCGCTCAAGCCCCAACTGGCTTGAGCCCCTCAGCATGAGAATTGCTGGCCTATATGCACAGGCCCTTTTATAACCTTTGGTTTCCTTTAAGTGGTTGAGTGTTCAGAATCAAACCCAGGACTTTGTGAATACTTGAGAGGTACGACCCGAACCTTTTCTTCCTTTTTTCCTTTTCATTTCTTTTCCTTCTTTCTTTTCTATTGTTTCGTTTCTAAATTTCCGAGTCAGGATCGTTCCTGGTTCTCTGCTCATACATTCCATCCTTCCGACTCAGTCACCCTTGTGTTTCGGTACAGGCTGTGTCCCCAAGCATTGCAGACCTTCTTCCAAACAATGATGGGATCAGAAGGTGGAGATGTGCAGGCATCATATATGAGAATTTTTTTCTCCAAGAAAACCTGCAAGCGTTTATGATGTCTGAGTGACCTCGCAGGGGCCTGGATTCAGTCCTCAGCATCTAGATGGTAGCCGCTCTATGTGGCTACCTTTGCAGAAGTTCCAACATCCACATTGGTGACCCCTGCAGAGACCAGCTCCTGTAAGTTAAAAAGCTGACATTGACCCGTAATGGTGGAGGGCTCCTTGATCTTGCCCCGGGAAAAAAGCAAAGAGTAGAGTCAGCCACAAGATCTTGTAAGCAGAAAGAACCAGGGAAAGGACCGGAAGGGGTTCCTGGAATTTTAGAGAGAGGACCCTGGGGCTCAGCAGGAGGATCAGGACGCACGGGTGAGGGTGCGCCTGAGCATAGTCAGAAGAAGGGAGGTTCTCATGGCGGCGAGAAGAGGCTCACCACGTGTCCGGAAGGGTCCTTGAATGAATTCTCTGAACCCTTCTGCCCCAGCCATGAGCAGTTACTGCTCATGGCTGGGGCAGAAGGGTTCAGAGGGCAACCATGAAGGCAACTCCCTGGAAGCTGCCTGCCTCCGCAGTGGCAGTCTGCTGCCACACGGTGGCGCACGTGTCCCACTTGATAGTAACTGCATCTGTCTCAAGCTGGTCTGGAGGCTGAACCCTAGCTTCACAGGGGACTGGAGATGTTTTTGAAGCCATTCACATGATTGTGTCTCATGGACACACAGTCGGTTTGCCCGAAATAGTGTATTCCATGGTGGGAACAACGCATGGCGCTTCTCGAGTTACAGGACAAAGTTCAGAAATGAACACCACATCCTGAGGGGATCAGCGTTGGGTTCGAAAGAACATTGACACCTGTTCATGGCAAAAGGGGTCATAAAGAGAAATGACCAAAGTGGCTGTTTACATGTCCGAAATGCCCCTACAATATTTGATTCAGCACCCCCAGTATAGCAAGTCTCCACAATCACTAAGGGCTGATCATGATCTGCTATGGAGCATGATTCACTCAGGTGTGACTTATTTCTACACAGTGGTTCTCAACCTTCCTAAGACCGCCACACTTGAATACACTTTCTCGTGTTGTGGGGACCCCGATAATGAAGTTCTTCTGTTGCTAATTAGCAACTTTTGTTTTGCGAAGCAACTTGTATGAATCTTAATGCAAATGTCTGACACGCAGCAGTTCTTAATCGAATCCTGGGACAATGTTCTTCACGCTCCACATTGGTTGTGCCCGCTGCATGAGAATTGCTGCCTCATATGCACAGGCCCTGTTAGAACCTTCTGTTTCTCTTAAGTGTTTGGGTGCTCAGGATCAAACCCAGGACTTTGTGAATCCTGGAGAGGTACGATCCAAACATTTCCTTTGCTTTCCTTTCGTTTCCTTTCCTTGTCTTTTCTATTCATTCCCTTTCAGTTTTTTGAGATAGGATCTATCTGAGCTCCCCTCACAGACAACCCATGCTTCTGCTTCAAGCACTGTTGCAGCTCGGTGACAGGCCCATGTCCACAAGCGTGGCAGAACGTTTCTACCAGCAATGAAGAAATCAGATGATGGAGATGTGCTGGCATCCAAAGGGAGAGTTGTTTTCTACAAAATCACCTCCAGAGCATTTATGATGCCTGCTTGCCCTAGCAGGGGCCTGGATTCAGTACTCAGTGTCTACATGCTAGCTCCTACATGTGGCTACCGTTCCAGTGGTTCGAACATCCAGTCTGCTGACCCTTGAAAGAAGCAGCTGGTGTAAGTGAAAAAGCTGACATTGACCCATAATGGAGGAGGGCTCCTTGATCTTGCCTACTGCAAAGATGCAAAGGGGAGCATCAGCCACAAGTTCCTGTGAGCAGAAAGAACCCGGGACAAAACAGGAAGGGGTTCGTGGAATTTAAGAACAGGGACCCAGTGGCTCAGCAGAAGGATCAGGAGTCACGGGTGGGAGTGCAAATGAGCAGGGTCTGAAGAAGGGAGGTTTTCAGGGCAGCGAGAAGAGGCTATCCATGTGTCCCGAAGGGTCCCTGAATGGATTCTCTGAACCCTTCTGCCCCAGCAATGAGCTTGTTTGCTCATTGCTGGGGCAGAAGGGTTCAGAGTCCAGGCGTGAAGGAGCCTCCGTGGAAGTTGCCTGCCTCCGCAGAGTTAGCCAGGAGCCAAATGTTGGCACTTGAGCCCCAGTTGAAAGTTACTGCCTTGGTCTCAAGCCGGTCTGGAAGCTTAACCCTCGCGTCACAGGGGACTGGAGATGTTTTGGAAGGCATTTGCATGCCTGTGTCTCAGGGAAACACGGTCGGTTTGCCCGAAATAGTGGATTCCGTGATTGGAACAGTGCATGGCGTTTCTCGATTTACAGGACAAAGTCAGAAATGAACACCACATCCTGAGGGGATCGTCGTGGGCTTGGAAAGATCATTGACATCTGTTCTTGGCAAAAGGGGTCATAAAATAAAATGGCCAAAGCGGCTGTTTACAAGTCCGAAGTGACCCTACAATATTTGATTCAGGACCCACAAAATACCGACTCTCCACAATCACTACGGTCTGATCACGATCTGCTGTCGAGCATGATTCAGTCAGCTGTGACTTGTTTCTACACAGTGGTTGTCAAACTTCCTGCGACTGCCACACTTAAGACAATTCCTCGTGTTGTGAGAACCCCAACAATGAAATTATTCTGTTGCTAACTTGTAAGTGTTGTTTTGCAAAGCTACTTCTATCAAACGTATTGCAAATGTCTGACATGCAGCAGTTCTTAATCGAAACCTGGGACACAGTCGCTCAAGCCCCAACTGGCTTGAGCCCCTCAGCATGAGAATTGCTGGCCTATATGCACAGGCCCTTTTATAACCTTTGGTTTCCTTTAAGTGGTTGAGTGTTCAGAATCAAACCCAGGACTTTGTGAATACTTGAGAGGTACGACCCGAACCTTTTCTTCCTTTTTTCCTTTTCATTTCTTTTCCTTCTTTCTTTTCTATTGTTTCGTTTCTAAATTTCCGAGTCAGGATCGTTCCTGGTTCTCTGCTCATACATTCCATCCTTCCGACTCAGTCACCCTTGTGTTTCGGTACAGGCTGTGTCCCCAAGCATTGCAGACCTTCTTCCAAACAATGATGGGATCAGAAGGTGGAGATGTGCAGGCATCATATATGAGAATTTTTTTCTCCAAGAAAACCTGCAAGCGTTTATGATGTCTGAGTGACCTCGCAGGGGCCTGGATTCAGTCCTCAGCATCTAGATGGTAGCCGCTCTATGTGGCTACCTTTGCAGAAGTTCCAACATCCACATTGGTGACCCCTGCAGAGACCAGCTCCTGTAAGTTAAAAAGCTGACATTGACCCGTAATGGTGGAGGGCTCCTTGATCTTGCCCCGGGGAAAAAAGCAAAGAGTAGAGTCAGCCACAAGATCTTGTAAGCAGAAAGAACCAGGGAAAGGACCGGAAGGGGTTCCTGGAATTTTAGAGAGAGGACCCTGGGGCTCAGCAGGAGGATCAGGACGCACGGGTGAGGGTGCGCCTGAGCATAGTCAGAAGAAGGGAGGTTCTCATGGCGGCGAGAAGAGGCTCACCACGTGTCCGGAAGGGTCCTTGAATGAATTCTCTGAACCCTTCTGCCCCAGCCATGAGCAGTTACTGCTCATGGCTGGGGCAGAAGGGTTCAGAGGGCAACCATGAAGGCAACTCCCTGGAAGCTGCCTGCCTCCGCAGTGGCAGTCTGCTGCCACACGGTGGCGCACGTGTCCCACTTGATAGTAACTGCATCTGTCTCAAGCTGGTCTGGAGGCTGAACCCTAGCTTCACAGGGGACTGGAGATGTTTTTGAAGCCATTCACATGATTGTGTCTCATGGACACACAGTCGGTTTGCCCGAAATAGTGTATTCCATGGTGGGAACAACGCATGGCGCTTCTCGAGTTACAGGACAAAGTTCAGAAATGAACACCACATCCTGAGGGGATCAGCGTTGGGTTCGAAAGAACATTGACACCTGTTCATGGCAAAAGGGGTCATAAAGAGAAATGACCAAAGTGGCTGTTTACATGTCCGAAATGCCCCTACAATATTTGATTCAGGACCCCCAGTATAGCAAGTCTCCACAATCACTAAGGGCTGATCATGATCTGCTATGGAGCATGATTCACTCAGGTGTGACTTATTTCTACACAGTGGTTCTCAACCTTCCTAAGACCGCCACACTTGAATACACTTTCTCGTGTTGTGGGGACCCCGATAATGAAGTTCTTCTGTTGCTAATTAGCAACTTTTGTTTTGCGAAGCAACTTGTATGAATCTTAATGCAAATGTCTGACACGCAGCAGTTCTTAATCGAATCCTGGGACAATGTTCTTCACGCTCCACATTGGTTGTGCCCGCTGCATGAGAATTGCTGCCTCATATGCACAGGCCCTGTTAGAACCTTCTGTTTCTCTTAAGTGTTTGGGTGCTCAGGATCAAACCCAGGACTTTGTGAATCCTGGAGAGGTACGATCCAAACATTTCCTTTGCTTTCCTTTCGTTTCCTTTCCTTGTCTTTTCTATTCATTCCCTTTCAGTTTTTTGAGATAGGATCTATCTGAGCTCCCCTCACAGACAACCCATGCTTCTGCTTCAAGCACTGTTGCAGCTCGGTGACAGGCCCATGTCCACAAGCGTGGCAGAACGTTTCTACCAGCAATGAAGAAATCAGATGATGGAGATGTGCTGGCATCCAAAGGGAGAGTTGTTTTCTACAAAATCACCTCCAGAGCATTTATGATGCCTGCTTGCCCTAGCAGGGGCCTGGATTCAGTACTCAGTGTCTACATGCTAGCTCCTACATGTGGCTACCGTTCCAGTGGTTCGAACATCCAGTCTGCTGACCCTTGAAAGAAGCAGCTGGTGTAAGTGAAAAAGCTGACATTGACCCATAATGGAGGAGGGCTCCTTGATCTTGCCTACTGCAAAGATGCAAAGGGGAGCATCAGCCACAAGTTCCTGTGAGCAGAAAGAACCCGGGACAAAACAGGAAGGGGTTCGTGGAATTTAAGAACAGGGACCCAGTGGCTCAGCAGAAGGATCAGGAGTCACGGGTGGGAGTGCAAATGAGCAGGGTCTGAAGAAGGGAGGTTTTCAGGGCAGCGAGAAGAGGCTATCCATGTGTCCCGAAGGGTCCCTGAATGGATTCTCTGAACCCTTCTGCCCCAGCAATGAGCTTGTTTGCTCATTGCTGGGGCAGAAGGGTTCAGAGTCCAGGCGTGAAGGAGCCTCCGTGGAAGTTGCCTGCCTCCGCAGAGTTAGCCAGGAGCCAAATGTTGGCACTTGAGCCCCAGTTGAAAGTTACTGCCTTGGTCTCAAGCCGGTCTGGAAGCTTAACCCTCGCGTCACAGGGGACTGGAGATGTTTTGGAAGGCATTTGCATGCCTGTGTCTCAGGGAAACACGGTCGGTTTGCCCGAAATAGTGGATTCCGTGATTGGAACAGTGCATGGCGTTTCTCGATTTACAGGACAAAGTCAGAAATGAACACCACATCCTGAGGGGATCGTCGTGGGCTTGGAAAGATCATTGACATCTGTTCTTGGCAAAAGGGGTCATAAAATAAAATGGCCAAAGCGGCTGTTTACAAGTCCGAAGTGACCCTACAATATTTGATTCAGGACCCACAAAATACCGACTCTCCACAATCACTACGGTCTGATCACGATCTGCTGTCGAGCATGATTCAGTCAGCTGTGACTTGTTTCTACACAGTGGTTGTCAAACTTCCTGCGACTGCCACACTTGAAGACAATTCCTCGTGTTGTGAGAACCCCAACAATGAAATTATTCTGTTGCTAACTTGTAAGTGTTGTTTTGCAAAGCTACTTCTATCAAACGTATTGCAAATGTCTGACATGCAGCAGTTCTTAATCGAAACCTGGGACACAGTCGCTCAAGCCCCAACTGGCTTGAGCCCCTCAGCATGAGAATTGCTGGCCTATATGCACAGGCCCTTTTATAACCTTTGGTTTCCTTTAAGTGGTTGAGTGTTCAGAATCAAACCCAGGACTTTGTGAATACTTGAGAGGTACGACCCGAACCTTTTCTTCCTTTTTTCCTTTTCATTTCTTTTCCTTCTTTCTTTTCTATTGTTTCGTTTCTAAATTTCCGAGTCAGGATCGTTCCTGGTTCTCTGCTCATACATTCCATCCTTCCGACTCAGTCACCCTTGTGTTTCGGTACAGGCTGTGTCCCCAAGCATTGCAGACCTTCTTCCAAACAATGATGGGATCAGAAGGTGGAGATGTGCAGGCATCATATATGAGAATTTTTTTCTCCAAGAAAACCTGCAAGCGTTTATGATGTCTGAGTGACCTCGCAGGGGCCTGGATTCAGTCCTCAGCATCTAGATGGTAGCCGCTCTATGTGGCTACCTTTGCAGAAGTTCCAACATCCACATTGGTGACCCCTGCAGAGACCAGCTCCTGTAAGTTAAAAAGCTGACATTGACCCGTAATGGTGGAGGGCTCCTTGATCTTGCCCCGGGGAAAAAAGCAAAGAGTAGAGTCAGCCACAAGATCTTGTAAGCAGAAAGAACCAGGGAAAGGACCGGAAGGGGTTCCTGGAATTTTAGAGAGAGGACCCTGGGGCTCAGCAGGAGGATCAGGACGCACGGGTGAGGGTGCGCCTGAGCATAGTCAGAAGAAGGGAGGTTCTCATGGCGGCGAGAAGAGGCTCACCACGTGTCCGGAAGGGTCCTTGAATGAATTCTCTGAACCCTTCTGCCCCAGCCATGAGCAGTTACTGCTCATGGCTGGGGCAGAAGGGTTCAGAGGGCAACCATGAAGGCAACTCCCTGGAAGCTGCCTGCCTCCGCAGTGGCAGTCTGCTGCCACACGGTGGCGCACGTGTCCCACTTGATAGTAACTGCATCTGTCTCAAGCTGGTCTGGAGGCTGAACCCTAGCTTCACAGGGGACTGGAGATGTTTTTGAAGCCATTCACATGATTGTGTCTCATGGACACACAGTCGGTTTGCCCGAAATAGTGTATTCCATGGTGGGAACAACGCATGGCGCTTCTCGAGTTACAGGACAAAGTTCAGAAATGAACACCACATCCTGAGGGGATCAGCGTTGGGTTCGAAAGAACATTGACACCTGTTCATGGCAAAAGGGGTCATAAAGAGAAATGACCAAAGTGGCTGTTTACATGTCCGAAATGCCCCTACAATATTTGATTCAGGACCCCCAGTATAGCAAGTCTCCACAATCACTAAGGGCTGATCATGATCTGCTATGGAGCATGATTCACTCAGGTGTGACTTATTTCTACACAGTGGTTCTCAACCTTCCTAAGACCGCCACACTTGAATACACTTTCTCGTGTTGTGGGGACCCCGATAATGAAGTTCTTCTGTTGCTAATTAGCAACTTTTGTTTTGCGAAGCAACTTGTATGAATCTTAATGCAAATGTCTGACACGCAGCAGTTCTTAATCGAATCCTGGGACAATGTTCTTCACGCTCCACATTGGTTGTGCCCGCTGCATGAGAATTGCTGCCTCATATGCACAGGCCCTGTTAGAACCTTCTGTTTCTCTTAAGTGTTTGGGTGCTCAGGATCAAACCCAGGACTTTGTGAATCCTGGAGAGGTACGATCCAAACATTTCCTTTGCTTTCCTTTCGTTTCCTTTCCTTGTCTTTTCTATTCATTCCCTTTCAGTTTTTTGAGATAGGATCTATCTGAGCTCCCCTCACAGACAACCCATGCTTCTGCTTCAAGCACTGTTGCAGCTCGGTGACAGGCCCATGTCCACAAGCGTGGCAGAACGTTTCTACCAGCAATGAAGAAATCAGATGATGGAGATGTGCTGGCATCCAAAGGGAGAGTTGTTTTCTACAAAATCACCTCCAGAGCATTTATGATGCCTGCTTGCCCTAGCAGGGGCCTGGATTCAGTACTCAGTGTCTACATGCTAGCTCCTACATGTGGCTACCGTTCCAGTGGTTCGAACATCCAGTCTGCTGACCCTTGAAAGAAGCAGCTGGTGTAAGTGAAAAAGCTGACATTGACCCATAATGGAGGAGGGCTCCTTGATCTTGCCTACTGCAAAGATGCAAAGGGGAGCATCAGCCACAAGTTCCTGTGAGCAGAAAGAACCCGGGACAAAACAGGAAGGGGTTCGTGGAATTTAAGAACAGGGACCCAGTGGCTCAGCAGAAGGATCAGGAGTCACGGGTGGGAGTGCAAATGAGCAGGGTCTGAAGAAGGGAGGTTTTCAGGGCAGCGAGAAGAGGCTATCCATGTGTCCCGAAGGGTCCCTGAATGGATTCTCTGAACCCTTCTGCCCCAGCAATGAGCTTGTTTGCTCATTGCTGGGGCAGAAGGGTTCAGAGTCCAGGCGTGAAGGAGCCTCCGTGGAAGTTGCCTGCCTCCGCAGAGTTAGCCAGGAGCCAAATGTTGGCACTTGAGCCCCAGTTGAAAGTTACTGCCTTGGTCTCAAGCCGGTCTGGAAGCTTAACCCTCGCGTCACAGGGGACTGGAGATGTTTTGGAAGGCATTTGCATGCCTGTGTCTCAGGGAAACACGGTCGGTTTGCCCGAAATAGTGGATTCCGTGATTGGAACAGTGCATGGCGTTTCTCGATTTACAGGACAAAGTCAGAAATGAACACCACATCCTGAGGGGATCGTCGTGGGCTTGGAAAGATCATTGACATCTGTTCTTGGCAAAAGGGGTCATAAAATAAAATGGCCAAAGCGGCTGTTTACAAGTCCGAAGTGACCCTACAATATTTGATTCAGGACCCACAAAATACCGACTCTCCACAATCACTACGGTCTGATCACGATCTGCTGTCGAGCATGATTCAGTCAGCTGTGACTTGTTTCTACACAGTGGTTGTCAAACTTCCTGCGACTGCCACACTTGAAGACAATTCCTCGTGTTGTGAGAACCCCAACAATGAAATTATTCTGTTGCTAACTTGTAAGTGTTGTTTTGCAAAGCTACTTCTATCAAACGTATTGCAAATGTCTGACATGCAGCAGTTCTTAATCGAAACCTGGGACACAGTCGCTCAAGCCCCAACTGGCTTGAGCCCCTCAGCATGAGAATTGCTGGCCTATATGCACAGGCCCTTTTATAACCTTTGGTTTCCTTTAAGTGGTTGAGTGTTCAGAATCAAACCCAGGACTTTGTGAATACTTGAGAGGTACGACCCGAACCTTTTCTTCCTTTTTTCCTTTTCATTTCTTTTCCTTCTTTCTTTTCTATTGTTTCGTTTCTAAATTTCCGAGTCAGGATCGTTCCTGGTTCTCTGCTCATACATTCCATCCTTCCGACTCAGTCACCCTTGTGTTTCGGTACAGGCTGTGTCCCCAAGCATTGCAGACCTTCTTCCAAACAATGATGGGATCAGAAGGTGGAGATGTGCAGGCATCATATATGAGAATTTTTTTCTCCAAGAAAACCTGCAAGCGTTTATGATGTCTGAGTGACCTCGCAGGGGCCTGGATTCAGTCCTCAGCATCTAGATGGTAGCCGCTCTATGTGGCTACCTTTGCAGAAGTTCCAACATCCACATTGGTGACCCCTGCAGAGACCAGCTCCTGTAAGTTAAAAAGCTGACATTGACCCGTAATGGTGGAGGGCTCCTTGATCTTGCCCCGGGGAAAAAAGCAAAGAGTAGAGTCAGCCACAAGATCTTGTAAGCAGAAAGAACCAGGGAAAGGACCGGAAGGGGTTCCTGGAATTTTAGAGAGAGGACCCTGGGGCTCAGCAGGAGGATCAGGACGCACGGGTGAGGGTGCGCCTGAGCATAGTCAG
Organism: Cricetomys ansorgei; assembly: GCA_026225945.1. Lineage (NCBI taxonomy): Eukaryota > Metazoa > Chordata > Mammalia > Rodentia > Nesomyidae > Cricetomys > Cricetomys ansorgei. Next base: position 31,202 of record JAMJFZ010000239.1, on the reverse strand, counting down.
AAGAAGGGAGGTTCTCATGGCGGCGAGAAGAGGCTCACCACGTGTCCGGAAGGGTCCTTGAATGAATTCTCTGAACCCTTCTGCCCCAGCCATGAGCAGTTACTGCTCATGGCTGGGGCAGAAGGGTTCAGAGGGCAACCATGAAGGCAACTCCCTGGAAGCTGCCTGCCTCCGCAGTGGCAGTCTGCTGCCACACGGTGGCGCACGTGTCCCACTTGATAGTAACTGCATCTGTCTCAAGCTGGTCTGGAGGCTGAACCCTAGCTTCACAGGGGACTGGAGATGTTTTTGAAGCCATTCACATGATTGTGTCTCATGGACACACAGTCGGTTTGCCCGAAATAGTGTATTCCATGGTGGGAACAACGCATGGCGCTTCTCGAGTTACAGGACAAAGTTCAGAAATGAACACCACATCCTGAGGGGATCAGCGTTGGGTTCGAAAGAACATTGACACCTGTTCATGGCAAAAGGGGTCATAAAGAGAAATGACCAAAGTGGCTGTTTACATGTCCGAAATGCCCCTACAATATTTGATTCAGACCCCCAGTATAGCAAGTCTCCACAATCACTAAGGGCTGATCATGATCTGCTATGGAGCATGATTCACTCAGGTGTGACTTATTTCTACACAGTGGTTCTCAACCTTCCTAAGACCGCCACACTTGAATACACTTTCTCGTGTTGTGGGGACCCCGATAATGAAGTTCTTCTGTTGCTAATTAGCAACTTTTGTTTTGCGAAGCAACTTGTATGAATCTTAATGCAAATGTCTGACACGCAGCAGTTCTTAATCGAATCCTGGGACAATGTTCTTCACGCTCCACATTGGTTGTGCCCGCTGCATGAGAATTGCTGCCTCATATGCACAGGCCCTGTTAGAACCTTCTGTTTCTCTTAAGTGTTTGGGTGCTCAGGATCAAACCCAGGACTTTGTGAATCCTGGAGAGGTACGATCCAAACATTTCCTTTGCTTTCCTTTCGTTTCCTTTCCTTGTCTTTTCTATTCATTCCCTTTCAGTTTTTTGAGATAGGATCTATCTGAGCTCCCCTCACAGACAACCCATGCTTCTGCTTCAAGCACTGTTGCAGCTCGGTGACAGGCCCATGTCCACAAGCGTGGCAGAACGTTTCTACCAGCAATGAAGAAATCAGATGATGGAGATGTGCTGGCATCCAAAGGGAGAGTTGTTTTCTACAAAATCACCTCCAGAGCATTTATGATGCCTGCTTGCCCTAGCAGGGGCCTGGATTCAGTACTCAGTGTCTACATGCTAGCTCCTACATGTGGCTACCGTTCCAGTGGTTCGAACATCCAGTCTGCTGACCCTTGAAAGAAGCAGCTGGTGTAAGTGAAAAAGCTGACATTGACCCATAATGGAGGAGGGCTCCTTGATCTTGCCTACTGCAAAGATGCAAAGGGGAGCATCAGCCACAAGTTCCTGTGAGCAGAAAGAACCCGGGACAAAACAGGAAGGGGTTCGTGGAATTTAAGAACAGGGACCCAGTGGCTCAGCAGAAGGATCAGGAGTCACGGGTGGGAGTGCAAATGAGCAGGGTCTGAAGAAGGGAGGTTTTCAGGGCAGCGAGAAGAGGCTATCCATGTGTCCCGAAGGGTCCCTGAATGGATTCTCTGAACCCTTCTGCCCCAGCAATGAGCTTGTTTGCTCATTGCTGGGGCAGAAGGGTTCAGAGTCCAGGCGTGAAGGAGCCTCCGTGGAAGTTGCCTGCCTCCGCAGAGTTAGCCAGGAGCCAAATGTTGGCACTTGAGCCCCAGTTGAAAGTTACTGCCTTGGTCTCAAGCCGGTCTGGAAGCTTAACCCTCGCGTCACAGGGGACTGGAGATGTTTTGGAAGGCATTTGCATGCCTGTGTCTCAGGGAAACACGGTCGGTTTGCCCGAAATAGTGGATTCCGTGATTGGAACAGTGCATGGCGTTTCTCGATTTACAGGACAAAGTCAGAAATGAACACCACATCCTGAGGGGATCGTCGTGGGCTTGGAAAGATCATTGACATCTGTTCTTGGCAAAAGGGGTCATAAAATAAAATGGCCAAAGCGGCTGTTTACAAGTCCGAAGTGACCCTACAATATTTGATTCAGGACCCACAAAATACCGACTCTCCACAATCACTACGGTCTGATCACGATCTGCTGTCGAGCATGATTCAGTCAGCTGTGACTTGTTTCTACACAGTGGTTGTCAAACTTCCTGCGACTGCCACACTTGAAGACAATTCCTCGTGTTGTGAGAACCCCAACAATGAAATTATTCTGTTGCTAACTTGTAAGTGTTGTTTTGCAAAGCTACTTCTATCAAACGTATTGCAAATGTCTGACATGCAGCAGTTCTTAATCGAAACCTGGGACACAGTCCCTCAAGCCCCAACTGGCTTGAGCCCCTCAGCATGAGAATTGCTGGCCTATATGCACAGGCCCTTTTATAACCTTTGGTTTCCTTTAAGTGGTTGAGTGTTCAGAATCAAACCCAGGACTTTGTGAATACTTGAGAGGTACGACCCGAACCTTTTCTTCCTTTTTTCCTTTTCATTTCTTTTCCTTCTTTCTTTTCTATTGTTTCGTTTCTAAATTTCCGAGTCAGGATCGTTCCTGGTTCTCTGCTCATACATTCCATCCTTCCGACTCAGTCACCCTTGTGTTTCGGTACAGGCTGTGTCCCCAAGCATTGCAGACCTTCTTCCAAACAATGATGGGATCAGAAGGTGGAGATGTGCAGGCATCATATATGAGAATTTTTTTCTCCAAGAAAACCTGCAAGCGTTTATGATGTCTGAGTGACCTCGCAGGGGCCTGGATTCAGTCCTCAGCATCTAGATGGTAGCCGCTCTATGTGGCTACCTTTGCAGAAGTTCCAACATCCACATTGGTGACCCCTGCAGAGACCAGCTCCTGTAAGTTAAAAAGCTGACATTGACCCGTAATGGTGGAGGGCTCCTTGATCTTGCCCCGGGGAAAAAAGCAAAGAGTAGAGTCAGCCACAAGATCTTGTAAGCAGAAAGAACCAGGGAAAGGACCGGAAGGGGTTCCTGGAATTTTAGAGAGAGGACCCTGGGGCTCAGCAGGAGGATCAGGACGCACGGGTGAGGGTGCGCCTGAGCATAGTCAGAAGAAGGGAGGTTCTCATGGCGGCGAGAAGAGGCTCACCACGTGTCCGGAAGGGTCCTTGAATGAATTCTCTGAACCCTTCTGCCCCAGCCATGAGCAGTTACTGCTCATGGCTGGGGCAGAAGGGTTCAGAGGGCAACCATGAAGGCAACTCCCTGGAAGCTGCCTGCCTCCGCAGTGGCAGTCTGCTGCCACACGGTGGCGCACGTGTCCCACTTGATAGTAACTGCATCTGTCTCAAGCTGGTCTGGAGGCTGAACCCTAGCTTCACAGGGGACTGGAGATGTTTTTGAAGCCATTCACATGATTGTGTCTCATGGACACACAGTCGGTTTGCCCGAAATAGTGTATTCCATGGTGGGAACAACGCATGGCGCTTCTCGAGTTACAGGACAAAGTTCAGAAATGAACACCACATCCTGAGGGGATCAGCGTTGGGTTCGAAAGAACATTGACACCTGTTCATGGCAAAAGGGGTCATAAAGAGAAATGACCAAAGTGGCTGTTTACATGTCCGAAATGCCCCTACAATATTTGATTCAGCACCCCCAGTATAGCAAGTCTCCACAATCACTAAGGGCTGATCATGATCTGCTATGGAGCATGATTCACTCAGGTGTGACTTATTTCTACACAGTGGTTCTCAACCTTCCTAAGACCGCCACACTTGAATACACTTTCTCGTGTTGTGGGGACCCCGATAATGAAGTTCTTCTGTTGCTAATTAGCAACTTTTGTTTTGCGAAGCAACTTGTATGAATCTTAATGCAAATGTCTGACACGCAGCAGTTCTTAATCGAATCCTGGGACAATGTTCTTCACGCTCCACATTGGTTGTGCCCGCTGCATGAGAATTGCTGCCTCATATGCACAGGCCCTGTTAGAACCTTCTGTTTCTCTTAAGTGTTTGGGTGCTCAGGATCAAACCCAGGACTTTGTGAATCCTGGAGAGGTACGATCCAAACATTTCCTTTGCTTTCCTTTCGTTTCCTTTCCTTGTCTTTTCTATTCATTCCCTTTCAGTTTTTTGAGATAGGATCTATCTGAGCTCCCCTCACAGACAACCCATGCTTCTGCTTCAAGCACTGTTGCAGCTCGGTGACAGGCCCATGTCCACAAGCGTGGCAGAACGTTTCTACCAGCAATGAAGAAATCAGATGATGGAGATGTGCTGGCATCCAAAGGGAGAGTTGTTTTCTACAAAATCACCTCCAGAGCATTTATGATGCCTGCTTGCCCTAGCAGGGGCCTGGATTCAGTACTCAGTGTCTACATGCTAGCTCCTACATGTGGCTACCGTTCCAGTGGTTCGAACATCCAGTCTGCTGACCCTTGAAAGAAGCAGCTGGTGTAAGTGAAAAAGCTGACATTGACCCATAATGGAGGAGGGCTCCTTGATCTTGCCTACTGCAAAGATGCAAAGGGGAGCATCAGCCACAAGTTCCTGTGAGCAGAAAGAACCCGGGACAAAACAGGAAGGGGTTCGTGGAATTTAAGAACAGGGACCCAGTGGCTCAGCAGAAGGATCAGGAGTCACGGGTGGGAGTGCAAATGAGCAGGGTCTGAAGAAGGGAGGTTTTCAGGGCAGCGAGAAGAGGCTATCCATGTGTCCCGAAGGGTCCCTGAATGGATTCTCTGAACCCTTCTGCCCCAGCAATGAGCTTGTTTGCTCATTGCTGGGGCAGAAGGGTTCAGAGTCCAGGCGTGAAGGAGCCTCCGTGGAAGTTGCCTGCCTCCGCAGAGTTAGCCAGGAGCCAAATGTTGGCACTTGAGCCCCAGTTGAAAGTTACTGCCTTGGTCTCAAGCCGGTCTGGAAGCTTAACCCTCGCGTCACAGGGGACTGGAGATGTTTTGGAAGGCATTTGCATGCCTGTGTCTCAGGGAAACACGGTCGGTTTGCCCGAAATAGTGGATTCCGTGATTGGAACAGTGCATGGCGTTTCTCGATTTACAGGACAAAGTCAGAAATGAACACCACATCCTGAGGGGATCGTCGTGGGCTTGGAAAGATCATTGACATCTGTTCTTGGCAAAAGGGGTCATAAAATAAAATGGCCAAAGCGGCTGTTTACAAGTCCGAAGTGACCCTACAATATTTGATTCAGGACCCACAAAATACCGACTCTCCACAATCACTACGGTCTGATCACGATCTGCTGTCGAGCATGATTCAGTCAGCTGTGACTTGTTTCTACACAGTGGTTGTCAAACTTCCTGCGACTGCCACACTTGAAGACAATTCCTCGTGTTGTGAGAACCCCAACAATGAAATTATTCTGTTGCTAACTTGTAAGTGTTGTTTTGCAAAGCTACTTCTATCAAACGTATTGCAAATGTCTGACATGCAGCAGTTCTTAATCGAAACCTGGGACACAGTCGCTCAAGCCCCAACTGGCTTGAGCCCCTCAGCATGAGAATTGCTGGCCTATATGCACAGGCCCTTTTATAACCTTTGGTTTCCTTTAAGTGGTTGAGTGTTCAGAATCAAACCCAGGACTTTGTGAATACTTGAGAGGTACGACCCGAACCTTTTCTTCCTTTTTTCCTTTTCATTTCTTTTCCTTCTTTCTTTTCTATTGTTTCGTTTCTAAATTTCCGAGTCAGGATCGTTCCTGGTTCTCTGCTCATACATTCCATCCTTCCGACTCAGTCACCCTTGTGTTTCGGTACAGGCTGTGTCCCCAAGCATTGCAGACCTTCTTCCAAACAATGATGGGATCAGAAGGTGGAGATGTGCAGGCATCATATATGAGAATTTTTTTCTCCAAGAAAACCTGCAAGCGTTTATGATGTCTGAGTGACCTCGCAGGGGCCTGGATTCAGTCCTCAGCATCTAGATGGTAGCCGCTCTATGTGGCTACCTTTGCAGAAGTTCCAACATCCACATTGGTGACCCCTGCAGAGACCAGCTCCTGTAAGTTAAAAAGCTGACATTGACCCGTAATGGTGGAGGGCTCCTTGATCTTGCCCCGGGGAAAAAAGCAAAGAGTAGAGTCAGCCACAAGATCTTGTAAGCAGAAAGAACCAGGGAAAGGACCGGAAGGGGTTCCTGGAATTTTAGAGAGAGGACCCTGGGGCTCAGCAGGAGGATCAGGACGCACGGGTGAGGGTGCGCCTGAGCATAGTCAGAAGAAGGGAGGTTCTCATGGCGGCGAGAAGAGGCTCACCACGTGTCCGGAAGGGTCCTTGAATGAATTCTCTGAACCCTTCTGCCCCAGCCATGAGCAGTTACTGCTCATGGCTGGGGCAGAAGGGTTCAGAGGGCAACCATGAAGGCAACTCCCTGGAAGCTGCCTGCCTCCGCAGTGGCAGTCTGCTGCCACACGGTGGCGCACGTGTCCCACTTGATAGTAACTGCATCTGTCTCAAGCTGGTCTGGAGGCTGAACCCTAGCTTCACAGGGGACTGGAGATGTTTTTGAAGCCATTCACATGATTGTGTCTCATGGACACACAGTCGGTTTGCCCGAAATAGTGTATTCCATGGTGGGAACAACGCATGGCGCTTCTCGAGTTACAGGACAAAGTTCAGAAATGAACACCACATCCTGAGGGGATCAGCGTTGGGTTCGAAAGAACATTGACACCTGTTCATGGCAAAAGGGGTCATAAAGAGAAATGACCAAAGTGGCTGTTTACATGTCCGAAATGCCCCTACAATATTTGATTCAGCACCCCCAGTATAGCAAGTCTCCACAATCACTAAGGGCTGATCATGATCTGCTATGGAGCATGATTCACTCAGGTGTGACTTATTTCTACACAGTGGTTCTCAACCTTCCTAAGACCGCCACACTTGAATACACTTTCTCGTGTTGTGGGGACCCCGATAATGAAGTTCTTCTGTTGCTAATTAGCAACTTTTGTTTTGCGAAGCAACTTGTATGAATCTTAATGCAAATGTCTGACACGCAGCAGTTCTTAATCGAATCCTGGGACAATGTTCTTCACGCTCCACATTGGTTGTGCCCGCTGCATGAGAATTGCTGCCTCATATGCACAGGCCCTGTTAGAACCTTCTGTTTCTCTTAAGTGTTTGGGTGCTCAGGATCAAACCCAGGACTTTGTGAATCCTGGAGAGGTACGATCCAAACATTTCCTTTGCTTTCCTTTCGTTTCCTTTCCTTGTCTTTTCTATTCATTCCCTTTCAGTTTTTTGAGATAGGATCTATCTGAGCTCCCCTCACAGACAACCCATGCTTCTGCTTCAAGCACTGTTGCAGCTCGGTGACAGGCCCATGTCCACAAGCGTGGCAGAACGTTTCTACCAGCAATGAAGAAATCAGATGATGGAGATGTGCTGGCATCCAAAGGGAGAGTTGTTTTCTACAAAATCACCTCCAGAGCATTTATGATGCCTGCTTGCCCTAGCAGGGGCCTGGATTCAGTACTCAGTGTCTACATGCTAGCTCCTACATGTGGCTACCGTTCCAGTGGTTCGAACATCCAGTCTGCTGACCCTTGAAAGAAGCAGCTGGTGTAAGTGAAAAAGCTGACATTGACCCATAATGGAGGAGGGCTCCTTGATCTTGCCTACTGCAAAGATGCAAAGGGGAGCATCAGCCACAAGTTCCTGTGAGCAGAAAGAACCCGGGACAAAACAGGAAGGGGTTCGTGGAATTTAAGAACAGGGACCCAGTGGCTCAGCAGAAGGATCAGGAGTCACGGGTGGGAGTGCAAATGAGCAGGGTCTGAAGAAGGGAGGTTTTCAGGGCAGCGAGAAGAGGCTATCCATGTGTCCCGAAGGGTCCCTGAATGGATTCTCTGAACCCTTCTGCCCCAGCAATGAGCTTGTTTGCTCATTGCTGGGGCAGAAGGGTTCAGAGTCCAGGCGTGAAGGAGCCTCCGTGGAAGTTGCCTGCCTCCGCAGAGTTAGCCAGGAGCCAAATGTTGGCACTTGAGCCCCAGTTGAAAGTTACTGCCTTGGTCTCAAGCCGGTCTGGAAGCTTAACCCTCGCGTCACAGGGGACTGGAGATGTTTTGGAAGGCATTTGCATGCCTGTGTCTCAGGGAAACACGGTCGGTTTGCCCGAAATAGTGGATTCCGTGATTGGAACAGTGCATGGCGTTTCTCGATTTACAGGACAAAGTCAGAAATGAACACCACATCCTGAGGGGATCGTCGTGGGCTTGGAAAGATCATTGACATCTGTTCTTGGCAAAAGGGGTCATAAAATAAAATGGCCAAAGCGGCTGTTTACAAGTCCGAAGTGACCCTACAATATTTGATTCAGGACCCACAAAATACCGACTCTCCACAATCACTACGGTCTGATCACGATCTGCTGTCGAGCATGATTCAGTCAGCTGTGACTTGTTTCTACACAGTGGTTGTCAAACTTCCTGCGACTGCCACACTTGAAGACAATTCCTCGTGTTGTGAGAACCCCAACAATGAAATTATTCTGTTGCTAACTTGTAAGTGTTGTTTTGCAAAGCTACTTCTATCAAACGTATTGCAAATGTCTGACATGCAGCAGTTCTTAATCGAAACCTGGGACACAGTCGCTCAAGCCCCAACTGGCTTGAGCCCCTCAGCATGAGAATTGCTGGCCTATATGCACAGGCCCTTTTATAACCTTTGGTTTCCTTTAAGTGGTTGAGTGTTCAGAATCAAACCCAGGACTTTGTGAATACTTGAGAGGTACGACCCGAACCTTTTCTTCCTTTTTTCCTTTTCATTTCTTTTCCTTCTTTCTTTTCTATTGTTTCGTTTCTAAATTTCCGAGTCAGGATCGTTCCTGGTTCTCTGCTCATACATTCCATCCTTCCGACTCAGTCACCCTTGTGTTTCGGTACAGGCTGTGTCCCCAAGCATTGCAGACCTTCTTCCAAACAATGATGGGATCAGAAGGTGGAGATGTGCAGGCATCATATATGAGAATTTTTTTCTCCAAGAAAACCTGCAAGCGTTTATGATGTCTGAGTGACCTCGCAGGGGCCTGGATTCAGTCCTCAGCATCTAGATGGTAGCCGCTCTATGTGGCTACCTTTGCAGAAGTTCCAACATCCACATTGGTGACCCCTGCAGAGACCAGCTCCTGTAAGTTAAAAAGCTGACATTGACCCGTAATGGTGGAGGGCTCCTTGATCTTGCCCCGGGGAAAAAAGCAAAGAGTAGAGTCAGCCACAAGATCTTGTAAGCAGAAAGAACCAGGGAAAGGACCGGAAGGGGTTCCTGGAATTTTAGAGAGAGGACCCTGGGGCTCAGCAGGAGGATCAGGACGCACGGGTGAGGGTGCGCCTGAGCATAGTCAGAAGAAGGGAGGTTCTCATGGCGGCGAGAAGAGGCTCACCACGTGTCCGGAAGGGTCCTTGAATGAATTCTCTGAACCCTTCTGCCCCAGCCATGAGCAGTTACTGCTCATGGCTGGGGCAGAAGGGTTCAGAGGGCAACCATGAAGGCAACTCCCTGGAAGCTGCCTGCCTCCGCAGTGGCAGTCTGCTGCCACACGGTGGCGCACGTGTCCCACTTGATAGTAACTGCATCTGTCTCAAGCTGGTCTGGAGGCTGAACCCTAGCTTCACAGGGGACTGGAGATGTTTTTGAAGCCATTCACATGATTGTGTCTCATGGACACACAGTCGGTTTGCCCGAAATAGTGTATTCCATGGTGGGAACAACGCATGGCGCTTCTCGAGTTACAGGACAAAGTTCAGAAATGAACACCACATCCTGAGGGGATCAGCGTTGGGTTCGAAAGAACATTGACACCTGTTCATGGCAAAAGGGGTCATAAAGAGAAATGACCAAAGTGGCTGTTTACATGTCCGAAATGCCCCTACAATATTTGATTCAGGACCCCCAGTATAGCAAGTCTCCACAATCACTAAGGGCTGATCATGATCTGCTATGGAGCATGATTCACTCAGGTGTGACTTATTTCTACACAGTGGTTCTCAACCTTCCTAAGACCGCCACACTTGAATACACTTTCTCGTGTTGTGGGGACCCCGATAATGAAGTTCTTCTGTTGCTAATTAGCAACTTTTGTTTTGCGAAGCAACTTGTATGAATCTTAATGCAAATGTCTGACACGCAGCAGTTCTTAATCGAATCCTGGGACAATGTTCTTCACGCTCCACATTGGTTGTGCCCGCTGCATGAGAATTGCTGCCTCATATGCACAGGCCCTGTTAGAACCTTCTGTTTCTCTTAAGTGTTTGGGTGCTCAGGATCAAACCCAGGACTTTGTGAATCCTGGAGAGGTACGATCCAAACATTTCCTTTGCTTTCCTTTCGTTTCCTTTCCTTGTCTTTTCTATTCATTCCCTTTCAGTTTTTTGAGATAGGATCTATCTGAGCTCCCCTCACAGACAACCCATGCTTCTGCTTCAAGCACTGTTGCAGCTCGGTGACAGGCCCATGTCCACAAGCGTGGCAGAACGTTTCTACCAGCAATGAAGAAATCAGATGATGGAGATGTGCTGGCATCCAAAGGGAGAGTTGTTTTCTACAAAATCACCTCCAGAGCATTTATGATGCCTGCTTGCCCTAGCAGGGGCCTGGATTCAGTACTCAGTGTCTACATGCTAGCTCCTACATGTGGCTACCGTTCCAGTGGTTCGAACATCCAGTCTGCTGACCCTTGAAAGAAGCAGCTGGTGTAAGTGAAAAAGCTGACATTGACCCATAATGGAGGAGGGCTCCTTGATCTTGCCTACTGCAAAGATGCAAAGGGGAGCATCAGCCACAAGTTCCTGTGAGCAGAAAGAACCCGGGACAAAACAGGAAGGGGTTCGTGGAATTTAAGAACAGGGACCCAGTGGCTCAGCAGAAGGATCAGGAGTCACGGGTGGGAGTGCAAATGAGCAGGGTCTGAAGAAGGGAGGTTTTCAGGGCAGCGAGAAGAGGCTATCCATGTGTCCCGAAGGGTCCCTGAATGGATTCTCTGAACCCTTCTGCCCCAGCAATGAGCTTGTTTGCTCATTGCTGGGGCAGAAGGGTTCAGAGTCCAGGCGTGAAGGAGCCTCCGTGGAAGTTGCCTGCCTCCGCAGAGTTAGCCAGGAGCCAAATGTTGGCACTTGAGCCCCAGTTGAAAGTTACTGCCTTGGTCTCAAGCCGGTCTGGAAGCTTAACCCTCGCGTCACAGGGGACTGGAGATGTTTTGGAAGGCATTTGCATGCCTGTGTCTCAGGGAAACACGGTCGGTTTGCCCGAAATAGTGGATTCCGTGATGGGAACAGTGCATGGCGTTTCTCGATTTACAGGACAAAGTCAGAAATGAACACCACATCCTGAGGGGATCGTCGTGGGCTTGGAAAGATCATTGACATCTGTTCTTGGCAAAAGGGGTCATAAAATAAAATGGCCAAAGCGGCTGTTTACAAGTCCGAAGTGACCCTACAATATTTGATTCAGGACCCACAAAATACCGACTCTCCACAATCACTACGGTCTGATCACGATCTGCTGTCGAGCATGATTCAGTCAGCTGTGACTTGTTTCTACACAGTGGTTGTCAAACTTCCTGCGACTGCCACACTTGAAGACAATTCCTCGTGTTGTGAGAACCCCAACAATGAAATTATTCTGTTGCTAACTTGTAAGTGTTGTTTTGCAAAGCTACTTCTATCAAACGTATTGCAAATGTCTGACATGCAGCAGTTCTTAATCGAAACCTGGGACACAGTCGCTCAAGCCCCAACTGGCTTGAGCCCCTCAGCATGAGAATTGCTGGCCTATATGCACAGGCCCTTTTATAACCTTTGGTTTCCTTTAAGTGGTTGAGTGTTCAGAATCAAACCCAGGACTTTGTGAATACTTGAGAGGTACGACCCGAACCTTTTCTTCCTTTTTTCCTTTTCATTTCTTTTCCTTCTTTCTTTTCTATTGTTTCGTTTCTAAATTTCCGAGTCAGGATCGTTCCTGGTTCTCTGCTCATACATTCCATCCTTCCGACTCAGTCACCCTTGTGTTTCGGTACAGGCTGTGTCCCCAAGCATTGCAGACCTTCTTCCAAACAATGATGGGATCAGAAGGTGGAGATGTGCAGGCATCATATATGAGAATTTTTTTCTCCAAGAAAACCTGCAAGCGTTTATGATGTCTGAGTGACCTCGCAGGGGCCTGGATTCAGTCCTCAGCATCTAGATGGTAGCCGCTCTATGTGGCTACCTTTGCAGAAGTTCCAACATCCACATTGGTGACCCCTGCAGAGACCAGCTCCTGTAAGTTAAAAAGCTGACATTGACCCGTAATGGTGGAGGGCTCCTTGATCTTGCCCCGGGGAAAAAAGCAAAGAGTAGAGTCAGCCACAAGATCTTGTAAGCAGAAAGAACCAGGGAAAGGACCGGAAGGGGTTCCTGGAATTTTAGAGAGAGGACCCTGGGGCTCAGCAGGAGGATCAGGACGCACGGGTGAGGGTGCGCCTGAGCATAGTCAGAAGAAGGGAGGTTCTCATGGCGGCGAGAAGAGGCTCACCACGTGTCCGGAAGGGTCCTTGAATGAATTCTCTGAACCCTTCTGCCCCAGCCATGAGCAGTTACTGCTCATGGCTGGGGCAGAAGGGTTCAGAGGGCAACCATGAAGGCAACTCCCTGGAAGCTGCCTGCCTCCGCAGTGGCAGTCTGCTGCCACACGGTGGCGCACGTGTCCCACTTGATAGTAACTGCATCTGTCTCAAGCTGGTCTGGAGGCTGAACCCTAGCTTCACAGGGGACTGGAGATGTTTTTGAAGCCATTCACATGATTGTGTCTCATGGACACACAGTCGGTTTGCCCGAAATAGTGTATTCCATGGTGGGAACAACGCATGGCGCTTCTCGAGTTACAGGACAAAGTTCAGAAATGAACACCACATCCTGAGGGGATCAGCGTTGGGTTCGAAAGAACATTGACACCTGTTCATGGCAAAAGGGGTCATAAAGAGAAATGACCAAAGTGGCTGTTTACATGTCCGAAATGCCCCTACAATATTTGATTCAGGACCCCCAGTATAGCAAGTCTCCACAATCACTAAGGGCTGATCATGATCTGCTATGGAGCATGATTCACTCAGGTGTGACTTATTTCTACACAGTGGTTCTCAACCTTCCTAAGACCGCCACACTTGAATACACTTTCTCGTGTTGTGGGGACCCCGATAATGAAGTTCTTCTGTTGCTAATTAGCAACTTTTGTTTTGCGAAGCAACTTGTATGAATCTTAATGCAAATGTCTGACACGCAGCAGTTCTTAATCGAATCCTGGGACAATGTTCTTCACGCTCCACATTGGTTGTGCCCGCTGCATGAGAATTGCTGCCTCATATGCACAGGCCCTGTTAGAACCTTCTGTTTCTCTTAAGTGTTTGGGTGCTCAGGATCAAACCCAGGACTTTGTGAATCCTGGAGAGGTACGATCCAAACATTTCCTTTGCTTTCCTTTCGTTTCCTTTCCTTGTCTTTTCTATTCATTCCCTTTCAGTTTTTTGAGATAGGATCTATCTGAGCTCCCCTCACAGACAACCCATGCTTCTGCTTCAAGCACTGTTGCAGCTCGGTGACAGGCCCATGTCCACAAGCGTGGCAGAACGTTTCTACCAGCAATGAAGAAATCAGATGATGGAGATGTGCTGGCATCCAAAGGGAGAGTTGTTTTCTACACAATCACCTCCAGAGCATTTATGATGCCTGCTTGCCCTAGCAGGGGCCTGGATTCAGTACTCAGTGTCTACATGCTAGCTCCTACATGTGGCTACCGTTCCAGTGGTTCGAACATCCAGTCTGCTGACCCTTGAAAGAAGCAGCTGGTGTAAGTGAAAAAGCTGACATTGACCCATAATGGAGGAGGGCTCCTTGATCTTGCCTACTGCAAAGATGCAAAGGGGAGCATCAGCCACAAGTTCCTGTGAGCAGAAAGAACCCGGGACAAAACAGGAAGGGGTTCGTGGAATTTAAGAACAGGGACCCAGTGGCTCAGCAGAAGGATCAGGAGTCACGGGTGGGAGTGCAAATGAGCAGGGTCTGAAGAAGGGAGGTTTTCAGGGCAGCGAGAAGAGGCTATCCATGTGTCCCGAAGGGTCCCTGAATGGATTCTCTGAACCCTTCTGCCCCAGCAATGAGCTTGTTTGCTCATTGCTGGGGCAGAAGGGTTCAGAGTCCAGGCGTGAAGGAGCCTCCGTGGAAGTTGCCTGCCTCCGCAGAGTTAGCCAGGAGCCAAATGTTGGCACTTGAGCCCCAGTTGAAAGTTACTGCCTTGGTCTCAAGCCGGTCTGGAAGCTTAACCCTCGCGTCACAGGGGACTGGAGATGTTTTGGAAGGCATTTGCATGCCTGTGTCTCAGGGAAACACGGTCGGTGTGCCCGAAATAGTGGATTCCGTGATTGGAACAGTGCATGGCGTTTCTCGATTTACAGGACAAAGTCAGAAATGAACACCACATCCTGAGGGGATCGTCGTGGGCTTGGAAAGATCATTGACATCTGTTCTTGGCAAAAGGGGTCATAAAATAAAATGGCCAAAGCGGCTGTTTACAAGTCCGAAGTGACCCTACAATATTTGATTCAGGACCCACAAAATACCGACTCTCCACAATCACTACGGTCTGATCACGATCTGCTGTCGAGCATGATTCAGTCAGCTGTGACTTGTTTCTACACAGTGGTTGTCAAACTTCCTGCGACTGCCACACTTGAAGACAATTCCTCGTGTTGTGAGAACCCCAACAATGAAATTATTCTGTTGCTAACTTGTAAGTGTTGTTTTGCAAAGCTACTTCTATCAAACGTATTGCAAATGTCTGACATGCAGCAGTTCTTAATCGAAACCTGGGACACAGTCGCCCAAGCCCCAACTGGCTTGAGCCCCTCAGCATGAGAATTGCTGGCCTATATGCACAGGCCCTTTTATAACCTTTGGTTTCCTTTAAGTGGTTGAGTGTTCAGAATCAAACCCAGGACTTTGTGAATACTTGAGAGGTACGACCCGAACCTTTTCTTCCTTTTTTCCTTTTCATTTCTTTTCCTTCTTTCTTTTCTATTGTTTCGTTTCTAAATTTCCGAGTCAGGATCGTTCCTGGTTCTCTGCTCATACATTCCATCCTTCCGACTCAGTCACCCTTGTGTTTCGGTACAGGCTGTGTCCCCAAGCATTGCAGACCTTCTTCCAAACAATGATGGGATCAGAAGGTGGAGATGTGCAGGCATCATATATGAGAATTTTTTTCTCCAAGAAAACCTGCAAGCGTTTATGATGTCTGAGTGACCTCGCAGGGGCCTGGATTCAGTCCTCAGCATCTAGATGGTAGCCGCTCTATGTGGCTACCTTTGGCAGAAGTTCCAACATCCACATTGGTGACCCCTGCAGAGACCAGCTCCTGTAAGTTAAAAAGCTGACATTGACCCGTAATGGTGGAGGGCTCCTTGATCTTGCCCCGGGGAAAAAAGCAAAGAGTAGAGTCAGCCACAAGATCTTGTAAGCAGAAAGAACCAGGGAAAGGACCGGAAGGGGTTCCTGGAATTTTAGAGAGAGGACCCTGGGGCTCAGCAGGAGGATCAGGACGCACGGGTGAGGGTGCGCCTGAGCATAGTCAGAAGAAGGGAGGTTCTCATGGCGGCGAGAAGAGGCTCACCACGTGTCCGGAAGGGTCCTTGAATGAATTCTCTGAACCCTTCTGCCCCAGCCATGAGCAGTTACTGCTCATGGCTGGGGCAGAAGGGTTCAGAGGGCAACCATGAAGGCAACTCCCTGGAAGCTGCCTGCCTCCGCAGTGGCAGTCTGCTGCCACACGGTGGCGCACGTGTCCCACTTGATAGTAACTGCATCTGTCTCAAGCTGGTCTGGAGGCTGAACCCTAGCTTCACAGGGGACTGGAGATGTTTTTGAAGCCATTCACATGATTGTGTCTCATGGACACACAGTCGGTTTGCCCGAAATAGTGTATTCCGTGGTGGGAACAACGCATGGCGCTTCTCGAGTTACAGGACAAAGTTCAGAAATGAACACCACATCCTGAGGGGATCAGCGTTGGGTTCGAAAGAACATTGACACCTGTTCATGGCAAAAGGGGTCATAAAGAGAAATGACCAAAGCGGCTGTTTACATGTCCGAAGTGCCCCTACAATATTTGATTCAGCACCCCCAGTATAGCAAGTCTCCACAATCACTAAGGGCTGATCATGATCTGCTATGGAGCATGATTCACTCAGGTGTGACTTATTTCTACACAGTGGTTCTCAACCTTCCTAAGACCGCCACACTTGAATACACTTTCTCGTGTTGTGGGGACCCCGATAATGAAGTTCTTCTGTTGCTAATTAGCAACTTTTGTTTTGCGAAGCAACTTGTATGAATCTTAATGCAAATGTCTGACATGCAGCAGTTCTTAATCGAAACCTGGGACACATGTCGCTTCAAGCCCCACACTGGCTTGAGCCCGCTCAGCATGAGAATTGCTGGCCTCATATGCACAGGCCCTTTTATAACCTTCTGGTTTCTCTTTAAGTGGTTGAGTGTTCAGAATCAAACCCAGGACTTTGTGAATACTTGAGAGGTACGACCCGAACCTTTTCTTCCTTTTTTCCTTTTCATTTCTTTTCCTTCTTTCTTTTCTATTGTTTCGTTTCTAAATTTCCGAGTCAGGATCGTTCCTGGTTCTCTGCTCATACATTCCATCCTTCCGACTCAGTCACCCTTGTGTTTCGGTACAGGCTGTGTCCCCAAGCATTGCAGACCTTCTTCCAAACAATGATGGGATCAGAAGGTGGAGATGTGCAGGCATCATATATGAGAATTTTTTTCTCCAAGAAAACCTGCAAGCGTTTATGATGTCTGAGTGACCTCGCAGGGGCCTGGATTCAGTCCTCAGCATCTAGATGGTAGCCGCTCTATGTGGCTACCTTGGCAGAAGTTCCAACATCCACATTGGTGACCCCTGCAGAGACCAGCTCCTGTAAGTTAAAAAGCTGACATTGACCCGTAATGGTGGAGGGCTCCTTGATCTTGCCCCGGGGAAAAAAGCAAAGAGTAGAGTCAGCCACAAGATCTTGTAAGCAGAAAGAACCAGGGAAAGGACCGGAAGGGGTTCCTGGAATTTTAGAGAGAGGACCCTGGGGCTCAGCAGGAGGATCAGGACGCACGGGTGAGGGTGCGCCTGAGCATAGTCAGAAGAAGGGAGGTTCTCATGGCGGCGAGAAGAGGCTCACCACGTGTCCGGAAGGGTCCTTGAATGAATTCTCTGAACCCTTCTGCCCCAGCCATGAGCAGTTACTGCTCATGGCTGGGGCAGAAGGGTTCAGAGGGCAACCATGAAGGCAACTCCCTGGAAGCTGCCTGCCTCCGCAGTGGCAGTCTGCTGCCACACGGTGGCGCACGTGTCCCACTTGATAGTAACTGCATCTGTCTCAAGCTGGTCTGGAGGCTGAACCCTAGCTTCACAGGGGACTGGAGATGTTTTTGAAGCCATTCACATGATTGTGTCTCATGGACACACAGTCGGTTTGCCCGAAATAGTGTATTCCATGGTGGGAACAACGCATGGCGCTTCTCGAGTTACAGGACAAAGTTCAGAAATGAACACCACATCCTGAGGGGATCAGCGTTGGGTTCGAAAGAACATTGACACCTGTTCATGGCAAAAGGGGTCATAAAGATGAAATGACCAAAGTGGCTGTTTACATGTCCGAAATGCCCCTACAATATTTGATTCAGCACCCCCAGTATAGCAAGTCTCCACAATCACTAAGGGCTGATCATGATCTGCTATGGAGCATGATTCACTCAGGTGTGACTTATTTCTACACAGTGGTTCTCAACCTTCCTAAGACCGCCACACTTGAATACACTTTCTCGTGTTGTGGGGACCCCGATAATGAAGTTCTTCTGTTGCTAATTAGCAACTTTTGTTTTGCGAAGCAACTTGTATGAATCTTAATGCAAATGTCTGACACGCAGCAGTTCTTAATCGAATCCTGGGACAATGTTCTTCACGCTCCACATTGGTTGTGCCCGCTGCATGAGAATTGCTGCCTCATATGCACAGGCCCTGTTAGAACCTTCTGTTTCTCTTAAGTGTTTGGGTGCTCAGGATCAAACCCAGGACTTTGTGAATCCTGGAGAGGTACGATCCAAACATTTCCTTTGCTTTCCTTTCGTTTCCTTTCCTTGTCTTTTCTATTCATTCCCTTTCAGTTTTTTGAGATAGGATCTATCTGAGCTCCCCTCACAGACAACCCATGCTTCTGCTTCAAGCACTGTTGCAGCTCGGTGACAGGCCCATGTCCACAAGCGTGGCAGAACGTTTCTACCAGCAATGAAGAAATCAGATGATGGAGATGTGCTGGCATCCAAAGGGAGAGTTGTTTTCTACAAAATCACCTCCAGAGCATTTATGATGCCTGCTTGCCCTAGCAGGGGCCTGGATTCAGTACTCAGTGTCTACATGCTAGCTCCTACATGTGGCTACCGTTCCAGTGGTTCGAACATCCAGTCTGCTGACCCTTGAAAGAAGCAGCTGGTGTAAGTGAAAAAGCTGACATTGACCCATAATGGAGGAGGGCTCCTTGATCTTGCCTACTGCAAAGATGCAAAGGGGAGCATCAGCCACAAGTTCCTGTGAGCAGAAAGAACCCGGGACAAAACAGGAAGGGGTTCGTGGAATTTAAGAACAGGGACCCAGTGGCTCAGCAGAAGGATCAGGAGTCACGGGTGGGAGTGCAAATGAGCAGGGTCTGAAGAAGGGAGGTTTTCAGGGCAGCGAGAAGAGGCTATCCATGTGTCCCGAAGGGTCCCTGAATGGATTCTCTGAACCCTTCTGCCCCAGCAATGAGCTTGTTTGCTCATTGCTGGGGCAGAAGGGTTCAGAGTCCAGGCGTGAAGGAGCCTCCGTGGAAGTTGCCTGCCTCCGCAGAGTTAGCCAGGAGCCAAATGTTGGCACTTGAGCCCCAGTTGAAAGTTACTGCCTTGGTCTCAAGCCGGTCTGGAAGCTTAACCCTCGCGTCACAGGGGACTGGAGATGTTTTGGAAGGCATTTGCATGCCTGTGTCTCAGGGAAACACGGTCGGTGTGCCCGAAATAGTGGATTCCGTGATTGGAACAGTGCATGGCGTTTCTCGATTTACAGGACAAAGTCAGAAATGAACACCACATCCTGAGGGGATCGTCGTGGGCTTGGAAAGATCATTGACATCTGTTCTTGGCAAAAGGGGTCATAAAATAAAATGGCCAAAGCGGCTGTTTACAAGTCCGAAGTGACCCTACAATATTTGATTCAGGACCCACAAAATACCGACTCTCCACAATCACTACGGTCTGATCACGATCTGCTGTCGAGCATGATTCAGTCAGCTGTGACTTGTTTCTACACAGTGGTTGTCAAACTTCCTGCGACTGCCACACTTGAAGACAATTCCTCGTGTTGTGAGAACCCCAACAATGAAATTATTCTGTTGCTAACTTGTAAGTGTTGTTTTGCAAAGCTACTTCTATCAAACGTATTGCAAATGTCTGACATGCAGCAGTTCTTAATCGAAACCTGGGACACAGTCGCTCAAGCCCCAACTGGCTTGAGCCCCTCAGCATGAGAATTGCTGGCCTATATGCACAGGCCCTTTTATAACCTTTGGTTTCCTTTAAGTGGTTGAGTGTTCAGAATCAAACCCAGGACTTTGTGAATACTTGAGAGGTACGACCCGAACCTTTTCTTCCTTTTTTCCTTTTCATTTCTTTTCCTTCTTTCTTTTCTATTGTTTCGTTTCTAAATTTCCGAGTCAGGATCGTTCCTGGTTCTCTGCTCATACATTCCATCCTTCCGACTCAGTCACCCTTGTGTTTCGGTACAGGCTGTGTCCCCAAGCATTGCAGACCTTCTTCCAAACAATGATGGGATCAGAAGGTGGAGATGTGCAGGCATCATATATGAGAATTTTTTTCTCCAAGAAAACCTGCAAGCGTTTATGATGTCTGAGTGACCTCGCAGGGGCCTGGATTCAGTCCTCAGCATCTAGATGGTAGCCGCTCTATGTGGCTACCTTGGCAGAAGTTCCAACATCCACATTGGTGACCCCTGCAGAGACCAGCTCCTGTAAGTTAAAAAGCTGACATTGACCCGTAATGGTGGAGGGCTCCTTGATCTTGCCCCGGGGAAAAAAAGCAAAGAGTAGAGTCAGCCACAAGATCTTGTAAGCAGAAAGAACCAGGGAAAGGACCGGAAGGGGTTCCTGGAATTTTAGAGAGAGGACCCTGGGGCTCAGCAGGAGGATCAGGACGCACGGGTGAGGGTGCGCCTGAGCATAGTCAGAAGAAGGGAGGTTCTCATGGCGGCGAGAAGAGGCTCACCACGTGTCCGGAAGGGTCCTTGAATGAATTCTCTGAACCCTTCTGCCCCAGCCATGAGCAGTTACTGCTCATGGCTGGGGCAGAAGGGTTCAGAGGGCAACCATGAAGGCAACTCCCTGGAAGCTGCCTGCCTCCGCAGTGGCAGTCTGCTGCCACACGGTGGCGCACGTGTCCCACTTGATAGTAACTGCATCTGTCTCAAGCTGGTCTGGAGGCTGAACCCTAGCTTCACAGGGGACTGGAGATGTTTTTGAAGCCATTCACATGATTGTGTCTCATGGACACACAGTCGGTTTGCCCGAAATAGTGTATTCCATGGTGGGAACAACGCATGGCGCTTCTCGAGTTACAGGACAAAGTTCAGAAATGAACACCACATCCTGAGGGGATCAGCGTTGGGTTCGAAAGAACATTGACACCTGTTCATGGCAAAAGGGGTCATAAAGAGAAATGACCAAAGTGGCTGTTTACATGTCCGAAATGCCCCTACAATATTTGATTCAGCACCCCCAGTATAGCAAGTCTCCACAATCACTAAGGGCTGATCATGATCTGCTATGGAGCATGATTCACTCAGGTGTGACTTATTTCTACACAGTGGTTCTCAACCTTCCTAAGACCGCCACACTTGAATACACTTTCTCGTGTTGTGGGGACCCCGATAATGAAGTTCTTCTGTTGCTAATTAGCAACTTTTGTTTTGCGAAGCAACTTGTATGAATCTTAATGCAAATGTCTGACACGCAGCAGTTCTTAATCGAATCCTGGGACAATGTTCTTCACGCTCCACATTGGTTGTGCCCGCTGCATGAGAATTGCTGCCTCATATGCACAGGCCCTGTTAGAACCTTCTGTTTCTCTTAAGTGTTTGGGTGCTCAGGATCAAACCCAGGACTTTGTGAATCCTGGAGAGGTACGATCCAAACATTTCCTTTGCTTTCCTTTCGTTTCCTTTCCTTGTCTTTTCTATTCATTCCCTTTCAGTTTTTTGAGATAGGATCTATCTGAGCTCCCCTCACAGACAACCCATGCTTCTGCTTCAAGCACTGTTGCAGCTCGGTGACAGGCCCATGTCCACAAGCGTGGCAGAACGTTTCTACCAGCAATGAAGAAATCAGATGATGGAGATGTGCTGGCATCCAAAGGGAGAGTTGTTTTCTACAAAATCACCTCCAGAGCATTTATGATGCCTGCTTGCCCTAGCAGGGGCCTGGATTCAGTACTCAGTGTCTACATGCTAGCTCCTACATGTGGCTACCGTTCCAGTGGTTCGAACATCCAGTCTGCTGACCCTTGAAAGAAGCAGCTGGTGTAAGTGAAAAAGCTGACATTGACCCATAATGGAGGAGGGCTCCTTGATCTTGCCTACTGCAAAGATGCAAAGGGGAGCATCAGCCACAAGTTCCTGTGAGCAGAAAGAACCCGGGACAAAACAGGAAGGGGTTCGTGGAATTTAAGAACAGGGACCCAGTGGCTCAGCAGAAGGATCAGGAGTCACGGGTGGGAGTGCAAATGAGCAGGGTCTGAAGAAGGGAGGTTTTCAGGGCAGCGAGAAGAGGCTATCCATGTGTCCCGAAGGGTCCCTGAATGGATTCTCTGAACCCTTCTGCCCCAGCAATGAGCTTGTTTGCTCATTGCTGGGGCAGAAGGGTTCAGAGTCCAGGCGTGAAGGAGCCTCCGTGGAAGTTGCCTGCCTCCGCAGAGTTAGCCAGGAGCCAAATGTTGGCACTTGAGCCCCAGTTGAAAGTTACTGCCTTGGTCTCAAGCCGGTCTGGAAGCTTAACCCTCGCGTCACAGGGGACTGGAGATGTTTTGGAAGGCATTTGCATGCCTGTGTCTCAGGGAAACACGGTCGGTGTGCCCGAAATAGTGGATTCCGTGATTGGAACAGTGCATGGCGTTTCTCGATTTACAGGACAAAGTCAGAAATGAACACCACATCCTGAGGGGATCGTCGTGGGCTTGGAAAGATCATTGACATCTGTTCTTGGCAAAAGGGGTCATAAAATAAAATGGCCAAAGCGGCTGTTTACAAGTCCGAAGTGACCCTACAATATTTGATTCAGGACCCACAAAATACCGACTCTCCACAATCACTACGGTCTGATCACGATCTGCTGTCGAGCATGATTCAGTCAGCTGTGACTTGTTTCTACACAGTGGTTGTCAAACTTCCTGCGACTGCCACACTTGAAGACAATTCCTCGTGTTGTGAGAACCCCAACAATGAAATTATTCTGTTGCTAACTTGTAAGTGTTGTTTTGCAAAGCTACTTCTATCAAACGTATTGCAAATGTCTGACATGCAGCAGCAGTTCTTAATCGAAACCTGGGACACAGTCGCTCAAGCCCCAACTGGCTTGAGCCCCTCAGCATGAGAATTGCTGGCCTATATGCACAGGCCCTTTTATAACCTTTGGTTTCCTTTAAGTGGTTGAGTGTTCAGAATCAAACCCAGGACTTTGTGAATACTTGAGAGGTACGACCCGAACCTTTTCTTCCTTTTTTCCTTTTCATTTCTTTTCCTTCTTTCTTTTCTATTGTTTCGTTTCTAAATTTCCGAGTCAGGATCGTTCCTGGTTCTCTGCTCATACATTCCATCCTTCCGACTCAGTCACCCTTGTGTTTCGGTACAGGCTGTGTCCCCAAGCATTGCAGACCTTCTTCCAAACAATGATGGGATCAGAAGGTGGAGATGTGCAGGCATCATATATGAGAATTTTTTTCTCCAAGAAAACCTGCAAGCGTTTATGATGTCTGAGTGACCTCGCAGGGGCCTGGATTCAGTCCTCAGCATCTAGATGGTAGCCGCTCTATGTGGCTACCTTTGCAGAAGTTCCAACATCCACATTGGTGACCCCTGCAGAGACCAGCTCCTGTAAGTTAAAAAGCTGACATTGACCCGTAATGGTGGAGGGCTCCTTGATCTTGCCCCGGGAAAAAAGCAAAGAGTAGAGTCAGCCACAAGATCTTGTAAGCAGAAAGAACCAGGGAAAGGACCGGAAGGGGTTCCTGGAATTTTAGAGAGAGGACCCTGGGGCTCAGCAGGAGGATCAGGACGCACGGGTGAGGGTGCGCCTGAGCATAGTCAGAAGAAGGGAGGTTCTCATGGCGGCGAGAAGAGGCTCACCACGTGTCCGGAAGGGTCCTTGAATGAATTCTCTGAACCCTTCTGCCCCAGCCATGAGCAGTTACTGCTCATGGCTGGGGCAGAAGGGTTCAGAGGGCAACCATGAAGGCAACTCCCTGGAAGCTGCCTGCCTCCGCAGTGGCAGTCTGCTGCCACACGGTGGCGCACGTGTCCCACTTGATAGTAACTGCATCTGTCTCAAGCTGGTCTGGAGGCTGAACCCTAGCTTCACAGGGGACTGGAGATGTTTTTGAAGCCATTCACATGATTGTGTCTCATGGACACACAGTCGGTTTGCCCGAAATAGTGTATTCCATGGTGGGAACAACGCATGGCGCTTCTCGAGTTACAGGACAAAGTTCAGAAATGAACACCACATCCTGAGGGGATCAGCGTTGGGTTCGAAAGAACATTGACACCTGTTCATGGCAAAAGGGGTCATAAAGAGAAATGACCAAAGTGGCTGTTTACATGTCCGAAATGCCCCTACAATATTTGATTCAGCACCCCCAGTATAGCAAGTCTCCACAATCACTAAGGGCTGATCATGATCTGCTATGGAGCATGATTCACTCAGGTGTGACTTATTTCTACACAGTGGTTCTCAACCTTCCTAAGACCGCCACACTTGAATACACTTTCTCGTGTTGTGGGGACCCCGATAATGAAGTTCTTCTGTTGCTAATTAGCAACTTTTGTTTTGCGAAGCAACTTGTATGAATCTTAATGCAAATGTCTGACACGCAGCAGTTCTTAATCGAATCCTGGGACAATGTTCTTCACGCTCCACATTGGTTGTGCCCGCTGCATGAGAATTGCTGCCTCATATGCACAGGCCCTGTTAGAACCTTCTGTTTCTCTTAAGTGTTTGGGTGCTCAGGATCAAACCCAGGACTTTGTGAATCCTGGAGAGGTACGATCCAAACATTTCCTTTGCTTTCCTTTCGTTTCCTTTCCTTGTCTTTTCTATTCATTCCCTTTCAGTTTTTTGAGATAGGATCTATCTGAGCTCCCCTCACAGACAACCCATGCTTCTGCTTCAAGCACTGTTGCAGCTCGGTGACAGGCCCATGTCCACAAGCGTGGCAGAACGTTTCTACCAGCAATGAAGAAATCAGATGATGGAGATGTGCTGGCATCCAAAGGGAGAGTTGTTTTCTACAAAATCACCTCCAGAGCATTTATGATGCCTGCTTGCCCTAGCAGGGGCCTGGATTCAGTACTCAGTGTCTACATGCTAGCTCCTACATGTGGCTACCGTTCCAGTGGTTCGAACATCCAGTCTGCTGACCCTTGAAAGAAGCAGCTGGTGTAAGTGAAAAAGCTGACATTGACCCATAATGGAGGAGGGCTCCTTGATCTTGCCTACTGCAAAGATGCAAAGGGGAGCATCAGCCACAAGTTCCTGTGAGCAGAAAGAACCCGGGACAAAACAGGAAGGGGTTCGTGGAATTTAAGAACAGGGACCCAGTGGCTCAGCAGAAGGATCAGGAGTCACGGGTGGGAGTGCAAATGAGCAGGGTCTGAAGAAGGGAGGTTTTCAGGGCAGCGAGAAGAGGCTATCCATGTGTCCCGAAGGGTCCCTGAATGGATTCTCTGAACCCTTCTGCCCCAGCAATGAGCTTGTTTGCTCATTGCTGGGGCAGAAGGGTTCAGAGTCCAGGCGTGAAGGAGCCTCCGTGGAAGTTGCCTGCCTCCGCAGAGTTAGCCAGGAGCCAAATGTTGGCACTTGAGCCCCAGTTGAAAGTTACTGCCTTGGTCTCAAGCCGGTCTGGAAGCTTAACCCTCGCGTCACAGGGGACTGGAGATGTTTTGGAAGGCATTTGCATGCCTGTGTCTCAGGGAAACACGGTCGGTGTGCCCGAAATAGTGGATTCCGTGATTGGAACAGTGCATGGCGTTTCTCGATTTACAGGACAAAGTCAGAAATGAACACCACATCCTGAGGGGATCGTCGTGGGCTTGGAAAGATCATTGACATCTGTTCTTGGCAAAAGGGGTCATAAAATAAAATGGCCAAAGCGGCTGTTTACAAGTCCGAAGTGACCCTACAATATTTGATTCAGGACCCACAAAATACCGACTCTCCACAATCACTACGGTCTGATCACGATCTGCTGTCGAGCATGATTCAGTCAGCTGTGACTTGTTTCTACACAGTGGTTGTCAAACTTCCTGCGACTGCCACACTTGAAGACAATTCCTCGTGTTGTGAGAACCCCAACAATGAAATTATTCTGTTGCTAACTTGTAAGTGTTGTTTTGCAAAGCTACTTCTATCAAACGTATTGCAAATGTCTGACATGCAGCAGTTCTTAATCGAAACCTGGGACACAGTCGCTCAAGCCCCAACTGGCTTGAGCCCCTCAGCATGAGAATTGCTGGCCTATATGCACAGGCCCTTTTATAACCTTTGGTTTCCTTTAAGTGGTTGAGTGTTCAGAATCAAACCCAGGACTTTGTGAATACTTGAGAGGTACGACCCGAACCTTTTCTTCCTTTTTTCCTTTTCATTTCTTTTCCTTCTTTCTTTTCTATTGTTTCGTTTCTAAATTTCCGAGTCAGGATCGTTCCTGGTTCTCTGCTCATACATTCCATCCTTCCGACTCAGTCACCCTTGTGTTTCGGTACAGGCTGTGTCCCCAAGCATTGCAGACCTTCTTCCAAACAATGATGGGATCAGAAGGTGGAGATGTGCAGGCATCATATATGAGAATTTTTTTCTCCAAGAAAACCTGCAAGCGTTTATGATGTCTGAGTGACCTCGCAGGGGCCTGGATTCAGTCCTCAGCATCTAGATGGTAGCCGCTCTATGTGGCTACCTTTGCAGAAGTTCCAACATCCACATTGGTGACCCCTGCAGAGACCAGCTCCTGTAAGTTAAAAAGCTGACATTGACCCGTAATGGTGGAGGGCTCCTTGATCTTGCCCCGGGGAAAAAAGCAAAGAGTAGAGTCAGCCACAAGATCTTGTAAGCAGAAAGAACCAGGGAAAGGACCGGAAGGGGTTCCTGGAATTTTAGAGAGAGGACCCTGGGGCTCAGCAGGAGGATCAGGACGCACGGGTGAGGGTGCGCCTGAGCATAGTCAGAAGAAGGGAGGTTCTCATGGCGGCGAGAAGAGGCTCACCACGTGTCCGGAAGGGTCCTTGAATGAATTCTCTGAACCCTTCTGCCCCAGCCATGAGCAGTTACTGCTCATGGCTGGGGCAGAAGGGTTCAGAGGGCAACCATGAAGGCAACTCCCTGGAAGCTGCCTGCCTCCGCAGTGGCAGTCTGCTGCCACACGGTGGCGCACGTGTCCCACTTGATAGTAACTGCATCTGTCTCAAGCTGGTCTGGAGGCTGAACCCTAGCTTCACAGGGGACTGGAGATGTTTTTGAAGCCATTCACATGATTGTGTCTCATGGACACACAGTCGGTTTGCCCGAAATAGTGTATTCCATGGTGGGAACAACGCATGGCGCTTCTCGAGTTACAGGACAAAGTTCAGAAATGAACACCACATCCTGAGGGGATCAGCGTTGGGTTCGAAAGAACATTGACACCTGTTCATGGCAAAAGGGGTCATAAAGAGAAATGACCAAAGTGGCTGTTTACATGTCCGAAATGCCCCTACAATATTTGATTCAGCACCCCCAGTATAGCAAGTCTCCACAATCACTAAGGGCTGATCATGATCTGCTATGGAGCATGATTCACTCAGGTGTGACTTATTTCTACACAGTGGTTCTCAACCTTCCTAAGACCGCCACACTTGAATACACTTTCTCGTGTTGTGGGGACCCCGATAATGAAGTTCTTCTGTTGCTAATTAGCAACTTTTGTTTTGCGAAGCAACTTGTATGAATCTTAATGCAAATGTCTGACACGCAGCAGTTCTTAATCGAATCCTGGGACAATGTTCTTCACGCTCCACATTGGTTGTGCCCGCTGCATGAGAATTGCTGCCTCATATGCACAGGCCCTGTTAGAACCTTCTGTTTCTCTTAAGTGTTTGGGTGCTCAGGATCAAACCCAGGACTTTGTGAATCCTGGAGAGGTACGATCCAAACATTTCCTTTGCTTTCCTTTCGTTTCCTTTCCTTGTCTTTTCTATTCATTCCCTTTCAGTTTTTTGAGATAGGATCTATCTGAGCTCCCCTCACAGACAACCCATGCTTCTGCTTCAAGCACTGTTGCAGCTCGGTGACAGGCCCATGTCCACAAGCGTGGCAGAACGTTTCTACCAGCAATGAAGAAATCAGATGATGGAGATGTGCTGGCATCCAAAGGGAGAGTTGTTTTCTACAAAATCACCTCCAGAGCATTTATGATGCCTGCTTGCCCTAGCAGGGGCCTGGATTCAGTACTCAGTGTCTACATGCTAGCTCCTACATGTGGCTACCGTTCCAGTGGTTCGAACATCCAGTCTGCTGACCCTTGAAAGAAGCAGCTGGTGTAAGTGAAAAAGCTGACATTGACCCATAATGGAGGAGGGCTCCTTGATCTTGCCTACTGCAAAGATGCAAAGGGGAGCATCAGCCACAAGTTCCTGTGAGCAGAAAGAACCGGGACAAAACAGGAAGGGGTTCGTGGAATTTAAGAACAGGGACCCAGTGGCTCAGCAGAAGGATCAGGAGTCACGGGTGGGAGTGCAAATGAGCAGGGTCTGAAGAAGGGAGGTTTTCAGGGCAGCGAGAAGAGGCTATCCATGTGTCCCGAAGGGTCCCTGAATGGATTCTCTGAACCCTTCTGCCCCAGCAATGAGCTTGTTTGCTCATTGCTGGGGCAGAAGGGTTCAGAGTCCAGGCGTGAAGGAGCCTCCGTGGAAGTTGCCTGCCTCCGCAGAGTTAGCCAGGAGCCAAATGTTGGCACTTGAGCCCCAGTTGAAAGTTACTGCCTTGGTCTCAAGCCGGTCTGGAAGCTTAACCCTCGCGTCACAGGGGACTGGAGATGTTTTGGAAGGCATTTGCATGCCTGTGTCTCAGGGAAACACGGTCGGTGTGCCCGAAATAGTGGATTCCGTGATTGGAACAGTGCATGGCGTTTCTCGATTTACAGGACAAAGTCAGAAATGAACACCACATCCTGAGGGGATCGTCGTGGGCTTGGAAAGATCATTGACATCTGTTCTTGGCAAAAGGGGTCATAAAATAAAATGGCCAAAGCGGCTGTTTACAAGTCCGAAGTGACCCTACAATATTTGATTCAGGACCCACAAAATACCGACTCTCCACAATCACTACGGTCTGATCACGATCTGCTGTCGAGCATGATTCAGTCAGCTGTGACTTGTTTCTACACAGTGGTTGTCAAACTTCCTGCGACTGCCACACTTGAAGACAATTCCTCGTGTTGTGAGAACCCCAACAATGAAATTATTCTGTTGCTAACTTGTAAGTGTTGTTTTGCAAAGCTACTTCTATCAAACGTATTGCAAATGTCTGACATGCAGCAGTTCTTAATCGAAACCTGGGACACAGTCGCTCAAGCCCCAACTGGCTTGAGCCCCTCAGCATGAGAATTGCTGGCCTATATGCACAGGCCCTTTTATAACCTTTGGTTTCCTTTAAGTGGTTGAGTGTTCAGAATCAAACCCAGGACTTTGTGAATACTTGAGAGGTACGACCCGAACCTTTTCTTCCTTTTTTCCTTTTCATTTCTTTTCCTTCTTTCTTTTCTATTGTTTCGTTTCTAAATTTCCGAGTCAGGATCGTTCCTGGTTCTCTGCTCATACATTCCATCCTTCCGACTCAGTCACCCTTGTGTTTCGGTACAGGCTGTGTCCCCAAGCATTGCAGACCTTCTTCCAAACAATGATGGGATCAGAAGGTGGAGATGTGCAGGCATCATATATGAGAATTTTTTTCTCCAAGAAAACCTGCAAGCGTTTATGATGTCTGAGTGACCTCGCAGGGGCCTGGATTCAGTCCTCAGCATCTAGATGGTAGCCGCTCTATGTGGCTACCTTTGCAGAAGTTCCAACATCCACATTGGTGACCCCTGCAGAGACCAGCTCCTGTAAGTTAAAAAGCTGACATTGACC
The DNA here is from genome assembly GCA_026225945.1 of Cricetomys ansorgei. Taxonomy (NCBI): domain Eukaryota; kingdom Metazoa; phylum Chordata; class Mammalia; order Rodentia; family Nesomyidae; genus Cricetomys; species Cricetomys ansorgei. The sequence continues at coordinate 1,664 of JAMJFZ010000239.1, read as the reverse complement.
CGTAATGGTGGAGGGCTCCTTGATCTTGCCCCGGGGAAAAAAGCAAAGAGTAGAGTCAGCCACAAGATCTTGTAAGCAGAAAGAACCAGGGAAAGGACCGGAAGGGGTTCCTGGAATTTTAGAGAGAGGACCCTGGGGCTCAGCAGGAGGATCAGAGGACGAGGATCAGGACGCACGGGTGAGGGTGCGCCTGAGCATAGTCAGAAGAAGGGAGGTTCTCATGGCGGCGAGAAGAGGCTCACCACGTGTCCGGAAGGGTCCTTGAATGAATTCTCTGAACCCTTCTGCCCCAGCCATGAGCAGTTACTGCTCATGGCTGGGGCAGAAGGGTTCAGAGGGCAACCATGAAGGCAACTCCCTGGAAGCTGCCTGCCTCCGCAGTGGCAGTCTGCTGCCACACGGTGGCGCACGTGTCCCACTTGATAGTAACTGCATCTGTCTCAAGCTGGTCTGGAGGCTGAACCCTAGCTTCACAGGGGACTGGAGATGTTTTTGAAGCCATTCACATGATTGTGTCTCATGGACACACAGTCGGTTTGCCCGAAATAGTGTATTCCATGGTGGGAACAACGCATGGCGCTTCTCGAGTTACAGGACAAAGTTCAGAAATGAACACCACATCCTGAGGGGATCAGCGTTGGGTTCGAAAGAACATTGACACCTGTTCATGGCAAAAGGGGTCATAAAGAGAAATGACCAAAGTGGCTGTTTACATGTCCGAAATGCCCCTACAATATTTGATTCAGCACCCCCAGTATAGCAAGTCTCCACAATCACTAAGGGCTGATCATGATCTGCTATGGAGCATGATTCACTCAGGTGTGACTTATTTCTACACAGTGGTTCTCAACCTTCCTAAGACCGCCACACTTGAATACACTTTCTCGTGTTGTGGGGACCCCGATAATGAAGTTCTTCTGTTGCTAATTAGCAACTTTTGTTTTGCGAAGCAACTTGTATGAATCTTAATGCAAATGTCTGACACGCAGCAGTTCTTAATCGAATCCTGGGACAATGTTCTTCACGCTCCACATTGGTTGTGCCCGCTGCATGAGAATTGCTGCCTCATATGCACAGGCCCTGTTAGAACCTTCTGTTTCTCTTAAGTGTTTGGGTGCTCAGGATCAAACCCAGGACTTTGTGAATCCTGGAGAGGTACGATCCCAAACATTTCCTTTGCTTTCCTTTCGTTTCCTTTCCTTGTCTTTTCTATTCATTCCCTTTCAGTTTTTTGAGATAGGATCTATCTGAGCTCCCCTCACAGACAACCCATGCTTCTGCTTCAAGCACTGTTGCAGCTCGGTGACAGGCCCATGTCCACAAGCGTGGCAGAACGTTTCTACCAGCAATGAAGAAATCAGATGATGGAGATGTGCTGGCATCCAAAGGGAGAGTTGTTTTCTACAAAATCACCTCCAGAGCATTTATGATGCCTGCTTGCCCTAGCAGGGGCCTGGATTCAGTACTCAGTGTCTACATGCTAGCTCCTACATGTGGCTACCGTTCCAGTGGTTCGAACATCCAGTCTGCTGACCCTTGAAAGAAGCAGCTGGTGTAAGTGAAAAAGCTGACATTGACCCATAATGGAGGAGGGCTCCTTGATCTTGCCTACTGCAAAGATGCAAAGGGGAGCATCAGCCACAAGTTCCTGTGAGCAGAAAGAA